>ML677326.1:17805010-17853981 GCA_007922305.1 Dermatemys mawii | reverse complement strand
GGGGTCTCAGCCCGCTGCCAGCCAGGGTTTCCTACACCCAGGATGGTTGGGCTGAGACCCCAGCTGGCAAGGCTTGGGGCTTCCCCTGCCGACCTCTGTTTCAGACGTCCCGGTTAAGCCACAACCTGGTTAACCCGAGCCTGGATAATTGGGAGTCTACTGTATAACAAATAACAAAATAATCTAAACTCACGCTAGATTCTAACATAGAACCCCTTACTTCAACCTGGAGCTCTGGTAGGTTTTAGTCCTTCAAACCCTACAACTGGGTTTTCTCCTTGGTTACAACTTCATCCATCTTAGATCCAAAATCAGAACAGAGACTGGGCAGATCAACTCTTTCCTTGTACAGCTTGGGCCTTTCATCTTGGCCTTCTTAACAAGTTATCATCAGATAAAGACTCTTTCCTCAGCCTGTAGTTTCAAAAGGTTGGGCTTTCGTGGAACTGGAATTGGGGAATTTGCATGAATTTTTCCCTAGGGATTCACTATGAAATCTGCTTAATACTTATTGTCCGAAAAGTCCATATTTGTCTGGAACATAGTGGATATAATCTTTTGAACGCCCACTCTTGTATCTGTCACGTCCTGCCTCTGGAGAGGTTACATAAAATCCTGGCCCACAATAATACCTAAACGTTATATAATAAAGTTTTTCAGGGATATTGCAGGAAATGGCCATATCTGTCAAAGTAAGCATCTAACATTTTTGTGTAAAATTGATTTTTATCAGCTTTTCTATTGTGGCTGTGCAGGAAGTAAAGAAAATGGTATGGTAGCACCTAGAGGTCACAGCCAAGACTGGATTCCCATTTTGTTAGGCACTTTCCAGATGGATGATGATAAACAGTCCCTGCTCCAAAGAACTTACTCTATAAATAGATGAGACACAAAGTAGGGGAAGGGAAACAGGTTCTTTTCCTTAACTGAAGCTTCCACAGATTTTTGATCCACTGATTTTGTTCTGAGTAGTAGATAGTCTGGTCAATCTAGCTTGACTTCTGTCAGTGGTTGATTCAAGTCTTGCTCTTTTTCAGAGAAAAAAATTACATAGTTTTGGATCAAACTTCTCTGCTTGCATGGTGGTAAGGTGAGGTCTTGAGAGGACATATTATTAAGTCTTTTTTTCCTTAAGTTTCAGACTTTATTGCTCAGAGACATAGCAGTGGTGCTGGAAGAACTTTGTTCCAAATTAATTTTCTTCCTGATTGGTAAAAGCCATTGGGAAGAACCAAGCCCAGAGCTGGGATGACTGTCATTTTTTCCCTAATGTTTCCTTAAAATTGTCATCTTTGCTTAAGTAAATTTCAATTTAGTATACTAATTTAGTATAACTGCAGCTCAAGAAACTAATTTGGTAATCTGGACAATCATTGTCTCATATTTGGGCTTGTTTACACTTATACTTGTTTACACAAGTCTTATACTTGTATAAGCTAAAGTAGGAATTTCAATCAGTGTAGTTATACCAGCATAACTCCTTGTGTGGACACTTATGTTTTGGTAAGAGTCCCTGTTTTCAGTTTAGTTCATGTTGCTTTGAAAGGGTTTTAAACTAAACTGAAAAAAACCTACTCATTCCAGAATAAAAATGTCTGCATGTGGAGCGAAGCAGATATAGTTCTACCAGTAAAACTATACTGCTACAGTTACACTGGTATAGCTGGTAAAACTTTCCCATGTAGGCAAACCCTAATCTTGCATTTTTGGATAAGATTGTTTTGAAGACTGTAGCAAATCACTTAATGATATCTAGATGCTTCAGGTTTCCTTTGTCCTTGTTAATCTGGTTTCAGATCTGGTATGGCATGAACACCACACTGTTTACATTAGGAATTGATTGGTTTCTTGCCAGGAATGTGTATCAAGGGCTTATGCTGGTAGTATTAGGTCTATTCAATACCATTATTCATCATGAGGTGTTGAGTCACCTGGGGATCACAGTGGGAGTGGACAGGGCTGCTTTTAAGTAGCTCCATTCCTTTGTTTCTGAGAGATTCCTGAAATAGTGATGGGCCATTGTTCTTCCTCGAAGGTGCTTGCATGTGTATTTCCACAGGATTTCATCTTATCTCTCTTGATCAATACGTCTATGGCGCCATTAAGAATTAGTGTACAGTGTGGACTATAATTCTCCCCTGCCCTCCCTTCAGTCTATTTCAATCACTGTTGACACTGAGTTATGACTCCATCTATTTTAACACAGAAGGTGTGGCTGAGTACTTTAGTAGTGGGTTGATATTAGAACACGGATGAAGGCCAGTTGTCCAAGGCTTGATGTGGGCAAGAAGCAGAGAATGTCAATAAGCCAGGGAAAGAAAGCAGAAGTTATGGCAGAGATTCTGTCTGCTGATCTCAGAGTCTTAGGGTTACCAGGAGTCTGGTTTTTGACCGGAATCTTTAAATCTGTTTAGAAGCTGAAGTTGGTGTGGAATGCAACAGCCTGTTTGTTATGCAAGGTATCTCACTGAGCATGTTACAGGAGGTACTTTGTGATCTGCACTGGTTAGATGGTGTTTTTGTCCCATAAAAAGGGTGATCAGATAGCAATTGTGAAAAATCAGGACGGGGGCGGGGTGATAAAGCCCCAAATATCAGGACTGTCCCTATAAAATCAGGACATCTGGTCACCCTTCCCATAAAGCACTTTGAGAGAGTGCCTCTCTCCCCATGTGATTTGGATATTGCGTTTGAGATCAGTGGAGATTCTCAAGCTGGAGCTCCTGCTGTTTAGAAAAGACATACTGCTGGCTTTGGAACTTGCTTCCTGTCCCTTGATTTGAAATAGCCCATATACGTTGACCTTCAGGACAAGCAGCAAAGCTCATCCTCTTCTTAGGCTCTGGGGAGAAATGGTAAATAGGGTAAGTATGGTTGTTATCTGGGGACCATGCAGGATTTCTTTGATCATTTGTTATACATGGAGGATTACCCACTGTGTTTGTCCTTTTGTTCTGTAGTTTGTGCTTTTAAAAAAACCCGCTAAAAGTTTCTAGGTCCTGCAGTAGACACTTTTAATACAGAGACTGAAATAATAATTAATAATAATAAAAAGTGATAATGGATCCTTAGTGAATGTGTTTCTTGGAAGTTAATGTATCTAAGGCAGACTTATGAAACCATACTCATTGTAATCAAGTCACTGTGTACAAATATGTTGTTGCTTTGCTAGTTATTCCCTTTTTTTTACTGTACATCACTAGATTTATGAAATACATCTTCTCTTTAAACAATCCCTCATGCCTCAGATTACAAATTAGTTCCTTGAAATATCAGCTGTATATATTTTGTATTTAATACATTCAGTTATTAAGGAAGCAAAAAATGCTTATTCATTTACTGTGTATCAGGCATCAGACATCGGAGTGAGCTAGATGAAGCATGAAGTTAATCAATAAAATCTATTTTATCAGCATTTCTTAGCAATGAACTTGGATGTTTTAAAAACCACCAAACCTAGTCTAAATGGGTTTTTCAGATGATGAGACTTGAAATGCTAAGGATATTACAAAACAAACAAAAAATGTCCTTTGCGTTAAAGTTGTGCATGATCAGGGGATTCACATTATGTATGATATGCAACTTGCATTTCATTCCAGGAAAAAAACTATATGAAATACATATTTGTGTATACTAAATGGATCTGAGTGAGATATATGGATCCCATGAGTGAGATAAGCAACATAAAATTAACATACATAAAAACTTTGTGTATCTAATCTTAAAGTTGCATTGCAAACTAATGACCTCATGGGAATCCAGAGTCAGATTGCCATGCTATTTCTGGCTTGTACCTTTTTTACCTCCTTCCTCACTCAAGAATACTCTTTAAATTCTCACTCAACTTCTGTAGTAAAAAACTTTTCATTACTTCCTTGATTTCTTCCACTTTCATGGCCCAATGTCCTAGCTGGAGACTAGGCACAAGGCTCCCCTCAATGCTGCTGCTTTGCCTAATTATGATTTGTCTAATCATCAAAGCAAGACCCCTTTCCACCAGGAACTGAGCACCCTGCTTCCATAATACTCTGTGATCTGTGGAATGAGGCCTCATTCCACACAAAACTGGCCTGGAATGACTGATTCTGTTGGTTTAACCCCAGTGGCTTCTGGGCTACTGGGCTAGTAGACCATTGGTTTGACCCAGTATGGCCATTCTTATGTTCTTATCCCTAGGAAATATCAAAGTTGCTATTTTTGGGGGAGGTATCAGCCGATATTCCATTCAGACACCTGTTGCTGGGTCCTGATTTGAAATCCTACCAAGTGATATGTAATAATGTGAATAATATAAAGATCCTGTATTTTCAATATTTATAAATCAAACATTTTATTGGGAAATCAGGATATGAGGCAGCTCTATCAAGACCTCTAAGCACATTGAGGAGTTGACCCAGGAACAAAGTTTAATTTCTAGGGTTGATACAATTTTGATTGAAAAAGATGTGGATAAGAAAACAACCCAGATGAAAGGATGGGAGAGGGCTTGGGACAAATAAACTGATCTGGATAAATGGGTCTCTATGTGGGAAATAGGATATATGTCTTCAATTTGTGTGGCTCATAAACTTGTATTAATTACTGTGTTGATGGCATTTGATTCCAGTTAAGATCCATCAGATTTTTGCAAGTAGGGAGACACTCTGTTGAAAGGATAGCTGGGAGAAGGGAACATTCTTGCACATGTGATGGTTGTGCATAGAAATTAGATGGTTTGGGGGAGGCATTACAATCTCATGACAAAATGCCACCCTGACCTGCTTACTTAGTGCTTATTTAATGCTCCAGTAAAGGATCTACATTTTAAATAGAACAACAAAAATAATTTCTGTTTTACTGTTAGCTAGACTTTGCGCTGCACATTGTTTGAACAATGTGGCCTCTTCTCCTATGGAACTGTGGTATAGAAAATATGGACTCTTATAATGGAAAAGCTTTCACATCAAGTACATATACAAGAGAAGCCCAAAAAAGAGAATAGATATTTAGAAATTTGGTCATCTTTTTAGCATACTCAGAAGAGAAGGAATTCTCCCCAGGCAACAAGTGAGAATCTTTAGCCAGGTTCTTGAACAAGCAATGTATGATGTAGTATGTTAACATTTTATTGTAATTTTGTCTTAATAAAAAGGTTTTTTTAAAAAAAACAAACAAAAAAAGATGTAGCCAGCAATACCTCCTGCCCATGATCTCTGACCTGCACTAGGCTGCAGCAGTGACCAATGTTCCTATGGGGCTGCTATTACTGCAGGCAACACAATCTGACACCCACCCTGTGCTTTTCATTGCTTGCAGGCAGGGCTGCTGGAAGTAGGAGTGTTGGGGGTGCGGCAGCATCCCCTGGTTTCAAGTGGTAATCACATATATGATGGAAAACAGCTATTTATACTGCACCCCCACTATAAACACTGTTCCAACACCACTGCCTGCAGGCCAGTTATGGCTGCGTCGTGCATGGATGCACTTGGAAGTTTCTGTGGGATGGTGTTCCTTGCAACTCCCCCACACTCACCTACACAGGAGCAGCCTTATTCAAGCCCAAAGATGGTTGTGAAGTGTAGCACATACCCTCAATTACCTTATGTGATGCTGTACTTAAAAAAATAAATGAATAGATGCATCAGATGCTGCTCATCTGGTATAACTCTCAGTATAGGTTCATTAGCTTCAGTGGTGCTACCGCAGTTCATGCCAACTGAGGATCTGGCCCATATTTGTGTGTGTGTGTGTGTTCCATTCTGGGACATTGTACATTGAATAGGTGTTTAAAATGCAAAGATGTCTTTAGAATGAGGACAGAACACTTAGGGAGAATAAATGTTCATAATTGACTTCCGTTTAGTTTCAAAACTTCTTTGGGATTAAATTGATTCGTATAGTGTCTAGGACTGGTATCTATTCCAGTCCTCAAAAAGGGACGCAGTCTTTTTTTAGAGTGATCTTTGCATTGTCCCATCTCCCTCATCTGCTCTGTTGCAAATGTATTTGAAAGAATTTAAAAAAAGACACTTTTGATCCCTTGCATAGTGATTTCCAGTCAGACTGAGTTTCCTTATGGGATATGGTTTGTCAAACACTTGTCAGTTACTTAATATTCTTTGCTTTGTTGAATTCTGAAAAGAGGTGTAGGATCCTGCTTTCAACCTGGTGCTTTAAAATGCTTTTACCCATCAGGAATGGAGTTTTTTGTGAGACTCTTTGGCTCCTGTAGTCTTTTCTCGATACGGATCAAGACACTTCAGGCTGACCATAGAGCAAGGGTTAGGAAGGGGGTGAAGAAGATATGACCGTCACGGGAGTCCTTTTCCTCCCTTAGTGTTTATTTTAATAATAGAGCATCAGACAGTTACAAATAACTGCTAAGAGCTGCATGACTTCTAAGATGAAGGGAGCCCTTTCAAATGGAGCACCTCAGTGTGTACTACTTGTCCCAATCTTCTACTGAATGTTCTTTTGATTACTGGGAAAACGGAACATATTTTTACTGCTTTTGGAAAATAAAGGGAGAATGATGTTTGACTGACCCAGTGTGAAAAACAGTATTGTGCTGTTCTATAGGTACAATACTTCTAGGGTTATCCCACATCCTTGTTATATCCACAATGCAGTGCTATGGCCTCTTAATGTATAGGGTGCTTTTCTGAACACCACAGTGATGGTGGCATTCCACAGCAAAATGTTGACTTTGTTTTAGATGAAAAATGTCTCGATTAGAGTTTTTTCAACAGAAGAAAGGGGCACACTTTTTATGGGAAAATTTTTGGCATGTTTTAGCCAGCTCTGCTCTGTTCTCTGTCCGGTAATGAGTAGGAAATAATGGGTGAAAAATGAAAAATCCTTCTAGTACAAGTAGTGTTAATACAAAAAAGCACAGCAGTGTTACAGAAGATATGAGGACAATATAGCCAGGTAATATAGTCTATAGCAGAGGTCTCAAACTCAAATGACAACGAGGGCTGCATGAGGACTAGTGCAGTGGCCCGAGGGCTGCATCACTGACACGTCCCCCCCCTCGCTGCCCCCGGCCCCACCCCCACTCCACCTCTTCCATGAGGTCCCGCCCCCACCCCGCCTCCTCCTCTGAGCACGCAGCTCCCCACTCCCTCCTGGAAAGCGCTAAGTACCGCCAACAGCTGTTGGCCGTAGGAAACGCCTGGAGGTAGGCAGAGAGGGAGCGGGGGCCGCGGGGAGCCTGGCTTACCGCTCCTGGCCGCTGCTGGGGTGGTGCTTTGCAGGAGCCCTCTGCAGCAGCGGCCAGGAGCAGTAAGCCAGGCTCCCTCTGTGGAAGGCTTACTGCTCCTGGCTGCCACTGCAGAGCGCTCGTGCAAAGCGCCGCCCCAGCTCATTCACTGAAGCTGCAGGAGCAGCCCCTGGAAGCTGGGGATCGGCAGCGGCCCAGCCAGGCAGCAGAGAAGCCTCAGCTTCTGGCCCCTCCATCCCAGACACTGCTATGGGAGGGGGGCACCAGGGAGCTTGGCGGAACACAGGGAAAGGCTTCGCGGGCCGCATGAGGCCCACGGGCCGCATGTTTGAGAACCCTGGTCTATAGCTTGTTACTCCGAGAAGTAGCTTATATGTATACAGTGTGGCACTGGAGAAACATTTCAATTATAGCTTTCGATCGTTTGAGCTATGGAAGACCCTCGTGACTACGAGTATGTCTTTTCCTCTCAGAATTAATAACTGAACTTTTAGTTTAGCAATATTTAAACTCTGCATAAACTCTAGCAATATATAAATGCCATTTTGATGTAAATATTTCTATCATTTTAAAAAAAGTGGTATTATCTAGTCACAAAATAAAGGCTACTGAATATTTCATGTCAGTTCTATGTTTAAAATCTGCAGGGTAAATTTCACCTCCAGGCAAGCCATATTCCTGGATAGGAGACAAAAGTAATGCGTGATTATGATTTCATGTTTATCCGGCATTATTAATTTCTTCTCATTATATTGAAATTAACCTGAAGATTTATCAGTTTCAATTTGTTAAGCCAGTAACTGACAGACATCAGCCTTTTAACATTTCTTTTCTACAAATTCCTGTTTACTTGAGAGGGACGAGTGAGCGGAATCAATTTGGTGCACATGTTCACAAATCCCTAGCACAGAAGACATTAGGGTAAAATAAACTTCTAAGTGGTTTTGAGGTCTAACCTGCTGAGGTGGATTACTCTCTGTCTACTCTGATACATCATAAGACATTCCTTGCTAATATACTGTGCCATGCGCTATCGGGGCAGTGTGAAATATTACCTCAGGAACTTGATATTCTTTTATGCCCAGGGCTAGAAAAGATGTGGGTTTTTACTTACTGCAAGAACAATAACACACTTCTTCTTACTTAAAATTCAGGAATAGGCTCATGGTTACTGGCAGGGATAGGTTTATTAAGTTCAAAAACAAGTGTTGTTGAGAATATAATATTTCCTGGGTGATTAGAGAGTAGATCACTTACTTTTCCTGTATGTTTGAGCAACAGGAAACAACTAAATGAATTTGGCCAAAATCAGAGTGCCTAAAATTAGATTCCCAAATTCCTATTGCCAGCCTTAGTGGCCTGTTTTATAAAGGTGCTAAATACGTGCAGCTCCCATTGATTCTGGTGGGATTTTTAGGTTCTCAACACTCCTGAAAAATATGCCTCTTCTATTTAGGTACTTAATTATGCATTTAGCCTCCAGACTTTAGGTACTTAGGTGTCAGAATTTTGGCTAGTACTTCAGTGATGTTTCTTAAGCATGTTTGAATTTCTTGAAACTACAGTCTTCCACTTGTTTAGGAGGAGCATGACCCTATGAGTCTGCAAGGAATGTCTTTCATCTTTAATTAAACACAAAAGTACACTACTGTATGCTTCTTGTTCCTATACTAGGCCTGCATTCCTAAAACGTTTAGAAACCTGCTGTTGACGCTAATGGAAGGCTTGTATGTGCATGGGATCCCAATTACCTAGACTGGAGGCTCTCTGAAGCTGATGTTATGACTTCTTATCTGCTTGCAATGTGCCTAGCAAAGCATTAGCATTATGTGAATAATAATACAATATTAGGCCAATACCATTAAATTACTGTGATACAGGACATTAAGTTCTCTCTGTGAGAAGTGCTGCCAGTGGGTGTCCTGTTTCAATATTTTAAATGTTAATTTGTTAGAAGACAAAATGAGTAAATGGGGAAAAAAAACTTTGTGCAAATAATCATTTTGATGGTACAAGGAAGAGTACTGTCTCACTCTTCTTCACTTATTGCCAAAAAGAAACATTAAAATATAACCATCAAATACTTTAGCACTTGCAGGAAACATGTAATGGACTTTTGGAACCTGATTTTATGCTGAAGGTTGGCTCTCTGTATCTGTGAGTTTTCCTTATGTACCAAAAGGATCCATCTTATACGGTAGCTCATCTTAGTAAGCATCTTCTACCGTTGTACTTGTCCTTTCTCATAACTCATGTTGATATGAATTTATCTCCTGTCTCAGTGGCATTTGTTTATGGAAGACATGGTTTTTAATGTACTAGGCAGCCTTGCATATTGTCAGAAAGAGCAGCTGGACTTCAATCTGTCTAAGTAGGGTTTGATATATATTGGATGAATGTACAATGTGGTGGAAGGCAAGAATTGATACTTTTTATGATGTTTTGACCATGCTAATGAAATTCTGATATGGTGCAAAGACTGGGACGTTGCTACTAGCATAGGTTGGAAGGACAGTCAAGCTCTCTTTATATATGGTGTTGATTCTGGTAAGTCATCTATGGTACTCCTAAGTGGTAAGGTTATTCTTTTATTGGTTTGATCCATTATTGTAAGTCTGTTAACAAGACTCAGACTTGTATTGCATTTTGTTCAGATAGTTGAATTATTACGCATCTTAACAACTTGTATTGTCCTTGGAAGAAAAATAATGTAAATGGCAGTTTATGTATTTGTCAGGTACATTGAATTTCTGTGGATAGTTACAGTGGGCTTTTGCTGCAGTAGTTATTTTATACTTTGCACATACACGTGCACTTTTGAGCTATACCCCATTTCCCTTATATAATTGTGTTATGCATTTGTACGGACCAGTGCCTGGCTGTGTTCCCCCAAAATAAACAGATAATTCAGGCAGATCAGTGATCTACTTCTATCAGAGTGGCTACTGCAGGCATTTCACACACTTCCCTCAGGAGGGGAATGCTGGCTGCAAACTAGTCAGTGAAATAGCTGGCTTGTAGGCTGCTTTCCTCAGCATCTCACATCTGTGGCTCATGGTGCTCTCCGGGTCTGGCACTATCCAACCGTCCAGGCACATAGCCCAGGACAAGGCAATAATTAAGCTAACAATGGCTCCTGATATCAAATTAAAGTCTCTCTTTCTCCTCCAGTCTCCAGGAAGTCTCTTGCTGGTGTCCCTGGGTTCAAAACAAATGTTTTCCACTGAGGGGCATAAGTGTACAATTCCCACATGGACAATGATAAAAGCAAAGGAGCTCCCTTAGAGGTTGCAGATAGTAATGCATCTTCTGCTGTAGCCTTAAGAGCAAAGCAAATTTCTTCTTCTTTGCATGGGAAATACATATTATAGAGCTGGGAAGAATGGCATTTTAAAAATATTTGTTTTCTGGGGAAATTTTATTTTCTTTGAAATATTCCACACTCCTCTGGTAATTTATCTGACTGCTAGGGAGCTAAGTAAAGACTAGGCAGTTGTTGTCCAAGTTCAAGCAGCTTTCATGATTGGAATCTAGATATAAAACTGCAATCAGCAGGATGATCCGTATTCTGGAAGCATGGGGAGTGTGGTGTATGCAATAATCACTTTGTGGATATTGTAGCTTGTTGAAGTGGTTATAAAAACCATCAGCCTTTTTATTGCAGTAGTCAGCTTAGGGTTTCAGCTTGTAACATTATCTCAGAAGCAACAGATAAAAACAGCTGTTGTGGAAGCTCTGCATTCTCCTGTTTGCAAGGAAATTGCACCTGTAGTTGTTTGCTTTTCAGTGGGTAGGCTGAGGTTGAGAGAACAAAGCTACTAAAAGAAGAGAGTCTATGACAGATCATTATATTTTTCATTCTTCTCCTCCGCCCCTTGCGCTATAAATAACTTGCGGGTAGCATCTAACCTGTAGAAACGCACACACAATCCACTGCACCACAGAGCATGATAGTACTTGGCTTCATCTTTCTTGAGCATTTTATTTTGGTCCTGATTCTTCAGTCCTCACTCATTGAGTAGTATTTATTCACATGTAATCCTAGCTCAACTGGAATACTATGTGTTCATCACAGTGTGTATGTGTGTGTGTGTGTGTGTGTAAGAGTTCCTAAAACAAAACACAAAATAGAGTGAAAGCAGATTAACCTATTATTACCATGATCCATACATGACTGTCTACTAAACTCTATTATCATGACCTGATATCTATTCTTATTTATGTGAACTCTTGATCAACCAAACAGATTTGGTATTCCCAAGTGATTCAGATGTATAGAATTCTACTGTGTATCAGTATAAGTAAATAGACTCATGGCAGAGTTAAGTTATACATGAACATGCCTCCCAGGGGTAAATGTGAGTAGATTGGCCTATTTGTTTAATCTAAAGCATGCATTAATTTAGGCCAGGATTGTCAAATATAGATGTATAAATTTAAGCTCCTAAATTCCTATTTAGGTACTTAAATAAAAATGGCCTGTTTTTTCAAAGATACTGGGTACCTGCAGCTCCTGTTATTGGGTGTTTAAAAATCAGGTCATGTTTATGTCGTTATCTAAAGATGGATTTAGGTGCCTAACTGTGGGCACTCATTTTTTTAAAAGAACTCTTGATCTCTTTATCTAAGTGCTGTTAAAAAGGTAGTGGTATCAGAATCTATATCAGGGGTGGGCAAACTATGGCCCGTGGGCCATATCCGGCCCGCCGGCCATTTTTATCCGGCCCACCAGCTGTGTCCGGGCCGGTGCCAGTGGCCCCTTGCTCCCAGCCAGGAGCCTGCACTGCCGGCCCGGGGGCCGGCCTGGGAGACACAGGAGCCCCGAGCTCCCCAGCGCGGGCACCAGGCCGGGAGCGCTGGGAGCCGTGGGGGCCCCGCCCTCCCTGGCAGAGGCGCCGGGCCTGGAGGAGCTGCGGGAGCCCCGCGCTCCTCGGTGGGGGCGCTGGCCGGGAGCGCAGGAGCCCTGCGCTCCCCAGCGGAGGCGCGAGGCCGGGAGGAACTGCGGGAGCCCCGCGCTCCCCAGTGGGGGCAGCGGGCTGGGAGCGCGGAGAGCTGCGGGGGCCCCACGCTCCCAGGCGGAGGTACCGGGAGGAGCTGCGGGAGCCCCGCACTCCCTGGCTGGGGCGCTGGCCAGAAGTGCAGGGAGCTGTGGGGGCCCCGCGCTCCCAGGCGGAGGTGCCAGGCCGGGCCTTGAGGAGCCGCGGGGGCTGTGCTCCCCAGCGCGGGCGCCGGGCTGGGAGCACAGGGAGGGCCGAGCCGTTGGAGCCGGCTGAGCAGGTAAGCTGTGGGCAGGGAGGAGAGGGGAGGGGAGGCTTAGGTGGTGGGGTCCAGGGTGGTGTTGGTTTCGGGGGGGTCTCAGGAAGGAGCAGTTAGGGAATAAGGAGTAGGGGACCTTAGACAGAGGGTGGGGTTCTGGGGGGGCAGTTAGGGTGGGGGGGTCTCCAGAGGGGCGATCAGGGGACAAAGGGGGGTTGGATGGGTTCGGAGTTCCGAGGGGGGTAGTCAGGGGGCGGGGGTCAGATAGTGGGCAGGGGCAGGCCAGGCCTTTTGGGGAGGCACAGCATTCCCTACCCGGCCCTCCGCACCATTTTGAAGCCCGATGTGGCCCTTGGGCCAAAATGTTTGCCCACCCCTGATCTATACTCTCAAATGCTGTTATTTCTCTGCATCCTCTCATGAACACAGGAGTGTACTGATTTATAGGTTCAAAGATTTCATAGTTGGGGCACTGCTTTTGAGAATACTCTGCCCTCACCGCTTATCTCAAGATGCATTGTCTCTGTCAAGCTGTATTGTCTCTGTGGAGTGTAGGGAGGGTCATGGAAAATAAAGTCACGTGTCAGGCGGCTTGTTTAAGAGCTTTGTAAATTAAGACCAGAACTTTGAAATTAGTTCTGAAATTAATAAGGAGAACTCATGAGCACAGACATGATGTATTCCCATTGACCTTTCTTTACCCTGTATGGTTTCACAGTCATACACTTTTTGGTTTCACAACTGGTCTCTCAGAGCCCGTGTCTGTCAACCTGCAGCAAAGTCCAGTGAGGAGTTTGCTCCATTGAAAATGTCCTTCTCCTAGTTTCCTTAAGATCAAAAGAAGGAGGTGCTATCCCAACAGCTGTAGCAGCCCATTGCAAGAGAGGGGATCTTTAAGCTGGTTAGGACCCAGTTTTCGTAGGCTTCATAGATCAATGTCAAATTCTTCCACTGTACCTAAAAGTAAATATGAATGCAGTAAGTATGGCCATTGGAGAGCTGGTCTGATGTGGGTAGCTGCATTCTACGCTGACAGCAACTTCTGCGTGGTCTTTAAGGGATGGCATTTGTAGAGTTCAGTGCATTTATCCACCCTCGAGATACTAAGGCATGAATAATTAAAGATATTTCCAGTTTTCCGAGGCTTATAAGAGCATGGCTGAATGGAAGTGGAAATCTTAAATCAAGGCAGCTCTTCTTTTTTGAACAGTTCAAGCAAATGGGTCTTGGTGGTGGCAGTCAGTGTGGTAATGAAAATCTCAGTTACATCTATTGCTGGATGTAACAAAGTGTGGGGTGACCTCAGAAGGGTGCACAGAATTAGGATTCTTTAGGAGGGACAGAGAAGAGGGATAAAGAAAATTAATCACTCTCATTGGGAGCAGTACAGGTTTCAGGTTAATTTGTGTGGCCTGTGGTGGGCTTTTTTGTTGTTGTTGTTTTGTTTTGTTGTAGATGTACTTGGCAAAGTGAATACCAGTAAAGAAAAGCTTTTCCAGATTCAGTTATACAAACACCCAGATTGCATATGTATGTGTAAGAGAGGAAATGCTTATACTGTCAGTGAAAAGAAAACACAGCGACAGAAGTTATAAAATTAAGGGAAATACCGACATAACAGATAGTAGCCAAATGTTGTCCGCATACCAAATACAATCCTTGGAATTCTATAATGTTAGTTGCCATATGATCTTTAATGTGGATGTGTGGGTCACAGAGACAGTAGGTCCTAGATGTGGAAGCTGTTTGAATTTGGATGGAGCATTGAATGCTGGGATTTGTAGTTTTGGAGACTATGGCCTTACTGGATCTGTAGTCTCTATGAACCACATTATCTCTGCCCTCATCTTTAACAATGAAATCTGTTTTATACAGATTGCTGTAAGTATAACCTTTGGACTTCTAAAAACATGCTGATGTGGCCCTCAGACAGAGTGTGAATTTCCTTTGACAAAAAAGAATTGAAAATAAAAGAATATGATCTTAAATTTCGATATTTATTTGTGGAAGGAAAACATTCCTGGCTGTCAGTGCTATGTGGTTAGCAGGACTTTCTGCAGTTAAGTTAGATTCTGGCTCATATGGGAATTTAAAAAGGTCAATCTCTCAGGAAAGTAATTGACAAGTAGACAATTTCTTCAGAGATCTCTCTCTGTTTTGTCCAAAGAATAATCTGTCAATCAGTTTCCATGCCCTTCTCTTCCATCAAGTGATGATAGCAAACTAATTATAGGTATTTACATCAAACACTGATGAGCTCACGTTTGCTGCTCTGCAAAAACAAGTTTCAAGTGCCTTGCAAATTATAATTTTGGTGAGCACTGTGCTCACCCTTACTATTTAAAATCTGTACAAAGTCATGAACAGGAATTAAATATTGTTAAGAAAATGAACATTTCTCTCTGGAAGGGAATAAGTGTAAAATGGGTTCCACCACTAACCGTTTGTTTTTCCCATTAATCCTTTTCATTGCTGGTGTTTTACTGCTGAGCTGATCTTTCCTAATAAGATTTTACTGAAGTCAACAGAAAGCAGGTATGTACCTGATTGGTTTAGTAATATGGCAGGTATAGTCTGGTAGGGCAGCAATAGTAGGTTCTAGTGTAGATGAAGCATAGTTCTGGGAGCTAGGAACTACTGATACCAGCTCTTATAGTGACTCACTGTGTTTCCTTGAGGATGTGGTTTAGCACCTGCTCCTGTTCTTATTGAGAGCACTGGGAATTGCACTGGTGTAAATGAGAGCAGTATGGAGGTCTTAAAAACGCTGTTCTGGTTTGGGATAAAGCTCTTTGAAACTGGGGGTTTCACAATTGCCCTTCTTGTAAAATAGTTATTAGAAGTCATTAAGCTGCTCTATATTATAAACAACAATGGCCTCTACCCCAGAGACAATCATATGCCACCACCTGAAACAATGGCATATGTGGGCAGAGCAGTTTTGCTGACTACTGATTTGTAATTTGTGTGTCTGAGAGAAACAGCGAAAAAGACCAAAGAGGGTGAGAGAGAAGAGAGCAAGGAAACACCAGACACAAAAACACTGACAGCCTGACCCTGAATAAAAGCTGAGAGAGAGCAAGCACATTTTTAGGCTATGTGCTGGCTGAAAGGGGCTTGGAACTGTGAGCTAAGCAACAGTCTGCAGTTATCTGATTCTAATATGTCTAGGGAAATAGGACTTTTTGTACATTCATTGTAAATAAACAGAACTGCATCAAAGAAACACAACTTCATCATCAATTTCTCTTTCTTGTGGAAGCAACCTGCAGGGACCAAAACTTTGGCTGACCGCTCACATTAAAAAATAAAAGAGAAACACTATCAATTTTTGCTGCATAAACTGATTAATGGACCTATGACTTATTACAGAGCAATTAAACAAATTCTCTAGAGATAAGGATCTGCGTCATTAACATGATTCACTGTTATCTTATTTTTTCCAACACCCGAATCTCTTTGGAATCTCTTTTTGTATGTTAGATCAGTCTAAAGAACTTCAATATCGCAACCATTGTCTATTTAAATCTGAAGTGCTCATTAATTAAAACATAATGATCTGTACAATTGAGTTTCAAGCAGATTAACTAATTCTTGTTAACCAGTGGGAAACCTGAGCTGAAATGAATATTTCTAGGACCAACTGTCATGGAAAATTGCTGTGTTCCCTTTACTCCATGTGTCGATGTTTCTCCATCTTCTCACTGCTCTGCTCTTCCTTCACTAAACAACAAAATAACATCCAGCATCTGGTCATCTAGTGGTTCCTTGCAGCATTGCCTCCCCTTTGCTGCTAATGAGTGTACTGACTGCATTGCTGCTGAGATTGTGATCTCTCGTTGGTGCAGCATGTGTGTCACCATGCAGAGCCTGGCAACAATGAAAAAGTCAGAAGCAAGGTTTACATCAGGGAGCACGATATGGAGTGCAAATAATTAAAAAAAAATAGTGTGTGTGGGAATCCCCAAATGGTTGCTATGGCAATGTCAGGAACTGTCCAGGGAACCTTAAAACATCCAGGCTTTTGGAGTTACTCCATTCTAATGCCTTCTCTGTTTCTGACAATACAATTATTTCTGCTGTCTGAAGTAACTTCTATAGCCTAGGATGTCAATCCAGGAAATCAATTGCTTATGCGATTCCCCAGCAGGCATAGTCTGATGATCCTAACCTAAGGACTCCTGAGTTCTAGTCCTCACTCTGAGACACTGACTCCTTCTGTACCCTTAGATAAGTCACTAAGGGCCAGATTTTTAGAAGATGCAGATAGGCTCCTAGTGGGATTTTCAGAAGTGCCTAAGCACTTAATGTACACTGATTTCACAGGGAGTTAGGCACCAAGGCACTCTTGCAAAATTGCCTAGTGGGATTTTTATCTTTAGGCACCTAAATACCTTTAAAAATCGAGGGCCTTGGTTTCTTCACCCCAGTTTCTCCAACTATACAATGGATATAATAATTCTGAACCTACCTCAAAGGGGTAGTTAGGATTAATTAGTTAATGTCTGGAAAGTGTCCCAAGGATGAAAAGTACTTTCCATTGAGAGTACAAGAGGTTTACAGTATTCATTACACCCTCACAAGGTTATTGTGAAATACAGGCGTGTCGCGTCTTGCGTGAGGGTTCCGTTCTGCGGTTACCGCGTAAAGCGGAAACCGTGTATAGCCAGAACCCACTTACTTCAATGGGGGGCGAAATTGCGCCTCCAGCAGGAAGTTTAAAATTATTTTTTCTCCTTTCTTTTTTTGTTTTTGCGAACCGCTTAAAGCGGAAATCACGTAAGTTGAATCAGCGTAAGACGCGACATGCCTGTATATAGATCTGGTCTGGAAAAGTTAGTGATGAAGCAGTAAGTAGGTTGCTCAGGCTCCCCCCAAGGAAGTAATAGCCTCTTGACTGGCGGGACTCTAGAGTCCAACAAAGCAGGACACAAACTGGCAGAATTCATAAGTGAAACGAATTAGCAAATGAGTAATTATATGTGTGTGTAAGCTTGTTAAGATTATGTCTTGACACATGGAACACTATATTATGTTTGACAGTTTCTAAGGTAAGAAGGAGAAGAAGCTCTAACTGGAATGCTGGCATTGTATAATAGTGCTGAGCATTTTTTATCTTTAAAGGGCTTTGCAGATGCTCGCTGGCTAATCCCCACATCCCCCTGGTGAGGAAGGTAAATTTTATCCTTATTTTGCAGATGGCAATGCAGAGATGAGCAAGAGTGAGTGGATTAGAACTCACAAGTTCCTGGGTTCTAGTAGTCTTGTGTTAGAACACAGCCCCCCTCACACCCTGTTCTGTTTAGGTTCTTATGTTGCACTCATCACCCTGGTATTTGATTCTTCACATATGAAGCTACCTTCACTCTACTACCAGTGTCATGGAGTTCTGTGGGAGTCGTACATAATTACAGTAATTACAAATACATTAAAATGTGTGGTAGGATAGGTTTGCTTTCTTTATTTCTGAAAGAATCTGCATACAGAATGAGAGAAAGATCAGAACTCTTGTTGAGAACAATGGAATTCCATGCTCAGACAGTATGGAAGATCAGATCCATTACACAGTCAGATATCTCTGAGGGATGCAGTGCTACACACTGTAATACATCTTGTCTGGCATTAAGGGAATTTGAGTTTACTGATGGCTGCAATGACAAAACTAACAGCATTACTGACATGGTGGTTCTGTTAGAAACCATTGCTTTGGGATTTAAGAGGACGCTGTGTGGTTAACATTAATGTATTTTAAAAAATAAATTTCCTTACTTATGTTAAAAAGCTTTAATGTGCAATGCTCTTCTATTGAACAATGTATTAGTTGTGTCAGTTTCACTCTGGTTTTCAGTCCCTCATTTCTGGTTATGGTGGTAAAGTAAGTATAATATAGTAAGAGAGTGTAATGTTTGAGTTGCAAACAGAGTTTAGGAAAACTTTTATTCATTTACAAATTTTGGTTTTGATCCTTTCTACTGGTGTTAAATTTTGTAAAAGCTTCCCTTTACCCCACAAAACTTTGAATATGGATTCAAATTTGACCTGATAGTGTAATGCCCACTTTAGAACATATTGGATGACATTTGTGGAATGATTTGGGCAAACATGCAATATATTTTAAATTTTTAAACAACAAAATACCTAATATGCAGGTGGTTTCAAATACTTTTTTTTGCAAAACAAGTTTAAATAAAAATTAAAGTTTTTGAATCATATTAATACAACCAGTAGTAGCTCCTTCTCTTTCTGTTCCTTTCTCTTCATTACCATTACCAAAACCATTACCTAGTCTTTCATTCCAATCCTTCCCAATAATTTTGAAGAGATACTTTTTCTTTTCTCTTCTTCTGTTGCCTCTGTTTTCCTGGGAAACTCCTACACAGATACACTTGTTCCCCAGCAAAAGGGAACATTTTCACTTAGCCGTTACATGAAGTCTATTGGCTGAAATGACAATGCTGTTAAAAAAATCAATATGCAGAAAGCCAAATCATTACTAAGGTTCTCCAGTGAACTGTTCAGGCAGTCAGTGAGCTCAGGAAAACAGCCTAACTCAGTAAACTGCTCTGTGATTGATTTCAAGTGCATCTGACAGAGTATAATTGTCTACCCATTCATTTCTTCTCCTCTCTCCACATGCTGCCCCTTTTGGGATGAAATAATCACTAACAGTAATCATAAGCAGCAAGAGTAGGAACAGAGTGCCTATAAACTATCCTCTCAGTGTTGCTTTCAACAATTTGGTCTGATTCCTTGTATGCCAGTTCCTCCTTCCCATTTTCACTTGCATGAATACACTATCTTCAGATTTCAGAGTGGCAGCCGTGTTAGTCTGTATTCGCAAAAAGAATGAGGAGTACTTGTGGCACTTTAGAGACTAACACATTTATTTGGGCATAAGATTTCATCGGTTAAAATCCACTTCATCAGATGTATAGAGTGGAACATACAGTAGGAAGATATGTCTCTATGCAAAAGAATAAATGGACACAAATCTGACATCAGGAATCAGAACATTTAAAAAAACAGTAGAAGAACACTTCAATTTCTCTGGCTACTCAGTAACCAACCTAAAAGTGGCAATTCTTCAACAAAAAAACTTCAAAACTAGACTCCAATGAGAAACTGCTGAACTGGAATTAATTTGCAAACTGGACACCATTAAATTAGGCTTGAATAAAGACTGGGGATGGCTGTGAAATCAATTTCCCCATGTTAATTTTCTCCTGCTGTTACTCATACCTTCTTGCAAACTGTTTGAAATGGGCCATCCTGATTATCACTACAAAACATTTTTTTTCATCCTGCTGATAATAGCTCACCTTAATTGATTAGCCTCGTAGAGTTGGTATGACAACTCCCATTTTTTCATGTTCTCTCTCTCTCTCTCTCTCTCTCTCTCTCTCTGTGTATCTATCTATATCTTCCTATTGTATGTTCCACTCTATAGGCATTTGATGAAGTGGGTTTTAGCCCACGAAAGCTTATGTCCAAATAAATTTGTTAGTCTCTAAGGTACCACAAGTACTCCACTATCTTCAGAGTCTTAGGATGACATCCTGGTCCTACTGAAGTCAAGAGGAGTTTTGCCATTGACTTCAGTGGACTCAGGATTTCACCCTTTGTCTTAACATTTCAGTCTCTTCTTTTCTTTCCTCTCATTTCATTTGTTAAAAAAATGTGGATGAGGAACCAATGCAGGCAGATGCTAAGCACCCAAAGTTCTACTGATCAGAATTGGAATTTATGGCACTCACTTTCACAGAGAACAAACTCAGCACTTTAACTGAAAATTATGTCTGGAAATAGAATATGAATATAGAGCTATATTCTGATCTCTTCTGAAACAGGTATGAATCCAGAGTATTTGGACAGAATACCAGTACTTCAGTGAAGTTATTCAGATTTTGCCTATCTTCCTTACATACATTATAAACTTCCCTCAGTATGAATCACATGAACCATTTCTGTCTGTTTCCTGCAGTATACTGAGAAAATCAGTAAAAATTAAGAATGTATTTTTGTATAAAAAAGGATAACTTACAGCCAACTTGGATCTATCACCACATATTTTGCTTGTTATAAAAGTGGATCCCAGGACACCTCGTAATTGGCTTCTTGTGGTTCATTAGTGATGGAAAATTTTCATTATAGTGTCATACATTGCACAAGTCCCCATTGTTATATCTAAGGGACTTCTTGAACAAAGCTATATAAAGAAAATGTGTTATATCCTTTTAACTAGTGACAGGCAGCAATATTCTGCTGAAACATCGCACAAAAACATGGTTGCATAACATGACATTCCCAGTGTCCATTTGTAGTTAATGTCCGTTATAATGTATATTTGAGTCAGCTGATAGCTGATATGCATCACACAACTTCAAAATAGTACCTATCCCATCTAAAATGTCTATTTCACCAAGTAGTATTTTAATTTACCATATGAGAAGAAACTGAACCTTGTGGAGGTTCAACTATCATCCAATATTCTTTCTTGAAAAACTTTATTTTGTTTAAAATAATCTTCTAAAGTTATTCAATAATTTAACATTTTGGATCTAATACAAAAGCTTATTCCTCACCTCTCTATAAACATGTACTGTTTTTTCATATAAGACAAATGGCTACTGAAGGGAACATGTTTAATTCAGATCTACTGATCTAGGTATATTTTATACCATGTGCATCACCATGGTATATGAGCACCTGTCATTGTATGGAACATCAGGTCTGCATTTTTTTTTAATACTACATGAAACTAAGCGGCATAATGAACTAGGACAATGTTCCTGTGTTATATATAGGGCTTTTGTTTTGGGAAGCTTAATAATTTAAGTTTGCAGGGTTTATTGTTAGCAATTTTTTTACTTGTATGTAGATGTCCAAAACCGGGGGTTTTTCAGACTCTTTATACTGTAATGAGTAATGTATGATATATATTATATACATTACTCATTAGAATCTATATTACTGTAATCTCTTTGTAATGTTTCCTAGTGAACTTTAAACAACACTACATTTAAGTGGACTATGGAACCTTTAGTGTGTACAAGAAGTGTCTACACGGACCAATTAATTTGTGACACATTAGTGCACTTTAGGGTATGTCTGCACTGCAGTGTAAACCTAGGATTAGTGGGACTCGACTCAGCTGAGCTGTGTTAGGGAACCCTGGGTTTGAGCATCTACATTGTATTTTAACTCTTTGCTGAGACTTTTCTAACCATACTGTACCAAACTGTACCATAGAATCTCTATGGATATTAATTCTGTGCTCAAATAATAAGAATATAGCAGTAGGGATCTATTACCGACCACTTGACCAGGATGGTGATAGTGACTGTGAAATGCTCAGGGAGGTCAGAGAGGCTATTAAAATAAAAAAACCAATAATAGTGGGGGATTTCATCTGTCCCCATATTGACTGGGTACATGTCACGTCAGGACAGGATGCAGAGATAAAGTTTCTTGACACCTTAAATGGCTGCTGCTTCTTGGAGCAGCTAGTCCTGGAACCCATAAAAGGAGGGGCAATTCTTGATTTAGTCCGAAGTGGAGCACAGGATCAGGTCCAAGAGGTGAATATAGCTGGACTGCTTGGTAATAATGACAATATTATAATTTAATATAACATCCCTGTGGCGGGGAAAACACCACAGCTTTCCAGTATTGTAGCATTTAATTTCAGAAAGGGGAACCACTCAAAAATGAGAAGGTTAGTTAAACAGAAATTAAAAGGTATAGCACCAAAAGTAAAATCCCAGCAAACTGCATGGAAACTTTTAAAAGACATCATAATAGAGGCTCAACTTAAATGTATACCCCCAAATTAAAAAACATAGTAAAAGAACTAAAAAAGAGCCATCATGGCTAAACAACAAAGTAAAAGAAGCAGTGAGAGGCAAAAAGCATCCTTTAAAAAGTGGAAGTTAAATCCTAATGAGGAAAATAGAAAGGAGCATAAACTCTGTCAAATGAAATGTAAAAATATAATTAGGAAGGCCAAAAAAGAATGTGAAGAACAGCTAACCAAAGACTGAAAAAGCAATAGCAATTTTTTTTTTTAAATACATCAGAAGCAGGAAGCCTGCTAAACAAGCAGTGGGGCCACTGGATGACTGAGATGCTACAGGAGCACTTAAGCATGATAAGGTCATTGCGGAGAAACTAAATTAATTCTTTGAATCAGTATTCATGGTTGATAATGTGAGGGAGATTCCCACACTCGAGCCATTATTTTAGTTGACAAATCTGAGGAACTGTCCCAGATTGAGGTGTCATTAGAGGAGGTTTTGGAACAGATCAATAAACTAAAAGGTAACAAGTCACCAGGACTAGGTGGTATTCACCCAAGAGTTCTGAAGGAACTCAAATGTGAAATTGCCGAACTACTAATTGTAATCTGTAACCTAGCATTTAAATTGGCTTCTGTACCAAATGACTGGAGGATAGCTAATGTGACGCCAATTTTTAAAAAGGGCTCTAGAGGTGATCCCGACAAATACAGGCGAGTAAGCTTGATTTCAGTACCGGGCAAACTGATTGAAACTATAGTAAAGAACAAAATTGTTAGCTTAACATAACTTACTGGGGAAGAGTCAACATGGTTTTAGTAAAGGGCAATCATGCCTCACCAATCTACTAGAATTCTTTGAAGGGGTCAGCAAGCATGTGGACAAGGGGAATCCAGTGGACATAGTGTACTTAGATTTTTAAAAAGCCTTTGACAAGGTCCCTCACCAAAGGCTCTTAAGCAAAGTAAGCAGTCATGGGATAAGATATAAGATAATAATCCTCTCATGGATTGGTAACTGGTTAAAAGACAGGAAATAAAGGGTAGGAATAAATGGTCACTTTTCAGAATGGAGAGAGGTAAATAGTGGTGTCTCCAAGGGTCTGTACTGCGACCAGTCCTATTTTAACATATTCATAAATGATCTGAAAAAAGTAAACAGTGCGGTGGCAAGATTTGCAGATAATATAAAATTGCTCAAGATAGTTTAGTCCAAGACAGTCTGTGAAGAGCTACAAAAGGATCTCTCAAAACTGGGTGACTGGGCAACAAAATGGCAGATGAAATTCAGTGCAGATAAATGGAAAGTTATGGACACTGGAAAACATAATTCCAACTATATATATAAAATGATAGGGTCTAAATTACCTGTTACCACTCAAGAAAGAGATCTTTGAGTCATTGTGGATAGTTCTCTGAAAACATTCGCTCAATGTGCAGCAGCAGTCAAAAAAGCGAACAGAATGTTGGGACTCATTAAGAAAGGGGTAGATAGGAAGACAGAAAATATCATATGGTCACTCTTCAGAGTACAGTGTCACTTGAACATATAGGGAGATGGGGTTTCCATCACTTTTTTTGGAAGACTATTTCACAATCATACTTTTTGTTTTTATCTAGGTATTCAGACTCTTTGCTGCACCCTTGATTTTTACCCATGCTAAAATATCCCTCTCTTTCACTGATGTTTTCATCTTTCAACTATTTATAGACTATTTTCAAGTTTCCCTCCTTTCCTTCCCCACAACATAGCTATTGCTTAGTCTAAGCTATACAGAGTCAGCTTTATTATTCTTTCACATAAGTCAATCCCTCCAGCCTTTAATCATGTTCTGTTGATCTTCTCCGGACTCTCTCCAATTTGTCAACATTTTGAGGTAAGGAGGTAGTATCAGTCTAGTGACTTAAACCTTTTAAATCATGTTAAAATGTGTATATAAAGGAGATCTCTATTACAAGTATATTGGCAAACACATTTTTATATGACATGCATGTATAATTGCTCTTCCTACCCATTTCAGCAGTGTCTTTAAGGGAACAACATGTGTTTATGTGGTTCTGAATGACCTTCTATGTATATTTCTCAATAATATATTTATGGCAAACAGGGCTCAATCCTACACCATTAAAGTCAATAGGAATTTTGCCACTGGCTTGGGTAGGAACAAAATCAATCCCGTAATCTGCATATTGTAATCTGCACTGATTTTCATCCAACTACCACGTGTGTATAGAGGTCACTTGGTCAGGTTGTTTTTTTTAAAGAAACATGGATAGAAGATGCTTTGGTAACTATTTAAAATTTGTTTCAGAATCATTAAGAAAAGATATAT
Organism: Dermatemys mawii; assembly: GCA_007922305.1. NCBI lineage: Eukaryota > Metazoa > Chordata > Testudines > Dermatemydidae > Dermatemys > Dermatemys mawii. Next base: position 17,829,398 of record ML677326.1, on the reverse strand, counting down.
TCTTTGTATAATAAAAGTTGATTAAGCGTGATTAGTATGATACAAAGTATATGAAATATAAGATTTATTTCATTTTTCTCCTTATACTGGAACACAGGTTATTAATTTAGAATGTACTTGGATAAGCATCAGGTGAGATGAGTAAAAGGTAAGAGTATACTGGTCTGATTAGAGATCTTCACAACTAATGAACCATATGGGCAACAGTGGTGGTGCTGATTCAGATGTGGCTACATTATTATTAGTAAATAACAAAACACAGGATGTCTTGAGAAACTTGGAATTAATAGGTAATCAAGATGTCTCAAAGAGTAACTTACATTTCAAATATTTTATTTCTCTCAGTTTAGATTAGTGATTAGTGCAAATTTCAGCACAGGGTACAGACTGGAGTTTTGTTTCAGTCCATGCTAGTGTAGATCTAGGAAAAGCTCTGAAATTTGAATCTGGCTCTGAGATAAAATTCAGAATTTGCCATTCTCCCTGTGTTTGATGGGGTTTGGATCCATGGTTTTGTTTATTGGATCTGTCCCCGCTCAAATGTTCCTATAAAATCTGTCTGAGAGTCCCAGAGAAGAGCTGATTCCAACAGACAGATTTTATAGGATCTTAACTTTGAGAACTGCAAGCCTTATCTTTTCCACAACCAACAAGGTTCATTCATCACTTGTTGGTTGTGGAAAAGATGAAGCTTGCAGTTGCGGAACTTATCTCAAAGTTAAGATATTTTACCCATGATGAAATCCCTTTTAGTTACACTTGCATAATCAAATAGCTGGCTAAACTCCTGAGGAAAATACTACTACGACAAATGTAACAGCTGATGCTATATTATTCGTGACTTACTCATGGGCCTGTTCCAATTGCACATTAAGACACAGCAGGAGGTATTTCTGATCTCCTCGGATTCCAAGCACAAAATTGCATGTTGTTTCTCATTAATAATGTTTTATAAAATAATAAAAGGATGAAGGGAAACTTTGGGCAGAGATTATCTGATATAATAATACCCTGGAACATTAAAGATACTAATAGCTTCTGATCTCTATGAAAATAGTGAATGACTAGAAAAAGAATGTGTATCTCTGTGTGCCACAAAGGCAGTGAAACTCATGCCTCTCTCTTTGTCTTGATAGATCTGAGATGCCTGGTTTCCATCTCTGTGTTTCTGTGTATTTGACCCATACCTATCACCATACATCTGTTTCTAATTACACTTTTATATACAACATGTGCATCATTCTTGCATTCCAGTCTAGCACAGGTTTCCTAGCTTTTTTCAGTGGACATGACATAATATATACCCAATACTAATCACAGCTATTGGCTTTGGCTAACTGCAGAGTCTAAGCTGCTCAGAGACACAGGATCGCCGAGCAGTTAGGGCGTTGGCCTGGCACTTGGAACACCTGGCTTCAGTTCTCTGCTCTTCCACAGGCAAGATTGTGGTGGGCAAGTCACTTAGGCCTGATCTACATTTGAGGGGGAGTGTCAACCTAAGATACGCAACTTCAGCTACACAAATAGCGTAGCTGAAGTCAGTGTATCTTAGGTCAACTTACCTGGCTATCCACATGGCGGCGAGTCGACCACTTCCACTCCCCTGTCAACTCCACTTCCGCCTTTTGCCAAGGTAGAGTACAGGAGTTGACAGGGAGCGCGCTTGGGAATTGATCACTGCCCGCTGATCTGGTGGGTAGTGTAGACATACCCTCACTTAGTCTGTCTGCCCCAATTGCTCAAAGATATATAAGCAACTAAATACATTTGAGGATCTGTAAAGTGGGGATAATAGTAAAAGGGGAGTTGTGAGGATAAATACATTAAAGATTGTGAGATGCTCAGATGTTATTGTAATGGGTGCCTGTAGTGGGGCGGCTGCTCCACTCCCCTGCCAGAGTAGGCCAGAGCGGCTGCGCGGGCTGGTAGCCAATAAGAAAAGGGCCTACTGTGGGCCAATCAAGGCTAAGTTTGTAGCCAGCCAATCAGGGATAGGCTGGCTGTATAAGTAGTCTGCCCTGGAGAAAGGCAGTCAGTCTCTCCAGGACCTTCAAGGGGGAAGGTCCAGCTCCTGGGAGAGGAGCTATACCACCAGGGACAGCACAGTGCTGGGCAGGCCCAAGGGAGCAGAAGCAAGCTCCAGCTTGGGTACTTGTCAGTCTGCCGGCCCCGAGGAAAGGGCCATATGGTGCAGAGGGGCCACAGGAGAAGTGGCCCAGGGAGAGTGGCAGAGACTAAGGGAGAGAAGGAAGGCAGGACGGCTGCCGCCAAAGGGTCCCTGAGCTGGGACCCAGAGTAGAGGGCAGCCCTGGGTCCCCCCCTTCCCCTCTGTTATTGTACTAGGCTGCTGAAGTGGCCTCGAACAACCACACCTCACCCCTGCCAGAAGGGGCTCGATATAGGATGTGGCTGCAGCCGAAGGACAGCAGAGAACTTAACCCCCTCCCTGCACGGAAGGGGGTGAGTGTGGACTTGGGCGGGAGTACTGCCGGAGGGCAGTTCCCCGAAGAGGACGCCACCTGTGAGGAGCAGCTCATGTCCAGACGCCAACTGAGGGCGACAAGGGAGAGAGAGAGACGGACGGGACACCACCTGAGGAGGGCACTCCGCCATTGAACTGAGCTAATTCCTGGACTATCCGGCAGGAGGCGCCCGGTGGTGAGTCCCAACCCGTTACAGTGCCCTATGAGTATCTTAGACAGATAAAACTTATCCAACATATGAGCAGGAAGTACTCAGTCCCCATGTCTCTCACACATACTGCCTTTAAAATACTTCCCCAATAATACTAATACATACCTGCTCGTATCTCTCCCCCTCAAGAAAATGTTATCAAAGTAGTTGGGAGTGGGGAAGAGGAAGGAGGAGAGGAATCAAGCAAATCATGGAATCAACAAGGCGTATGCTAAAAACCATTGTTCTTTCACTTCCTGTTTGAAGCCCATCCTTCATCCCTGTGCTTTCTAATTAGCTTGTAAGAACAACGTTTTTTGAAGTTGGATGCCTGGCACTAGACATGTGTTGGAATTATTATTAATACAGGATACTATCACAAAACCAATTTGACCATAACTGCCTTTATTAAAGTGATATTTCTTCAATTGCTGTAAAAATGTCTAAAAGGTATAAATAAATAATTTATTACATCCAAACAATAACAAAACATATATAAGCATGTGACTAAAATACTTACATAAAAGGCTAAACCCAGGAATGGTTCGACCCATACTGGTCAGCTCTAAGTTGGTCAGGCAAGTGTTAGCAATGAACCTTTTAAGGCTTTACTTTTTTATACCCTTTAACAAGCAAGTGATGTCATTGCCAATTGTTGGCCCTTAGCTAAGGCCAAATGAAACAGGGTATTTTTTATATTATTTATTTACTTTTATACCCAATTATTTACTGCACCTGATAGTCAATTAATAATGTTTAATTTCCATTACCTCAGCCCAAATCTTAAATAAGATAACACTTGCATTTTGAAGAATCACTACAAGTTTAACACAACAGGTCTTCTTTCTCATGAGCTCATTCTTTTTGGTCCAATTGCTTTGGGCCTGGGGCTTATGCTGCTATCCCAATTCAATTTAAAACCATAGTTCACTATAGTTCTAACATGAGTCTGTCATCCTACAGCATCAAAGTAGCTTGCCTGATTTTTTCAGAAGCAGACAGTGTTTCCTGCTGATCTTGAATTAGCTGTTTTGAAACGAGTTGAATAAAATAACAGAAGTGATATGGGACTGATGGGAGGCTTTTACTGAATTAAATTTGAAAAAGAATAATACAATTTTGAATTATAATGAAAGTGCTACTGCATTTCCATGATACTACACCAGGATGCCATGTAAACCAAGGGTCTTGCTGTAGAATTCAGATCCAGCTTGTACAGGAACCCTGATAATTTACATTAACATAGGATTTTCAGTTACTCACTTTGAATGTCAGTGAACTTGAGAAACCAAACAACTATTTGCACTAGTGGCCCATGTATTTTGGTTTTAAGACATTGGTGCTGTATTCTCTTCTCATACTATTGTACATCAGGTGTAACTCTATTTGCAGTAGTGTAACAGTGGTGTAAGAAAGAAAAGAATCAGTACCATAGTCGTCATCAGGCAGTGGTCATGGAATGCCTTAGCTGTTCCTCAAAAAGTGGCTCAGTGGCTGAGGAATCATGGAGTATACAAGGAAAACAAGGAATAATTAATGTAAATAAATAACTGAAACCAAAATTAAAAACTCATCTGCCAGGGAGCTCTGTGCTCTCCTGATTGCTTTCAATTATTTAAACATACAGAGTCAGTTTGATCTGTAATTCTTGTCGTGAAAAGGTAAAGAGAACCTGGTTAGTGAATCTGAGCCTTCTCAGTAGTGATGAAATGTTCTGTTCAGAGTCCCTGGGGAAATTATTCTGGGAAATCCACCCAATGACAGAGCCAGAAAAGAAACTGTAGAGGGGTTATAATGACAGCAGTGATTTTAAAAGGGAATGGAATGAGGTTATCGGAAGGTAATGTAAGAAGACTGAAGCACCAGATATCCTGGCAACCTGTCAGAAGACTTGTTCTCTCGCTGCTCTGATACGCTGTATGCAGGACAAAGGGATGAATGATTAAAGACACCTGACAAGTGACATTAGAAAGGAAGCCATTGAGGCATCAAGTGCCAGCAGAGACGATATGGCTGAAGATGGACATTTCTGGGCTCACAGAGCCTTATTCTCATTTACATTGAAGCCTCTTTACATCATTTTGGGAGCATGAAAGGGGCCTTATTATAGATGAGAATTGGTCCTTTACTGTTTTATACATCTGATGGAGTGTAGAAGTCTCTATATGGAGAGGACCCTGAAGTCCTGCCACACACCACCCTAGTGGTCGGCCTAGAATAAGATCTTCCAAACTACTTACTGTCCGAAGACATTAGAGGTTAATTTTCTCAGCCACGGTTCAGTCAAGGAGGCACTCTCAGTTGGAAGATCCTTCAGGGCTTTTTCTATTAGTATATGAGGGCTTCATAAACATTAATTCATTTATCTTCATAGTACCCTGTGAGGTGAAGGAATGGTATTATTCCCAATGGACAGATGGGGAATGAGACATGAAGAGGCTAAGTTCAAAAGTTTCCATTAGTTTTGGATGCCTAATCTGAGACTCCTAGGAATTGAGTCTTCAGAGTATAATCAAGCACAGATCTAATGATTTCAATTGCAGCTTTGAGTGCTCAGCACTTCTGCAAATCATACCTCAGTGTATGAAGATGGGCACCCAGAAAATAAAGAACACCCCGTCACCATCTGTGGAAAGCTTTGTTTAAATGACCTTTTAAGCATCACACAGGAACACAGGGATAGAATCCAGTTCTCCAGAGCAACATCAACTGCCATAATCATGAAACTGTCCTCTCTCTTCCTGCGATCCTCTTAGCTCATTCACTACACACCTTCCAGCTCATGTGACCAATGAGTCAGAGGTCCTACAGGCAACAGTCACCATTCACTACACAATGCTGATTCATCCCTAGAGCGGATCTATTCTGTGCAATGAATGAGGATGAGGCTCTGTGGAAAAAAATAGGATATGATCATGTAATTTGTTTGGTGCATAATGTGTGTACACAAGTGACCTGCATTAAGATTGGACTAGCAACCTTAATTCTGGCATTTCTTAACTTTTGAGTACTTGAGTTTGCAACCTTAATAATCTTTCAATGTAGTTTTTGTGTGTATAATTTCTTAGTTTTTATAAAAGCAAACTAAAAAAATTCAGTCAGCAACTGATAGCAATAGTAGGTTGTCATCCTGTATGCAGACCAGCAATAGAAGGGAGGAGAGGTATATTTTGTCAGTGGGTTTCACAGATATTTGCTGACAGAAGAGGAATGGTGAGATTTGTAAATTTTGGAGGGGACTATACTCTAGTGGGCACAGACTCTTATGCTCTTATCCTTCATTCAACACTGACTTCCTCTGTCCCATCCTTATCAAGATGTCCCCTGTTCTAGTCCCATTTCTTCTCTGCCCTGGTTCCTTGTCCTAATCCCATTATCTTTGCCTACCCAGTCCCAGTCTCCACTCCTCAGGCTTCTCATCCCATTCCCAGTTTCCGTGCTCTGTCAGTCCTTGCCGCCTCCTCCAGATTTACTGTCCAAATCCCAATTGTCCTTCCTACTCCCTAGTGTCTTTCCCCCTCCCAACACCTGGTCCCAGTCTCTTTGTCCAGTCAGTTCCAGTTTCCCATTCCAGCTCCAGGTCCAATGTGTCTTTCTCTTCCCTGCACCTCTATAGGCTCCCAGTCCTAGTCTCACTGTCCAGGCTCTCATCCAGTCTGTCTCCCACAGCACCCTCTCCCTGACTGTTTCTCCCATTCTTTTTCCATAGTTAATCCTGCTGCTGCTTGTGTTCCCCAACACCTTGTCAGCTCTGTGTCTCCTCCTCTTTGCCCCCATTCTCTTCTCTGCCGTTTCCTAGTCCAGTCTCCTTGTCCAGTTTGTCTCTCCCTTTTCCTCAGCTTCTTGTCTGATCTCAGTCTCCCAGCCAACTGGCTCCCAGTCTCCACCCCATTTCCCTCATCAGCACCCAGTCCTAGTCTCCTTCCCCTTCCGGCCTCATCTCCCAACCAGCCCCAGCCTTCCTTCCCTCCTTCCTGGCTCCTAGTCTCACTTTTATCTCCCCTCCCCCTCTTATCCCAATCTCACAAAACTACTTGCCTCAATTTATACCATTCTTTCCCATTTTTATGCTACCCCCACAAAACCCCAGGAAAACAATTGCCTGAGAGAGATACCCAGGATGAATAATTTCAGCCTGATAGGTTAAAGTTTGGCAAAGTTATAAACAACTAAAAATTATAAGGGGAAGAGTCAGGCAATAATGGATGATGCTACCAGCCCTGTCTAATAAATAAGGATTCTCTTATTGTTTGAAAGTCAGGTAAGAGCCCCCTCAAAAATTAAACAAATTCTATGTTGGGTTCTTTTCTATTGTGGGAGGGGATGGCTATATAATCTAAGCTTCAGGTATGAAATATTTCTATTTTTCTAGTACCAGAGGGTCAAAACCTAGCAGAGTTGACTGAACTCTTCATCCATCTAAAGTACTTCTCTGTCCCCATTACTGTAGTATTTGAGCACCTCGCCTTCTATAATATGTTCATCCTTTGAACACCCCTGTGAGGTAGGGAGTGCACATCTCCTGATTTTACAGACAGGTGATTCACCCAAGGTCACACAGGAAGTCTGTGGCAAAGCAGGGACTTTCACCAAGGTCTCCCAAGTCTTAGGCTGGTGCACTATCATGGACGATACCTCCATGAGATATCATGAGTTAGATACATTGAGTTCTATTCCATTCACTGTTGAGGAGGAGAGGGTCTTTTAAAAAAGCGTGATCTCCTTTTAAAAAAAACTGGAAGTCCCACAGCATTTTTGGATGCTAGCCTAGCCAAAATACCCCCTCCTCTGATTTTGTGGGTTGGTTTCTCCTTTGTGCCAAAGATGTTTGCAGGTCAGTGATATATATGGTTTGTGAAATGCTTAGAAATCCATGTCATGCAAGGGCTATAGCAGATAAGGGCCGCATGCTATGAAGGGCTAAGTGCTCACCATGCCCCTTGGCAGGTGTAAAAGTGAAAGTTGTTTGGTACTATGTGCCCATAAAAGTGAAGAAAAAAAAAGTGAAGATGCTGAGAATGTGAATGAAGAAAAATTTGTCTTGTTGAACATTATTTCCTGTCTTTGCTATAGATGCTTTAGTGTAAAATCATTACTGGAGTGAGCATATTGAAGGTTGCCACTGGTGCTGGATTTGGCATACACTAGGCCATTCAACTGGCAAGAAATTAAAATGACACACAGAAGTGGAGGCTTTCTACAATGCTGCCATTGAAATGATAAGGATGGTAACAGGGATTTTGACTCTATTGCTTCTCGGCTTTTTTGAGCTAAGATCAATGCATAGGTTTGGCAGGCTAGACTAGAGTGCTATTGAACATCCCCTCCTAGTCTCCTGATGAAGAGGACTAATCTTGGGTGCTATGCTTGGGATGTCTTGGAGTTCATAGAATAGATTGTCTGTTGCTTTTTAAGGCAGAAGTTACAATAATTGAATTGATTGTCTTTCATTCAACTCTTGACTAAAAGGAATAAAAAGCTTCAGGATTATTGATTTAGCTTTGCAGTTAAGTGTTTTTCTTTTGTTTTAGCTTCCCATAGGACTTAACACTTATGCAGTTGTGTGAGGGCCTAATGCAGTTCTGCTTTACAGGCGTCTGAATCAGCAAAGAGCCCATGCATCTATCTCCTTAGGCTCTTATCGGTCAGGCATCACTATAGCATCTAATACACTTCCTAAAACAAATTAGTTAAAGACAGGGTCCAACAAGTAGTCATTTATCTGGCCTCCCTAGGAGGGTTACTGGAATATTATTTTCTCTTATGCCTCCTGGAAACAACTTCAGGATAGGTTCTAGCTGGGGAATGCAGAGGTAGAAAATATAACAACATCCTCTGGGGATGTCCCTTCTAGATCAGTGACCAAGACTTTACAACCAACAGAGATCAGCTCAGAGAATCCATTTCAGGTTTTACAATGGGCCCAGTGGGACAGCGGTTTTGGGGTCAGATTTTCACAACTGATCAGCCCTGACCTAATCTGCTCCTATTGAAGTCAGTGTCTTTAGTAGAAACTGTGTTATATCAACATTGGGCACTTTTGAAGATCCCTTCCTGGGATCCTGGCCAGTGCTGTGAGAATAGTCATTCAATGGGACTTAAACTGCAGTGCTTTAATTTTAGTAGCTCCTCCCACATATTAGTGCTTTATGTAAACCACAGGAATTTCTCACGAACAAATTAGGGTGTGGATAGCAGGTCTGCACACATCATGGATCCAGATGATCAGAAAATCCTGTAAGGGAGCAATGAGCAGCATATGCTACTCTTACACATCTTCAGCTGTGGTGTTTCTGCCCTGGCCGAACAGGTGACTTGTTGCTAATGCACAGGTTGCAACTGAGGATCCTTTCCTCAGGCCTCCTCCCCACACTAGTGCATCAGTGCTTTTCTCTTTATCTCAAGATTGGGGCTAACTGTAGAGCAGGGGTTCTCAAACTGGGGTCGTGACCCCTCCAGGGGGTCACGAGGTTATTACTTGGGAGTCATGAGCTGTCAGCTTCCACTCCAAATTCCACTTTGCCACCAGCATTTATGATAGGGTTAAATATATAAAAAAAGTCTTTAATTTATAAGGGTGGGGGGGTCACCCTCAGAGGCTTGCCGTATGAACGGGGTCACCAGTACAAAAGTTTGAGACTCACTGCTGTAAAGTAAGTGGACATGCACAGTATCCTCTTTTTTTAAAATGTTTCAAACTGGATTGTATCTTTGAAGAAATGAAATGTACCCCTCCTTTATTTTAAATTATGTATTTGAAGGAGAAATAAACTGTAAATAGAGTCATGCCTGAAATCAAATAAAACAAACATGTAATATAATCAGGGAGACAGAGAAAACATGAAATTAAAGAAAGCAAGACAGACCCATTACATAATGGTTGTCAGAGTTGGAACACACAGACTTCCTCTAACCACAAGTTGACATCTTAGCTGGCTCAGCAGAGCTGCTATCCTTCTGCATCATAAACACTGAGAACTGTATTAGTGTGTGCGGATTGATTCCTTAGGACAAAACTCTTTAAAAACAAAGGAAAAAGTTAGGTCTTGTCTACTCTGCACAGACATTAAACATCTCACTTTGGCTTTTTCATGTAATAATGCAAGCTTGCCCCAGTGTCCTTGGCCAGAATTACTGCTTTACCTTCCAACTGGTTTGCAACAGCTGTTGGCTGGCTCCCTGCCACTCTCCACTGTAAAACTGTCTGTTTCAGTGTTGCATATAGAGTGTTTTAAGAGCTTTGGGATAAAAGGCCTATTATATGTAAAATTATTTTGTTATATTAAATATAGTCCTTCCATTAATTTTAGTTCCATCTCCCTTCTTAGAGTTAGTGGTCTATGTGTACCAGGAAAAGTTGCTTGCTTTGTTTGTCAAGAAATATTTCTATGACAGTAGCCTGGAAATAGAATGAAATCCATATCTGAGGCGGTAGTCCTAGAAAACAAGGCACTGGACTGGGTTCTATTTCCAAGCTCTGCTGCTGGATGACCTTCAGGAAGTCATTTTTTCTCTTCTGTACCTCAGTTTCCTCACTGATAAAATGGAGCTAAACAAAGATATTTGCCTCCTTTGTAAAGTGCTTTGAGATTTACTGATGAAAAGTGCTATCTAACAGCTTGGGATTATTATTAGCATCCAAGAGATGCTTCTTCCTCTGTAGATTCTTACAAAGGCATCAAAGAGCATGGTCGATTGCTCTAGCTCAAACATGATTTTTGCAATCTCATCCTTTTAACAGTTGTTACTTTTCTATGGTATCTTGCATCCAGTAATCTCATAGCACTTTACGAATGTGGGTAAATACCATTATTTCTATTTTGCAGGTGGGAATACTTAGTCTCTAGGAAAGCTAAGGGACGTGTTCGTCAGCAGCTACTCAGTGGCCCAGATTTCCTGTTTCCCAGGAGCTTTTATCACAAGGCCACTTTGCTATGCCATGTAGGAGTCACCTTGCAAAAGCCAAACTGCTCTGTGGTTGCTAGGTAATAATGTGCCATCCTTAGGCCTGAACCAAATTCACTCAGATTCGTGCTTGTTTGTGACTCTGTATGGTAGCAAGCTAAAGGTTTTCCCCCTTAGATTTGCACTTAAACTGCACTGTTCAGATTAATTGTGTGAATTTAACTACATAACCCATCAAGGTGTACACTTAACAAGGGAAGCTAGATGTAGCTTTCGAAAAATGCTGCTCTTTATACTTGCTGGAGCCAGCAACATGGATGACTTTTTTTAAAAAGTGGTGTTAATAGAGAATACCAACACCCTAGACATTAGTAAAATACTGCAATTTATGTAAAGCTTTTCATTATGGCTTTGTGGGGAGTTTCCAAACGTATTAGCATTTAGACTCTCTTATCAGCACTTCAAAGATAAAGTGGTGTGGGATGAACGCTTCTCCATTAACACTCGGCGTACCACTTATGCTGATGAACATACAGTATATGCCAAAAATAGATAGGAAAATCTAAAAGGGGAATTACGAACAGATGTTTTTAAAAATACAGACAGTTAATTTCTCTGGGTTTTAATTATGATCTGTCACAGGGACTCTTATAGAAACATTATCACGAACCAAAATATCAGTGGAAAATCTCTCTTGCATTAAGGGAAAAAAATTCATTATCTCAGGATATTTTTTTATGAGGTGTTGCTTGTGGGGGCTGTGTGTGTTTCATTAGTGTTTCTCTCCTGTTCATTGTTGTCATGGAAGCTCATAGCCAGCCTGGAGAGCCAGCTCAGCCTAGGACTGGATTACTGACCCTAAAGCATGGAAGGCAGAATTTATTAAGTAGCAGCATTATCAACCCTAAGGATTTCACAAGGAATTTGAAACAAAAGAGCACAAACCTTCTAAGAAAGTTTTCATCCCAAAGGCATTCTCAGTTCTGAAAACACATTCGCATCACTATAGAGAAGTTTCTTGGAATGACCAAAAATGAGATGTCAAACCCCTTTAAGTGAAATTTTAATTCTTCTCCTCTGGGCTGTCAGGCTACTTTCCGTCCCTTGTACAGGACTTTGCCCTTCTGAAGACTCTTGTATAAGCTGCAGATGAGGAGAGCTAAGCTCTGACCTAGATACTATTGGTTGCAATCAGCTTGGCAGTTAAGAAATCAAAAGCATTGAAAAATCTTGCCAGTACATGGGGCAGAACATGAGAGGAGAGTATCATATTCTCTTATAGGAGGTTAGCAGTGGCAGTTTCTTGATTTGTATGCTCATAAATTAAAATGAGGTTAGTGGTAGTGAAATTGAGTAAATTACACACACTAGCGTGAGTGGAGGAATATTCAGGAATGTGGGGAATTCTTTTCTGTCATTATCATATGAGAAACTAAAACTTTTCAGACTTTTAGTAAGAAGAGGCAAAATTCAGAAAAGGTCAGTGCACATGCAGAAAACTCAGATAAGCAAAAAGAACTTGGGTTCCATGTGTAAGCATGGGCAAAAATCACATATGTCAGATCCTTCACACATTGCATAGGGTGAAACATCAGAGTAGACCATGCACCCAGAAGCTATTGGAGAGGGGTTGGAAGGCTTGTGTTTTGAAGATAAAGGGAAGGAGTTGCTAGAGATGGGGCAAGCACAGATTCTGATATGCTGGAGAACCTACAATTTATTGATTATGTGCACATGGTTGCATAAATAACTCCACTCTGTGGCCAACGCAAAGTGATTCTCCACATGTTCCAACTCCTAGCACTTAAGTCTTTGGGCACTTTATACAGTTCTAGAACAAAATGGCTTTGTCATATCCTTTCTACATTGTGTGCATTTTTCCCTCTGTGTTTGCTGAAGGGGCTGGGCCTTTGCTCAATTCAGAAGTCACTGCATCCCTCTATACAGTGTAACAAGGTATCTTTTTAAGAGAAAAGCAACACTACTCAGCAGTTAGGGGACCAATTTGATGCCTATTAAAATAACTCCAAAGATTCCTCTTGGTTTCAATGGCAGATGCATTGGATCTATAGACAGGTATGTGAACCATCAAATAAAAATAACCTAGTGGTGGAATTAGAAGTGAATGAGAAAATGTGGCCATAAATTTGAACAATCACAACCAAGGTCCAGGTCATTTATAGTCTTTAAAGATCACTTGGCCCTTTTTATCTGTATAACCATGCTTGAAACGTGTGTCCTGACCAAATTCCAATTTGGGTAATAATCCAACCTAAATCTCGCTTGTTGTTTCAGTGGGATGTGATAACCTTTTTTTATTTCAGCCCTAAAACGTAACTGAAATAGGTGACCACATTTTCAGATATAGCTACCTTGAATCCAGGCAATACTGTTCTTACATAAGTGGTTAGACACCTACCTACGTTTACCTGCATATTTATATGAATGCATACACTGTTACAGAAATTGTGAGTACAAGAACATTTACCCATTTACTCAAAGACCATTGTCCTCTGCTTTTTATCATTTGCCTCCATCTGACCTGCAGAGCCTAATAAAGGGTTTTAAGTACTATCATGAATAGATGGGACCCTCCAGAGTGGAGCCAAAATGGACATGGAAGAATCCTGGGTTTGGTTCCCATGTGTCATGTAACATTCTAATCTGTGAGTTCAGCATGGGTCTCTTCAACCCTTCTGATGAATTTTTATAGCCACATAGTAAGTAATAGCAGATTCTTATATGCCAATACTTAATCCTATGTACTCTTCCTGTGCCTGGCCATCAGGATGTAATAATACTTAGCAGACTTTTTCCCTGAAGGCTGAATGTGTAAACTGTCACTTTGGAGAATATGTACGAAGTCTAAAACAACACGGCACTGTAAACATAAACAGATTTTAATGATAGCTGTTGTTGTGTGAATACAGAAATAATGCCATCAAAGCACAATTTTTTGATTAGTCCAAACCAGGGACATTACTAACAGCATGGGCAATACTCTTTGGCTCTGTGCAGTAGGAAAATAATAAAACTTTCCATAGCTCTTTTTGTCTGCAAAACATTTTAAACTACCTAAAGTTGGTATCCTTGCAGAACACATGCTCAGAGAACTAGACTGATCTTCTCTTGACCATCAGTTTGTGTCTCAGTTTCTTGTGATAAAGTAACCCAGGCAAAGCTCTTTGTTGGATTTGCATTTGATGGCAAAGGAATAATGACCAGCTAAAAAAACATTTTCTTTGTTAACCACATATCTAATTTATTTAACCCTGTGTGTGTGTATGTGTATAAAGTTACAGCAAACTTTAATAATGGTACAGTAATAGTGACATAACAGGTTTACTCTTCAAAGCTGTATTGTTTTAGACCAGATACTGCAGTATTTTTCTTAAAGGTGCTTGCCAAAATGCCATGGCATCTTTATTTCATGCAGTCACTGACACTCCAACATGAGTCACTGCAGATATCTTTTTTTTTTTTTCTGCTATATCCTTTGGGTTGTGCTTGTTGGTAGCTGTGACTTATAAGGTATATCTACCTTGAAGCTGGGAGCATGCTTCCCAGTTTGGGTAGACAGACACACGCTAGCTCTTTTAGAGCTAGAGTGCTAAAAATAGCAATGTAACCGGTGGAGGGTGGGTAGCACAGGTGATGGATCAGGCTACCCACCTGAGTCTGTACTCCGGTGGCTAGCCTCAGCTGCTGCTTGGCTATGCTGCTATTTTTAGCATGCTAGCTTGAGTAAAGCTAGTGCATGTCTGTCTACCCAAGCTGGGAAGCTCACTCCCCACTGTAGTACAGACATAGAGTTAAAGGCTTGTGTGAAAGTTTTAACTTTGGGTTACATGTATTATTCTGCTGAGCGGTGAGTCGTGGTTCAGTGATTAAATGGTGACCTAATCAAGTTCAGAGTCCGTAGGCATCATGTGACAACACGTCATGTTGTGGTTCAGGCAGCAGCAAAGAACACGTGTGTGATTTTTGTCTCCCCCCAGCTGCCCAAAAGTCATCCAGCATTGTTCACATTAATTTTGTGTTCTGTGTTAACTCTTCCAGTGCCTGGCAGCACAAGCATACATTAGAGCAGTGGTGGGCAAACTACGGCCCGCGGGCCACTTGTGGCCTGCAAACCATTTTTATCTGGCCCACGAGCTCCTGCTGGGGGAGCGGAACCAGTGGTCCCACTCTCCTGGAAGGGGTGCTCTGAAAATGCGCTGGAGAGTGGGGCTGGCTGCTGGCCAGTGCACCGCCCCAGACAGCGGGCCCGCGTCCCACCTTCCACGCCAGGGGAGCCAGGCCGACCGCGGCAAGCCGCGGGGCCCGCACTTCCGAGCTGGGGACGGGGCCGAGTGCAACAGACCACGGGGCCCCGCGCTGCAAGCCGCGAGGCCCAGTGCCCGGCTAAGCAGGTGAGGGGGGTGGTTAGGGTGGGGAGTGTCCGGAGGGGACAGTGAGGGAACAGAGAGCAGGGGGGCTAGATGGGGGATGGGGTCCTGGGGAGCAGTTAGAGTGAGTGGGGGTCTCTGGACAGGGTGATCAGGGGACAAGAAGTGGGGGTTGGATGGGTCAGGGGTTCTGAGGGGGGCAGTTCAGGGGCAGGAAGTGGGTCAGGGTAGGATAGGGGTTTGGGGCCTTCGGCCCTCTGCACAATTTTGAATCCTAGTGTGGCCCTCGGGCCAAAAAGTTTGCCCACCCCTGCATTAGAGGTAGAAACTGGGGTACCTACAGCACAGTATAAAGTTTGGAAGGACTATGTAACTTATGTGATGGAGGAGAGCTCAAAATGGAGAGGCATTTTCTTCTCTAGTGCCCAAAATAAAGGGGAATGTTAAGGAAAAATAGCACCTCCTTCAGCTATTAGAAATAAGACCTGGTCTACTCTTAAAAATGGTGTCAGCATAGATACACTGGTTAGGAGTGTGCGGGTAGGCGGGGGGCGGGGGAGGCGGAAAAAAACACATTTCTGATCAATCTAGCTGTGCTGGCAAAAGCCCAGTGTAGGTGCAGTTTGCCAGTATAATTTATTTTGTTCCGGGCACTGGTATAAGCTGGAGTGGAAAACAGTCTTTGGCGGGGTGAGGGTGTGTCTCCTCACTCTAGAAGAGAGGAGGCCAACGAGCTACTAGCGTCTCAACATGCGCTAACCAAACACACTTATAAGGCTCTGCCTGGAGGGAGGAAGTTTAAAGGGAAAGCCTGCCAAAGGAAGGTGAGGAAATTAGGAGGAGGACTACTGTGCCCTCTGGGACTGCTGGCTACAGGGACAGATCAGTGAAGAGGAAGACAGTTGCAGACCCTGCCACCTGTGAGACCGTGTATGAACCAGGTATAAAGACCAAAAGGAGGGGCTGGAGGCAGACCCTAGCCCTGATCAAGAGCACTAGAACCTGCAGATGAACTGAACCCCAAAGGGGTGATTAAGAGACTATCTAAAGAGACTGACCATCTTTGCCTTTTTCTTTCACTCTAATTCTCCTCTCCTGAGGTAGGAAGGGGGGAAAGAACTTGTTTGTTTTTGGAAAATCCCTTGAGTTACAAACAGGGGAAGGACTCTGCAAGCATGCCAAATCATGCTCTGGTGGGCACTTGGGCAGTGTGTGTGTGGGGCGAGGGGTGGGGAGGAGAGGTATCAGCCAGCACAGGCTGGAATAAGCTTCTCCACTAGGACGGTTTGCCTGTATAGCTGTGCTGTCAAACTCTTCCTGCTATAGGCAAGACCGTAGACTCTTCATCTAAAAGCAATGAGGGGAATGCTGTGGTTAACCCCGGAAGAATGAAAAGATGCAATAGAGATGGTATCCATGAATTAGGAATTATGGTAAATGGACATGAGACAGAACCTTAGGCAGATTGGGCCTATCTTAGACAAATACCTAAAGCTTTGTATGACTTGTCATGCTAATGAAATATTAAGAGGATAGGAACTAATTGCTGATGGGGATGCCAGCACTGGTACTTTTATCACTGATGCTCCAGGCTGCCACTCTTTTACCCTATCCATCGGCCTCTATATCAGTTTATTGCCGGTTTCCCATTTGATTAGCTTTGCTTTAACTCATAATAGAGCTCAGTTTCTCCAAGCCCAAGTCTTGTAAATGATGAGGTTTGGAGCAACCTTATCTACACTGTTTAGAGCACTCATGACTCAGAGATGGTGGAGACTGACTGACTGTACAGAGGACATCTTAGCTAAATGGTACAGTTGTTTGAAAAACCATTGGCAACCACTAGTTTAATCCTTCTGCTCTGCAAAACGTTCCTGTGCCTTGAGTTTCTTGGCTCCTATTGTACATTTTCCCCAACCTCCTTTTTGTGCTGTATTTCTCCCAAGCTATTTAGATAAGCTTGTTAATATTTGTTCAATCATCAACTAGTATAAGATTGCAAATGTTAAAATACATCTCCCAGTATAGTTGTGTCCTAATTTTCATACTTAAAATGCTGGGCTTCAGTGCGAACACACACAAGACGTATTTAGAGATCATCTGGCTCAGGCCATGGTGTGAATGGTAAGTGCAACTGACGTCAACAATCTTGACTGGCAAGATATGGGAACTGTAGCCTCCCTTTTCTTCTGCACTTAGCGATCTGAGCTATTCATGGAAACTGCAGCTTCTTTTGGGTACTCTTACTGCTATTATTCTCCCCAAATAAACCTGGCTTCTTCATCCTAAACAATGCTCAGGATTTAAAATGTTGCCTCCAGGAGCAGAAAGTCTGTTTTCCTGTAGGATGGATATTTTGCTCTCCTGTCTGTTAATTATGGCCTTTTCTTTCAACAGGAATAATTGTGTTTATTAATAGTCTTTTCATGAACAGAAGAAAGGCCTCTTTGGTAGGGGAATACTCTAGCTTCACAAAAGGTTTCCAATAGCCTTAAGGTGGATTTATCTCGGGGAGCCTTGGCTAACCTTCATATTAAGCAGACAGAGGCAGTTTAGGGCATATGGGCATGTGAAGCAAATTACAAAATAAATTAAAAGCATTATGGCTCAGCAGTATAAATTAATGCAGCTGCTGTAAGCTTCCTCCTGAGAGAGTTGTCAATATCTGCTAAGCTGCTATAGGAGAAAAATAAATTAAGGTGTACCTTATCACTCTTGCTTCCCCCCACCATCATGATTTCAAAGGGTCCCATATCTTAATTCCTTCAGTGTCAGTGCATTAACTGTACTCAGGGAACCACAGAAGGAATTGGCACAAACAGCCAATCAGCAGAGGAGAAAGAATGTCCAGAATAAAAACTGTGAAAATCGGACACCAGTGATATCATTTAATGTCCAAAGTTCTCCACTGCAGCTGGTTGTCTCTGCTCTTTACTGGCTCATTTTTGGGAGGGCTTTTCCTGTCAGTTGCTCTCTTCCCCAAACTTATATAGCTTAGTGGAAGGGTGAGGGTACATGGGTCCTGGAGTCCCCAGGGCAGGTGTCTCCTCCATTCAGTTCTGGATCTGTGGGATAGCTAACTCTGGCATTAGCATTCCCTGTGACAGCTGGATCTGCTGCAGGTGCTTGTTCTGCTTCTGCCAGCTGAGTGCTAGTGTTGTCTCTCTCCTGCTCACTCTCCTGGGACCTGCTCACACGCTACCAAGTAAACGGTAGTCAAACCCTAAATATGATCAGAGAGGGCAATGAGAAATACCCCCCTTTGTTTATGGCACAAGGAAGCGAAGGCTGCAGTGGGAAAACAACCATCCCAAAAGACACTTGGAACAAAAATCTAAAATGAGAGTCTGAGGGATCCAGAACTTGAACACCACTGTGGACTGAATGGTTCAGAATTAGCTGAAGACTTGAGATTTAGGATCATAGAGAAAACTGTGATGGCCTGTTAAAAATAAATCATCTATTTTGTGTTTGTGGTTCACTAGTTTGCTCAAGCCGTTGTCATGGAAGAGAGGCCTCTGAACACTGAGACAAAATGGAATTGAAAACATTTTTATTATTACTTATATTACAGTAGCCTCCAGAAGTCTTCATTGAGATCAGGCCCCATTGTTCTAGGCCTTGTCAAACACAACAGAGGACTGTTTATGCTCCAAAGAGTTAAAACAAAACACATCAAATGGATTTAAAAGATAAATGGAAGGAAAGGGTAATATTGATACAACACAGGGCTACATAAATTAGGTATCAATATCTGCAAAGTTAGAAGAAACTGTGACAGGGCCTGGTTAAAGGGAAGGATGTTGTGAAAAGCCTGCCAAATGAGCAAAGAGAAAAAAAATTAAAGGGCAGGGGGAAGAAGATAAACAATAAAGCTAAAGGTGTAGCTTTGCTGTCAGGAGTTAACTTGGTCCCTGTCTTTTGTTGTCTGAACATTAGTGATGGTTAGACAAAATGGTACTTAAGAAGATAAGAATGGCTGAACTGGGTCAGACCAAAGGTCCATCCAGCCCAGTATCCTGTCTGCCCAGTATCCTGTCTATCCAATGGCCAATGCCTGGTGCCCTGGAGTGAGTGAACCTAACAGGTAATGATCAAGTGATCTCTCTCTCCTGCCATCTATCACCCCTCTCTGAAAAACAGAGGCTAGGGACACCATTCCTTACCTATCTTGGCTAATAGCCATTAGTGGACTTAACCTCCATGAATTTATCCAGTTCTCTTTTAAAACCTGTTATAGTCCTAGCCTTCACAGCCTCCTCAGGCAAGGAGTTCCACAGGTTGACTGTGTGCTGTGTGAAGAAGAACTTCACTTGTTTTAAACCTGCTTCCCATTAATCTTCTTTGGTGGCCCCTAGTTCTTATATTATGGAAACAATTAAATAACTTTTCCTTATTCACTTTTTCCACACCGCTCCTAATTTTATATACCTCTATCATATCACCCCTTAGTCTCCTCTTTTCCAAGCTGAAAAGTCCTAGCCTCTTTAATCTCTCCTCATATGGGACCTATTCCAAACCCCTAATCATTTTAGTTGCCCTTCTCTGAACCTTTTCTAATGCCAGTATATCCTTTTTGAGATGAGGAGACCACATCTGTACGCAGTATTCAGGATATGGATACACTGTGGATTTATGTAGGGGCAATAAGATATTCTCCGTCTTATTCTCTATCCCTTTTTAAATGATTCCTAACATCCGGTTTGCTTTTTTGACTGCCGCTGCACACTGCATGGATGTCTTTAGAGAACTATCCATGATTACTCCAAGGTCTCTTTCCTGCGTAGTTGTAGCTAAATTAGCCCCCGTCATATTGTATAGTTGGGGTTATGTTTTCCAATGTACATTACTTTACATTTATCCACATTAAATTTCATTTGCCATTTTGTTGCCCAATCAGTTAGTTTTGTGAGATCTTTTTGGAGTTCTTCACAGTCTGCTTTGGTCTTAACTATCTTGAGCAATTTAGTATCATCTGCAAACTTTGCCACCTCACTGTTTACACCTTTCTCCAAATATTTGCTGCAAACAGTCAGTTAACTTCATAACAGCTTGGATGTAGAAAAATCTAACTTGGCTGTAGTTAACGTGGATGTAGAAAAAAGTTGTATTATAGTAAGTGAACACATTGTAAAGGAAACTGATCAATAAACAGCAATCACAAATTATATAGATGGATTGGAGCCACTGATTCTGATCAAGGTTGCTCTTTTTCCTGCTTCCCTTATTAAAGGTTCTTTCACGTTATACTGACTGTTAGTATTATGGTCTCCATTTTCATTTGGATTACAGTGTCTCTTTCTGAAACCATCTGGCTTCAGACATCAAAGAGCAGCTGTAGATGGCTTTGGTTTTTAAACGTAGCTGAAGTTCACCTCTCTGTGTAAAATAAAATAGAGCCGCACTGATATGATGACATTGAGCCTTGGGAAATTCTATTTCTAACCTTCAGCTTCCTCATCTTTGGTCTTTCTTCAAATCTTGCTCACCTTACTCATGTGAACAGTTCTGGAAACTTCAGCTGGCTTGTTTGGGTCTTTACAGAGTGCCAAGCAATATAGGCTCCAAATGTAGGTTTTGTTAAATAAATAAAGTTTAAAGGAAAGGAGGATTATAAAAAAACCTAGGGCAAAGGGAAATGTTTTAATGATTTTTAAAATTTTAATAAATGTTTTTTCAAGTTAAATATACCCCAGTGATACTGGAAACTCAACAGCATCTGTGTTAGTGCATGACAGCCAGAAAGTGTCATCCTCTATGAATGGAGTGGCTGGATTCTAGTTTCAAGCTGGTGTAAATCTGGAGTAATAGTGTTACTCCAGATCTGCACCACTGTTAGAGCAACCTCTAGCCCAGAAAGTGAAACTGATCACTTTTATTTTGCAGTCCAAGCTGAGTAAAGAGAGGAAATTGAAGAATAAACATAATGCATGAAAAGTAAACTAGGCTTCTAAAATTCTGAAGTCTTGGTAACAGCATTAAACTACAGTCAGTGATAGGGTCTCTGTGGAACTACAGAATTCTGGGAGAATACCAGGTGGCCTTTGTTCTCGAGAAGACACAATGCTTCCAGGAACTCTGGGGGGAACACGGTTGTTGCTCCAGTCTTGATGAATTATGGCAGTCCCTATGCATGGAGTCGAGGTCAGATGGAAAGATAGCAAGTTTGTGACCCTTTACGCTCCTTACTGCTCATTGGGCAGACTAGCAAGAGCAGCATTGCTAACTCTGAGCAGCTCTTGTGCTCCAGGAAGGAGGAGTGCCATGTGACCATGTTTAAGGGATATAGGAGTCTCCTGGCAACCTCACCCTACTTTTTGTGGGCCTGCATAATGCTGGATATAATTACACTTGTTAAGTGTCCCTTTTAGCTATGACATTTACAGGTGAGACGTTCCCTGCAGCCCATACCTGAAATGAAGCAAACAAAACTCTGCTTGTGTTACTCTTTTTTAGTAATAGGTTGTGCTGTCAAAACGGAGCAAAGGAGGAGTGAGCAATAAGAGGGGAAACTAATCCCATGTTTATACAAAATCATCTTCCTTAGATCTTTTTAGGAGGAACAAAGAAGAATGGAGTCAGGGGAAGTGTGTACAGCAAAACCGTGTTTCAATTACTTTTTAGAAAATAACTGTAAACATTTTGCTGCAAAATTTGCTAAGCTTCATTGATTTAACATTGCACTTCACATGGGAATTTTCCTCCTGAGTGGTTAGGTTACATTACACCTGACCTCTTTCCTGCTCCTTTTTAAAAAAGCCTTTTTTTGATAATGGTTTGAAAAAGAAAATTAATTTGCTTGTATAAACTGTCTGTGCGAACCTGTCGTTAGTGGCCATTGGAGTAATTGTTTGGAGGGGGTGATTATGTTAACATTCAGCAAAAATCTATAAACACAGTGTATCCAAATGCGAGTCTCTGCTCTGAATGGATTTATTTTTAAGATAAAGTGCACTTGTGTATAGTCTCATGCAGGGATAGGCAACCTATGGCACAGGTGCCAAAGGTGGCACGCGAGCTGATTTTCAGTGGCACTCACACTGCTTGGGTCCTGGCCACCAGTCCAGGGGCTCTGCCTTTTAATTTAATTTTTAAATGAAGCTTCTTAAATGTTTTAAAAAGTTTATTTACTTTACATACAACAATAGTTTAGTTATATATTAAAGACATAGAAAGAGACCTTCTAAAAACATTAAAATATATTACCGGCTAGCAAAACCATAAATTAGAGTGAATAAATGAAGACTCGGCACACCACTTCTGAAAGGTTGCCTACCCCTGGTCTAATGTTTAACAAAACCATGCAGTCTATAAAATACACAAGCAAAGGTAAATGAATTCGGTATTAGGCTGAATGGGTTTCAGTATTTTGTGATTCCTCGGTGGTGACTCTGGAGAGTTAATCCAACCCTGCCTTCCTTTATAAAATAGAGGCTTCCAGTGATCCAGAGAGCAAGAAACAAAAGGAACTCCAGGCTGGAAAAATTATTGCAGAGAATAGAGGATTAAAGGGAAAGGTTAACATTGCAGCCCAGCTAATGTTTATATTTATACTGTGAATAGCTAATGAAAGGACAAGGGTAGAAATTTGTCCAAAGTATGCTGTAAAACATATAATAATGATATCCTGCTCTAGTTATAGAGTAATCTATAAATAGAGACATGAACATATTTTACAACTATCAGGTAAACGTCATAACACTCCCATGAGGCAGGTAGGAATTATTGAAGCATTTTTCAGAAAGGTAACCTGAAACAGAGACGTTAAGTGATTTGCCCATGGTAAGTGAGTCAGTGGCAAAGCTAGGAAGAGAACCCCATAGTTCTATCAAGCAAATTTTATCAAGGAAAACTTACAAAGCAGCAAACTGTGTTCTAGTTAATTAGCCTTTTAGCAAAAGAGGTTGAATGAATCTTTTGTTTAATTGTGGAACATTTTTCAATGCTTTCTTTTAAAATTGTTCCAACATTCCTTTGAGGATATATTCCCCCTTTGGTGCCAAGTAGAGCAGCTCTTCACTGGTTTTCAGAGTAGCAAAAATCATGAAAAAAAAAATTAACTCAACACTCCAGCTAAGCCCAAAAATAAAAAATTAACTCCAGCCCAAGGCCACTGCACACAACAAATTCTCTGCTACCTGCCAAAAAAAAAGGGCCAAAATTCCAGCCATGCCCAGCTATTAAAAAAAAATCAGAAAACAAAATGGCAAAAACAAATAAAACAACAGAAGTCAACAAATAAAAAACCAACCATCTCCTGTCCCTGAAGTTGGTGGGTTTTTAAAAAAGCTTAAAAAGCCACAAAAAGCCAGTTCCAATGAATACAAAAAGCACAAAAACAAAAAATCTCTAAATAAAATGTCCCCCCAAAGGCTTAAAAATCCTCCCAAAAGCAGGTCAAAAATCTATATCAAACCCCAAACAACCTGGGCACAGGGCAAAACTCCCATCCATCCTTCCTCCTCTTCTTCTTACATTACACCCAGGCTTAGCCAGCCTTGGGTTGTGCATATGTAAGTATAAAAGTAAATTGGATCTCGGTTACTAATGCTTTCTTCCTTCCTGTAAGTAACATGGTGTGTACCAAGGCACTCACTGCTGTTGTTTGGTTAATAAAGCTTTAAATTCAGTCACTTAATGTGCTCCTTCATCTCCACCCCTAACAATCCTGCAACCTTAAACTAATCACCTAAAGTGCTAAGCAAATTAATAACAAAAATCTGTCACGCTATTAGCTATGCCAAGGCATCTCCTTAGGTCAAGGGCCTTGTCATAGGCGTGTGCAGCACATTTCATTAAGGTGTGCACCCAAGGAGCCCCACTCTAGCCCCATCCCCTGCCCTGCCCCCCTCAAAACTCCCAACCCTCCTTGTCCTCTGACTGCCCTCTCCTGAGACTCCCTAACTGCCTCCTAGGACCCTACCCCTACCTGTCGCCTGACTGCCCCGATCCTAATCCACACCCCCGCACCCAGAGAGACCCCCTGGGACTCCCAACCCCCCCGGTCCCTGCCTGCCCCGACCACTCTCCACACCCCCACCCCCTGACAGCTGCCCCCAAACTGCTGACCCATCTGACCTCCTGACCTTGTCCCCTGACTGCCCTTCCAGAGACCCCCCCCACTCCTAACCACCCCCCCCAAAACCCCACCCCTACCCAACTCCCCTGTCCCCTGACTGCCCTGACCCCTATCCATCCTGCCACCCCCTGACATACCCCTGGGAATCCCACACCTCATCCAACCCACTGCTTCCTGATTGCTCCCCCAGAGACCCCCCTGCTCCTAACCACCAGCCCGGAACCCCACCTTCTATCCAACCCACCCTGATCCCTGTCCCCTGACTGCCTCGACCCCTATACACCCCACCACCTCCTGACAGACCCCTGGAACTCCCACACCCTATCCAACCAGCCCATTCCCT
>ML677326.1:17770219-17804910 GCA_007922305.1 Dermatemys mawii | reverse complement strand
CCCCACCCTATCCAACTCCCTGTTGCATGTCCCCTGACCGCCCCCCCAGGGCCTCTGCCCCATCAACCCCCCCTGCTCCCTGTCCCCTGACTGCCCCTGGAACTCCCTGCCCCTTATCCAACCCACCCTCAGCCCCCTTACCATGCCACTTACCCCCGTCTCCCGGAGCATCCACGCCCTGCGTCCAGGAGTAGCCCTGGACAGTGCTGCAGCAGCGTGGCTGCGGTGGGGCGTGAGCTCTTCCTGCTCGACCTGCTGGAGCTCGCAGCCCCGCCCACTTACAACACCGCTTATCCGCACCTCCCAGAGCCTCAGTGTCCCGGGTCCAGAAGTGCCCCTAGATAGCACTACAGCGACGTGGCCTGAGCTTCTCCCGCTTGGTCTGCTGGAGCTCGCAGCCCTGCCCCCTGACCACGCGGCTCCAAGTGTCAGGAACTGAGGGCCCACTGGAGCCACGCTGCTGCTGCACTGTCCAGGGCCGCTCCTGGACGCAGGGCACTGAGGCTCCAGGGGATGGGGGAAGGCAGGGGCAGGGCCAGGGGAAGCCTCCCTGGCTGGCAGTGCAGGCGCACCAGGCAGGACGAGCTTGACCACCCCTACATTAGGGTGTGCCTGGGCATACCTGGCACACCCTTTCCGCACGCCTATGGGCCTTGTTACTTTACATCTCTAGACCTCTGTATACACAGTAGGCACTATGTAAATAATGCATAAAAAATCTTAGTTTATTTCTGCTCTCCATGTTCAGTTTAGCTTTGCTCGTATTTAAATGCTTCCAGCAAGTGAATCTGGGGAGTCTGACCAGAGTTCAGTATCCACTAGGATGATCTTGATTTCACTTATGCCCCAATTCAGCAAGCTGCTTAAGCACATGCTTAACTTTAAGCACATGAATAGCTGCATTGACTTCAGTGTTACTAAATATGCATAAGTAATTTTCTAATCTGATTCATTAACTGGTCTGACAGCATTGGACTCCATTGTCTGTTTTTCCAGTGATATGCTGCTAATCAAAAGTTAGAAGTATATTGGGAAAGTTTCAAATTAGTTGCTAGTCCTAGAGGAAAGTTTGTTTTTATTTTGAGTTTATCATCCCTTTTTTTAAAGCAGGATGTACAGTCCCTGATAATTGATCAACTTCGAGGCTACAAAAGCCAGTCATTGCCTTTTGTGCCCTCTGGTTTGAATAGTAACAGCACATTTTCATGCTGAGTTTAGATGAATTGGCTCCTGCTTGTGTGTGCTGGGTAATGTCCTTTCAAATTCTTGGCATTGGCAATGAATACGAATTTGAACATGACTTGCAGATGTTAGTTTTACTGTAGGAAAAACCCTCACAACAACTTTAAGCTTCTAATATGTGTCCAAGAGCCAAGCGGGGGTATTGGAATTACTGCATTAATTCAGTTGGTATAGGTTTTTTGCCTGCTCTGTGATGGTCTCTGTGGGCACTTAAACATGCTGTTCGTGACAGCTTATATAGCTAGAGCCCCCAAAACTACTTTACTGTCTGAACATCATGCCTTAAGAGCAATTGTGCTGCTGTTGGAACAGATAATGGTCTCCTTTTTATTGGTGTAAAACTAGAGTGATTCCTTTGATTTTAGTGGTGTAATTGAGGTCAGAATCTGGCCTGTTCCTTTTTTTAAATTTAAAAAGGAGCTGTATTAGGAACACCAGTTAACTGCAGGGAGACCTCGCAGCAAGACTAGGTAAGCCACACAAGGATTTATTACTAATGTTGATCCACTGCAATCTCAAAACTGGAAATTTCTTAGTTAGGGATTTTTCTGAATAATAATAAACACCAACTAACAAACAACAAATCTTCTTTTTCAGGAATTATTGAGCTTTGAAGACCCTTTGTATTTTTAACTCAGAATAATGCTATAGAAAAATCTGGATTTAGCGTTGCCAGTTAAGAGGGATTCCATATTTTGTACAAGAAGGATGATTATTTCAGCTATCGTGTTAATTTTCTCTTCAAAAGGAAAGGGGAGATTGACTCTATAATTTTGTCCTGTACTGTAGTTTTATTCATTAATATTTTTCTCTGGTGATGTGCAGTGATAGAGAGGATGCTGTTGGTGGGGTTGCACAGGTGTAAATGACTGGAATTCAGACTGGAAGACAGCCCTGTTGATGTTCTGTGAACCAGATTAAATTCCAGCTCACTCTCTTGTTTAGGTGTGTTGGATTTGAAGACTAAAAAAAATCAGTAAACCTAATTTTTGTCACTACATTCTGCGGGTATGACTCTGAATACACAGGGGGAGCAGATCTGTACGTAAGAAAGTGAAATCAGATAGATAGTTTTCTGAATAGAACTACAAGTCCCTGAGGGGAGATTCGTCATTCAAATAACAATGTGTTATTGTGCTAGATCCAAAATATACTGAGCAAAATAAAAATGACACATTTGCAGGGAAAATATTAGGCAAATTAATATGTCACCGGTCTGTTTTTACCTTAGCCCCTATGTGATCCGCCGTGTATTAGAGCGGGGAAATAGTTCCCTCTCACAAATCTAGGATGGCTCCAGCCAGTGTTGGTGCACAGTCTTGCCCCTTTATTCCAATAAGCACAGGAAGGATGGTTTCATGATTAAGGTGCTGGATGGGGTCTCAGGAAATCTGAGTTCGGTGCTCGGCTCTGGTGCAGACTTCCTGTGTGAACCTACCCAAGTTCATTTAATCTTTCTTTCCCTCAGTTCCCCTTTTGTTCTGAGGGTGTGTTCACTAATGCTTGTGTGGTGCTCAGATACTGTGATGTTTGGGTCTGTATGAATAGATAGTGATCCGACTATTCTCTTCTTACAAGAAGTAGCGAGCTCATGCAAGGTTTCGTAAGTATGGAGGAAAAACTGTTTTGCCTTTCATAATCTTCTTGGTAGAGCTCTTTTCTAAATTGCATTTGACATCAATCAATTTAATTAATTTTCCTGATTTATCAAAACCAAGGCCTAGCTATCTTTTTAGTAGAGGTGAACAAATGAAATAACAATCACACTGTTATACAAAAAAGAAGCACTTTGTAGTTTAAAGTCCTAGAACATTTTTGTGTAGACTTAAACTATTAATAGTAAAAAAAGATGAAAGATATCGAGCAGCCCTCTAAAGTCCACTCTTTCTGCTCATGTCAACCGGTACTATCTAAAAATATTCTGGGGGTGGTGCGAGCTTTTCCAAATAGTTGCATGACTATGAAGGCCAGTCTTAAGTATGTGTGTAAAGCAACATAAAATCAAGAGCTGTCATTGTCGTGTTTGCTTTGAGAGATAGGAAAATCTTTGTAGTGTTCGAAGAAATATGGGATGGTAATTTAACATCTCTCCAAGAGGTCTGACTTGTTGCAAATAATTTTAGAATAAAGTCAGTCTCTGCCTTCCTTATTGCCTTCCTAATTTAGTCCTAGTAGACATTCACTATCCCTTTCTCCCAGGATCCTCCAAGTCCTTGATGTTTCTCAGTTTGTGCTATGCATTAGTTATTCTGCTTGGTTTCTCAAAGCACTTCAGTCTATGGATAAAACATAAAACTTAGGTCTTGAAGACTTCAACGCTTGGAATAACTAAAGATCCTGTGGTGTTTGTGTGTAGCTGTCTTAACTAAGGTGTTTGGGCCAAATTCCAGCTTGGGTAATTACATTCTGCCTACCTGATTTCCCTCTGCAGTTTCAGTTGGATATGGAATTTTTATTCACATCCTGTTTTTCATAGAAGTGTAGGACTGTAAGGGACATCAAGAGGTCATCTAGTCCACTCCCTGGCAGGCAAGGCAGGACAACATAATACCTAGACCATACCAACTGAACTTTAATAAAGATTTTTGGATGGTTTTTCTACATTTTCAGATATATTGATTTCTGTTATAACACAGACTAAAAAGTGCACAGTGCTCACTTTATATTATTTTTTATTACAGATATTTGCTCTGTAAAAATGATAAACAAAAGAAATAGTATTTTTCAGTTTCACTTCACACAAGTACGTTAGTGCAATCTCTATCATCGAAGTGTAACTACAAATGTAGATTTTTTTTTTGTTATGTAACTGCACTCAAAAAGAAAACAATGTAAAACTTAAGAGACTACAAGTCTACTCAGTCCTACTTCTTGTTCAGCCTATCACTATGGCAAACAAGTTTGTTTACATTTATGGGAAACACTGCTGCCTGCTTATTATTTACAATGTTACCTGAAAGTGAGAACAGGAGTTTGCATGACACTTCTGTAGCTGGCGTTGCAAGGAATTTATGTGCCAGATATGCTAAACATTCATATGCCCCATCATGCTTTGGCCACCGTTCCAGAGGACATACTTCCATGTTCATGATGCTCATTAAAAAAAAATGCATTAGTTAAATTTGTAACTGAACTCCTTGAGGGAGAATTGTATGTCTCCTGTTCTGTTTTCCCTGCATTCTGCCATATATTTCATGTTATAGCTGTCTCAGATGATCACCCAGCACATGTTGTTCATTTTAAGAACACTTTCACTGCTGATTTGACCAAACGCAAAGAAGGTACCAATGTGAGATTTCTAAAAATAGCTATAGCACTTGACCCGAGATTTAACAATCTGAAGTACTGTCCAAAATGTGAGGATGAGGTGAGGAGCATGCTTTCAGAAGTCTTAAAAGAGCAACACTCTGATGCGGAAACTATAGAACCTGAACCACCAAAAAAGAAAATCAGCCTTCTGCTGGTGGCATTTGCCTCAGATAACAAAAATGAACATGCCTCAGTTCACTCTGCTTTGGATTCTTGTCAAGCAGAACTCATCATCAGCATGGACTCATGTCCTCTGGAATGGTGGTTGAAGCATGAAGGAAGATATGAATCTTTAGCGCATCTGGTGTGTAAATATCTTGCGATGCCAGCTACAAGAGTGCAATGTGAATTCCCATTTTCACTTTCAGGTGACAAAGTAAACATAAAGCGGGCAGCATTATCTCCTGCAAATTATAACCAAACTTGTTTGAGCAATTGTCATGAGACTGTCTGAGTGGACTTGTAGGTTCTAAAGTTTCACATTGTTTTATTTTTGAATGCAGGTTTTTTTGTACATAATTCTACATGTGTCACTTCAACTTTCATGATAGAGATTGCATTACAGTACTCGTATTAGGTGAATTGAAAAACAGTATTTCTTTTGTTTTTTACAGTGCAAATATTTTTAATCAAAATATATATAAAGTGAGTACAGTACACTTTGTATTCTGTTGTAATTGAAATCAATATCCTTGAAAATGTAGAAAACACACAGAATATTAAAGTAAATGGTATTCTATTATTGTTTAATACTGTGATTAATCACGATTATTTTTTTTAATTGCTTGACAGACCTAGTTCTTATTATGATCATCCTTATTGTTCACAGTTATAAAAGCCTGATGGTTAGCAAAATGCATTGCCAGAAGTTTTATTTGCTTCTCAGTATCATGCCACTTGAATTTCTGAGAGTTTTGATCTGGTTCACATTATAACACATTGCTCTTGTGAGAACCCTTTTAAGTAATCTCTAAAGATATGAGACCAAATTTTGTCTGGTTAATTTTGGGTAAACTTCCTTGTCTCACAAGGGTTTGTATAGATCTCACTCAAAACAGATTTTGACCCATGAGTTTCAGATGTAAGAGAAGTTTCCCTGTTACGTCCGTCATGCAAAAGCAGGCCACAAAACAAAAAACAAATCTCCCACCAAAGAAACTCTTGAATTTGACTGGGAAAAGCTTTCTTCTTTGGAGGAGGTTAGAGAATGAGTGGGGCAGCACAATTAGCATGTATAGGAGTCCTCTAAACCAAAAACTGTTTGAAAGGAAGCAGTTAAAGGTACTTGTTTGTTCTGCCCTAATATGTTTCCCCAGAAGCTGTTTCATGGATCTTAGACATCTCAAGGTATAAATAGCACAGAGTTCAAGGAGTACAAGTAGTTCAGGGTTACTGTTGTTGAACTTGACCTTTTTTTCTCAGAACACTCCTTGGGGCACATTGTGCTGTTATAGACCAGAAACACAAGACATGTTGTGTCAGGTTGCTTAATTAGCAAATTCACTGAAAAATCAGACATCCAATCAAAAATTGTCATTAGCATTTTATGAGGCCACACCAATATCAGTGCACCCAGTTGGAACACTAAACTAACTTTATCCCTTTTATTTAAAAATTCCATTTTATAGCAACAAGACACTGCAGGAGAGCATCTCAGGGGATTATTGTATTTGTTGAGTGGTTAATGTCACTGAGACTGAGATTTTATGTCTTATAATTTTGCCTGATCCATGCTGTACGATTGCCCAAAAACATGCTATCCATTGTCGCTAACATAATATCCCTATGAATAGCTTCCTGTGGTTTATTGCATAACTGGAGTGTGACTTCAAAGTGCAAATTTCTAAAGGCAACAGAATAGTTGTACAGTAATTAATAGAATTAGATGTGTGCATCATGGTTTGGAGAAGAGGATATAGAGAGAGAGAGAGACAGCCTCTCCACTTGTAAATCTGAAGCTGATATCATTATTGATTGCCTTGGCAAACTGTAGTTTGATTTCTGGGGCTAGTGAGAATTACAACAATTCATTTAATGGATTCTGATGTGTTAAGTAAGCAAAGTTGGAATCCTACAAAAAGTGGAAACATGGGCAAATTACCAATGCTTAGTTTGTAACAAAAGAGGTGCCAGAGCGTAAGCATTTAGATGGCAGGGCTCAAGCAATTTTTTTTCACATTCATCGCTGATGCAGCCAGCCCAGAGGGTCCTTGAACTATGAGCAGACAAGCCTAGAGGACCTGAGGCTAAGCCCTGGCAAGCTCTGGCAGAAATTAAGCAAAGCAAATTATTGTCAAGAACAAATCATGCTAACAAATCCTGTTTTCTTTGACCGGGTTACTGACCTGGTGAAGGGGGAGAAGTAAGGCTTTTGACACAGTTCCACCTAACATTCTCTGAAGCAATCTAGGGACCTGTGGTCTAGATGAAATTACTATAAAGTGAGTGTATAACTGATTGGAAGACCATACTCATATCAAAGGTTCTCTGTCAAGCTGGGAGGACATATTTGGTGGAGTCTCACAGGGGCCACTTATGGATCCATTACTGGTCAATATTTTCATCAATGATTTGGATAATGGAGTGGAGATTGTGCTTAGAATATCTGTAGATGACACCAAGCTTGGAGGGATTGCAAGCACTTTGGCGGACAGGATTAAAAATCAAAACAACCGTGACAAATTAGAGAACTGGTCAAAAATGGATAAGATGAAATTCAATAAAAATAAGTGCAAAGAACTTCATGTAGGAAGGAAAAATCAAGTGCACAACTATAAAATGAGGAACAACAGGCTGGGTGGTACTAGAGCTGAAAAGGATCTGGCAGGTATAGTGGATCACAAATTGAATATGAGTCAGCAATGTGACACTTGCAAAAAAAAAAAAAAAAAAAGGCTAATATCACTCTAGGGCAGTGTTTCCCAAACTTACAACATTCGCGTATCCCTTTTGAGATATTTGTCTTATCGGCGTACCCCTTCTCCGGCAAAGATAATTTTTTTGCGGGGGAAGCCACATTTTTATAACATACTCCTAATTTATTTGTCATAATTATCACTAACATTCATATTTCCTTCATAATTTTCTTTTGTATGTTTCAAACTTCCTGTTTTTAGCCAGCGATCCGTTGTAAATGGGTTTAACAAAAACAAAACGAGAGAAATTTTGTATATTTGTAACCAGGGAGTAGTCCTGCTATTGTGGGGAACTTTTCTGGCTTCTGCACTACCCCGGTGAAATGGGCTAGCTAGTGGAAGGATCTGAATCCTCACACCCACTTCCTTTACCCAGAGGCCTCCCTGCCCTGGAGGACTCCCCTTGCACTTTCCTGTCTTGCAGAGTTCTCATAACCCCAACAAGGCCGGGCCCAGGATTCTTTGTGCGGGGGGTGGGGGGAATTCGACCTTCGACCTTGCTGCGGTCACCTAGATCAGGGGAAAGGGAGTCCCCAATCCTGGGGTACTCTCTCTATACTGGATGGTTCCCTGACCCACTGATCACTGCATACAATTTAAAGCAAATACAAATTTTTTAATCAACAATTAATTTAAAATGAATAAGAAAAAATGGGAAAGGTTAAAAGAAACGCATCACCCTGCTCTCTGGCAGGGAACATCACAAACAGTGTCTCTGCAATGTCAGGGCAATTCACAGTCTGTTCCTTGTAGGTCCCAGGCCCCTTCTCAGGCCTTGGCTGTGCTGCAGGGATGCTGTAGCTTGGACACTTGCTCTGGTGGTGGTCACACACTCTCAGGCTTTGGACTGCTCCAGCCCCAGTTCCACCGCTCTGTCTCAGCTCCACATTGCCTCAGCACAGCTGCTGCTGCTCTGCCTCCAGCCCTGGGGTTGCTGCCCTGGCCCCTCTGGCTCTGGTTGTTACAGCTCTGCTCCCAGCACAGGTCTGCTCTGCAAGCTGCTTCTGTTTTTCTGCTCCCAGCGCTGACCTGCTTCATGGGCTGCTTTCCTGGCTGCTCTGGTTCTGGTTGCTGCAACTCTGCTCCCAGCACAGGGTCTGTCTCTCTCTAGGGCTGTGCTCTGGCTTTGGGGCTACAGCTCTGCTCCCAGCACAGGGTCTGTTTCTCTGGGCTGCTTTTCTGGCCCCTTCTGCATCTGGCACAGCTCTGATCCCCAGTTCAGCTTGGGCCCCTGCTCTCTCCTTAGCTCGGCCCCACTCCCTCTGATCCTGGCAATTCCAGCTCACGCAGAGAACGGGACCCACCCTGTCTTCCTGATTCCTTGATTAGGCTACCTGCCCTGTCAATCAGACTGACCTGGAGTGCTGGCCTCTCCCCATTGCCCCAGAGGACTGTCAGTCTCAGGGTGTTGATTTCCCATGGACTCTTCCCCTTTTGGTACTGGGAGCTAGCAACCAAAACATCCCCACTGAATGTTAGTAAGGGGATAACAGTCCCCTTACATATTAATACACACCAAGGATGTACTTGCTACAATCTTTAGATTACTATGAGTAGTTATTCACTTTTATCTTTTATCTGTCAGTATGACTTCTGTGCATGCCACAAAGGCAAGTGTATTGCCTGAGCCGTGGTAACACACATGCATGGTTTGTGTCGGCTCTGCTGTGC
Source organism: Dermatemys mawii (assembly GCA_007922305.1). Lineage (NCBI taxonomy): Eukaryota > Metazoa > Chordata > Testudines > Dermatemydidae > Dermatemys > Dermatemys mawii. Next base: position 17,795,773 of record ML677326.1, on the reverse strand, counting down.
TATTAGATGTTACTAAATGTGTTATCATTAGTTACAATGTAAACCTCTGTGTATTTCTATTGCACAAGTGTACACCATTCTTAATTCACTAAAATTTAATGTATGTTTTCTGTGCTAAAAACCAGCCTATGATAAAGTAAAATAAAAAATTCTTCTGTGTACTCCTTGAAACCCTTTCATGTACCACCACCACCACTTTGGGAAACACTGCTCTAGGGTGTATTAACAATCATGCGTAAGACAAAGGAGATCATTGTCCCACTCCACTAGGCACTGATGAAGTACTGTGTCCAATCCTGGGCACCACACTTTAGGAAAGATGTGGACAAATTGGAGTGAGTTCAGAGGAGAGCAACAAAAATGAAAAATGTTTAGAAAACCTGATCTATGAGGAAAGGTTAAAAAAAACTGAGCATGTTTAGTCCTGAGAAGAGAAGACTGAGAGGGGACCTGATAATAGTCTTCCAATATGTTAAGGGTTGTTATGAAGAGGACCGTGATCAATTGTTCTCCATGTCCACTGAAGGTAGGACAAGAAATCATAGGCTTAATCTGCAGCAAGGAAGATTTATGTTATTAGAAAAACTTTCTAACTCTAAGAGTCGTTAAACTCTGGAACAGGTTTCCAAAGGAGACTGTAGAATCCCCATCATTTGGAGCGTTTTAAGAACAGGTAGGACAAACATCTGTCAAGGATGGTCTAGATTACTTGGTACTGCTTCAGTGCAAGGAGCTTGACGTGATGTCCCTTCCCAGCCCTACATTTCTTTGATTTTTATGATTAAGTTCTTTCCCTTTTCTAGATGTGTTTTCTTCATTAAAGAAGAATCAGGGAGAAAAAATTTAGAATGTCTTTAGCTATGAGCTGGCAGTATGTAATCTCGAATTGGATGGACCAGCATCCAAATAGGTCAGTGCTCAGAGGTGTTCTTTATCCTTTGCCACTAGTGATTTTTCATGTACAAGGTTTGAGATGTATTAAAGACCTCCTCCTTGAGCTTCCCATCAGTGATGTAATTCCATGGATGTCACCTCATCACATCTAAAAGGCCCAGTCCAACCCTCATTACAGCCAGTGGAGCCACTCTGTTTGACTTCATCTCTGGGAGTTGGGACAGGCCTTAAATCACTGTAGGCCTTCTGTAGTGTCCACTACAGTCAATAGAATGACTTCACTGAGGACTAAATCAGGCCCTATGTGACTGTCCCTTTGCTATTGTGAAAGCCAGGGTGTCAAACTCATTCAGCTCTGAAGTTAGCCTCATTCCATTTCTCCCCATTGCTAAAAAAATACCTCAAGAAATCATTAATCCAATGGTGATTTTTTTACTTTGACTACTGTTGCACCAGTATTTATTTTCTAAACTTGATTTTTCCCCTTCCCATTCCTTTTCTAGACCTACTTGCTGCAATTTTAGAATGTGGTCTTCTATTTCAATGAGATCCCTTGAGCAATAACATTGTTTGGTTGGTGCAACTAGGAGAAGTGTGGTCTTTCAACTCCTTAATGGCTGTTCACTTCTTCCTAAACTACCTAGATTTGTATAGCAAATCCATAACTAAAGTATCTAAGTGCTTTCCACAAACTAACAGATCAATCCCCTAATATTCTATTACCCTTCATCTTTCCCCTCATGCTTTTTAAAGCGTAGTCATTACTTGGCACAGTAATGCAATGACAGCACTGGAGAATGCAGATGTTTGTTTTTGGACTGGAACAGCAGTGGCTGTACAATCATCCCCCATACTCTGACGTGATGTTTAGAAACCATCCTTATGAGTGCCAAAGTTAATGCCTTTTCTGTGAGTGGAACTGGCCTGCGATAGTCAGTGTATTTCTTAGCCCACCAAATAGCCATTAGGTGATAACGAGGCAGATCTTCAGAAGGTATAAATTCAGTTTACACTAGCTGAGGATCTGGCTCAATATTCTGATCATTGCTGAGCTGAGCGAGATCTGAGCCAGTGACCCAGAGGTGAAAAGCTCTGTATCCCATTATCAGCTCCCTGAGGGCATCCAGTCTTTCCAATTTTCACTGTGTTTAAGGATTCATGCTTTCTCAATGATGATTGCCTTTGGCAGAGGTGAACCGTTCATAACAAATGAGATTAGACCATTTCCCTTACCATCACACTTCTCTCTCCCCTCCCCCTTTTATTACATGACAGTTTAGATAGCCAAGAAAGCAGTTACTTACTAACATTTTGCAGAGGCTGAGCAGAAAAGTGGCACGGCATCCCTCGAACCTAATCTTCAGCTCCAGATAATACAGCCTGCTGCTGTGAATGAGAGGAAATGGGGTGGCTTTGCAGCATCCACATATTTACAGTTCAAATCTTTGCCATTAACAAAAAAATGGAAACCCTCTAAATCTGGACGTTTTCTAAAATTTGGACCGGTAGTCACCTATGGACAATCTAAAAGTTTTTTTTCCTGTAACTTCAGACCTCCTCTTAGTACTGAATAGGAAATAGAGTATGTAGCAGAATCTAATCTATCTAAACCCTAGTAGATTAGGTTTCTTGAACATTATTATTGTGGAACATTAGAAGTGCAAATAAGGAGACAAGCTGAGGGTGTGGTGAACTTCAGCTTCAAAGTGCTCAGAAAGAGTTGGCCTTCATCAGTAGAAGCTATTTCCCTCTTCCAGGACACTGTATCCTAGTCTAATTTATTTACAAAGGTCAAAATGTTTGTAGTTTTTGTTTGTAGTGTACATGTATGCTAAGTGAACTGATTTTTCAGAAATAGTGACCATCTGTGGCCAGAGTGAAAGCCAGGGGGTGTCCAGCTCCCATGAAAATCAGACCTTGTTGATGTAGGTTCCTAAATACGGGTTTAGTTTATGTACTTAGTTTTGAAAATGTTATCCATCGCATCCACTTTGAACAGGGATATTGGATGGCAAAAGCAGGCTAAAGCTTAAGTCTAGTGCACTCATAATACACCCAGGACACACTTCTTAGAGATCCAAGGAACAGCTATGTCCAAATACCTTGCCAGACTCTCTGGGCCTGATGTTTGTTTTTGTTTATACTGATGTTATGTCCATTGATTGCTCATGACTTAACAATACTGTGAATGAGAACCAAAGCAGATTCTTTTGGGCCTGATTGTGCTTTCAGTTCTACTAATATGACAAAACAACTTTTGACCCTTTGTGCCTAACTACTGCAGGACTCAAAGTATTTACCACACTCCAACACAGTTCATTCTTTATTACTACCAGTTGCTGTTGAGATCAGTAAGTACAGATGCCGATGGGATCACCCTGAGCTGGTACTAGTACTCAAGAATCTTTTCTCAGCTAGACAAAAGAAAGCAATTTGCAATCAAAGGATCTGAGCTCTAGCCCTTACCTTTCATAGGATTCTCTGCCTTTGAGACTCTCTCAATGAGGTGAGATAATGTGATAACCATGAAGCCATGCAGGCGAAAACTTATTTCAATAAATATTTTTGGCCACAATATTTAGATGATGAGCTGCTTGGGAATGGATTTCTTTTCCCTCTATATGAAAATATAGTGGTAGGGCAAGGACAGGGTTTTAGTCTAGACATTTCTGCTTTAAATAAGTGGCTTGGGGAGAGAGATCCTGCCGTAAAATTTGTAAGACAAGAAAAGATTTGAAGGAGCTGAAGTAATCATCGCTTTTCGTATTTAACAAGCATGTTGACTCTCTCAGCACAAGGGCTTGTGAGGGTGGCCATATTCAACAGCCTGCTAGCAGCAAACCAAACAAGACATCTCTTAATATGTAAGGAAAATCAATTTGAAGTGATAGCCTGAAAAGGCAGTCAGTTAGTAAAAGCCACAATGCCACCAGCAGAGTCTGATCACATTCCTGGTGGAGCCTGATAGGTTTCCTCAGCGCAGTGTCTCTTTGCCACCTGTCTCTGTTCCTTAATGTGGTTCAATCCACTCCGATTCAATTTGGTTTTTATTCTTTGAGTGCTTAATAGCCATTTCCAAATCTTCATGCAGTTGGAGAGCGACATTGTCAAGAACAGGTGCAGCCAGCTGAAATTATATGGTAATGCTTGTAACAGCACTTGGGAGAAAGAAAATGGAAAAGTTTAGTTCCTTCCTGACAGAATTGGATAAACTGAATGAGAGATACTGATCAAATCATTATCCTTTCTCTTTGGTTCCTTTTCCATGGTGAGAGCAGGAGGATGAGCTTGTACAGCTTGGACTATGAAGCCAGTTCTGACCTTGGCTCACTCTCTGACTTTGGAGAGGTCACTTAGACCAAAATTTTCAATTCAGGGTGCTTATGTCCACAGTCAGATGCTTAAATAAGTGCCTATGTCCACAATCAGCTTTTCAGAGGTGCACACACAACTCCCTGCAATTCATGGTGAACATCCAGCCCTCTGAAATTCTGGTCATTTTATTTAGCCACCTAAATACAAATGGAGGAACATCAGGATTGAAAGTTTTGGCCTTAATATCTCTATATGTGATTTTCAAAAGTGCTGGGCACCTAGGAAACCCAGGACTCCCGGGAAACTCATCACATGAAAATTTGGTCTTTTTCCTTGGTTTCCTTGTAGTTAAACTGGGATAATAAAACAGACCTCACTAAGGTGTTGTGAGGCATCATCAATTAGGGCTTGATCCTGTAAGATACTGAGCATCCTCTATTCCAGCTGATACTAATGGGATCTGAGGGCACTCAGCACCTGCATGATCAGGACTCTTAATGGAAGACAATATGTAAATGGTAAGTATTATTAATCTATACCTTAATGTTAGTGTCAGAACCCGAGTCCGCCAGGTCCTTAGACAGTGCCCCTAGTGTCTACACCACAACAATATGCTGACCACTATCCCTGACCAACAGCCCAAGGGCTCAGTGCTCAGCAGCCATGCCCCAGACTGCTGACTGACTGGACTCACCGCATTGTAGCACCCTTGGGAAACTGTCTGAAGCAACAGGCCATTGTCTTCTGGTTGCTGCCTACACTCACTACCTTGTGTAACCTTACCTTGTCACCCATTGCCTTCCCTGCACTTGCCTTCCTAACTTGCTGACTGGCTCCTTGAATTGGATCTCCTGGCTACTGAAAGCTGTGACCATTGCCTGGGACTGCTGATACAAATTGACCTGCTGGATATCTAGCCATCTTCACACACCTGACCACAGCTCTGGACTGCCCTGACTATCAGGCTTTTCAGTTAGCAACTGTTACAGTTAGAAACCCCCATGGCACCTTCAGTGGTGACTAGCCCTTCATAGCAATGCTGGTTTATTCATCATGTTTTTTACTACTTGTTCTCTGGTCTTTTCCACTGGCTGTTTCACATAAATGGTTTGATGAACTCTCTTCTTTAAAGAGAATGTTCTAGTGATTGTGCAAAAGGCTCCCTTCATTTGCGTATTTTCACTGCTCTTTTCAGTTTCTTTTTCTGGGTAGTTCATTTAGATTTCCCCATGCTGCTTCAGGATGGTAAAAAAGCAGACACAGCAATCTATCTCCTTCAGAGCAAAAGGATTACAGGGGTCAGGTGGTGTAAAAGTACATACTGAATAGAGAACTCCTCACTAGAAAATCAGTTTATTGACAAGGGAAAGTAGCTTACTGGAGTAGGGGGGAAGGGGAGAGAGGAATACTTAAGAGTGTTGCTGTCATGGTTAACTTGTGGATTTCTGAGTGTGTGAACCTTCCCCTCAATTTTTGAACTTTCTTTTTGCAAATAGAAGTAATCATTCAGTAGATGGCAATCTCCCTTCTGAGTCAGTACTGAACCTGTAAATCAAAGCAAGACCCTGACTAATTAGAGTAAATAAAGGTCCTATAGCAGGATTAGTAAGAAAAGCTGTGTTAAGCTTCATATTGTCCAAACTGCAATTTAGGTAATTACATTCTGTTCACTGCAGTCATTTATTGTCATGTAGATGGCACCACAGGTGAGTATGGTGTTTTACAGGCCACAGGTCTGATTCTCACCTCACTTAAATAGGCTATGTGCTGGCATAGATCCATTGACTTCAATACAGTTACTAGTCATTTATATTTGTCAAAATATATGACAAAAGGACCTTGGGCGGTGAATGATGGAGGAAAGACCATAGAGGTGTGTAAAGCGAGGGGGAATACCATCCCTTGTGGGGTGCAGTTTCTTGCTCAGAGATTGCGAGCTCTGTCTGGTTCAGGGGTTGTCTTTTCATTATTTTATCTGTAGAACAACCTCATATTAGAACCATGATCCTTGATTACTATAATACAAATAATAAATAATCATAAGAATAAAATGGGAGGTAAAAGCTACTTATTCTGCTGGAGGGTTTTTTTGTTATTTTTACTATTCAAATATTTTATTTATAAGTGAGTGAGGAGTTTTTCCATGGTCAATTAACATTGCACTAGTGCCCATACAAGTCTTCAACTCATGAGCCAGGCAACAGAAATCATAAGCTGTAAAAAGATTATACATTCTGGGTTCTTTTTATTTGCTTATGGCTTTTCAGTCTGTACTGGAGACTGGGATCATATTTTCAAGCTTTTTTCTGCAATCACAAGGACTAGAAACCTACTGTTTTGTTTTTTTACTGAAAGCTGAGAGTCTCACATGACACAAGGAGCTTGGAGGACCAAGGGCATCACCAAATATTGTGAGACTCCTGGTGCCATTGCAAGCGTTGACAACAGTGGCATTGATGGCTTTGCAGAAGAGAACTTGAAGGAAGGATTAGAATGAGAAGGAGGTTGCCTAGAAAATTAATTGAATTAACTATTCCATGCAGAAGGGGCAGTATGGAAAAAGTATTTAAGAGGAGGCCTCCTATAGTGTCAGTTGGACCATATATTTTTCACTTCCTGTCCTGCACTGTGTATACCTTTCTTCACTCTTAAACCCAGGTGTATGCAGTATGATGAGGTGTGAAATGTTCCCTATATATTCCTTATCTATTTCACAGCTGTGGTGTAAGGATTTACTTAATGACTAAAACATTTTGAGATTCTTGGATAGGAGGAGCTAAATAAGTGCAAAGAATTATTATTTGTATCAATCTAAAATGTGTGATTCTTTGCACGAAAACCACTACAAAACACAGTTTTGATGCTAATCCTGATTTAAAGAACAAAATACTATTGTTGCAGCATGATATGGCTTTGGATAGAATTTTCCTTTGTGTCCCAATAAAAAGATGAGGCACATGTTCAGAGCTGGAATCAGTGTGTGTTCTATTCATTCCTCATTTAACTTTTCTAAAGCAAAGTTCAGTGGGCATCACAGAAAAGAAATAGTCCATCAGATGTGGTCCAACTTCTTTGCAACTACTGTTGCCCTTCCCACTAGAAGTTTTCATTGGTTCTGTCAGTGAGAACAACACTAAATAGAAAGATATGTTAAATTTATGTTTATAAACATCTAGATTGGCCAGTTGTACTCAAATTGACAAAATTCCGCATACAATATCTACATACAGTGAAACCTGCATTAAGCACACTGTGTCCAATAGAGCTGGTAGTCTCTAGTACTAATTTAAGAAACTACTCTAAAGTTGCCTGAAGATTTACACTATAATCTTGTTCAACATTTAGTTAAAGATCCTTTCTACTGGACATCTGAATTTTGCCTCTCCTTGTGTGTTCACTGTGGCAGAGCTGTCTACCACTGATGATGAAAAAGAGCCCAAAGGGGGAAGGCTATTAAAACGCTAATAATGATGGGTATCGTAATTTTAAAACTTTCTTAAACCTTGTCTGATGCGCCACTCCACAGGGAAAGCTAGAGAATGAAAAACCAAATGAAAAAGGCTTTCTTTTTTCCTGCCCTTGACATTACCAAAAGCACAGACCTGGGCCACCTAACCCTAGTGGAGTGTTTTTTTTTTAAGTTTTCTTGATTTGCTCTAAGAGAAGCCAGCAGTGCTTACCTGTGAACATAACCACACATATCTAATCAAAGGCAATGAGGGCGAAGCTGATTTATAATATTACACAGTGTCACATGTTGGTAGGAATGAAGTGTTGCAGCATCTCATTGAGAAGACTGTCAAATCCAAGTTTTGGTTGGCTGTGAAAATCAGGACCTTGAATTTGAGCTGGGATTCTGTGGGGAGCCATTCTAGTGACAGGCTATTGCAAACTCATCATGCCAATGTTCCTGTGTTCACTAATGCGTGGGCAACTGCATGTTTTACCAGCTGGAGTTTGTGCAGACCTCTAGCTTTCAGTCCAGTCTATAGTGCATTACAATAATCAAGTTTAGAGGTGTCACACATATGGATCACCCTTGTCTGTCTTGCACTAGTGGAGGACAACATGCAGGCCTACCTGCATTTCATACATAATTCACCTAAAATGCCTTTTGCCTATCATTTTTCCATACTCTGGATAAAACAAGATATGGTTCCAACTACTAAAACCTCAGAAGTGCATATCTAAGAGCAGTTATCTTTTAAATGTTTGTTTTTATACCTTCAATTTTGATGTTCTGTATGCTCCCATATCTAACAATGCCTGCTTCAAATCTTCCTCCTCCTACCTGTCAGTACATCATTTCATGCTTCGGTAAGTGGTGCAAAACCATCTGTTCATTACTCATGTAGCTATTGTGTGAAATATGAATGAAATATTTCACGTCCAAAAGAGTCATTGTCAACTGAATCCAGCTTGTACAGCGCTTCGGATCATGGTGTCTAATACATTTGCCACTAGCCACATGTGGTGAATAGGCTCTTGAATTGTGGCTAATGCGTGAGCAATACATTGCTGTATTGAAGACAGCAGTACAGGAAGACAGGTTGCGTGCTTTGATATGCAGCTTGTTAACATGGCTAGGATACAGTGCGAGAGAGACAACGGCATAGACTGTGGTCTTAGAAGGTGAGAATGACACTAGTGAGACAGGCGCTAGTGTGGTCCTGGATGGTGAGGTGCAAAGATGCACGGTCAGTATGAATTATATACCAGATTTCAGAGTTATGGTACAAGAAAAGGAATGCAAAGTGTCACACTGAAGTAATTTTCTGTTAGTATCTATTCATTTTTTTGTAATATCTACTTATTTTTGATAGTAATAAAAATAATTTGAAATGTCATTTGTAGTATGTTTTTTAATCCTTTTTTATAATGTGGCGAATAAGAAAAATTCAAACCCACAAGTGTGGCTAGCATCAAATTTCTGTTGGACACCACTGATCCAGAGTCCAGTTGTTGCCTTTATGGTCATTTATCTCAGTACTGTACCTGTTTAACCAAAGAGGCACTTTGCAGTTTTAAATCATTTGTCCTACTCCTACTCCACCCATATATTTCCCATTTTAACTTAGTTTGGAGGTGTTTCCTTTGGGGAGGGTTTGCCCTGGTGTGAATTCACATGTCCCATTTTATTGAGGCCTTGGCAAATGTGTATATATGTATAAGTATGTATAGGCATGTTGCGTCTTGCGTGAGGGTTCCGTTCCGTGGTTACCGCGTAAAGCGGAAACCGCAAATAGCCAGAACCCATTCCCTTCAATGGGAGGTGAAATCGTGCCCCTACAGGAAATTTTTTTTAAAAATCCCCCCCCCCCATTTTTTTTGGCAGACCCCATAAAGCTGAAATCGCGTATGTTAAATACGCCTAAGACGCGACATGCCTGGAATGTGTATACATATGTATACACGTGAGGGAGCAAGATTAACTTGCTCTACCTTACAGGACAGATGTGACAAATATTGCAGACATTTTCACTGAGGGTTTTTTTTTAGAATTTTAATTCAAAAAGTGTTAATTCCCTCCCACTCCCCAACCGCTCTACCTCACATTTCCACTCTCCATCAGAGCCACTTTCCCTTCTGAAGGGAAGGAGTTGTACCTTTTGAAGCCACTGCCATTATTGCTGCTTGTATCAGATTGTGCTGGTTTCTACCACAGCAGGTTAATATCAGTGTCTGACAGACTTAAGAATCAGAGGGGTAGCCGTGTTAGTCTGGAATTGCAGAAGTGACAAAGAGTCTTGTGGCACGTTAAAGACTAACTAAAATTTTTTTAGAGCATAAGCTTTCGTGGGCTAATACCCACTTCATCGGATACATGCAGTGGAAGTATCCAGGGGCAGGTATAAATAGGTAGGCAAGAACCAGGTGGGAGATAACAAGCTGGTTCAGCCTCATTAGACTAACCTTGTTATCTCTAATCAGGGAGGGTGAGGTGTTCCTCTAGCAGCTGAACTGGAGGTGTGAATAGCGAGAGAAGAGAAGCTGCTTTTGTAGTTAGCTAGCCATTCAAAATCTCTATTCAGTCCCAAATTGATTGTGTCAAATTTGCAAATGAATTGCAGCTCTGCAGTCTCTCTTTGCAGTCTGGACTTGAAGTTTTTTTGCTGCAAAATGCTGACCTTTAAATCTTCTATGGTGTGTCCGGTGAGGTTGAAGTGCTCTCCTACAGGTTTTTGAATATTGCCATTCCTGATATCTGATTTGTGTCCATTTATCCTTTTTCGTAGGGACTGTCCAGTTTGGCCGATGTACATAGCAGAGGGACATTGCTGGCACATAATGGCGTATATTACATTGGTAGATGTGCAGGTGAATGAACCAGTGATGGTGTGGCTGATCTGGTTTGGTCCTGTGATGGTGTTGCTGGTGTAGATGTGTGGGCAGAGTTGGCATCGAGGTTTATTGCATGGATTGGTTCCTGAGTTAGAGTTATTATGGCGCGGTGTGCTGTTGCTGGTGAGAATATGCTTGAGGTTGGCAGGTTGTCTGTAGGCCAGGACTGGCCTGCCTCCCAAGGCCTGTGAAAGTGAGGGACTGTTGTCCAGGATGGGTTGTAGGTCACTGATGCGTTGGAGAGGCTTTAACTGAGGACTGTAGGTGATGGCCAGTGGTGGTCTGTTGTTTTCTTTCTTGGGCTTGTCTTGCAGCAGCAGGCTTCTGGGTACACATCTGGCTCTGTTGATCTGTGTCCTTATTTCCTTGTGCGGGTATTGTAGTTTTGAGAAAGCTTGGTGGAGATCTTGTAGGTGTTGGCCTCTGTCTGAGGGGTTGGAGCAAATACGATTGTACCTCAGTGCTTGGCTGTAGACAATGGATCGTATGGTGTGCCCGGGGTGGAAGCTGGTGGCATGAAGGTAGGCATAGCTGTCGGTAGGTTTTCGGTATAGGGTGGTGTTGATGTGGCCGTCATTAATTTGCACCGTGGTGTCCAAGAAGTGGACCTCCCATGTAGACTGGTCCAGGCTGAGGTGGATGGTGGGGTGGAAGCTGTTGAAATCATGGTGGAATTCTTCCAGAGTTTCTTTCCCATGGGTCCAGATGATGAAGATGTCATCAATGTAGCGTAGATAGAGGAGGGGCATGAGTGAACGAGATTTGAGGAAATGTTGTTCCAGGTCAGCCATAATGACAGACTTAAATGCTCAACAATGCTCCTGGCGTTTTTACAGCTACAGGGGCCAGCCATATGTCATGATGGAGATGTAACATTATTCATCACACATTTTAGAGAGTAATTAAATAACATGAATCCTTTGTGAACTTACAAATTTGACTATAGTAAATGACGCAGCAGAAGATAAGAGGTGAGTAGTCTGGTAGAGCTGTGTCCCTAAGAATCAGGATCTCATTAATTGTCTCAGATGATCTGCATGTACTAATTAGATTTTTTTTAAAAAAAGAAGAGGTACAAGATGCAGAAAAGTTGTGAACTCCAGCCCAGATTCTCAGCTGGTGTGAATTGACATATCTTCTTTGACTTCAGAGGAGTGATTCTTAGTTATACCAGCTCTGGATCAGGCTCTCTGTTTTTAGAGCAAAATAGATATTTCAGGAATGAATTAAAATATGATTATCTTTACAGATCAAAGAATGGAAGTGCTAATAACTGTTGTAACTTAATGTTGATTCAAATAATTATCTTGATTATCTTTGACTGTAGCTTTGATTGTCTTAAACCTAGCAAACTGTATATTTCAGGCACAAACCTGTGTGCCAAGTTAGATTTTTTTATGGGTATGGAGACGCACGTGTTCGGAAATCTGTAATGAACAGGTGGAATCTGAATCTGTAACATAAAAAATATGGTCCTGTTTGTAGCTTCTGTTCTTTGCTGGAGTAAGCTTTCATGCCGCTTGAAAGCATAGGCATGCTATGCCCTAGAGTCTGAGTCAGGCTAATCCTGGAATCTTAACTCAGCTTTTACTCAGTGGGATTTTCAGGAGTCAGCCCTCAATAAGTGAAATGTGCAGCTGCTGACTGCATTTTAAAACTGCCTTATTGAAGAACAACTTGGTCAGGGTATATATTTTTCTTTTAGCTTCATGTTTTCTGCCAGTGAAGAATGAAATAATCATGTTCTAAAATCTGACCAGTTCATTTAACTATATGCATAGCATGGCGTGAACAAGCCTTTGGAAAAATATAAACTGATTTGAAAGTGACCCATGGCTTGATAACTGAGCCATTCATTTCTGTGGGATTGGAGATATTTATGAGAAGCGCTTCTCACATGTGAGCGGCAGCATGGGAGAGAGTGGGAAGGTGCTTACCTTAACTTCGGTATTTCCAGACTTCTCAGTGTTTATCTATGCAATGTTTGCTTTCAATTAACATTGTTTTTATATGGAATAATGTATAAAATTCCAAAAAGGATGCCAGCTGCATAAAGTTTGCTAGACTAGCCTGTAATTTAAGACTGTATTGTTGCTTTTTAACTTAAAAGTTTGTAGCCATCTGGAATAAATCTTTTACCATCAAGAACAAACAAAAAGAGATTCCTTGGCCTCGTGTTCTGTAGCCTCAAGTGATGCCCATTAAGGGAAATTAACCCTTATGTCACTGGCCCAGCTTGCCAAATTCTAAGCCTAACCAATTATAGTAGGGGTAAATATTAGTCTGCCCATTTATGCTGTGTGGTTCCTAGGTTTATACAATGTGAGTTGTACTGCTGGGTCAGCTCTGCTACAAAATGACCCCAGGTACAGAAATCTGGAAAGCTGCTGGTGTTTGCTTTCCTAAATAAAGCAAACTGTAAGTCAGGTGTTTAATCATGGCATTCTGACAGTTAATAGGGAGCCTAGTTTAATACAGCTCTTTTATTCGCCCTGGTATATTTCAGAAATAATAAAGGATGTTGTGGAGGATAAACTGTTTTTTAATATGAGCCTTGGCCTGGGCTACACTGCGGGGGGAGGGGTCGAACTAAGATACGCAACTTCAGCTACGTTATTTGCGTAGTTAAAATCGAAGTATCTTAGTTCGACCTACCTGGCCATCCCCATGGCGGCGAGTCGACTGCGGTGGCTCCCCTGTCGACTTTGCTTACTCCTCCTGCCGAGGTGGAGTACAGGCGTTGATTCAGGGATCGATTTATCATGTCTAGACAAGATGTGATAAATCAGTCCCCGATACATCGAACTCTACCTGCCAGTGCAGCGGGTAGTGTAGACATACCCTTTGTCTTAAAATATGAGTGTTGTATAACAATATGAATCACCAGCATGAGAGCTATGCTGATCTAGGGTGGCTTTCCATTAAGAAAATAACCTGCTGGCTTTTTATTAGTGTTTGTTTACTTTAGGCTCATTATTCTTAAATAGTCTTATCTATTTTCTTTATCACATAGGAGTGTATGTATGCGGGGGCTGGGGAGGAGTTTGAAATGTTGAGCCTTGTCTCCTTTGAGGCTGTCCCTGAACATGAGAGAAAAGCTCTTTGCTTTTCTCAAACATTCCAACCCCATGCCTGCATACCACTGCAGGTGTACGTTTTTGAATGTGGCTTTTCTGGTTTCTTAGAAGACATTTGCGAAAGGGGGATAAAGGGAGGGAGAAGAAGGGCTCCTTGTCTCCTTAACAAGGACATAACATCATGCCCTTTCAATGTTTTAGACAGGAGCCTGTTTTAATCCCTTTAATACCTTGGGACATTCCACATACCCCCATATAAAGGGGAATTTGTGGCTCTAGGGCCATGCACTGAATGTTCTGCCCAGCCAGTAGAATTTAACAGGATCATTTTTTACATGGTGTAGCCTGGGGTGTGGGCACAGCTGTGACATGGGAGAAAGCTAGTACACATTTTTACAAAATGACTCTGTTATTTTACTTTGAAGAGGGTTGTACACTTCCTCTGAGTAAGTTGTCTGGGATATATGTTTGTGGCTCCAATTATTCTTAGTTTTCTATTAAAGGATCTGGCTTTGCAGCCCTTTTTCACATGAATAGTCACAGTAAAGTACGTGACACTTCCTCTCCCACCCTCATTCTTAGACAGCAATGGAAGAATAATCGAACATCAAAACTTAAAAATTAATGGACCAGATTCTGATCCTACTTGCACTAGTGTAAATCTGGAGTTAACTGTCTTGGGTTCATGGAGTTATTCAGGATTTACACTGGTATAACTGAGATCAGAATCTGATTCAATGACCACAGAATTTTTTGACTGATACTTAGTTGAATTTATTTATTCAGAGATATACATGTAAACTGTATTCACAAAAATGGTACATTCTTTATACCATAATGATGAGCCTAGTTCAATTCCCCAATACTCACAGCTCCAAAATTCTTTGAGAGAGATTTCCAAAGGACTGGTGTTCTGGATTAGATTTTGTCTTTCAATTTTTTACTTCCAGCAGTGGGGAGTTCCTGATCTTTTAAAAGAAGTGGAACGCTACTTCCTCATAATGAACTTAGCCAATCGAATGATGCAGTAGGTGAGGATTGGGGAGATTTTTTTTTTCCTGATCTTTGCTGAGATCAGTTTATGCCTTCAATCAGGAGATTTAATTTACCACTCTCACCAATAATACACTATGCAGACTTAATAACGCATATTTTAGAAAAGAGTGTTAAACAGTGGCTTTTCCATGTGTTAATGTACAATTGGATTCAAGTCTCAGTGGTCATTTGGCTCTCTGGGGGCAAAAAAGTTACTCTTCAAAAATGCTTTTCTGTGGATGCTGCTCTTGTTTGCATCTGACTGACTCCAGCTGGTGGGCTGCTAAGAAGAGGTTGCATGTAGTTCTGACATATTTTCCTTTTTCCTGGGTAGGAAAATTTGTTTCACCGTTTGGACTGCTGCTCATCGTCAAGTAACGAATATTGTGGGACTGCCAGCTGGAGCCAGTTATAACCAGCTTGGCATTAAAGTATTGAGTAGAACTTGTTCTGGTGCTTGTACCTGATTTCAGATATTCAGCACTTTGCAAACCTAAAATCACGTTCCCTGTCCAAAAGAGCTTAAAACTGAGGAAGACTACTAGTAGTAACAGTATAGTAGCACCTTGAATTATTAAGTGAGATCAAAGCCCTGTTGTGCTAAGTCCTGTGCAAGCACATAGTAAGAGACAGTTCCTGCCCTGGAACTCTTACAATCTAAATAGGTCAGACAGAAGAATGGTGATATGGAAAATCAAAGCAAATAAGGTAAAGTGACTTGCCCTTAGGCACACAGCTGGTCAGTGGCAAAGCTGGGAATAAAACCCACGTCTCCTGAGTCCCAGTCCAGTGACCCATCTGTGGGACCATTGTGCCTCTAGAGAAGATACACTAGTTCCAGCAGGAAGAGTGAAGATTGAAGAGATATCATTAGTAAGATGAAAGTATACCTGGATTCAGTAGGCCTGAGAGAGGGCTGTGAGGGCACGTGACAGACAGTTAGAAAGTGCTCCAGGCATATGAGGCAGCATGATAGATGGTACAAAGCTAGGAGTGTGATGTAAGGAGATATAGGAAGCAAGAAACAGAGAAAATGGGGCAGGCAATTCAACAGCAGCATCACATATTGCCTGCTAAATTGAAATTCCAGGATCCTGCTTCCAGGATCCCAATCAATACGGGGGTTGTCAAAGTACCAAGAATCATAACCGAAGAGCAGGACTGCAGAGTTCAGTGGTAACTTTAGTCTTAGTCCTATTTTGTTTCAGTGGTTATTTGGTGACTAATTTGTGTGTATGTAATGCTGTTGCTGCTGAATTGAGAATCCACCTGAAACATATCACTGAGAAAAAATAACTCTGTGTACCTTGAAAGCTTATTTATTTTACCAACATGAAGTTGGTCCAATAAAAGATATTACCTCATCCACCTTCTCTCTCTAATATTCTGGGACCAACACGGCCACAGTACTGCAAACATACCATTAGCTACAAAATTACTCACTCTCCCACCTGAACTCTTTTGCCTGGATCACAGTTTGTGCTGGAGCATCTTTACTGTTAGACCAATTTGAGATGAAAATACAGGGCTCTAAGACAGTCCTCAAAGAAATGAGACTTGGACCAGAGTTTCTTAAATTGATTCTGAAGCCACATGCCAGAATTGAATGGATTTTCTTTTTTACAGCTGGAACAAGCACCTACCCACTTTTTTGTGAACCAGGCTGATCTAATTTTTAGGAGGCTCCTACAGGTCTTTTCTATACAGCTATGACTCTTGGTTTCCTTTGTTGTGACAGACAATCATGGCTCCTTCTAGGCAGCCAGGCCCTGAATTCAAGGGAGGGTGAAGATCACAGCTGGCTCTGGCACAGGGTTGAGACATGGTGACAGATAGTTGTGGAGAATGCTGCATAGGTGCTGCTCATGTTATGCTTATATTAGGGCCAGAAGTCTTCATTTTCTGAGTCAGTAACTTTTCCTAGGCATCACACTTAATATTTGGAATAATCCAATTTCAGATCTTAATACAGCTTCAGAATGTGAAGAAGAAAGAGAGAACTTAATTGGAGAACAAACAAAGACCCTGTGGCTAACAGCTTTGTTAGCTGAACTGTAATAATTCCTAACCATTTCCCCCTTATCTCTGGTTTAAAGTAAGTTAGTCTGTGGCCTTTTCCCTTTAAGAATTGCCACTGGAACAGGACTTGCTCTTCTTTTACATATAGTTTTTAAAATACAGTGTAGAGGATTTTAAAAAAATGAATATGAACAATTGCAAGTAAGAGCCATTGAGATTGTAAAAACACACAGGTCGAGATTTTGACAGGTTGGCGTATCTCCTTCCACATCTATAACGTTATCCCTGGGTGAAAGATTTTTTTCCCCCAGACATTCACCTGATTTATGGCAGACCTTTTATACATCATATGTTGACTCATAGCTCATCCTCAGAGGATGAGCTATGTGACTAACAGACCTCAGTGGCTGTACTGCAATTTATACAGGATTAGTATATTAGGAGAATGGTGTGTGAGATTTAAGTAGGAGTAAGATACATCACAGTGGTTCGTCCTTTGCTGTCAGTGAAGCAATCATATGTTCATTTTTTTAAAGAAGCTCCAGGCCAAATGTCAAGAAAAATTAAATCAAGCAGTGATGTAGTTCTGTAGGGAAAATGTATTTCAGTTGTGAAGAATTCATGGATGTAATCTGTCATCCTCTAGGTTGTGACTTTTGGGTGCACTTATAGGCAGTTCGGCCTGGAAACTGCTGCTTGTTAAGAAATTTGGCCATGATAAAAGACAACTACTTTCTATCTTCAGTGAAGACTTTAAGGACATATATAGGTATATCCTCTGTGATATAGCATTTTTAGTGAAGAACATCAGCCCTGCAACCACTGAGCAAAGACACCAGAATGTTTGATAACTTTGGCTTCTGGAGTTTGTGAGAGAATTACATTGGACAGGGCTTATCCAGATTTGGAAAATGAGGTTCCTTCTATAGGGTGCTACAAGCATTACCAGTATCTATGTATAGGGACTAAGGAGGGAACACTAAAGACATTATGGGATTACTTCTGCAGGATCCTGTACAAGAGCACTGACTTGTGGAGGAAATGGCTCTTATACTTTGCTTGATCTTTTCAATTTTGCTACAAGTTCTGTCTTTCCTTCTTCTATGGCCAGTGTTAGCCGAGGCACGAATAGCTTAGTGCAAAGCCATTTGAAACCAGTGAACAGACCCCAATTGACTTCGGTGGGCTTTGAATCTGGTCCACATGCAGAAGATTCCTATTGATAGATGATTCTCAAATCCCAACTTGGAGTCTGTTTCTGAGAGGTGGAGAGCACCTGCTACTACCACTGAGGTCATCAGCAATGGCAAGGGTATGGTGACTCCCAGGACACGAGTCATGAGTTGCCTCTTTTGTTGTGAAATGGACTGACCTCAAATTTCTCCACATTCCAATAAAATGTTATCTAAATGCATTTGGGGGGGATGGGGAGAGAGGAAGAGAAGCTACATTTCCCATCAGACTGTTTTAGCTCTAGATCATTATAGATGTTCATTTAGAGCAGTAACTGGCCAGTTGCATGCAGTTCACAAATGGAGATTACAGGAAGAAGGTGGGTAGGGAGAGGAGGAGGAGGGGGAGAATATGCCACTCCTTGATGATGAATCAGTAATTCATATTAAACCCTGTGTCTATTGTAATGGAATATTACCCGGTCTTAATTGCTAATGCAAATGTCCAAAGGATTCTCAGTGACTTCAACAGATACAGAACCGAGCCTCAAACATATAGTGTTCTCATTGTGAGATCCAATCATGTCTAGTAGTGTATTAACTCCTCTACATTTTTCGGGTGGTCTTGGATGGCTGTGGCTTTTTATTGCCTTTCATTACAGACATTCGTAAGCTTTGTTATCCCACTAGCCGTGAGCACTGATGTGTAGAATTCAAATATCCATATCAGTCTCCGTCATATTATTTGATTATTTTGAGGTGCTACACTTGAAGAGCTCATATCACTCAGGAAGGGAACCTGTTCAGATGCAAATAGGTGTTTAATGCCTCACAACAAAACAAATGCATGTTTGATACAAGGTTTTTCATTTTGGAAGGGCCACATTGCTTTGTCTTCTGCTGTTTTTCATTTTAGAGATAACTGGCCTGATTCTTTAGCTGCTCTAAATCAGTATCATTCCTTTGACTTCAGTGGCATTATGCCACTTTATACCATCTGAGGGTCTAGCCTACTATTGTGCTCACATGTGAAAAGAGCAGAATCCAGTTGGGTCTTTCATGGGATTCTGAGAGCATCACAGACATGAGGGGCTAGATTGTGCTCTCAGTTACACTAATGTAAATCCAGAGTAACACCACTGAAGGCAATGGAGTTACTCCATATTTACACCAGAGTAGCTGAGAGCACAGTTTAGGCCTTCATATCTGAAATCAGAAAACACAAAAGAAAACAAATTGTGAGAAATTAGGGAGTCTTGAATCACAAAAACGTCTGAATAATTTCATTGTGTGATACCCTAACACAAGGGATATTTGATTATGTAAGCGAGTTGAACTGAGTTTTGAACAGAGATACCATCATAAAGAGCAACTGAGTTAATAACTCTTTGTAGCATGCACTCACATATAAATGTATTAACTTTGCTGGCAGTGAAAAATCGGCTGGTGTTGTCTGGGCTAAGCTGCTGCCAGATATCTTCAACTTGCTCAGCTGGCACTTCCATGTCTGGTAATCCAAACTGACACTTGCCATGGCAGCACTACAAGGGGTCACTTTATGGGAGGGTGAACTGCTCATGATCCCTTTCCACAACACATTATTGTAGGTCAGATTCAGAGATGTGTCATACATTCTCCCCGCGCCCCCCCCCCGCCTTCTCTGTGCATTGAATAAACGGTCTCATTTTGAGCAGAGTAAGGAAAAGCCTCCTCTTGAGCTCTCTTTCTATTCCCTGACATCTCCCTTTATGGTATATCCCAGGAGAGTCACGCAGTATATTACAGGAGCTATAGGGACTAAAGTACTTTGGAAAACAGTTATTCTTCTTCTAGTGCTTGCTCATATGCATTCCAGTTAGGTGTGCACATGCCATGTGCACGGCTGCCGGAAGATTTTTCCCTTAATAACAGGCTGGGTAGGCTAGGGAGCCCCCTGGAGTGGCGCCATTATGGTGCCGCATATATACCCCTGCCGACCCGGCCTCCCCCTCAGTTCCTTCTTACCGCCTGTGACGGTTGCTGGAACTGCGGAGCTCAGTCTTCTGTCCTCCGTTTCCCTTTAGTTCTCTGTGTTTCTAACATTGTTCTGTAAATAGTTCATAGTTCTTAGTTTGTAACTTTTGTTAGATAGTAGTACTAGTTAGTTGGGGGGGGGGGGGGGTTCTCCCTCCCGCTGGAGCCGGGGCACTTATGCCCAAGGCTCCAGGCTTTAAGCCTTGTTCTCTGTGTGGGAAGCCTATGCCAGTGAGCGACCCACACGAATCGTGCTTCAAGTGCCTGGGCAAAGCTCACGAAGCAGCCAGGTGTAAGATCTGTAGGAGCTTCCGGCTGCGTACCAAGAAGGAGAAAGACTTTCACCTGAAGCAGCTCCCCATGGAAGCGGCCCTGGCCCCGACACCATCTGTGTCCGGCTCCTCGGAGGCGAGCACCCCTTCATCGGCGCCGGCCCCACGAACCTCTGCGGCACTGAAGCCAGCACCCTGGCACCAGTCTCATTCACCGGTGCATAAGAAGAAGAAGCCAATGGCGCCTTCAACCTCTATGGCCGCCCTGGCACCCATAGAGCAGCGTCCCATGGGGAAGCGCTCCGGGCAACTTCCACCGGCACCGGCCCCATTGACTCTGGCACCTAGGCAGGTCCCGTCGAGTCCGGTGTGCCTGGACTCGCCGCCCAGGGCTCCGGTGCAGCAGCGCTTCCCCTTGACACCAGAGACCTTCGCCACTGCCCGAGACCTCATTGCGCTCACTGAGCCGCCGCCAGCCCAGCCCCTACAAATCCAGTCTCAGGGAAAGCCAGCTCTTCTGCAGCCTACAGCACCATTACCAGGGCGCACCAGCTCGATCCGACCCTGTTCTGGATCTCGGCGCCACTCTCCATCTCGGCGCTGCTCTACACCTTGGCGCCGATCAGCATCTCAGCGCCGATCTCCGTCCCGGCACCGGTCGAGATCCCGGCGCCGATCGGAGTCCCGGCACCGCTCTCCATCTCGGCGCCGGTCGTACTCTCGGCACCAGTTGACGTCCCGGTACCATTCACCATCCCAGTACCGGTCACCGTCTCGACGCCGGTCGAGATCCAGAGACCGTTCCTCTGCTCGACGTGAGGCTCAATCGGGTCTCCGCCGATACCTTGCATTGCCCTGCCACCGAAGCCATTACAGGTCCCGGTCCTGGCACCGCTCCCCATCTCCCTCCGGTCACCGCCCCTTTTCAAGCTTGGTGCCTCCGTGGCCCTCCCGGTCTGCCACCGCTTCACCCCACTCAGCGGAGGACCGGGGATTGGAGCACCCTCAGGCAATGGAAGGCCATTGGGCCGACCAGCCCCTCCAACAGCCTCAGGATCCCGCACAGTGGCCTTTCTGGACCCCCTGCGTGTACCACCAAACCCAAGGGGCTCCGTCTGGGATCTCGGGTGCGTTGGACTCCAGGGTGCCCAAGGCCACCATTAGCTGCCGCCGGCATCATGACCCCAGCCTCCGCCCCACCTCCCCGGGCCCCTCCTCCATCTGAAGCCCTGCAGGTCGGTGAGCAAGGGGCCTCCTCGTCGTCTTCCCCGGTCGAAGCAGTGGCAGGCACATCTGCCTCCAGTCCCCCGCCCATAGACCTGTCGGCACATCAGGCCCTTTTAAGAAGAGTGGCCAGGGGTCTGAACCTTCCGGCGGAGGAGGTCATAGAGATCGAGGACCGTGTGGTGGATGTCCTATCCACAGATGGCCCGAGCAGAGTGGCTCTGCCAGTCATCAAAACCATCCAGAAATCGATGGCCACAATCTGGCAGACCCCGGCCTCCATCCCGCCGACAGCTATGGGAGTGGAGAGACGATAATTTGCGTCCACTAAGGATTATGAATATTTGTTTACCCACCCCCAGCCTTGCTCCCTGGTTGTTGACTCCATCAACCAGAAGGAGCACAACGGTCAACAAGCCCCGGCCCCCAAATCCAAGGAGGCTAAGCGTATGGACCTCTTTGGAAGGAAGGTCTATTCTGCAGGGGGTCTCCAGCTCAGGGTGGCCAACCAACAGGCCCTCTTGAGCAGGCACGCATACAATGCATGGAGCTCCATGCAGAAGTTTCAGAGCATCGTGCCTCCTGAATCTAAGCAGGAGTTTGATGCTTTCATCGATGAGGGCAAAAAGGTGGCCAAGACTGCACTGTAGGCAGCCCTCGATTCGGCCGATTCAGCAGCCAGAACAGTGGCCTCCGGGATCGCCATGAGGCGCATTGCCTAGTTACAGGCTTCTAATCTTCCCCCTGAGGTGCAATACACCATACAGGACCTACCCTTTGAAGGCTCCGGCCTCTTTTCCCAGACCACGGACTCGTGCTTGCAGTCCCTCAAAGACTCCTAGGTCATCCTACGTACTCTGGGTATGCACACCCCTGTGACCCAGAGGAGACCGTTCAGGCCCCAGCCCAGACGCTTTTATCCTCCGCCGCGCCCATCTCAGGACGCTTTTAGAAGGCAGGGGTGGGAGGGCCATAGACGCTCCTCCACCCGGCGCTCGGGCCAGTCGCCATCGACCCAAAAGCCCCTCCAGGGCTCTAAGCCCGGCTTTTGAAGGTGCCCCCGGGGACAGTGTTCCAGCCACCCTACCGGATCCTCCTTTCAAGGACCGTCTGTCCCACTTCCTTCGTGCCTGGTCTGCCATCACCTCAGACCAGTGGGTTCTGCGCATGGTGGCAGTGGGATATTCGCTTCAGTTTTCCTCCCTCTCTCTCCCACCCACCCTCCCCGTCCCTCTTCAGGGACCCTTCTCACGAGCAACTCCTGCTTCAGGAAATTCAATCGCTCCTGTCTCTGGGGGCCGTCGAGCCTGTCCCAGAGCAGTTCAGGGGAAGAGGGTTTTATTCCTGCTATTTCCTCATACCCAAGGCAAAAGGGGGTCTCCGGCCCATCCTGGACCTGCGTGGATTCAACAGACACCTGGTCAAGTCCAAGTTCCGCATGGTCTCCTTGGGTACTATCATTCCATCACTGGATCCAGGGGACTGGTACACTGCCCTCGATATGAAGGACGCTTACTTCCATAAAGCCATCCCACAGATGTTTCCTCCGCTTCGTGGTAGCCGGCGAGCATTACCAGTTCGTGGTCCTACCCTTTGGCCTCTCCATGGCTCCCAGGGTATTCATCAAGTGTATGGCAGTGGTCGTGGCATTTCTCAGACGCCGCCAGGTCCACCTCTACCCTTACGTCAATGACTGGTTAGTGAGGGGCAGCTCCCGGGATCAGGTACTCTCCCACGTCCAGCTAACTCTCAACACATTCACCTGCCTTGGAATCCTCCTCCAAAAGGAGAAGTCAGCCCTGGAACCTACCCAGAGGCTGGAATTCATAGGAGCCCTGCTAGACTCCACAGTGGCAAAAGCATCCCTCCCACTATCTCGCTTCTGATCTATTCAGTCAGCGGTTCACAGTCTACGCGCCTTCCCAACTTCCACGGCCCGATCGTTCCTCAGCTTCTGGGGCACATGGCGGCTTGCACGTACATCACCAAACACGCAAGGTTACGTTTGCGCCCACTCCAGTCATGGTTAGCATCAGTTTACAGACCGAACGTGGACAGCCTAACTACCCCCCTCACCATCCCAAACTCGACCCTCGACGCCCTCACCTAGTGGACAAATCAAGCGCTTGTTTGCGAGGGCATCCCTTTTCTTGCGCCCCGGCCAGCAATGTCCCTGGTTACGGACGCATCAGATCTGGGGTGGGGAGCCCATCTTGGGCAACTGAGGACCCAATGTTGGTGCTCAGCAGCCAACCTTTGTCTGCACATCAATGTCTGGGAACTGCGGGTGGTCCACCGCGCATGTCAGGCCTTCAAGAACACGTTATCAGGCCAATGTGTTGTAGTGCTAACGGACAACACTACAGCTCTCTTTCACATCAACAAGCGAGGGGGAGCCCGCTCAACCCCCCCCCCCCGCAAGGAAGCAATTCTACTGTGGGAATTTTGTATAGCCCACTCAATTCACCCCATGGCCTCGTTCCTCCTGGGCATTCACAACATGCTGGCGGACCACCGCAGCAGGTCTTTCCTCTCCCACGAGTGGTCCTTTCGCCTGGATGTCATTCGGTTGATCTTCCTAAAGTGGATGTTTCCCCAGATCGACCTCTTTGCCACTCGCCAGAACAGGAAGTGCCTCCAGTTCTGCTCCTTCCGGGGCAGCTCCCCGGGCTCCGTGACAGACGCTTCTCTCCTTCCATGGACAGGGCAACTCCTCTACGCTTTTCCCCCGATCCCACTGCTGCACAAGGTGCTCATCAAAGTGAAGCAAGACAAGTTGCACATCATCCTCATAGCCACTGTGTGGCCCAGGCAGTGCTGGTACGCGTCCCTTCTCCAGCTATCGGTGGTACCACCCATCCTCCTGCCGCTTTGGCTGGACCTCATATCACAGGACCACGGCTGCCTACTCCACCCGGACCTTCCTTCCCTACACCTATCGGTGTGTCTCCTGCGTGGTTAAGGGGTTTGGAGCTCCTGTGCTCAGCGGAGGTGCAAAATGTGCTCTTGGGTAGCAGAAAGCAGTGTACCCGAGCCACTTACTGTGCAAAGTGGGCTTGTTTCTCCCGGTGGTGCGAACAGAGCAACACTGCCCCAGGAGAGGCCAGTATACCTGCCATCTTGGATTATCTTCTCTCCCGCAAGCAGCAAGGCCTCTCCACTTCCTCCATCCGAGTCCATTTAGCAGCCATATCGGCTTTCCACCCAGGAACCACCAGCCATTCGGTCTTCTCCAACCCCATGGTCTATAGGTTCCTCAAGGGGCTGGACAGATTGTACCCGCAGGTTAAACACCCAGTCCCTTCGTGGGACCTGAACCTGGTCCTCTCCTGTCTCATGTTGCCCCCATTCGAGCCCCTCGCCACTTGCTCCTTGTTATACCCCTCTTGGAAAGTGGCCTTTCTTGTGGCTATCACCTCGGACTGTAGAGTCTCTGAAATCTGAGCTATCACATCGGAACCCCCCCATACGGTCTTCCACAAGGATAAGGTTCAGCTACGCCCCCATCCCGCCTTTCTCCCTAAGGTGGTGTCCCCCTTCCACATAAACCAGGACATTTTTCTCCCGGTCTTTTACCCAAAGCCCCACACCTCCCGTAGGGAACAACAATTGCACACGCTCTATGTTCGCAGAGCTGTTGCATTTTATTTAGAGCGTACAAAACCCTTTAGGAAGTCAACACAACTCTTTGTTGCCATAGCGGATCGGATGAAAGGGCAGCCGATCTCAGCACAGCGCCTCTCCTCCTGGATAACTGCTTGTATCCGTACCTGCTATGAGCTAGCAGGGAAATCCATGAAGCAGATAACTGCGCGCTCTGCGAGGGCACAAGCCTCCTTGGCGGCCTTCCAGGAACGGGTTCCGATCCAGGACATCTGCAGGGCAGACCCCTGGTCCTCCATTCATACCTTTACTGCACACTACGCCATTGTCCAGCAGTCCAGGGATGATGCAGCATTCGGCTTGGCGGTCCTCCACTCAGTGGTTGGTCGATCCGACCCCTCCTCCTAGGTATGGCTAGCAGTCACCTAACTGGAATGCATATGAGCAAGCACTCGAAGAAAAATGGGTTACTTACCTGTAACTGTTGCTCTTCGAGATGTGTTGCTCATATCCATTCCAAACCCACCCTCCTTCCCCACTGTCGGATCAGCCGGCAAGAAGGAACTGGGGAGTGGGGGGGGGGGGCGG
>ML677326.1:17672908-17770119 GCA_007922305.1 Dermatemys mawii | reverse complement strand
GGGGGGGGGGGGGGGCGGCGGCAGGGGTATATATGTGGCACCATAACAGCGCCACTCCAGGGGGCTCCCAAGCCAACCTGGCCTGTTGCTAAGGGAAAAATCTTCCGGCAGCCGTGCACGTGGCGCCTGCACACCTAACTGGAATGGATATGAGCAACACATCTCAAAGAACAACACTTACAGGTAAGTAACCTGTTTTTACTTTAGGGAACAGTTCTGCATTGGTAGGTAGATGGGTTGGATGATCTAATGGGTGTTTTCCATTGTATTGAGATAGAAGTTTTCGTTGAGCTGTCCTCACCGATAGCCAGGTCTTTTCCCTGTGTGGTTACAGTTGATTTAGAATCCATTTAGTTATATGAATAGTTCAGATTGTTCTTTCCAAAGTACATTACTTTGCACTGGTCTTCACTGAATTGCATTTCCTATCATGTTGCTCAGGCACCTCACTTTATTAGGTCCTTCAGGGGTTTTTCAGCCATCTCTTGACTTTAACCTAAAAAATTCCATGTCCTCTATAAGCGATTACCAAATTATTAGATCGTTAAAATATTAAATATCAGCAGCCCTTGTATGGAACATTGGGGCATCTATTATTGGCCTTTCATCTGGAAAATGATCACATAAAACCTACTCTTCACTTGCTACATTTTAACCAGTTTCTAGTCTATGACTTTGTCTCTCTTTAAGTAGCTTCAATAGCTTTATGTATTTGTTTGTTTATTTATGTATTGTGGTTGCTAGTTAGGGCCTAAACAAAGATTATTGGAAGTCTGAACATTTTTTGTTTTATCTATTGCTTTTTTATTCCATTAAAGAATTCTAGTAGATATTAGAGTGGCATGATTTTGCTTTACACGAGCTGTTCTCTTTTTGTCCCTGTCATTTTATTAATCTAGGGAACGGATCCTCATTTGCCGTAAATCATCATAATTCTGTTGACTTCAGTGCTGCTGTCATAACTTATGCCATCTAGGATCTGGTCTGAGATGTTCTATAATTTTCTTTAATTGTTGTTTCAACCAATTTTCCTGCTATAGACATAAGACTAATTGGTAGATCTGATTTTACATTTTTTGAATTTTGAAATTAAAAGTGTTTCTTCCCCCCACTATAGAAATGGTATTTTAAAATGAGGGATTTATCTCCCTCTCACCCCCAAAAAGATTACACTCTTTTTTTTTTTTCCCCCCTCAGCCAGTTCTCCTTGCTGGTTCCTACTTGTTAGGACCAGCCTTTGCAATGTTTCTAAAGAGAAGTACAACACTTATTGCCCTCCAGTCCTCTGGTAATCTGTTCTGTGTAGGTTTTTACACCACACTCATCACCATAGTATGAGTGCCTTCTGGTAGGGCTCTAAGCAACTTGATTAACATCTGTCATGTGTTTTTCCTCATCCTCCCCCATGAGAGATGTTTTTATATAGAAACTAATTTGAAGGATTGATCTTCTTCTATTTTTGTAATGCAGAGGAGGCCCGGTCATGGACAAAGACCCAATGGTGCCGGGGGCTATATAAACAGAGAACAAAAAGGTGGTCCTTGCTCCAAGCAGCTTACAATTTAATTATAAGACACGAGACAAGAGATGGATACAGACAGACTGATGGAGGAGTATGAGAAAACAATGAGACAGTATTGGTCAATATGCTAGGCGGTGGTTTCAGCACACCCAGCAGCCTAACGGCAGCCAAGATTTTTACAGGTATCATGGCCAAGAAAAGTTTTGAGGAGGGATTTGACAGAGAACAATGAGAAGTGGTATTGGGGATGTTTATGGGGAGTACCTCCCAAGCATGTGGAAGTTTAAAGTGAAGACAAACAGCTTATGTTTGATGTGTTAGAGAAGAGGGACCCCAGGGAGGTCTGTAAAAAGAGGGGTGATAAGGTCAAAGTGCCGAGCTAGGAAAATAGTCTTTGCTGCAGTGGATGGCTGTGAACAGAGAAAGACAGACTGCATTTGCCAAGGTCAGAGAAAAGATGATGTAGTAATCAAGGTGCAAGATGATGAGCACCTGGATGACAGTTTAGTTGTGTGGGATGGATAGGCGAGCTGGCGTTCCGATGAGAAGTGCAGCAAGGAAAGTAACTGAAATACTTCCCTGATGGATTATATTATCTAAATGGACAATCTACTCTAATTCCCAATTACTGAGGGACAATCTTTACTCATTGACATATTTGCTTTCCACAACCAACTCTCTGTACAACTTTTCCTGAGTGATGTACCCGAATACTTGGATGCTAATATCTAAACCAGAGGTCGGCAATGTCAGCATGCGGGACCACAGGTTAAGTACCCTTAGTGGGCTCTGCTGCTTTATTTACCTGCCATCTCACTGCGCGCCGCTTCCTGCGGTTCCCACTATCCGTGGTTCGCCATCTCGGTCCAATGGGGGCTGCAGGAAGCAGCGTGCGGCAAGCCAGCAGGTAAATAAAGCAGCAGGGCCCACTAAGGGTACTTATCCTGCAGTCCCGTGTGCCGACGTTGCTGACTGCTGATCTAAACTGTATTCTTTAAATATATTCACCTACATTTGGGTTATTGCTGATTATGCACTATATGTATCATATGACTTTTAAAAACAAACTTTGTATTCCTGGATAATCTAAGCACTATACCCAGATGTACAGACACTCTTTTCTCAACCTGTGCATTATATAATTTTAACACTGGCTTTAATACAATTTTTAAATCTGAGAGATGTTATGCAGAAAGAATGCGCAAGACCGAGCCAGCCTGCATGTGGGGATCTAGAGAGAGAGGTCTGAGTTGAATATAACTGCCAGGTTATGGGCCTGAGTGACAGGCAAAATGGTGGTTTTGCTCACAGTGATTGAGAAGGGAGGTAGTAGGAAGAGGATGCAAGACGGAGAGGTGGGGGAGATTAAGAGCTCAGTTGTAGCCATGTTGAATTTGAGCTGGCTGCTAGAAATCCATGGGGAGATGAGACAGATATTTTAGTTTGGACAGAAAGTCCTTTACAATTTTTGAATGAATTATCCCTCATTTCCCATGACACATTGCAGTTTTAATGATCAGTTTCTTCCTTTATGGGCACCTCCATCTCTTACAGTGCCTCATCTTTATTACCTGCAAAAATGGCTCTGTGGACAGGAATTTCCCTGTTTTCATCTGTGATAAAAACTGATGCAAAGAAGTCATAAACTTTTAATACCTCTGAGCCATAATCTTTGCAAAGAGTCCAAAAAGAGTCAAACAGCCACTCCTATCTCCTTTCAGCTACTCTGCACACAGAAAAACACAAGAGGGAATAAACAAATTCTAACCTTGAATTAGTCACTTATTCATTCTCTCTCCCCCAGATCCCCTCTTCTATTTGTTCCACACCTGACCTTTCCGTTTCTCTGTCTTACATTGGAATATCCAGTTTCTTTCTACCTTAATTCCTCTCTCTTTCCCATCTGTTTCCCTCTTCCTTCACTGATTTCCCCTAACCTTTCCCTCTTCCCCTCTACTACCCAGCAGTTGTGCTTTCACTGTCCCACTCCTCTCTTCTGCTCCCCCATCATCTCTCTCTCTCTCTCCTCTGGTTCATAGTGGGGCTCTCTCCCCTAGAATCCTCCATCTTTTCTGTCTCCTCTTCTCCTTTCCTTCCTGTACCCATCCTCCCTTTTATGATCAGGGGTGATCTCCAGTGGCCATCTGTTTAGCCATCCCAGGTACCTGCTGTAATTACAGTGGGCTCCCAGCCACCATCACAGGGTCTTCTCAAAGGCCTGCAGAACTTTTATTTCCTCTCAGAGCCTCTCATATTGCCTGTTCTGGCAGGAATCATTGTGGATGGATGGGACATCCTCTAGGCAGTTCGAATGAAGCTTTCAGAACCAAAGTAATGAGTGTACTACTATAAATAATAAAGCTGTCTGTGGTGTAGAAGATCCAGTAAGTAATGTAATAATTCCAGTTCACTCTGCTGCAGCAAACCAATTCAGTATTATTAATGTCAAGAAGAGCAGGATATACTGGCTTTTTTGAGCCCTGGAGGTCTCCCTTCCAAATTGTGCCCACTCCTGATCCAGCTTGGCTTATGAGATTCAATGAGATCATAGCCCAAAGCTGCGTGGCTACAGTGTATGCCACACTGTTCTGCCAAAAGCGGCAGTGGGAACTGAACCAACTTCTCTCAAATCAATGAGATCTAGCAGCTTATTCTCTTTTTGTGGGGCAACAAGAGTGCAACTGTGTGTTTCTTTGTGTGTGTTTTCTTTTGAAAAGTGTCAATTCAGAGTTTCAAACTCGTTTATGTAGCTCTGTGCATATTGATAAATTAGTGGTGAATATGGTTTTCGTGATAAACACTCAGAGCAAATCTGCCATGTCACTTTATTATTTATAAAGACTTTGGGGATTCTTTCCAGGCCAGCTGTCTCACAACTTTGAAGTCACTGAGCAAAGATTCAACCTCTTCTTCACTCAGTAGATGTTTTCAGCTGCAAATCTACTTGTACATTCAGGGCTAAAATCTTGTCTATTGAAAGAGCTGTAGCTTCAAAATGTAGCAGAGCTGTGTTAACGCTTCATTTGCTGCAGTGAATCATTTTGCCTATGAAAGTGTAAGAGCTGGGGACATTAAAAACAAAAAAAACACCCTTTGTGCTGTGGAATGGATTCTTTGCTTTTTCTCTAGATAACTTTATCCCATCATAGCAGTAAAATGCAGTGATATGGAAGAATTATGTGTTTTAAGCCTTTCCAGTTGATATACTGTTAGGTAAATATATGCACCGAATGCTTCAGAAAGACTTTGGACGGCAAAACATAAGGACATTATGAATAAAAGAAGCACTCACTTAAACTATGGGGTATATTAACCACTTTTACATCATCAGTCTCTATTCAAGATTAAAATAGGTATATTGACAGAAAAGTGATTGTAAAAATGTCATTGTAGTGCTGCATAATTTGTTACGTCTCTTCTATTATCAAATTTGCTCAGTTTCCAAGTCCACAAGTGATTTTTCTAGATGCCTGAAAATTTAACCCAGGGTCAGAAAATCAAGCTCTGTTCTTTCTACTTCTAGCATCATTGCTGGGAGAACGGGTGCTTTAACTGGAAACTGACTGACAACCGGGTTGGTGATACAAGAGGCAGAATGGAATCCAGCTCAGTTTCCTCTCTTGTCTTTTCAGTTTTAGCAATATTAAAAATTTGATTGCTGTCTTCCAGTTTACTTTGCTGACTAAAAGTGGCAGATATCTTGAGTAAAAAATGCCATTTTTTCAAGGTGATTTCTTCTTAAAGTGGATACTCTCTTTAACTCAAGCCACTTGATTCCCTGTGAATGGCTATAAACCAGGAAAAAGAGATGGGAGAGACTGTTTTACCATAGATCAAGAATGTGCCTAATATTATTTTTGCCTGTTTTCTTTTATGTTTCCATCTAATGAGTTTGAAAGCAGTATCCATAAATCTACAGAGGTAACAAAAAGTTCAAATACAAGTCAAATGGGAAATTCATAATTAGAAATTTGAGAAATAAGTTATTAAAAATTTTAGATATGTCAAATAGTATATTTAATGCACATCATATTTTTCACATTCTTATTAATTTGTTATTGTGTAATTAACCACTACTTCTAAAACAGAGCTATGCAACTGCTAAAATAGGTAGCAGATAGGGTCATCTTGTACAGCTTAAAGTTTGGTATTTTGATCTTCACAGTTGTTCTGAGGTACGTCTGTGGCTTTTTATTTCTTTTTATCATGAAAACAATAAAAGCAAGGTCTGGAAAAATGTCTGCCAATCTAGAGGCAATAAAGATAATGATGTGGAACGTCTTTGCATGAAGATGGCAGCAAAGAACACTGGAGGATTCATGGTGGGAGAAAGCACCAAATCAGGAAAAGGTTGTGGCTGAGCTTCTCTGAGAATATAATATTAAAATCCTATAAAATGGTAACAGTGTGGGGGATTTTTACCCAGATATGTAAAGGTAGCCACTTCAGAATAGGAAATTCAGTTGTTGATTGTTCTGCACTACTTAAAAGGCAAACATCTGCCCTCTTCAATAGCTGAGATGATTGGCTATGATATGTTGGCTATAGAGCTGCTTTGGAGAAAAAGCTTGATGAAGGAATTACTGGGTGAAGTTCTGTGCAAAAGAGAAGATTGATACAATCCCATCTAGTCTGAAAATCTATGAAAATAACTGTTTCTGAAGCGTTGTTTGCAAGATTCCATACCTTGACCCTCTAAATAGCAATGAGACTAAGGGCTTGTCTACGCTTACTGGAGGATCAACAGTGTGGCAATCGATGTATTGGTGGTCAATTTAGTGGGTCTAGTAAAGGCCGGCTAAATTGACCGCCGATTGCTCTCCCCTCAGCGCTACTCCACCTGATCAAGAAGAGTGAAGAGAGTAGACAGGAGAGTGTCTCCCATCAACATCGCATAGTGTGGTCCCCACGGTAAGTAGATCTAAGCTACGTTGATTTGAGTTATGCTATTCATGTAACTCAAATTGCATAGCTTAGATTGACTTTTCCCTTTAGTATAGACAAGGCCTAATCTTCATTACATCTGCAAAGCCTGTGAAAATGGCCTCTGTGCATAGACTTTCACTATGGCTGCAGGGAAAAGGAATGTCCTCTCATCTCACCTAAAGAGGAGGTTGTAGAACATCTGCACACTCCCCACACAGCTGCTAGTATAGAGTCAGATCTGCTGTCCACTCTGTGGCAGCTACATGTATTTTGGCCAGTGGATTTCTATGATTTCAGAACCCCCAGTCATTTCTCCAGTTCTGCTTGTGTGCTGCCCAGTCCCACTTGATCCTCTAACACTTGTCTCTGCTGTTGTGGAGCACAGGAATGGGTAGAC
Source organism: Dermatemys mawii (assembly GCA_007922305.1). NCBI lineage: Eukaryota > Metazoa > Chordata > Testudines > Dermatemydidae > Dermatemys > Dermatemys mawii. The sequence continues at coordinate 17,763,274 of ML677326.1, read as the reverse complement.
CTCACACAAATATTCTCCATGGCCATGCTCCATCCTCTCATCAAGACCTTGCTAATTCTGCTAACTATGAGGCCTTCTGGGGCCCTTTTTGTAAACGGGAAGATTTAATCTGATCTGCTGCAGTCTACTTTTGGCTAAAGATGAGGGAGTAATTCATTCTTCATGCCCAGCTTTGGCCTCTCAGCAGTGATTTTTAACAAGGATACTTGAGAGTGCCAATTTTGGAGGTGAAGAATCAGAGGGGTAGCCGTGTTAGTCTGGAATTGCAGAAGTGACAAAGAGTCCTGTGGCACCTTAAAGACTAACTAAAAATTTTTTAGAGCATAAGCTTTCGTGGGCTAATACCCACTTCATCGGATGCATGCAGTGGAAGTATCCAGGGGCAGGTATAAATAGGTAGGCAAGAACCAGGTGGGAGATAACAAGGTTAGTCCAATGAGGCTGAACCAGCTTGTTATCTCTAATCAGGGAGGGTGAGGTGTTCCTCTAGCAGCTGAACTGGAGGTGTGAATAGCGAGAGAAGAGAAGCTGCTTTTGTAGTTAGCTAGCCATTCAAAATCTCTATTCAGTCCCAAATTGATTGTGTCAAATTTGCAAATGAATTGCAGCTCTGCAGTCTCTCTTTGCAGTCTGGACTTGAAGTTTTTTTGCTGCAAAATGCTGACCTTTAAATCTTCTATGGTGTGTCCGGTGAGGTTGAAGTGCTCTCCTACAGGTTTTTGAATATTGCCATTCCTGATATCTGATTTGTGTCCATTTATCCTTTTTCGTAGGGACTGTCCAGTTTGGCCGATGTACATAGCAGAGGGACATTGCTGGCACATAATGGAGTATATTACATTGGTAGATGTGCAGGTGAATGAACCAGTGATGGTGTGGCTGATCTGGTTTGGTCCTGTGATGGTGTTGCTGGTGCAGATGTGTGGGCAGAGTTGGCATCGAGGTTTGTTGCATGGATTGGTTCCTGAGTTAGAGTTATTATGGCGCGGTGTGCTGTTGCTGGTGAGAATATGCTTGAGGTTGGCAGGTTGTCTGTAGGCCAGGACTGGCCTGCCTCCCAAGGCCTGTGAAAGTGAGGGATTGTTGTCCAGGATGGGTTGTAGATCACTGATGATGCATTGGAGAGGCTTTAACTGAGGACTGTAGGTGATGGCCAGTGGTGTTCTGTTGTTTTCTTTCTTGGGCTTGTCTTGCAGCAGCAGGCTTCTGGGTACACATCTGGCTCTGTTGATCTGTGTCCTTGTTTCCTTGTGCGGGTATTGTAGTTTTTGAGAAAGCTTGGTGGAGATCTTGTAGGTGTTGGTCTCTGTCTGAGGGGTTGGAGCAAATACGATTGTACCTCAGTGCTTGGCTGTAGACAATGGATCGTGTGGTGTGCCCGGGGTGGAAGCTGGTGGCATGAAGGTAGGCATAGCTGTCGGTAGGTTTTCGGTATAGGGCGGTGTTGTTGTGGCCGTCGTTAATTTGCACCGTGGTGTCCAGGAAGTGGACCTCCCGTGTAGACTGGTCCAGGCTGAGGTGGATGGTGGGGTGGAAGCTGTTGAAATCATGGTGGAATTCTTCCAGAGTTTCTTTCCCATGGGTCCAGATGATGAAGATGTCATCAATGTAGCGTAGATAGAGGAGGGGCGTGAGTGAACGAGATTTGAGGAAGCGTTGTTCCAGGTCAGCCATAAAGATGTTGGCATACTGTGGGGCCATGCGGGTGCCCATAGCGGTGCCACTGGTCTGGAGGTATATATTGTCACCAAATTTGAAATAATTGTGTGAGGATAAAGTCACAGAGCTCAGCAACCACTTGTGCTGTGGCATCATCAGGGATACTATTCCTGACAGCTTGTATTCCATCTTTGTGTGGGATGTTTGTGTAGAGAGCCTCTACATCCATGGTGGCTAGGATGGTGTTTTCTGGAAGGTCACCAATGCATTGTAGTTTTCTCAGGAAGTCGGTGGTGTCACGGAGATAACTGGGAGTGCTGGTGGCTTAGGGTCTGAGTATAGTGTCCACATATCCAGACAGTCCTTCAGTGAGAGTGCCAATGCCTGAGATGATGGGGCGTCCAGGATTTCCAGGTTTGTGGATCTTGGGTAAAAGATAGAATAACCCCGGTCGGGGTTCTAAGGGTATTTTGGAGGTGGCAATCCCTCTACTAGTAAAGGGGTTGGTCATGCCCCATTGGCATTTGAGATCTGGTGGAGAAACATTATTCACCTTTTTTTAATGCTGCATGGAGCTAGATGCAATGTTACTGCTGTTCCTACATCAATGTATTGTACAGGTCAAGCCTTACAATTTAAGGCATAGGACCCATGAAAGAGCTAGACTTGGCCTCAGCCATTAATTATTGTTAGCAGCACATAGATAAACATGCTAGATGGACAATGAAAACATCTCAGGTGCAAAAGGCTGCTATATTTTAAGACAGTTTTCCTTTGTTCATAATACTGTGTGTGAGGTTTTTTTAAATTGCTTTTTGTGGCTATGCAGGGCTAATTACTCAAAGTAGGTGCAGAGGTGCAAACTGGAGCAGAATTTTGTTTTGCTTCTTTTTTTTGTTTCATTTGTTTTCATTTAGCAATTGCATTTGGAAATGGAAATCTTACAACTTATGGCGGGTGGCTGTATTTATTACATTCGTCAACTTACTAACCATCACAATAGCCCAATAAGGGAGAGAAGTAATATTATCCTCATTCTATAAAAGGGGGAAATGGAGATGCATGGAATCTAGATCTTGGATGTGTCTGAGTTTTGCTTGCTCTGTGGCTAAAAGTTGCATAAGGGATAAGTCAACACTGTTATTGGCACATAGGAGTTGAACTATTTGCCCAATGTCCCTGAGGGAAACGGCATCGTAGGCAGGATCTGAAGGCAAGATTTCCTGGCTCCCAGTTCTGTGGTCAGACAGCTAAACTGCCCTGTCTGTTCCTGGGAATATGCTGGAGCTGGATGGATTCATCTATTGTTTGTAATATACATCATCTGAAAAATAACATGCTGGGCTTGCTTTCTGCTCCAGCTTCAGTCAAAACTCCTGTTGACTTCAGGATCATGGCTGTAGTAGATTTTATACTTGCTTTCCCTAAATTGGCTTTGCAATTATGTTTGTAATCTTTTCTGAAGTTCTCTGACACGATATGCTTTTCCCATCTGTCTCTGTCCAAATTAAAAAGGCTTGTGAGGTTAGATTTAGTTCTTTTATTGCATCATTATACTGAGCAACCTTTCAGGACTTCTATTCTAAACCTAGTTGTTTAGAGCTTTATAATGCAGCTGTACGATATTATTCTGAGCTGAAACTTGGCTTTATATGACTCAGACTCAAGCCCTCCCCCATCTTTTTTTTTTTTTTTAATACAGATAAGTAAAATAAATTGGTATGGGATGCATTTTGAAGTTAGAGGATCAAATGTTTAGACATGGGGTGGTTCTGGAGGTTGGTTTTTGCCCCTCTTACTTAGTACAGTTAGCAGGTATTGGTAATTAGTACATAGAAGATGATCACTTCTAACTTATGAGCCTGGTTCTTCTCTCAGTTTTACACTGCTGTAATTCCATTAACTTCAGTGGGGTTATTCCTGATTTACCTTGGCATGAGTGGGAAGAGATTCAGTTCCTGTATGTATATGGCTCTCTTCTGATTTACTCCAGTTTTTTCACCACTGGAATCAGTATACATACAGAGATATCAGACTACCACAACTTTTATGGCCTCTTGTGTACACATATATTGTACTGATAGGTAAGATACAGGTTGAATTATGGTTAAAGCACTGGCTGTGCAACTCCTGGAGATATTGGGATTGATTCTGCTCCTATTTACACTGATTTCATTGGAGTTACTCCTGATTTACATTACTGTGAGAGGAGACTTGGAGCCATGATCTCTTTCTCATGCACAGTCTAGATATACAATTAAAATTAATTAAATCATCTTCGGGTCACATCTTACTAACCCTGACTCAGATGACACGTTTACTCTTGAGAAAAGAAGACTGAGGGGGACCTGATAAGAGTAATCAAGTATGTTAAGCACTGTCGTAAAGAGGACTGGGACCAGTTGTTCTCCATGTCAGCTGAAGGTAGGACAAGTCATGGGCTTTATGCAGCAAGGGATAGTTAGATTAGATATTAGGAAGAACTTTCTAACCATAAGGGAGGTTAAGCTCTGGAATAGGCTTCCAAGGCAGGTTTTGGAATCCTCATCCTTGGAGGTTTTTAAGTAAAGGCTGGACAAACACCTGTCAGGGATGGTCTGTTTACTTGGTCCTGCATCAATGCAAGGGGCTGGACTTCGTGACGTCTTGATGTCCCTTCCAGCCCTACATCTCTATGATTCTCTATACCTGTTCCCATATTCCTGCATGGAACTAGGCATGTGAGAAAGTAATCATCACATTAGTAAGGGTTTGCAGAACTGAGCCATTATTATTTTGAAAAACTGGCTATTATGGATACTTAGAAACTCATTGTTTAATGTTTTCCAATACAAATGTTAGATCCGTACAGGATTAATACACCATGGTTGGATATGATCCACTCTAATAGCGCTGAAAGACCTGCTAGCAAATATAGTCGCTGGCATATTTTAGAGTCCTGACTAGCCCAATATATTGAAGCAGGAAATATCTGAGATCCATTTAATGACCTCTCTGAAAAATAAGTTGACAGAATCCATCATGGCTAAATGTGTCTAAGGTGAGTGATCTGTGATGTGCTGATCTGGGGAGAGCCTCGGTGCATTTGTTCATATCAAGAATCATCTTTCACTAAGACCTGGATTGAAGAGAAAGTGACTAGAAATTTTTGTTTGGCTGTCACGGCAGGCACTCATCCCTGGAATGCCCCCTGGCAGCCCAATGTGGAACCACAGTTCCCTCTCTGCTTCAGTTTCCCCTTGTGGGCTTTCAGTAAGTTCAGTGAGGCTGGTATAAAGTGAACAGAGCCCATTCAAGGATCTAGTTTATTTAATTGACCACCAAATGTGGTAAGCAATCACGCTTTCTCCTTCTTTGGTAAGTCCTGAGGCTTTAGAAGGCCCAGGTGTTCCTTAACTAATTAACTACCACCCAGCCATCTGCATTGATGCATTCTCCTTAGTAGAGCCTGTCACAGGGAGGGTGAGTACCTGACCCTTTGGAGAGCCAGTCACTGTGACCGTAACAATTTGTGTTATTTTTTAGAGAAACCTCATTAAATACTGCCATAAAAAAAGTAGGAAAGTTCAAATTAACTGCTCCAAACTCATAAAAATAACAAAAGAATGGCATGAATCACGGTTACCTAATTCAAGACTGAATTTAACCTTCTGGGCTTTGGTATTGCGACATGCAGCTAGAGCCAAAGGCATCTTTGATATGAATGAGTGCAAACCACTGAAGTCAATGAGCCTCATTCTCTACTGCCTTGCATCTTGTGGAGGGAATTGCACTTGTGTAAAAGGAGTATAAAGTGCTACCAAATCAGAATGGTAAAGTTTTACACCCGCTTAGCCCAGAGTAAATGGCTCCACAAGATTCTAGGCAAAGTCCAATGTAACAAATAACTGCAGTGGAATCATCCCAGTAACACCAAGGTAGGGGGTGACCAGATGTCCCGATTTTATAGGGCTAGTCCCGATTTTGGGGTCTTTTTCTTATATAGGTTCCTATTACCCTTTACCCCATCCTGATTTTTCACCCTTGCTGTCTGGTCACCTTACACGAAGGGCTCATTTGGGCCCACAATATATAAGATCATGCAGGATGATTATGGTTAAACACACATTAAAATTGCAATCTTTTCTCCAAGCCATTCCTTTATGTTAATACCAGATCATAATAATTTTTTTACTGAATCACAAAATAACTCTTTAGTATTAAAAAGAGGAATCTTGTATAATATGTGTATGGGTGAAAGCTTCAGGGAGGGAATCCTGCCTCCATCAAAGTCAATGGGCATTTTGCTGTTAGCTTTCACTGAGCCAAGATTTCATCCCTCCTCTTCACATTTCTTATGGCCTCTTGTGCAAACATAGATAATGGCCTAATTAAAGCTTGAAGCCAGTATCTGCAATTGGGAGCAGGCTGGAGATGCATTGCTCTAGTAGGAATTCCTGGAGATATCAGGCCTGATTTACACCAGGTGGGAGAAGAATCCAACCTGCTGTCTTCCGGAGACAGCTGGGGAGAGAACAGGCCAAACTAGCCCATGAAACACCCCTTAAAAGAATGCAGCAGGAATTCTACCAGTTTTGGCTCTGGATCAGTACTGCAGAGCAGTGTGACTGCATGAGGAGGGTCATGGCCCTTCCTACCCTCTTTGAGAAGGCTCACAGCGGGACTGTATCAATTGGAATTATAACTAGCCCCTGTGCTTCTTGTGTGCTCTCCCCTACCACCTCACTCCCATGGTGTATTTGTGCAGGGCTAGCCATAATCCGGCCCTAAATATGTATTTACTGTATATGCTGTTTCTTATTAAAGCAGAAGAAATGTTTCGTTTGCAACCGTCAGGGTCATTTGCGTGCATATATCTTTTCCTAGCAGCTACAGGAGAAGGAAAAAATCCCCAAAGTGCTTTTGACTTTTCAAGGTTTTTAAGCGTAAAAAATTGACCTGGCAGAAGTCCAGTCTGGAAAGTTTTATCTGAAAATAACAGCGTATTAAGTATCTACTGTCACGGCTCACATATTTGTTTATTGTTAGTTTGACAGTATATCATGTGTTGAGTTTTTTGGGTGGGGTATTTAAATTACCCAGAAGTATATTGGAATGATTACAAAAACATGCTTAACTTCAGTGAAGTTATTCTGGATTTACACTGGTTTAACTAACTGGAAAATTTGTGCCATTGCTGGATTACGGATAAGAATGATTATATTGTCAAAATTGGTAAATTTGTTTAAGCTCCAAATCTTGATAATGTCCCTTAGAAATAACACACAGATTTTTCACTTCCTTATTTAAATAACAAACTAAAAGTGTGTCTGGACTACGATCATGAGCTTGAATCTGATTTCACTTACAAAGTTCTCCATTGCATTCCAGCAATCTTAGGTTGTTGTGACTCCATTGGTTTCAGTGGAGTTGCATTTGCATAAAACCCGTGTAGTGAACTTGAGAATCAGGTCCTCGTGTCAGGGGTAGTATTCCTGATTTACGGTGATGTAACAAAGATCTGAGTGTGACAGATCTATTGTTCAACATGGTAAGTTATAGGTAGGCTGAACTATGGGATCCCACATATGGGCTTTGTCTCTGACTCATTTCTACTGTATCCTGGATTAAACATCTTGTGGTTGAATGAAAACAAACCATTTATTTAGGACTTTACAATGATAAATCATGTGCAGGAGAAAACTGAAAATTATCTTTGCATGTGCCCAGGTAATTAGAAACATGGGGATGAAGGAAAGTCCCTATTTGTAAGCCTGTGAGGGAAAAACAATGGACTTTCAGCACATGCCTACATTTTTCCATATGCTTTATATTCATCAGAGCAGAATCTTGACATAGTATTAGCAGTTAATGTTATAACTGAAGACTGTGGCAGTTCTTAAAGCAGGAGGCAGAGATGCACAAGAGTGCCATAGTGCACTAAACACATAGTGCTATGTGTTTAGTTCAGCTAGGGACATCCCTGGAGTTATTTATGGATGACTTTCAAATGAGATTGGTGATGAAGATTAAAAATCTTAAATCCAGTAAGCACTAAGCTAAAATAAATAGTTGTGTTTTTGTTGAAAAAATCTCAGAGGGCCTCTGCGGCTAGCATATAAATGTTTTACCACTGTTAACATTTTATTTTAAATTACAACAAATGCAACTGCTCTGACCAAAACAACTCCTACACATGAATACACTCACTCAGTGGGGGTAGTACATTAAATTGACCATCTTGTATTTAAGTACATTTTAATACAGTCTGTTTGCATATGCGGTGCCAAGAAAAGCAAAGTTGCATATGCCTTATCTTACTTTCTTACTCCGTGTTTTTTTCAGTCTTGAAAGCTGACATATTTTTGTCATTATTATCCCTGTAGTTCCCAGATATTTCAGATACTATGCTCTAGCTTGATTTTTTTGGAACTTGTGCAAGTCTGTATCTTAGCTTTGGCTTCTTGGGGTGACGTTTGTGTCCTTCCACAACCTAAACTGCACACATCTTGGAAACCAGTTTAAATGCGTGGCTATTTTAATACTGATTTCAGATGGACCTCAGTGGTGTCAGTGGAATAGAGATGGCTTATGGGATCAGTATTGGGATACAAAACTCTTCACATCTAGATACTTTGTTTTGTTTGTGTCTAATTCAGGTCATTACGCTCCGATGACTGTTGCGGGGGCTTTGTTAAATTAGTTTGCTCTCAATGCAGATATGAAACCTACACCAGTTAGCAGTCCCAAGAGGGCTAAATGGGAATGGAGCCTGATCCATGGAGATGTGCTTCTGCCCCCTTCGGGGGAGGCAATCAGTGGGGCAGTAGGGAAAGCTTGTAATACTTTTGTGTGAGCTGTATCTATGTCATGCATAACTAGAGGACTTGGCAACTAATTTGGCACATTTTATTCTTTAAAAATAATGGGTCTAACGGGTTACATCGACTTTATTTAATATGGTCAAGACGCAAATGCACTTCAGTAATTAAATGCGTCGTCCTGTTATCCATAAGCGTCTTGTTTTATACCTGTGTGTATATTTTCACTCCATAACCAGCAGCAAGAACTGTCATCTGAAAAGGGATAGTGTAAGGAGTTCAGTGAAGAAAGGAGAGAAATCTTTCTTTACGATACAATACCGCATGAGGAAAAGATCAATAGTACTTTGATCATTACATTTTGAAAATGACCTGACACAAGTCATCAGTGGCTCAGCCACTCTAAACACGTGTGGTTCTCACACAGTGAAGATCAATGTATAAATGCAAGGCAGGTGCGAAAGACAAGTTGAACTCTTTATCCTTGCACGTTTCTGACAAAACTCACTACACGAGTAGCTCCTAGAGGTTGATGGGTTACCATAGCTTCAGCTGGCTCTGTCACAGGAGCTTCAGCTTGACTGGTAAAATTCAGCTTGTTACAGTTTCGTTGTGTTGGTTCTAAGTTCAGTGGAACTGGGCTTTTTTTAAAAAAGCAGTTTTCATTTTGGTTAAGAGTCTTTGAATATATAATGAATATATTTGACTGACAGCTCCATGGACTAAAAATGCTGTTTATTTTATCCTCTTGTAATAAACCCACTATTGTAACAGTGATGCCATTTATTTCAGCAGTGCAAAACTAACCCCTTGTATCAGTATTGAAGTAACCACCTGGAGCACTAACAATAATTTACATGCCCTTGGGACAAAATTCTGCTCGTGATTACACAGCTGTAAACCCAGGGATATCTCCAAGTATATTCCAAATAATTCCGTTGGCTTCAGTGAAGTTACTCTAGGTTTATACAGGTGTTATCAAGAGAAAAATGGGGCTTGGTGTATGCATCATCTAACTAATTCAGCAATAATGCATGAGAAGTAAATCTAAACTTTGCTGATGGTCTAATAAATTAGCTGCTAACCTTAATAATTAAACTACAAACTAGTTCATTTGGTGCAAGCAGTATAACTAGATTGGTTCTAATATAAGCGAGGTAGTTACCAAATTTGAGAGGTTGATTGGGAGTAGTATTGTTGTGACAACAATAGTTAATTCAAATAATGATAGCGTTTTAATAGACAAGGTTGTCTCCCCGGATTAGCAAAAACAGATTTGCTGAATAGTTGGTTCTTTCTTAGTACAGTATGTCATTGATTCCTCTTTCTCCCCTTCCCCTCACCCCCTCCTCCCCTACAGTTGCAACCATCAATCTGTTCCAGTGCCTTATGCTCTGGGAGTTTTTAAAGTTGCCGGTGCAGAAGTTGAACATTTATCATTAGTAAGAAAAGACATCCATGGACTATTTGAGCAATATTGGTAGATGAAATGCAGTATCATCAAAACAAACAAATCATCAAGGCAGCAAAGCCATAGACCTGAAGATGCACATTGTGGAACAAAGAGAGGAAATGCATTCATCTGAGAGTTACAAAATACTGCACTACATTGGAAGGACAGCCTATGACACCAGCAGTTTGAGTATAAGCCTGCTGTGCCATTCAACCTGTTTCTAGTTTTCTTGAGGAATTAACTTGCTATGGAGTCTAGTGCTTTGGAAGGGAAAACTACTGTTCTTGTAAAGCAGGTCTTATGTAATTGTTCTGTTCTTCATTTACTTCTCCTTAACTTGATCTGTTGTCACATTTCTCTTTTTTAAAAATAACGTTCCAAGCTTTCAGATAAATGTTTACATGTATTATCACTTCTGTGTTGAATACTAGTACTTTTTGTATTTATATGAGCTACTTCACAAGTCACACACTAACATTTTACACACACATGCACACACTCTTTTGAGTGCTGCAGTGTTAAAGGTTTGGAGCAAATATCTGCATGACATGTGGTGTGATGCAGTAATTAATACAGTGCACCTTTTTTTTGTACACTTTCCAGTGCAGCATGGATTTGCTTCCAGCTTCAGTCCTAGGAAGCAGATAATTGTTGTAAGACATGAATTCTAATTACCAAACCAAACAGCTGGAATTTTGGGGAAGTTTAGCTTTTCGGAAGGGCAATTGAACTTTGCCTATGGCTTCTGACTCTATAGTGGCACAAACCAACATCTCTTACAGTAACATCTGTAAACACTGGGAAAGTTTGGGTATGGATCTAAATTTAGCAATTTGGGGCCCACCTCTGATTTTTAATTTTACATTCTGCAGAGTCCTGATTGGGCCCACATGTTAACTTGCTAACCTCTCAAGGATGTTACTATGGTGATGAGCGTGTTATAAAAGCCCATATAGCGTAGTATAGGAATGAGTTATATAGATTCATCAATGCTCATTTTCTTGTGTCTGGGCTTCCTGACTTGTCCTGCAGCACATGAAATGAGTAATAATCCCCTACTGCTGAGACCACCATGATCTTGACACTTCACGCACATATAGATTTTGTTTTTTAAACCATATAACTAAGCGTAGTGGGTTGAGTAATTGGGACAATCAGCTCTACAGATCTAGGCCCCACAGGGACAAAACAAAGCTTCTGCGTTGCTCCTAAGTGAAAATTTTACACAGCTCTACAGAAGCAGAGCTGTCCGCCAGGTACCAATAGAGTAGATTGTTGCTCTTAGGCATGCTTTGTGTCACACCCTTGCAGTTGCCTCCCTGTTCAAAAGGTCAAACTCTGCTCAATTGCGTATTGTGTCCATCATAACATTTTCACACCATATAAATGTGTTTCTACTGTCACCTTCTCTGCGTTGCCTGGTTCCCACCCTGTGATGAATGCTGACCCATTGTTCCAGCTATTTGGCCATGTCTGTCCCTACCTCGTATCCTGCTATTGCACCTCTGTCTAATCCATGTAATTCTGAGCTATTTCTCTGTGGAGTGGTTTGTTCAGCAATGTTTCCCTCCTCTCACCAATTCTTTCTCCTTTGAGCTGTGTGTCACTTAGCTTTTATGAAGGGACCCTACTTACCCCTTCTGGGATCTGTATGGGCCTGACATACTCCCTGGGAATCCATGCTGTGCTGCATGAATGCAAACCTTGCAGCACTCTTTTGAAGGGGAATAACACCCCCTGTACATTTTTAGTGCATTTGTTACAATCTGAGGCACAGAGGTGTGTGTGAGCCAGGCAGTCAGAGTATGAATTCAGTTGTGTCCAAACTTCTTCAAAGTTGAGGAGGGCAAGAGTGGGATTCCGATCCTTGTCTTCAATTCAGGCCCATTTTTAGCAGGGTGCAATTTTATGCTGATCTCCAAGGAATTGAGACAGTGGGGCTTTTTCGTCTCTAATTTCTGGGATTCTCAGAGATATTTTGCAAATAGATTTACACTCTACATGTGCTAAGTTGATCTTCAGGAGTTTTCTGACTCTATCTGGAACATTTTTTGCAGCTTTTCTTGATTAAGAAATAAATGGTGCATCCTAGCCAGGTCCCTGCTCACCAGCATTTAAACAAATACATCTTAACTATATAATGAAATATGTGTTTTAATCTTATGTTTAGTGGTTGGCTATCACTGACTATTGTACTTAAGGTGCAGAACCCAATCCTATTAGTCTTTATGGTCCCTATATTATGAAGGCATAAAATTAAGCATAAGGGTTGAAGTTAAACAGTTTCTCAGGATATTGTAAATATCATTTTCTAAAAACTAGATGTTTTTGTAAATCTTCCATTCCGCTCTTGTGATGTGGGAGCTGGTGGGCTTTCTACAACCTTCTACGTTGATCCTGTAAGGGCTTAGGCACTTAACTTCATGTATTGTGAGTAGGCCCATTGAAGTTAATGGGGCTACTCATAGCGTGTAAAGCTGAACACATAAGCGTATGCAGGATCAGGGCCTTGGTTGCTGCTTCTGCCTGACAAACTTGGGAGTTAGCAAGATTCGAAGAAGAATTAGACCTGTATATAGATAGCATGAATTTGTACAGCACCTAAGGCATTGGGAGCCTAGTCCATGACTGGGGGTCCCAGATGCTGCTTCAATACAAATAAATAAGAAGAAAAATACCAAGAGTAGTTATAGTCATTTCTTAAAAAGACTGACTATAAACCTTGTGTTTCAGGTTTTAAACCAATCTTTATTATAAATTAGGATGACACCAATGACCAGCTGACTTAATGATCTCGTGAAACCTTCAGTTTCTGCCACCTCACCTCTCTGCCTGCCTCCTGTGGGATCCCTCAAAGCGCGGGGCCTGGGGCAGTCACCCTGATTCGTCGTATCCTAGGGACGGTTCTGACAGCATCCGAGGGCATGAGGGCTTGCTGTGGAGGGTTTGGAAAGGAGCCTTCTGGGACATGCAGCTCAGATGGTACATGCAAATGCAGTGATGATCGATGGCATTCAACACGCTTGCCACATAGGACAATGGCTTGAGACTCAGGGGAACATTTTGTCAAGATGGTCCAGCCAGCCCTCTCTACTAGGGCTGGGCTGGCTCGTTTTCCCGAGTCTCTGGTCTGGGTTCCTCGTGGGAAACTCAGATATAACGTGATCTGCTTTGCCACAGTAGAAGTGCAGGTTAAAATATTGCTGGTGCTTCATTTCCTTAGGGTAAGGGGTCATTGGCCCAGGTTGACCTGCATTGGCCTGACTTGCGGAGTGGGGCCTAATGACGGTGGGTGCAGCTCCAATGCTACTCTTCTTTCTTCCTGCCCTTCACACAGTGGATTGTCAGTCTGGATGACGACAGCAATACAGGTGCCCAGATCTGTTGGGGTCTCACATCTAGCCACCTCATCCTTGATCTCATCCCACAGGCCCCGTTGGAACTGGAACAGCTGAGCAGCCTCATTCCACTCCATGTCTGGTGGGAGACGGTAGAAGTGTGCCACATAGGAGGCAGGTGTGCCTGACTCCTGTTGGAGTTTCTGGAAGGCGGCTTTGGCTAGATAACACTGGACTGCTGGCCTCCTGCAAGGAGGAAGGCCCAATCTAATGCTTCCCCCATCAGCAGGCCTACCTGGGCTTGGGTGGACAAGTATGTTTGAGAGTGAAGCAAGAACAAGAGGCAGCACTAGTATATGAAGCCTCAAAATATGGAACGATCCCCACTGAAGTGCTCCTGGAGGGGGCTAACAGGTCCTGGGTCGGGGATGATGCAGACAGTAGGGCCCAGAGTTTCATTGTTCTCTGCAGAGTTGGTAGACTTACCCTTGCAGTGCCTGATTCTCAGTGACCAGCTGCGTGATCTGCACCTGTTATTGTCTGTCTGGAGACGGATCACCTGCTTGTGGAGAGGCAGTGCTCTTTGAGGTCGGAGGAGCCCCTCTGGGTCCATACCTGGCTGAATCGCACTCGAAGGGTTGGTGGTTGGAGCAAGCTATTGTAGACTAAGATGTAACTGGTCATACCTCGTGGTCAGAGCAGTAGTGGTCGAGCCTACTGGTCAGAGCAGGAGCCAGGAACCAGAGAGCAGTAACAGACAGAGTCAGGAGTCAAGCCAAGAGTCAGAGTCAGGAATCAAGCCAAAGTTTGGAGCCAAGTGGGCAATAGAAGCAGAGATCTGGCATAAGGCAGGAGGGCAGAAACCAGGCAAAAGGTAGAGCTCAGGAGTCAGGTCAGAGGGCAGGGTCTAATCTAGCTGCCAGCCAGAGATTCACCTAGTTGCTTGGACAACTTTTTATGCCTCCTTCTGGCTTAAATAGTGAGTCTGAGCCAATCAAAGAGGCTGCATGTCTCTGCCAATTGGGAACTTTGTGGGTGGTGACAGCTGTAGTCCACCAGTCCACACTCTCTGCTGGTACCAGTGAGCTGCCAGGTGGCATCTGAGGACTGCCTCAAGACCTGCTGTCTCTCCCACTGATAAGGATGGTAGCACTTGAAAAATCAGATGTTTTATTTTGTCGTTAATTTGACGTATTTGCAGTTTCTTTAGTTTTATTTTTTTTTCCTTCCACAATCGTCATGAATGTAAACTTATGTACCATCTGGTATAAATTTCATAAATTTTCATTGCATTCTTTTGTCTTTGGTGTACTAGAAACAAGTAGGGTGTGATACAAAGCCTGTCAGCCCAGGGTTCCCTGTAGGTATAGCAATTTAAAATTGTGGATTGGTTGAACATGCAGAAGAAATACTGCAACTGGACATGACATTGACAACCATGAGCAAATCACTGAGTTATTCTTGGAGGGTTTTTCATTTAATTTGACATTTCTTGGACAGATTAGATTTCAAAGTTCTGTGCTGGAGTAATGAAGTTTTACATTGTTACCTATGAAGTTTTATATACAATAATGTGCCTTTAAAGAGTAATGTGGGTAATTGGTCCTTGACACTAATTATAATTGTGGCCAATCCTTAAGGATCCAATAGATAAAGCTAATTTGGTATTTCCAGAGCACCACTGTGTTAATCTAGCTATTTAAATGGTTGTAAATTTAGTTTGAAAATTATGCTGCTTTAACAATGGGTAAATCAAAGGTAGATGGCCAAATTAATATTTAGAGCAAGGGATTGGGAATCGAGTCTCCCAGCTTTCGTTTGCCCTCTGCAACTGTATAAAGTCTGTAAAATGAGCATCATACCGCTCAAGTTGCGAAACATAATGCTTGTAAAGATCCTCACGTTTCTCAGATTAAAAAATCATTCTAGAACTTCGAAGTGAAGTAGTCAAACTAGATAAGAATGTACAGTCCTGTTTTGCTGTCTGTGTTTCTGTGTATAATGAAATGAATTACAGGATTGAGAAAAACGGTAAAACATAATCGTGTAGATGGCTGGCTGCAAAGGACAATTGACGTTTTAATAGTCCTTCCTTCATGTCTTCTCAGGCCTTGTCCAGCACAGAAGTTGCACTGTTTTAACTAAAATAATTTAAAACCAATTTATTGAAACCCATGTAAGCACATTTATATCAGTTGAAAAAGTGGTTACAGCAGTTTAGCTTGTGCCTGTAAATTTAAGGACAAACTAAACTGATTTTAAACAGGTTTAAATCTATTTAAGAGGATTCATGCGGATTTTTCACTGTTGAACGTAAGGGGGGAGGGGAAAACCTGAATATCAACCCCTCCACCCGCACTCTGCACAGCAGACAAGAGGCAGGCTCCTAGTCTGGCTAGGGGCAGCTCGATGTGGGGGCAGGAGGGAGGAGGTGGGAGGAGGGGTACCCTTGCCCCAGAGGCATGCAGCAGCACCCCTCTGAGCACAAAGACCTGGCAGAGGTCCCCCTCGCCCACCCTTAAAGCTGGACTTGTCCACCTCCTCTCCCGACTACTACCACATCCCGTTTCCAGAGGTGTGCGATTATCACTCGTTAAAAAAATGCATTAATTTGTTTTGAGCTAATCACATGCATTAACTGAGACTGACAGCCCTAGTTCAACCAAATCAGTTTAAAATGACACCTTGGTTAAACCTTAGCTTGTAGACCAGGCATAAGTCTATCCTGGTTGTTTTTGATTCTTGGTCTGTTGTTTTTAAATACACTAAGGCCAAGATTTTCAAAATGGGGCACCTATCGTTAAATTTCTAATGTGGGATTTTCAACAGTCCCTAAGGATGTTAGACACCTCATTCCCATATGCACCGATGAAAATCCTACAGAGAGGTTCATGTTTAGGTGCCTAAATAGATGGCCTCATTTTCAAAACTGAGCATCCTGTAGCATCCTCAGAGCATCCTCTGAGCATCCTGTAGCTCCCACTGATTTAAAGAGGAGCTGCTGGGGGTTGAGCACTGCTCAGAGTCAGCCATTTATTCAGGCTCCTGCATAGAGATTTGGGAGCCTAACCTTAGGAATCTACATGCCTGATCTAAACCCCATTGAAGTCAGGAAGAGGCTATCCATTTAAGTCAATGGCATTGGATCAGGCCCTGAATGAGTAATTATATTTTGATTTGCAGTTGTTACTAAACATTTAAAATACTTAAATGAAGCTGAGCTGGAAGGAGTAGTGGTCAGGTAATGTGCATTGGTCAACTGCATGTGCAGTTACAGAACAAAATGTTGACATGTTTTGGAAAAAAATTGTTTCCAAATCTGTGCAAAACAGGCCAACAAATGGAAAGGCACATTCTGTATAATTTGCAGAATTTCTATTGCTTATTTTCAGATGTAATAATATTAAAAAGTAAATGGACAGGGTAGGTTGAAAAGCTTTGGACTACATTATTTCTCTGTTGAAAAATGCTTTTGTTGAAACATCAGTTTTGATGAAATTTCTTAGAGAAGGTGTGTTGAGACGTGTACTGTCTGTAGTTTGGAGACTTCTGCAATTTAGGGCAGGGTTCAGATTTTTCCATCTCCGTGATTTTGCCTTTTTCCAAATCAAAGTTCTGTGTGTTTTTAAAATGAAGATGTATAAAATCAAGATAAAGAATTATGCTGGAACCACATTTTTAAGCAAATTAACCATGATAAGATCTTTAATGTAATAGAATATATTTTTTTAGTAATGTATTAAAATTGTCAAACCGGATATGATTATACAATTAATGAGATTACATTTGATGTAAATTTCAATTCATTATTACAGTCACTGTGTTCATAGACTCTTTAATAACATCAATATGCCACGATAGTTCAAAAGGACAGCTCTGCCTTGGAATGCATTAAATGAGCAGATACAGAGTCTGCAAATATCTTAAATACACATTTTGATGCATTTCAGTATTGTAAGATTTCGTGATATGGTAGTGATTTGCAGATAGAGAATGAAATAGAAGTTAATTAAGGCAGTCCTCCATGCATGTAGAATAATAGCTTAGATAACAGTGTTAGCCAGTTTAATGAAGAGTTGTCTTCTAGATGTTTCTTTCGTCTTTTTAAACCGCCTCCCACTCTGTCTCTCTCTAAATTTCACCTATTTTAAGTAATTCTTATGGAAATAACTTACGATTATGTGGAAGTGCCTGTGTGACCTTGCCTCATTATAATTGTTACAAAAAAGTTTAATTCAACATGAAAAGAATAACTTATGAGCAACTTTCTCTCTTGCTTTTGGAGGTTAACAAATAATTAACAGACAGAAACTAACATGCTTTACCTTTGTAAAGGAAGAGAGAGGATTTTTCATGAACTCAATCTCTTGCCATAGGTTCTACTCCTAAAGGGCTTCTCTAGTCCTCATTTGGGAGCCATGGAGGTCTCTGTTGTTGTTGTTTTTTGTTTGTTGTTTTTTTTTTTTTTTTTTTAACTTCATCCTTTAGGCAAGGTCACCTGCACAGGGACTTGTTCTTAGAATCTAGGACGGAGAGGGAATGAGAGATAATTACCTGAGCTCACAAGATTTTAGAGAGAGCTTGTGGAAAAACCATCATATCATGCTCTGTGATAGTGGACAAGTCTCTGTGTGAACCTCCTGAAAGGCAAATGTTCACAACTTTAAAAGAACAACAACATGAGTAGTTTGCTATTATTTTAAGCTGAATTAAACATGAGAAGAGGCTTGCAAACAGGGAAACATGGGGCTTGAACCTGGAAGCATGGCAGGCTGCAATCCTTTTGGGCAACCCCAACAGGCGATCAGATAGAGGGTACCAAGATTCACCAGGCTTCCTTGAGCACTCCAAAGACTCTGCTGTTCTGAGAATGAAAAATGCAAACTTGAATCTGGAGCCTGAGTCTCAGGGTGGTATTGCATTGTGCTGCTGCTAGATTGATGGGCCATTTAAGATATCTTACATTGACAGACGGGGGAAGTCTTTTCACCCTATTTTAGAAGAGGTAGTCTAACAGGTCAGGCTCTGTCCCACACTGGGGTCCGTCACAAACAGTCTTGCATATCTCTTGCTTGTCAACATCTTTAGTGACGATACCACCACCACGCCTCTGTCACATTCCCTTTGCAGCACTTGTACCAGCAGTGTCCATCAGCTCTTTCTCCAGGGAGTGCTAGTTATCCCACCAGCCAGAGACCTATATTCCCCTGGGCTCTGCTATCCCTACCCTTCTTTGTGCTTCCTTCCTATGCTTTTAATTAATCTCCCCAGCTGGTCAGAGAATTAGCTTCTTAGCTCATGAACCGCCAGTCATCTTAGACAATTAAATACTCTCCTACTCCATTGGGCTTTTCCTTGTAAAGCTAAGTAATGCTTAAGTGACCAGCGTGCTGGGTCAGCTACTGGCTCTCAGAACTCCCTCACAGGCAGATAGTGACTTTCTATAGTAGGTCTGAGCCTTCCTGCTTTCTTATTCAGAAAAGGTGAAGGCTGCCTTTGCTTCAGGGAGCTGAGATTTAAAATGGAGTCACTCCCCTAGCTTTCTTTTCGTTATCCTGTCAGCAAGCAGTGGTCAATCCACTTTAAGATGATAAAGACCAGTGTATCACAAGCAACGTCAGAAGCAGAATTTGCTTCATTCTCATAGAATTACTTTAACTCTGCGGGAGCTGGATATTGCTGTGATCTCTGTTCCTTTGGCTGTGTGCCCATCAGCATACAGCTGACTGTCATGCAACATTATGTGGTCCACTTGTACTAGGGTGTCTGTAGGTCATAAACTTAATTAAAATCTGTCTTTCTTAAGTAGATCTGATGTTTCTTAACACTGGTTACATGAATCTGGTCTTTTCTGTCTGGCACCTTGCACCATTGTATGCACAAATAACATGTCCGTTATGTTTCCTTTCAGCAGGGGCATTTATTGGGCATCCTTATTTCCTGTCTTGTTTGCTTTGGCTACTCAGATTGCATAAAGAGAGTGTCATCAAAATCTCACTGCATAAGGAGCATAGTTTCCTTCACAGCTTTGTCCCATACCCAGTTAGAGCTTCACCTCAGCTAAGTTAATCTTTTAGAGAATATGGGGCAATATCACATTTGAAACCCAATCTATGCAAGCCCAAAGCTTTGCCAACAGGGCTGTTTCATTTTGTGGCTTTACAACAGAAGCACCAATGAATGTATGTTAGTGGTGAATTGTCAGGCTCAGGGGGATTGGTAATGGACAATGGAGCCTTTCAGCAATTTATTGCTTGTCCAAATCCTGCCAAGGTTGAGAAGATGCAAAAGCTTATCATGTGATGAATGAGCAATGGTCCACGATGCCGTTCGGTGTTTAGATACCACATGATAGGTACCTTGTGAGGCCAGTGATTAAAATGACATAGCTCCCAGAGTTTTCCCTTCCAAGACAAGTTTAAGGTATGTTGATGAGCCACTGTGAGGAAGCTTTCATTGCTTCTGCCCTTCCTGTACCAGTTCCATGGCTAGTCAGGGAGTGTCTGTCTTTAAGACCGTTAATGTGGCATAATCAGAAAAGAAAAATATTTTGTTGTTTCCAAGGATATCATCCTCCATAATTTCGTAAGATTTTCTGGACATGAATTTCCCTCCTCTTTTGTGGGCAGGTGCTGTAAATTGGTCATCAGTGGTGTTCTTACCTCTCAACTGATAATACATTTTCAGCACTTTTGAACTAGAATTTCCCTATCTCATAAAAAAGCTCTTATCAATGTTCCAGAAGTCCATCTTCAGGTATCATTAGTAGATCTTTTTACCAGTTCATTGAGACACAATCTTTTCTTTCCATTCTGTTTGAAAAAGATTAATAGGTCAAGTTCCCTTAGCAATTAGGAAAAAATTATTATTAAACTTTGTACTGGGAATTGATAATGACTGAAACATGCAGAGATGACTCATGTATTCGTGACAACAATCTACCCTTCTGATGAATGGGGTGATCGGTGGTCAGCCTAACTATTATATTACTATTTTCTTGGCTGAAATCTGAAGGCCTTCTACCCAACTCACCTGCCTCCTGGAAGAAGCTAATACAGTGGAACCCTGCAATACCGCAACCATCGGGGTCCAAAAATATCGATCACGATAAACGCGGGGTGCGGTATTGCGGGGTTCCGCTGTATCAAAGCGGCACCCGCTGCTGCCACCGGGAGCCCCCAGCCCGTGTTATAAGCAGATTTGCGCTATCACGGGGCATGGTATTGTGGATTCCACTGTATTACTCTTGTAAAATGCTAGACTGATGATCTTTTGCTGAACTATTATAGAAATGTCACTTTTCATATTTGTACTCAGTGGTTCATGACAAATGGCTGTGAGCCAAATTTCAAGATTCTATCTTGCTCAAAAGATAATCTGTCATGCCCTCTGTTGGCATGGTCAAAGGTTGTATTTGATAAAACTTCTAGCTCAGCAGGAACATAAAAATTGAATGTGTCATCTTGTCCATTACTCCTTCTATACACCGAGGATGGAATTTTGAAAAGTGTGGCCTAACTTGTGTTCCCACTAAGATCAAAGTTAGTCTTACCATTGACTTAAATCGGAGCAGCATTTTTGGTCAATTTTGGGCACTTCTGAAAATCCAGCCCCACTTTTGAAGATCTAGACAGTGGCAGCTGCTGGCTGACGGCCCAGCTCTGGAAGCAGCAGTGCAGAAGTACGGATGGCAATACTATACCGTGCCATCCTTACTTTTATGCTGCTGCTGGTGGTGGCTCTGCCTTCAAAGCTGGCTCCTGGCCAGCAGCTGCTGCTCTCCAACTGCCCAGCTCTGAAGCCAGTGCTGACGCCAGCAGCTGTTCAGAAGTAAGGGTAGCAGTACTGCAAACCTCCCCTACAATAACCCTTACGACCCTCCCCTCCACAATTCCCTCAGGGGTCAGGACCCCTACAATTACAATACTGTGAAATTTCCGATTTAAATACTTGAAATTATTACATTTATGATTTTTAAAATCCTATGACCATGGAATTGACCAAAATGGACTGTGAATTTGGTAGGGCCCTATTAATATGAAATACTGTAGATATGAGTATTTTAACCTAAACTATCATGTGTTGGTTTCTTTGCATAGTAACATCTTTGGCCACAATCTTCCCTTGTTCAAGCAAAGACTGTTTTCAAATATTTGAATCTCAGGATAAGTTTTGCATTAAGAGAAATGGGAAAAAATCTCTTTTTGAACATCCTGTCAACCAAAGGATGGATGGAATGAGTAGCTGTAGTACAAAACACTTTACATGGGGAGTAATTGAATGGAAGGTGATATTTCTGTTGCAAAGTTTGTTGACTGACTTCCATAAAGTATCACAACAAAGACTTGATTGGATTATAAGCTTGTAGTTGGTCAGCGATTGTGCGTGACCATCATGTAGCTAGTCACAGAAATGACTGGGTATATCCATCTGTTTCCTAATTTTTCTCGCCTTCAGTCTATCGCTCTCTCAATCTAGCTCGGCGGTTCTCAAAGTTGTTCGGTCGGCGGCCGTTTTTCTGTTCCCCGCAGGCCACCGCGACCCCTGTGTGTCTGCTGAAATGCTGCTGAGCTGACTGCTTCCAGTTTTGGTGGCATTTCAGTGGACATGCTGTGTGCTTCACAGTGGCTGCCGAAACTGGAAACTTTCACTTCGGCGGCTTTTCGGAGGACATTCTGAAGCGCATGGCATGTCTGCCGAAATGCTGCTGAAAGTGAAAGTGTTCAGCTCACCGGCACTTCCGGGGCACAGAGAGCTCCCGACCCCCCCGGGAATTGCCTTGCGACCCCTCAGGGGGTCACGACCCCCACTTTGAGAACCACTGATCTAGCTCTTCTTATTTCAATTCACCATGTAGAACAGCTGCCCATGGTCAGCTTCTGCTGAGCCAGTTGGATCTGGGAGTGCAGATTTTCAATCCCCTTCCCTGACAGGTTGTGGGTGGAAGTTGGACATAATGAACACAGAGAAAAAATGCGTCGTTTAAAAAAAAAAATACAAAGCCCAAGCACAGATCAGATTATGTGGTGGGAAAGTCCCTTAGCTGTGTATTCCATCTGTGCTTCCGTCTGAGTGAAATGATTATTAGTGTAGGTCATAGAGCACCACACCTGCAGTCCAATCTCTGTGGAATCAGTAATTACGTGTTAATTAACAAGTCTGGAATGAGTGAGAGTTTGCATGTCAGCAGATAATCTATATGGTGACTAATAACTGCAGAATGTTTTCAATTAGCAGGCTTGAAAAGGAAATCCCAGTGAGCATCTTGCTTGGCTGGGTAAGGACTGAATGAATGCACTCTGTTGTTACGGCTCACAAAATAGGAAAGTGACAAATTTAGAGAGTACATTGCAGAAATTGAGACCTTTAGAGTGAAACATTTACATTACAGCTCCTAGCTGCTGCTATACATCGATGAAGTCATTTCAAGTAGCTGCAGCAAAATGTATTAAAGTATAAGACAAGGGGAAATGTTCAGAATTTTCCATGTCTGCCCAATGTGTTTTTTTTTTTTAAAAAAAAAAACCTGATCCTACATCTGAAATATATTTTTATTAAAAGTTTAACAGGGGCAAGCTGGGTCCAGGATGAATGGAAACAAATGCTGCATTCCTTCTTTGAGGTAGATGCTGAGAGCAGTGGAATAGCTCATACCCTCTTCTAAACCTCGATAAAACATTCACTGTGATCTCAGCATATAATATTCCTTCCTTGACATGTTTACATAGTAATGTCAAGAAAAATGGTTGCTGGGGAGTGGAGGAAGGCCTAGAGAGACAGATATACAGTAATTCCCAGGTAGGGGCTGTGGGAAAGGGCCTGAAGGAAGACCAGTGTAGGAAGAAGTCCAGTAAGGCAGCATTGGAGAACCTTAGCTTCTCACCACGAGAACCCTGAGAAGAGAGAAGACTTAGGTTTTCCTTCTGGCAACCAGAAACGGTGGTGCAGAAACCCCTGATCCAAGAGAGGGGAGGAGGAGTATTGAGTTTGGAACTGGGCCTCCAGGGGGAAAGCCCTGAGAGAAATCACTTTGCACAGGAGTGGGAGGACAGCCCTTCAGTCTGGGAAGGGGTGAGGAGGCTGCAGAGGAGTGAGTCTGAATAGGGGTGAAGTTGTGTTTATTTGAGTTTAGCTGATTTACCCCGAAGGATAGAGACTTCAGTGTGACCTGGCTGGAGGGTCATGAGAATTTAGGAGAAGAGGCGGACATCTGCAGGACTAAAACGACCATCAGTAGGGGATTCTAGAGACAGAAAAGAGCAGCTATTCAATACCAGGCCATAAGGGGGAGCATGCCAGTGATGATTAAACTTCTCTGCAATCACACACTAACTTGCTGTGTCTGATCAAATTAACTTGGTTTAGGAGCTCCTTCTCTCCCCAGTAGGATTCCAGGCATAGCCTATATGTAGGCCTCAGGCCAACTGGTATTCTTTTTTGTAGAATGGTCCCCTATGACACACAGCAGCAATAGAATCAGTGAGTCACAGAAGCAGAATATATTTCACCATGAAAACACGGTGCAATTTAGCTGTGCATTGTGTGCTGCTGTATTTGGACAGGGAAGTGACTTTGGGCCTGCTTCATCTCTGTGCAGTATGTAGACCCGATAAGCCACCAAAGCAGAGTCTGAAACACTGCAGGACAGTAGTGAGAGGTCCATTTCTATCATTAGGACTATTATGCCAGTTAGCTCTGTCCACACTCCACTGATGGAGACTGATACCTTGGAGAACCACATGATGGGTTAGGGTCAGGGTGCTCTTCTGTGTGGACACAAGGTGTGTTTCAGCTGTACTACACAATGGTTAGCACCCCAAATTCCTTTAGAGTAGGTAGTGCCCTACAGTCATGGACAGTCATTGAACCTCTCTGTGACTCCACTTCCCCATGTATATAACAAGGATAGTACTGATTAACCTACCTTACAGTAATGCTGCTACTTAGAATTGTTTTCTGAATGTTTGTAAAGTGCTAACAATTAATATTATTTTTTCTGTAAATGACTTGTTCCAGCTTGAACAAATTTAATGCACAC
This sequence comes from Dermatemys mawii, assembly GCA_007922305.1. Taxonomy (NCBI): domain Eukaryota; kingdom Metazoa; phylum Chordata; order Testudines; family Dermatemydidae; genus Dermatemys; species Dermatemys mawii. The sequence continues at coordinate 17,738,986 of ML677326.1, read as the reverse complement.
AATACTAAAATAAAACATGAAAGACTTTAGAAAACAAAACTTTCCAAATGTCTCTTTCTGGGGTGCACTTTCAAACAATTTATTTGCTTTCAGTTCCCATCATAGAATCTGGAGAAGCACTTAAAGTTACGTTTGAATTGCATGAGATGTGACTTGCCATACTACACGACATACCAAACTAAAAATATCAGTGGAAGAACTGCACCCATTCCTAGGGATGCCACGCCCAGTTAGTCAAATCAGGGAATGGACAATGAAAGAGGTGGCACCCTTTGTTTCCATGGTAAACTACAATGAAAAGAAAGCACATTAAGGTGGGAGCCAAAGAGCTGCCTCCAAATTGCTGCCTCTCTGCACCCCAGGGGTTTCCATTTGTACAACTGGGATTATATCACTTCCATATTTTTACATGGTTCTCTCAAAGTTTCATTCATGAATGCCTGTTAAGTGCTCTGAAACTCCTGAATACAGAACTGCAAAACTGTTAATGAATACTAAACCATTTCCTCCACAGACTAAGTTGAGACCATTTCCAGTGGCTTTAAGTGCAGGGAATTGCTCTCAAACTTGTAGAAATGTTCTCAAAAGGGAAGTAATTTCTAAAATGTTGCCACTGTACAAAACTCCATAACAGTGTGGAATTCCAAAGGGAGGCTGACGCTCCAATCTTATCGCATGCATATGTCAGGGGTTCTCAGCCTTATTCTTTTGGAGGTCCCCTCAACATGCTATAAAAACTCACTCAGATCTGATTGCAGTCTTGAGGTTTTTGAACAAAATCCTGCCCTACTCTGAGCTCCCTGAAAGAGACAGTGAATGCACTAAAGATGGAGTGGCATTCTGAATTTGGTATTTTCTTCCTTTGGGAATCTGAAGTCAGATCTTTACTATTATTTTTGCATAGTTTTTGGTATTTAAGTTTTTATTAGGCATGAAAATCTGCAGACTCGTGAATGAGTCTCTTTTTGAGAAGCATAATGATTTCACTGGATAAATATTTAAAACATGGCTATCTCAGTATCCAACCTGATACAGACACACAGTTTCCTTTGAGATAGCCTCTTAACTATATACATATTTAAAAATCATTTTTATTGTCTCCTTTTAAATCAAGTCACTCCTGCAGTAAGCATCTCTGATTCTCCCTTGAAGGTAATAATTAATAACAGTAATAATAAAAAAACAGTAGTAGCTTCTTTCTTTAGTAAAATGTGTGTCAGATTAGCAAAACATAACTGGGTGTTTATTTTATTTTTCATGTGCCCTGCAAGCTGTGAACAGCTGTGAGAGATAAAGCAGCAACATTCTGAAAAGCGTGGCTCCTCTTTTTGCCTGCTTTCTTTGTATACTGCTTCTGAGGGAACTGTAGTCTAGATGTTTTTACTGGCCTGGGAGAAATCAGAGCTGCAGAGGATAAACTGATGCAAAAAAGAAGTCCTTCATTGCTAAATGCATGGTTAATGTTAACTTTCTATTAATCACCATTTCCCCTCTCCTCTCCACTGCAAAATGCACATATTGTACTGTTTTAACAATACTTAATTACCAATAACAGCAGAAAATAATTAGTATTTTTTACCTCAGTAGTAGAAAGAAAATGGAATAAATCTGACTTCCTGTCTGTTGCTGGGTTCATATCGAAGTGGTGGTTTTGACCTATAAAGCTCTGAGTGGTTTGGATCTTGGTTACCTTAGAGACTGCTTCCCTCTCTATTATACCACAGCTGCAATGCTCCAGGTTTAAATAGGAGAATAAAGTGGCTGCAGGCACTTTCTGGGTAGGGCCCTTGAATCAGGAAGAATGTTTTTGTGGTTAAAATGCTGGCCTGGCATACTGGAGTTGGGAGCTCTGCCACATAGATTCTGTATGACTTTGGACAAGTCACTTAATCTTTCTGTGGCTCAGTGTCCCATCCATGAAAAGGCAGGATAAAAATACTTTATCTAACAGGGGTGTTGCAAAGCTACATTCATGAATATGCAAATACACTCTGTAATAGATGCCAGATAAATGCCTATATATACAGGAATTTGCTTCCACCCAACCCAGGGCCCAAGTCAGCTGACCATCCGAGCATACCATAGGGTGACTCATTCACCCAAGCTTGTGAGAAGGGGTAGGATTATGGAATGTAGAGCCCCAATCTTGCACACATAAAAGTGAGTACATAACATTATGCCTACAAGTAGTTTCCTTAAACTCAGTGGGGCTACTTGTGAGTGTAAAGTTATGCATGTGCCTCAGGGTTTGTTTGGGGCATAAATAAATAAATTAATGGGTAATGGAAACCATTAGCCTTGATACATTGAGTGGGTGAGAGAAGGTTTGTACTCAATATTAGTTTAGTTTGGAAGTGTTTCCATATTGTGAAATGCCTAGAGAACAGGATTTAGGTGCATTTTGTAAATCAAAAAATAAAACTGATTGGTCAACAAGCTTAAAACCAGCATTTCTCAGATGCATTTGTGCACAATCATGCAGTTCAGATTTAAGAAGTTCAACCCACCAGTTTAAGAGAGAATTTAGTCAAGGCATGTTAGCTCTCTAGCCAGTATTACTGAGATGCCCTAAAATAGAGAGAATTATGGACTCTCCGTCCTGCAAGAGAGCGGGGATTGGAGAAAAGCCTTGGCTTCACTAGCAATAAGACCAGAGTTTATAACATTCCATATTTGTCCTGTTTTCTTTGTGATCATCTGAACCATCCAGGCAACCACAAATTTCCAGGTCCTCAGCGGTAGCTCTGAAGGTGGTTTGCTGACAGGGCAGTTGCATTTCTCGTGGCTCATTACAAGACCATGGTCTATCAAACTTGCGAGATCAACTTCCCAATTGAATGGTGTCCATAATTATTCTCTCTTGTTTGCATTTTTGACATGTTTGGAACTTTACTCTTTTCAGGTTTTGTTACTCTTAAGAATTTTGCCAAGGGGATTTTAAAAACAATTTTTTTAGTTTAATTTTTTTAATGTTTCTCAGGCTATAGTTAGGAGCATGTTACCAGATGCAAATTAAAATTTTACTTGAAAGTGTGTTCCTTTCGGTTAGGTTTAAAAACAAACAAACAGCCCAAACAACCCAGCTTCTATTTCATAATGAAATGACCTGGTAGATGCAGTTCTGAGGTTTGATGGAAATGCTATAAACTTATCAACATTTGAAAGCTATAAATAAGAGGTGGGTGAAAATAAGGCAAGGGCCTTCTCCTGCAAAGCTTTACTCACAGGAGTAGCTCCACTGATTTCCGCAGGGGTTACTTGCTGGGCTAAGGCTATGCCAGATGGGCCCCACACCTTTTAATTTTGCTTCAAATGCACTGGAATAAAAGAGCTCCTTGGAGGGACAAAATAGGGTTTCTCTTTTCCCCTCTATATGAACAGTCAGCATATATGAGGGAGCAGCAGACTGGGCCAGGTTGAATTATTCTTAATCTCCATAGCATACATCTGCTCAGCCTGGTGAACTGATCCTGTGGTTCACAATGTGAACCATCTTAGAACACCTCATTAGCAGAGGATGATGGCTTTATTGGGGGGAACAAGTAATAAAAACTCTTCCTTTGGTTAGAAATGAGCAGTTTAATTTTAATGTGATGACAGCCTGATAGCGAGGATTAGGCTTGCATTAATGCAGGAGCTCGGTGTGTCAGAATGACAGAGAGGAGAGCTATAGGCACTTATGCATATAAACTAGCCCTGGTGAAAAAAATTGAAAGGAGGAAAACCTGCTGTGTTTTTAACTTCTGAGGCTTTTCTCTCCTCTGTCAGTTCAGTGGACATCTGTTAAGTAGCAAAACCTTTATATGGAATCCCTCTCTCTGCTTCTTTGTTTTCTGGCTGTAAGCAGCCATCATTTGAAACTACATTGATGAGTAAAATACCAAAGGGCAATACATCAAATGCAGTTTTTATTGCTAGTTATAATGAAAGCATTTAAATAAGTGAATATTCACTAAGCAATGCTGTATTTTGCCACCATGGGCTCTAGCCACAAAAAGTTTCCACAGTGTCTGTCCTACTGGGAACATTTAATTTAGCAAAATGTTTCAATGAATAAAAGATTTTAAATAATCTTGACACCTTTCATTTACATGATACTTTTCAAATGAGTCATAAAATGCTTTGCAAAGATGGGTGAGTGTCATTATTCCCATTTTTCAGAAGAGGAAAATGAGAGACACAGATAAATAACTTGCTGCTACCTTGTGCTCCCTATCCCCGCTTGATTGTTCCATCCTTCTATTGCTTCTCATCTCAAGCAAGACTGTAAACTTGGTGGTGCTGGGTCTCTTTTTCATTATATGTTGTACAGCACTACAGTAATACTAATATATACACCAATCTTTCCAGGTCACATAGTGAGATAAAAGCAGAGTGGGGACTAGAACTCAGGCTTTCTAACCACTAGATCCTGCTGCCTTCCATTTGTTGTTCTTTGTTGTTGACATTTTATTGACTATTCAGCTAAAATGCCACAAAGGAACATCCATACATTCACAAAGAATAAAGGAGGGGATAATAGTGTGTTAGAATCAAAAGCACAGTGCATACGTGTCCCACAATATAAAATGTAATAATCCATAATTACTGGCATATAAATATCACCATTGCTAACTAACTGCATAGGTACATCCTGGGGAGTAGAATCTAAGATCTTTTGCACGAAAGCCACAAGCCACTAGTTGGTGAACAAGATTAAATTGTAGATGGAACTTATATATAATATGAAGGGGATCTAACATAACCACTGTATTACTATTGATTGAGTAACTGATTGGATCATCCAGTAGAGGGCAATTCAGGGATTCTCAGGACAAATGTTTTGGTGGCCTCAGTGTGGCCACCGACTCTTGCTCGTGGCTGTTCTCACATTTCCCCTTAAAATACTTAATTAGCTTTAGGAAAAACAAATACACACACACACACATCCAAATCATTGTAATTTATGTACTGCTAGCTAGTAAGTCTGTTGTAAAAAGTGATATTATCAAACATAAAAGTATCACTTTTCACAGAAGACCTACTTAGCCCCAGCAAGCCTGGGGGACAAATTAAGCCCTGTATGGGGAAGGGGGGTGTCAGGGTAGACATTAGGAGCCAAGCGTGTTGGAGTTTGGGCGGGGGGCACAGGGGAAAAATGAGGGTCAGAGCCCCAATCCCCATGGCTGGAAGATAGGGCTGGAGCCTGAAGTCGTGAAGCCCCACCACCCCAGGGGTGAAGCCCAAAGCCTGAGCCCCACCATCCTTGGGAAGGTGGGGAACTCACCAGCTGCCTGCTCCTTCAGCATTGTGCCCCTGCTGTCTCGAGAGGGGTGCAGGGCCCAACCCCTGCTTGCAGCCCAGGAGACAACACCAAGGCACCGCATCCAGGAGCAACAGGGAGAGGGAAGGACTGCTGCTTTGCCCCTCCTCCCCCCAGTCACAGCCCAGGAGGCTGTGACTGCAAGAAAGGTCACTGGTGGCCACATTTGAGAAATGCTATGCTAGACATATGTGTAATAGAGATCTGTGCATTGGAATTCCACCGGAACACAAATAACACCCCATATCATTGTATCTGTGCAACCGCACTGTTAAATGTTTGTTACAAGTCTCCCCAGTGTGTTTGATTCACAAGCATACGAGTCGGCTAGAGCTACCAACATGTGATCCTTTTACACAAGCTATAGAGACTCATGATTTAGCTCAGGAGCTCTTAAGTTAAACCCAAATGGTAGTTGAGAAGGCAGTGATTGTGTTAGGGGATCTCCTGCTAAAGTAGAAAATAAAGCTTGCAATGAATATTGTGGAATATTCATGGGAATAATCAGATTAGATAGAGCAGGGGGAAGGGATATTCCTGTTAATAGTTCAGGCATTCTGATTAGAAGTTGTCCTGACTGTACATGGTTGCAGTTCTGTCCTCTTTGCGTTAAATTTACTAAGCCTGATTGCCTCCCTCTGGCATCACCTACATATATGTGTATATATACAGAGAGAGAGAGAGAGACACACACACACACAAAATATCCAGCACTTGCAAGGGATGGACTCACGAGTCTAAAAGGGGCAGTTTGGTATGGTGGCTTGGTCACTGAACTGGGATTCGGGAGACCTGGGTGCCACTGATATGTGTGACCTTGAGCAAGTGGCTTCACCTCTCTCTGTCTTTTCCCACCCATTCTTTGTCTGTTTTAGCTGTTTAAATTGTAAGCTCTTTGGGGATGGGACTGTATTTTACTATGTGGTTGTGCAGTTCCTAGCTTCCTGGAGAGCTGATTGTGTCTGTGTGTTAAATAGGTGCTACCATATGGTTCATAATAATGATTTCTTTTTTTCCACATCTAAACTTTGATAGCTTGTGCATAATCTTCTGTGAAATGTCTAGCTATTCATTGTTGTTCCACATAGAGGAAGCTGAAAGAACATTAACTTGGCACTAAAAATATTGAATTTTAAAGCAGATCAGTTATAACCATTTTGGGTGTTCTGGCACATTTGTGTTCTCCAGGTTAAAGTGCTATTTATTCTCAGTACTGTTGACCTGATTTTAATCCTAGCTACATTAATGCCTACAGCCATTGAATGGAATATATTGAATAGAAAAATAAATTCATTCTTACAGGATGATGATATAACAGTGTTTTAAAAAGGTCAGATATGACATTTATTTTCTGCATGTTGTTGAAACTTGCATGCTTGAGCATTTTGAAATTCAATATGCCCTTATGCCAAGTGAGCACTCACAGGGAAATAAGCATCTCATCCTGTTGGTTGGTGAGCACACCTGCCTCCCCCCGTTATTCAATGGCTGTGGGGAGCTCTCAGGATTGAGCCCTCAGAGTGCTTTGTAAACAATGCACAGCCCCATGCTTACACAAGAATAATAAAGAATAGACTTCCTGAGCATATCTGAGGAAATCGAGGAGAGGAGGCAGAATAAGTGTTAAACGTTCACATTTGTCAATCCTAGTCACCGAGGAATGAATGGATGATAGCTGTGGGAATCATGATGTATATCCTAAATGATTCTGCGTGCAGCCTCAGAAATCAGGAATGGCATGATTTGAAATCTGAGCACTGACTATTCTCTAGTTTTTCCTTTGTTGTCAGTCATTAGCTTGGCACCGCACACTATTGTTATACGATTGTATATCTTTTGTGAAGTGCATTGAATTGTCTTGGCAAGATAAAGCTCTGTCTAAGGGAAAGTCATAGTTGTAGGCGATAAACATTCGGTGAACAAAGCAAAATTCATAATAGCTGTTTTCTTTTAGTGTTATTCAAGGACATATACAATTTCTAGGCAGATAAAGCCTTTACTGAAAAGTGGGAAGAGGAAGAACTAGAGATGTCCAAAACATCAATGAAATGATATTTCATGAAACATCTTAATGAAATGAAAAACTCAAGATGGATTTTTGCAGATTTTTTTGGCTTGAATAGAAATATACTCTGTGGAGCATCCACAGGTGCTGACTTTTGTTTTTGCTGGTGGGTGCTTCAGCCCCAAGGCCCCACTCCTGCTCCACCCTCTCCCTTGAGCTCTTCCTGCCCACTCCTCTCTGTCCCCTCCCCCAAGCACCTCCTCCACCCGCTGCTCGCTCCTTTCTGCCCCCTCCTGACAGGGGGAGGGGGCAGAGAGGAGTGAACAGCATAGGGTGACCAGACAGTAAATGTGAAAAATTGGGACAGTGGATGGGGTAATAGGATCCTATATAAGAAAAAGACTCCAAAAATGGGACTGTCCCTATAAAATCAGGACATCTGGTCACCCTAGAACTGCGGGGGCCTCAGAGGAAGGGGTAGAGGAGAGGCGCAGCATGGGCCTGGACACAGGGGAGAGGCTGAGCAAGGATGGGGCCTCGGGGCAGAGCACAGGAGGGGCGATGATCCATGGGTGATGAGCACTCCCTGTTTTTTTGCCCCCATGGATGCTTGAGCCCCAGAGCATCCATAGAGTTGGTGCCTATGGAAGCATCTACATTGTGACTTTGTTTTAACTTGGTGTACTCCTATGGAAAGAGAGATGTTTCTTAAAGGTCTGACTGATGATTAAGATAATTTCATGACAGATATTTTCAGACACATCAAAGTGTCCAATTAATATGTGGACTTGGGTAAAATGCTTGATAGTTGGGCATGAGTAATGTTAGTATTACAGAGGCTCAGAAAGAGTATAGGCCCAATCTGATCCCCGTTTTACTCAAGTCAATGACAACAACTTTTCTTTACTTCAGTGGGAGTTGGAAGAGGTCCAGAGAGTCTGGTTAGAAATAATATATTTTGGGTGGAAAATTCCATACCTTTTTCTAATACCTGAGACCATTAAAGTTACCAGGATTTTGAAAATGATTTTTCTTTTCACCGTTTAATCCCATTTGTGTGCCTTTAGTTTATACGATTTTTCTCTCAAACTGAATAATGAACTTTACACTAGTTAGTTTCAATTCTGTTTTCTGGAGTATTTCACTTCGTGTGTGTCTGGGGAACATTTAATTCAAACAAAATGCTTTTCACTGAATTGTTAAAGTAATTGTAAAAATATTGAATTCATATTAGGTTTTTTAAAACATGTTTTGTTTGTTTTAAATACATCTACGTTTTGGGTCGGTGCTACTCACCCCTTTCAAAGTGAGAACAGGTAGGTAAAGAAGACAGGAATTATTTTAGATACACCTTCAATACTGAAGTACATAAACATGTTTATGTACTTCAGTATTGAAGGTGCATCTGAAATCTTGGATCCCTGGTGCTCTCCATTGGGCAGAAACCTGCTGAGCTCATAGGCCAGGGGTGGGCAAATTACTGCCCGCGGGCCACATGTGGCCCGCCGGCCATTTTTTTCCGGCCCGCGAGCGCTCGGCGGGGGAGCGGTGCCAGTGGCCCCCTCCTCCCTGCCCAGGGGCTGGGCAAGCACGATGAAGGGCCCCGCGCTCCCACCCGGAGTGCCAGGCTGAGCCGCGGGGCCCGCGCTCCCCACCTGGGGTGCCGGGCTGAGCCGCCGGGCCCAGCCTGGGGGAGTGGTACCACGTGCTCCCAGCCTGGCACCGGCCGAGCTGCAGGCCCACACGCTCCCCGCCCAGCGCACCGGGCCCAGCCTAGGGGAGCCGCGGCGCCATGTGCTCCCAGCCTGGCGCCCTTGCCGAGCCGCAGGGAGCCACGGGCCCCGCGCTCCCCACCTAGTGCACCGGGCGCAGCCGGGGGGAGCTGCGGGTCCCCGTGCTCCCAGCCCAGCACGCCGGGCCGAGCTGCGGTTCCGGCTCTCCCTGCCCTGAGCCGCGGGCCCCGAGTTCCTGCCTGGGGAGCCGTGGGCCCCAAGTTCCCGCGCAGAGCCGTGGGGCCTCGAGTTCCCGCCGGAGGTGCCTGGCAGAGCCGCGGGGGCCCTGCAGTTCCGGGGTGCCAGGCCTAGCTGCGAGGGCCAGGCCAGCTGACCAAGGTAAAAACGGGGGTGGGGGCGTGGCTTGGGTGGTGGTTAGGGTGAGTGGAGGGTTTCGGGAGAGGGTGGTCAGGGAACAAAGTGCAGGGGGCTTAGATGCGGGTGGGGTCCCTGGTGGTGGTGGTTAGTGTGAGTGGGTTTCAGGAGGGGGCAGTAAGGGAACAAAGAGCATGGGCGCTTAGATGATGGGTTGGGCGGGCAGTTAGAGTGGGGAGTCACGGGAAGGGGCAATCACGGGACAAGGACAGGGGGGCTTAGGTAGGGGGTCGGGTCCTGGGGGGCAGTTAGGGTGGGGGGATCTCTGGAGGGGGCAATCAGGGGACAAGGAGCAGGGGGTGGGTTGGATTTGTTGGGGTTTTTTGGGGGGGGGGCAGTCAGGGGGCAGGAAGTGAGTGGGAGTCGAATGGGGGGGCGTGGTCAGGCTGTTTGGCGAGGCACCGCCTTCCCTACCCGGCCCTCCGTACAATTTTGAATTGCAGTGTGGCCCTCGGGCCAAAAAGTTTGCCCACCCCTGTCACAGGCAGAGTTGGGAGGCACTGGGAATGTTGCCACCCCAAACTGCAGTGCACATGAAGGGGTGGCAACAACCTGCACACCTCCTCCTCCTCCTCTCTCTCCCCTCTGGCCAGTTCGGAGGTGGAAAGCTGGAGCCAGGCAGTGTGGGGCAACTGCTCCTCTGGCTGGTGCCATGCAGCAGGCAGCCATGGGTTTCCCTCCTTTCCTGCTGGCTGCTCCTCAGCTCCCAGCCCCCTTTGCTCAGGCAGCCAGTAAGAGTCATAGGGGTGGGGCTGGCAGAGCCATCAGGGAACAGGGACTGCTCCCTGCACCCTGACCTACCTCCTGCCTGCACACAGCCCCTAGCTACCCCCTCCCTTCAGCCTGAGGTACCCCCTGCCCATACACAGCCCCGAGCTACCCCCATGTCCACATACAGCCCCCAGCTACCCACTTCCCTGCACCCTGAGTGGTTTTCAAACATTTTCAGTGGAACTCCCCACCCCTTTGAGTTATAATTTTTGGTTGCGCCTCTCTTCCATCACAACCACGACAGGCTGGGTGGCCTCCTGAGGTGAGTCAGGAGATGAAGGTGGCACTCCCTCCCCAGACCCACCATGTGCAGCTGGCTTAAGCCCTGCAACTCCTGCCCCCATAATAGAAGTCATACTACTCCTATGCACAAGGCTGCTCCCACCCCCCGGACCTCTGAGGCCCCTATTTCCCTGCTGGGTTCAGGAGTTTTTATAGCATCAGGCGGAGTTGGGGGGGCGGGGGGTTACCTCATAGTTCTGAATGAGTGCTGTGGAATACAAGCAATTTTACAAGGTGTCCCATATTCTGCATAGAGAAATATAGTCACCCTACCTTTGGTAATTGTTCCAGTGGTTAGTTACCCTCAGTGTTAAAAATTTACACCTTACTTCCAGTCTGAATTAGTCTAGCTTCAACTTTCAGCCATTGGATTGTGTTATAGCTTTCTCTGCTAGAATGAAGGGGCCATTAAATATTTGTTCCCTACATAGTTTCTTATAGACTGTAATCCTGCATGCCAGACATGCTAATCATTCGTATGCTCCTTCGTGCTTTGACCACCATTCCAGAGGACATGCCGATGACACTGGTTAAAAAGTAATGTGTTAATTAAATTTGTGACTGAACTGTATGTTCCCTGCTGTGTTCCCTGCATTCTGCCATATATTTCACGTTATAGCAGTCTCAGGTGATGACCCAGCACATGTTGTTCATTTTAAGAACACTCTCACTGCAGATTCCACAAAACGCAAAGAAGGTACCAATGTGAGATTTCTAAAGAGAGCTACAGCACTTGACCCAGGGTTTAAGAATCTGAAGGGCCTTCCAAAATCTGAGAGGGACGAGGTAGGGAGCATGCTTTCAGAAGTCTTCAAAGAGCAACACTCCGATGCGGAAACTACAGAACCTGAACCACCAAAAAGAAAATCACCCTTCTGCTAGTAACATATAACTCAGATGACGAAAATGAAACACCATGATATGTGATTGTTATCAAGCAGAACCCATCATCATTATTCCTGGACACATATCCCCTGGAATGGTGGTTGAACCATAAAGAGACACATGAATCTTTAGTGCATCTAGCACATAAATATCTTGTGACACCAGCTACAAAAGTGCCAGGAGAATGCCTGTTCCACTTTCAGGTGACAATGTAAACAAGAAGTGGGCACATTATCCCCTGCCAGTGTAAATAAACTTGTTTGTCTGAGCGAGTGGCTGAACAAAAAAGTAGGACTGAGTGGACTTGCAGACTCTAAAGTTTTACATTGTTTTACTTTTGAATGCATTTATTTTTTGTACATAATTCTACATTTGTAAGTTCAACTTTCATGATAAAGAGATTGCACCACAGTACTTGTATTAAGTGAACTGAAAAATACTATTTATTTTGGGTTTTTTACAGTGCAAATACTTGTAATCAAAAAGATAAAGTGAGCACTGTACACTTCATATTCTGTGTTATAAATGAAATCAATATATTTGAAATTGTAGCAAATATCCAAAATACAGTGGATTCCAGTTAATTGGGAATCCACATCAAGACCAGAACAATTTGGCCTGATTAAGCGGCTGCCCCAATTAACCGAAGTAAATAAAAAGGGACCCTTTGCTTCCATTCTTTGCGATGTGTCCCGATTAAGTGACTGCCCCAATTAATCAGTGGCCTGATTAAACGGAATCCACTGTATTTAAATAAATGGTATTCTATTATTGTTTCAGTGCAATTAATCACAATACATTTTAAAATTGTGATTTAATTTTTTTAATCACTTGACAGCCCTTCAAATAATCTCTCTACTCCTCCTCAAGATTCCCCTATAGGTCATACAAATATGGAAACAAAGACTAAATTCTCCTTTACCCCATGAAACAGAAATAAATATTTGTATAGATTTGTCATTGTTCTAACTAATGTTTTCAGAACTGTAGCAGCCCCTTCTTTTCCTTTACGGAAAGGTGATGGTTAAAAATTTTTTCTCATTCCATGCATTTTGATATTTAATGAATAATTAAAAAGTGTCTGCATTAGGATAAATGCCTTTAATATAATTTTTTTAAATTAAAAAAGATTGGAAGAGGCTTTTTTGTAAATATTTAGCTGCAAGTTGTCCTCATTAGGTAACATTTTTCATTCACTCCAAAAGAAAAGGCAGTGGGCCAAAGTCCTTCCTGGTGTAACATCTTTGAGATCAGAGGGGTAACAGCACAGATGAATTTTGCCCAATGTCATTTTCAGTAACTTAATTTATGCTTAATTGTTTGGCATAATTGCCAAGTGTACTGTCAGTTTAATGCTGGTTTATGAGAAATGGCCTCAGTCAACCATTGCTAACACAATGACTCTCTAAATGAAGTGTTGCATCACAGACTACTAGTTCTGGAATAAATATTTTTTGATAAATAAATGAGGTGACATAAGGAGATTTGGGATGAATTCAGCCAGCCTTAGGAGAATGAATAATTGTTCTCCACCCACACGCACCTCTGCTGCCCATTTTAGCAACTCACTGCATGGCGAGACCCAGAATAATCCATCCTCAGAACAGAAGGACTGGGGGTCTGTCAAAGATAATATCAGTTGTTTGTTTTCCATTTGGTATCCTTGGCACATGGATGGACTGTAATAACAGTATAGCAGTTGAGTACTGTTATTATAATCACATTGGAGAGCCTGCTGCTTATGAATAACATTTTTATAATGGGGGCGAAACCATGAAAAATAACTTGTATACTAGCATCCCAGAACAAAAGGCTAGTGTTTCCTAAACCGATATTTTAATTCGAAAGACCTGGGGAGAAGCTGCCACCAGCAGCTGTGGTGCTATATAAAAACTGACCATCATGCTGTTGTAATAATATCCCCAAAACCCTTAAGTTGAATGCTAATTAACATAGTTCTTGCTTTAATTTTAGGAATGTAATGTTGTTTCATAGATCCTTCCAGGTGCCCGGGGTGGCTTTCTATTGCAAATATAACAGTCCAATTACAGGCATAATAATCCTTTATTATTGTAGCATCAGTAAAGTGGATGCATCAAGTGGATGTTTAGCAAAGAAGAAAGCTACTGAAGTCAGGGTTGGTCCTTTGCTCACCAATGACCAGAGATTGGTCATTGGCTAGCAAATATTAATTTTAAATAAATATTAATCTTTGTGTCTGTGAAAGGAAAAAACAGGAATAATTCTAACTGTGAAGTACCCTCCCTGTAAATTTCCCTATGTGTGAGTAATGTACCTTTACATTAAATTACATTCCTCATCTGTGTCTTGTAACAGCATTTCCATTAGTTTCTCTATATTACACACAATTTTTAAGGCTTCTTTCAAGATGTTCCATTAAATATTGGAAGGAGGTGAGCATTACCTTATGGAAGTGTTAGTGATCTAGGGCTATATTATGATCTGTTTCATTTGTGTAAATCTGGAGTATTTCAAATCAGTTGAATTATTCCAGATTTATGCAGATGTAATTGATATCAGCAAATGGTCCTTAATCCTGAGTGGTGTAAGTGAAATCATAGTCTGCACCCGTAATTTCCTGTTTGATTGATATGCATAGCTCCCTTTATCCTCAATGGTTGCACACATATGAGAAGGGTAGACCCTATTAGGAACTGTCTAAGAAGTGAAATGAAAATGATAAAGACTGAGTCTTGGGTGAGGTATTGTATTTTTTCTATGCGATTTTAAAGGATATTATAGTGTTTAAATGATCTGGTGCATTAGCAAATGGTTTAGATCGGCTTTGGTTGATTGACAGTAGTGGGTACATTTTAGAAAATTATTATGCACACTGGGATTTTAATTTTGCTGCAAATTATATTATTTTTGGACAGGTAAATTGCTATTGCTCCCAGAGGATGAAAATAGCGTGTCACTTATTACTTGACTTTTAGCAATAATTAAAATGCATTGGTGTATTATGCTCAGGTAGTGTTAGTAATGAAGCAGGATCCGTTTGCTTATGTGGGTGAGTTCTGAGTCCTTGAGGAACCTGAGAAGTTTTTTAGTAAAATAAATTGCGTACCCTGTGCTTCACGTTACAAATCACCCTTCACAGGTTGCATAGTTTTGATACTTGTAAGACATCCAAGTAATCTGCCCCAGAGACAGAGCTACAGAGCCTTTCACTTAAATTGAGAGTGGGCACACTCCAGCTCAGAATTAAGGTAATTTGAAGAACAGATGAGCAGAATTTTACCATTCCCACATCTTAGGTTATATCTGGCTACCAGAAAAGATTTTATTTTCCAGTGCTGCTACTCCTGTAACTTTTATTTAAGGCTATTGAAATCAGGTGAAGGTGTGGTTTAAGAAGTAAGTACTTTGTTAAAAGAAAACTTCATGTCACCTGAGCTGATCAAAGACCACAGTCCAGATCTTCCAGGCTTTGTGAAATGGTTGATGGGAAGGAACTAAGGCTAAAAAAAGAGATGTTATCACTCTTGCTTGCACTCCAAGGCTTTTTACCAGTGCTTCCATTTGCAAGGGGCTATTTCTTTCCATAGGGGAAAGAAGTCATGAGAAAAATAAAGTAACGTTTATGTCAGCTGATGGGAATCAAATCAAGTGCAATGGAGTGGGTGATCTTTACTGAGGACTAGGTGGCAATGATACATAACACCCTCTCAGCAGAACTTGGCAATTGTAAAGATTTGTCTCCTTCCTAAATGTAACAGGTGAAGGTTGTCATGCTAGATAGATGGAATAAATGTGAGAGGACTTTGAGGATTCTTTTAGGCATGTAATTGAAGGGAATCAAGAGAGAGCCTGTTCATCTTTGAGGTACAGCAATGAAAATTCTATCATCTGTCTGTGAGTTTGCTGCTTGATCCAGAGAAAGAAACAGCTAACGACTGATAATTTGAGACTAGAAGAACTTGTTTCTGAACAGTTAGTATGTGTGGTAAACTACTAGTTTACTACTTGCCTTTGCTTAATTGAAAGCTACAGGAGATTAATAAGCCACTGAAATGTTTTAACAATCAGGGGCTTGGCTGAAGTGCAAAATCGGGATTTGAAATAGCATTACGGTCTTGATATAAATCCACAAAAGCAAGGAACTGCAGAGCTAAGGCTCTCAATTCATCATTGACATACCATCTTGTCCCTAGGCATTCCTACACACATGGTAAAAATTAAAGTGGCTTTGCAACCTAACTATAGCATTTGCTATTAAGATTCCTGTAATGTCCAGGCACGGGGGATGAGTGAAGAATAGATTTATAGTTTGGTTCTGAATTTTCTTGCTTCTGTTAGCACCAGGGGTCTTGCAGCCACGATCTCAATACAAAAAACTTGAGTTTAATTTCCTTTCCTTAAAGATTATGTACTTAGGTTCCAATCCTACAATTTACTATGTGGGATAGATATCAGTTGGCACACCAGTCCACTTGCACATTGCAAATTGTAGTACTGGAGTCTGAGACTGCAATTTCTTTGAGGGTAGGGGCCCTTCTTCTTTTATGTCCATACCATACTCTGATTCTTGATTACAGGCTCTAGCTGATACTACAAGTGCGTATAGAACAATAGTATTATCATAAAATTTGATGCCAGCCATATTAGTCTGCAGTATCTTTCTGCAAATTAGTACTGTATACTATTCATTCCATGCATTTTAATATTTTTGTGCTTATTAAAATAGTATAATGAAAAGTTTACTTTTCCTATCTATTCTAACAAACATGAACATCCTGGATGAGATGCACTGACTATAACAGTGGTGTCCAATAGCAATTTGATGCTAGCCACACTGCTAGCCACACTTGTGGTTTTGAATTTTTCTTATTAGCCACATTATAAAAAAGCCACATGCATTAGCTACAATTCAATAGCCTATTAGCCACATGTGGCTAGTGGCGAACACTGCTGGTTTATAGTGAAGCCAGTTCTTGACTGCACTAAACGCATAGAATCAGGAAAAGAGAATTAAATCCTGTACACACAACGATGTAGTAAGCAACAAGTCTGGTATGCAATAAACACAAGTGTTCCTCATGGTGCTGAAGCATACCAAAATTTGAATGAGCTACTGTTTCTGCTCAGTAGCTGAGTTTCCAACTTAAATATTTTCTTGTTTCAGAACACCAAAACTCACTCGCAAGATCTGCCTATTCTTATTGCTCATATTAAGGTCTTGATCTTAGAATCTGATCTGTGGGGACAGACCTTATGCCTGTTTGTGGAATCCTGTTAAAGTCAATGGGGCTCCAGTGGGTGTGGAGGTCGTCTCCTATAGTTTGTATTGTAGCACTGAAGCCCAAGTCATGGCTTTGGTTTAGAGTTAACTGGATGGGAAACTGGATGGTCTACCATCCTCTTTTTCCACAGAGGGAAACTGAGGCATGGCAAGCATAGTTTCAAGTGTTATACTGGCTTCTTTTGTCTACCTCCTTCCCCTCCTGCACCAGCTAGTGTTTGATATGTTGCAGTCCTATCTCCTAATTAAATAAAAAGTTTGTTTCCCATCTTGGTGAGAGATTCCCCCCCACCCCCATCACCTCAGTACACAGTAGAATATGTGATTATGGCCTTATCCTCTAAATACTTATGCATATATTTAACTTTGCATGTGTATTACCCATTCACACGTAATAGCGTCTCCACATCCTGTACTCCTGGTAGGGTTGCCCATGGCAGTAAGGTCAAAGGTGAGGTTTCAGACAAAGGTCAGTCCAACACAACACAACCCAGTATAGGACCTCAACAGCAGAGCAGGCAGATGAAGCAGGATCACCTCTCAACGGCTGCAACAGTGGAGGAACTCCCGATTGTCTTGGATTTCCTTGGCACTGGTCACAGGCACCTCTTCCACCAAGATTTGTGTGGCTGCTGATGTGCAACACATTAAGCTACTCATGCACAGTCTTCTCTCACAAGAAGAACTTTTTCCTCATCTCCTCCCATAAAAGTCCTGTGGTGATGGATGAGTGGCAACAGGGACAGATGAAGTGATAACCTGGAGTCCCTAGTCATAGAATCATAGAATATCAGGGTTGGAAGAGACCTCAGGAGGTCATCTAGTCCAAACCCCTGCTCAAAGCAGGGCCAATTCCCAACTAAATCATTCCAGCCAGGCCTTTGTCAAGCCTGACCTTGAAAGGCTCTAAGAAAGGAGATTCCACCACCTCCCTAGGTTACCTATTCCAGTGCTTAGTCACAGACCTACACGGAAGCAGAGACTGCAAGATGGTCATCATATGCCCTTGGACTGAGATAGGGAGGAATTTTCCCTCATGATCATGACTGAGCAGCCCTTTTTAGGAACCCCTCTGCTTATCCCATACAGGGAAGAGGCTGGAAAAGGTGCCCCAAACATAGGCTGTCCCACCATACCTGACTGGATAACCATCTCCAGAGGGATCACTCCCAATGTGGTCAAAAAACAAAAAATTTTCTTGCACCTTGGAATGTCTGTACCCTACTGGACGATTCAAAAAGTTAAAGACATGAATGCAGAACAGCAGTTATTGCCCGAGAACTCTTGAGGTACAACATCAACATCTCTGCTTCCAGAGAGACAAGATGTGCACATTAAGGCACTTGAGGGAAGAGGGTAACAGTTACACCTCCTTCTGGAAAGGAAAACTAGCACGCAACAGGCGAATACATGGTTTTGGCTTTGCAGTCAAGAACCTTCTAGCCAACTGCCTGATTGAGCTCCTTGTCGGCATCAACGAGCACTTTATGATCCTCTACAACCAATTGGTCAATAAGTCATTTGCTACCATTATCAGCACCAACACTTGATACTGATGAAGAACAAAAAAAATTCTTCTACACTGACCTTGATAAAATATGTCTGTTCCAAAAGCAGATGAAATAATCCTCATAGGGGGACTTTAATGCAAGAGTTGGCTGAGATTCTAGTGTGGAGTAGCATCTTTGGGAAGGAAGGTGTGGGCAAGACCAATTCCAATGGCATCCTTCTAATCAGCAGAGTTGCAGAGCATGACCTTGTGATCACAAACACAATTTTAAGACAAAGCAACATGTACAAAATAATTTGGCAACACCCCCATTCAAAACAATGTCACCTCCTAGACTGTCATTTTAAGAAAACAGGATTTAAGAGATGTACAAATCACCCAGTCATGAGAGGAGCTGATGATTGCTGGATTGACCACCACCTGGTGAGATCAGTCAAGTCCATCAGGGTTGTACCAAAGCATAGAAAGCAATCCAAATCATATAGATGGTAATACAACATCCAAAGACTTCAATTCTCAGTGCACCAAGAGAACTTCCAGAAACTCCTCAGTGAAAAACTGGCCATATGCACACCTGGAAATGACAACACAAGTACCTTCGACTGCGATTTGTACCATCAGGACTGGTTTGGCAACAACAACACTGAGATCATAGACCTTTTGTACCAGAAGAGAAAAGCTTTCTGCGACTGGTAAAATCATGCATCAGAAATAGAACTCTTTTCATCAGCTCAAAGCTGAAGTTCAAAGGAGGATCTGAGAAATTAAAAACAAATGGTTGGAGGACAAAGCAAAAGAAATCCAAGCATTTGCTGACAGACATGATATGCAGAGCCTTTTTTGTTAGATAAAGACTCTGTATGGACCCCAAGCTCACGTGATGGTACACTGCTGAAATCCAGAGATGGTAGTACCCTTCTTAAAGATAACGAATCAATCAAAGGGCACTGGAAGGAACACTACCAAAAGCTTTTAAATTGAGACTCAACTGTGACTGACGACACTATCCCTGAGCACCCAAACTGGTAAATTCTTGCCAATTTACCAACAGTTGAGGAGGTCGCAAAGCAATTAAACAAATGAAGAACAATAAAGTATACCAGCTGAAGTACTGAAAGTGGGGGAAGAAACACTGACTATCGAGCTTTACTTACTGCTCCTCAAAATCTGGTGCACCGAAGAAATCCCTGCTGACTTACATAAGGCTATCAATCCTGCCATTTTCAAAAAGGGAGACAGAGCCAACTGTGGCAACTATTGAGACATTGCTCTTCTCTCCATTGCTGGGAAGATTCTTTCTAGAATCTTACTGAATCACTTGCTCCCTCTTGCAGAGGAAGTACTTCCAGAGTCTCAGTGCGGCTTCAGGCCATCACGAGGTACAGTCAACATGATTTTTGCAGCCAGGCAGATCCAGGAAAAATGTCAAGAATGACACCAGGAGCTGTATCTGGCCTTTAATTATCTGAACAAAACCTTCGACTCTGTCAACTCTGAGACTCTGTGGAAAATCATGTCAAAGTTTGGCTGCCGAAGCAAATTTATCACCGTTGTAAGACTTCTCCATGACCAGATTACTGTCTCCATCCTGTGCAGTGGCTCCACCTCTAAGCCCGCTGTCCAGACTAGTTTAAAACAAGGTTGTGTACTTGCAAGCACCCTTTTCTCTATTTTCTTAGTGTCTATAAAAATGTTAACCCACGACCATTTGCCGCAGTGGATTGGCATCCAATATCGGACAGATGGCAACCTTTTCAACCTTTCTCATCTCCATGCCAGAACTAAAGTAATACTGGCAAAAATAACTGAACTTCAGTACGCAGATGATTGTGCTGTAGTTGTACACTCAAAGGAGGATCTACAAACAGCCCTTAATTGCTTCTCTGAAGCTTACGAAAGCCTAGGACTAACTCTGAACATCAGCAAAACAAACGTTCTCCACCAGCCAACTCCAGGTCAATCGTCAGACCCAGCACGGAAGATCTACATTGACAAAGAAGAACTGGAAAATGTAGAATACCTTGCCTATCTTGGCAACCATCTCTCATGGAGGACAAACCTAGATGTTGAGATTCAGCACAGAAACTGCTACTTCAGCCTTGCCTTTGGCAGATTTGTCTCTCCGGGTGTTCAACAATCACAACATCAGAACACACACTAGACTTTTAGTTTATAAAGTGGTGGTAATCCCAGCTCTCCTCTATGGCTGTGAGACTTGAGTAACCTGCAGAAAACACCTGAAAAACCTAGAACGTCAGCGCTTGCATTTTCTTCGTAAGATCCTCAACATGAAGTAGGAGGATCTCTGAACTCATGCCAGTGTCCTCACAGAGGCCAGCATCGTCAGTATTGAGGCCCAGATTATCCAGCACCATCTGAGGTAGAGTGGGCACTGTGTGCACATGCCTGATGTACATTTACCAAAACAGTTGCTGTACGCCCAGCTCACCCAAGGAGAAGGGAAACGGGGAGGCCAAAAGAAACACTTTAAAGACAATAAACATCAAGAGATGTGGCATTGACACCCCACACTGGGAGGCAGTAGTCCAGGATAGGGGTAACTTGTGAAAACTGGTCGGAGAGGGAACATCCATTTTTGAGGAAAATGGCTTCGTCCTGGTCTGAGAAAAACATCAGAAAAGAAAAGGACGACTGTCATGCAGCAATCGTGGTCCAGTTCTGACTTCCAACACCACCTGCAACATCTGCCAATGAGCCTTGGCTCAAGTGTTGGATTCCTCGGTCATCAAAGAACCCATAAAAAATAAACACCTGCGAAAGATCATCCTCAACCTTGAGGGATCGATGACGGCAACACGTAATAACATTGACCTCAGTGGGATTGTTTGGATGCATAAAGTTCTTCAGGATCACAGTCTGCCTGTCTCTAATAAAAAACATGAAATTCACTGTAAAAAAAAAAAGCACTAACAAATGAACACAAAAAGTATCATATTGCATCAGACCAATGGTCCGTCTAATGCAATCACTGTCACTAACATTGGTCAGTGCCTACTGCTTCAAAGGCAGGTGTAAGAAACCCTATGGTTGGCAGCAATGGGTTACGATCAAATGTATATCAAAACTGCTAATGATACTGAGCTCCACTATCAGTTAACTGAAAAAGAAATATTTCTCCAAAGGATTACAGTACTTGTAACAAGAGCATGTGCATTGTGCTGATGGCCCTTTAACTTCTATAGTTTTGAATTTGCAGCCTTAGTTGTATGCCATGAAGTTTCTATTCCTCATGTATTTTCCTTGTTTCCCCCCTACATTCTTCTTCATTCTTTGTGCATGTGTCTCACTGACCTCTTCTCTGTCACTTCAAACCATCATTCTGCTCTCCAGTTCCTGCTGTTTGGAACAGTGATGTTGTATCCCTCTATTTCATCAACTTACTTTATTGACTCTCCATTAGCCATTGGATTTAATCTGAAAATGTATTTGCTTGATTATGTTAATTCTACCTGATGCTTATCTCTCTGCAACAATGAGATTTGCTTGCTGGAAATGTTCTGTATCACCTCACGTCTGTGTGTTGCAAAACTGCATAATCAAGTTGTCTTATCTGTGCTGATTACATGAATGAGTTTGGCTCGTGGGGAGGGACAGTACGATTTTTTTTTTTGCTACAGTTGCCTGTTAAAGTGAATGAGAATTTTTTTATTAGAAAAAGAAACATTATGCTGCCACCCACAATTGCTGTTGTAGCACGTGTGAGAGGAAAAGACATAAGAGGAAAACGCTTTGACATGGAAGTACTTCTATGTTTTCTGGAGATGAAACTTTTAAGAACATAAGAAAGGATACTGGGCTAGATGGACCTTTGGTCTGACCCAGTACGGCCTGTCTACCGACAGTGGCCAATGCCAGGTGCCCCGGAGTGAGAGAACCTAACAGGTAAAGATCAAGTGATCTCTCTCCTGCCATCCATCACCCCCCTCTGACAAACAGAGGCTAGGGACCCCATTCCTTACCTATCCTGGCTAATAGCCATTAATGGACTTAACCTCCATGAATTTATCCAGTTCTCTTTTAAACCCTGTTATAGTCCTAGTCTTCACAGCTCCCTCAGGCAAGGAGTTCCACAGGTTGACTGTGCGCTGTGTGAAGAAGAACTTCCTTTTATTGGTTTTAAACCTGCTCTCCACTAATTTCAATGGGTGGTCATTCAGTTCTTCTATTAGGGGAACAAGTAAATAACTTTTCCTTATTCACTTTTTCCACGCCACTCATAATTTTATATACCTCTATCATATCCCCCCTTAGTCTCCTCTTTTCCAAGCTAAAAAGTCCTAGCCTCTTTAATCTCTCCTCATATGGGACACGTTCCAATCCCCTAACCATTTTAGTTGCCTTTCTCTGAACCTTTTCTACACAGTGAGCATGATTCTGATGTCACATTCTGATGTCTTGAGAGTTCATGGTGGGAGACAAGTCCTACATAACTTTGCCCCAGTGTCAGTTAACATTCTAGCCTGTCCTACTCACTTCTGTGTAGAAGAGCATTGCTTTACTAACATGCAAAGTGGCTTTGTGTCAAGGAATAGCATTGTCACGTTGGGAAAACTGCATTTTCTGTCACAGACAAGCTGTGGTCTGTGCTCCCAAGGAACGATGTTTTCCTTTGCTAGGTATTTCACAAATTCTTAGTCTGAATCTGATGCCATAGTGTGTGGATCAAAGCTATTCCTCTGTAGCAAGGTATACAGAATCCCAAACGTACTCAGCAGTCCGTTATGAGGCAACATAGGCAAAGGCAAGAAGCCTGCAACTACCACTTTCATTATCAGTAATTATCCTTGAGCAGCCGTGATAGGAGCAGAACCCTGAATGGTAATTACTCCAATTGTTATGTGATGCATTTTGAGGTTCCTGTACTATTTTTTTCTCCCTGTTTAAGAATAGACTGAGGGGATGGCAATACATTCTGGTTCCTCGCTATTAGAGGGCTGAGCACTGAAATAAGAGTGGCTTTACAAAGCCTTTTTCTGCCTTTTTTTGGATTTAGAGCTAGTTGTATACTGCTCAGTCCAAATTAGCATGTTGTTTTAATGTGTCAAAATGGTCTCTGTTGTGATCAGAAATCCTCCTGCCTTTCCATGCTTCAGAGTTTTCACAGCAATGATAACATTTCCCTATTCCCTTTCTCAGCAGCTGTATTATGCTGTTTAGTTATGTGTTGTAGTAAATTAAAGTGACAGTTACCGGAGACGTGCTTCAATTCAGATTTGTTGCATTTGTTGACGTATGTGTGCGTGTCACTGATGAATAGAATTACCACACTGGCACACTTGCTACCATTGCAAATCTTCCCAACCATTGAGGATGTTTAGCTTTTTCTATCTATCAACTAATATCCATTCTCATTAGAAGTTAAATCCTATACCAACATGAAAGGATTTTAAATATTTTGAATGTCTTTAATGTACACCGTGATAGGTATGTCAATATCTTGGACAAATCTTATTGAATTAAATTTCAGTATTTTAGGAGTATTAAAACATGTTAAATATGCAACTGTGTATTACTGTGTATTACTGTTGGATTTTAGGGAGGAGACATGACTAATATAAAGCCTGGGAAGTGCTATGAGCTTCAGAGGACTCTTTGAAACAATTTGCTAGACAAGAAAAGCTAAGTGGGGTCCTAGGAAGTGCTTGGGAGGAGGGAAAGGCAACTTCTCACCTCCAGACCCATCAGTTTTGAATCTGTGCCCTGAGGAGAAACCCATTGTCTGCTGATTGCTTGTTACATGAGGACAAGATCAGGGGCCCAAACTGGATAAGAGTGACTAACAGATTCATGGGGGTGATTCTGAGTGATTTGGTACAGGCCTATTGATTGAAACTACGGTGAAGAACAGAATTATCAGACACATAGATAAACACAATTTGTTGGCTTTTGAAAAGGAAAATCACGCTGCACCAATCTATGAGAATTCTTTGAGTGTGAGCAAGCTCATGGATGAAAGTAGATATAGTGTATCTGGACTTTCAGAAAGCCTTTGACAAAGGCTCTAAATTAGGGCCAACCTGTGGCTCTGGAGACACATGCGGCTCTTCAGAAGTTAATATGCGGCTCCTTGTATAGTTACCAACTCCGGGGCTGGAGCTACAGGTGCCAACTTTCCAGTGTGCTGCGAGTGCTCACTGCTCAATCCCTGGCTCTGCCACAGCCCCTCCCTTCCCACCCCGTCTCCTGAGCCTGCTATGCCCTTGCTCCTCCCTCTCCTCCCCAGAGCCTCCTGCATGTTGCAAAACAGCTGATTGGGAGGTGCTATTTTTAGCATTGTGATGCCCTGTAGCTGGAACCTTTCACTGCAGCGTGTAAACACAGGCTGCCTTTCACTGCAGCTACATTTGAAGTGCCTGTACTCTAAGAGTGCAAGGTAGATTAAGAATGGAAGATACTTAGAAATGCAAATACTCAGGCTGTAGCCTATAATGCTAGGATAAGAAATGGCAGTGAAGGATTTCAGAAGTGAGGGGACTTGTACTTTTTATACCATATGGTATTCCAAGTTCTTTGTAGGAAAGTTGCCCTGGGGTGATCTTGCAGATTTTAATAACACTAGGAGGGTGGTGGAGTACTGGATGGGTTACCTAGGGAGGTGGTGGAATCTCCTTCCTTGGAGGTTTTTAAGTCAGGCTTGACAAAACCCTGACTGGGATGATTTAGTTGGGGATTAGGTCCTGCTTTGAGCAGGGGGTTGGACTAGATGACCTCCTGAGGTCCCTTCCAATCTCGATATTCTGTGATCTGTGGGATGCATTTTTTCTCTTAATATTTTTTGTTCAAGTTCTGTGTTTCCATATATGAAAATATTCTCATGTCCTGTATGGAGGATAAATGAGGATTTGGGGCCTGATCTTCTGAGCTGCTGAGCAACTTCTGTGAGGTGACTTCAGTGTGAGTTGAGAATACTCTGCACCTTCATGCAGGATGCTGAGCACTTTATAGGATTTGGGCCCTTGATGTACAGAAATCTTTTGAAGTTGCTAAGGCACATTATCCAAGATTGCCATCGATAGTGCAATACACCTAATAGTTATTCACTTGATTCAAAATCGCGTTTCGGGATTAATTGCAGAAATACCTGTATTTGTAAAACAAGTGTGAGTTTCACAGACTCATGCTTACAGCTGAGGTGGTATTATATAGACTATCCTTGGCACATCAGTTATTGCACCACTGACAGTGATTACCCTTTGTGGGAAAAAATAGAACAGTATTGTAGCAGAACTATGGGATGATCAGACAGTGAATGCTTGTGGTATTGTTTGGCCTCTGTGCATTGCATGGATAGTAGTAGGGATTATTACCTAATTGAAGCTAAAACACAGGGCTGGGAGTCAGGAGATCTGAATTCTGGTTTTGCCACTCACTTGTTCCGAGACTTGAGGTGAGTCATTTAACTCAGTGGTTCTGAACCAGGGGCCCAGGGCCCCCTGGGGGATGACAAGCGGGTTTCAGGGGGTCTGCCAAAATAAACTAGAGAGCAGAGTCAACATTAGACTCACTGGAACCCAGGGCAGGAAGCCCAAGCCCCACCACATGGCTGAAGCCAAAGCCTGAGCAACTTAACTTTGCAGGGCCCCTGATCACGTGGGGCTTGAGCAATTGCCTTGCTTGCTACCTGCCAATGCCAGTCCTGGCTTTGAATCTATTGCATATGCAAAAAAACAGTTGTGGGACAGATGGGCCATGGTTTTTTTATAGCATATTGGGGTGGGGAGGGGTGCAGCCTCAGAAAGAAAGACATTGAGAATTCCTGTTTTAACTTGTCTCTACCTAGGCTTTTCCAGTGTAAAATGGAGGTCATACTTGTCTGTTTTCATAGGGGTCATGAGTGGTATAATTAATGTTTATACTTCTGTGACACTCCCTCTGAAGATCTTAAAGCACATGAAAATGTGTTGCTATAGAATCATGCAGTGGTTGAGGCACTTACAGCTCTGCCCCCTTGCTTCCCGGTAAAGAGAAGAGTGTTGTAATAAGGTGTACTAGAGCCAGGTGAAATGTGAAGGAATGCATGGAAGGGTGTGGAGATGTGTTGTCTTGATGGCAGTTTTCTGAGGCTTTAAAATGACAATCTACTTAATGAATAACTAAATCCTTCTAAGAAATTTCCGTCTCCGTTTTTTAACCCCTTTCAGCATCTGTTCACATGTAGACTGGATTGGATTTCACGTCTTTAAAAAACAAACAAATAGTTAACTGTACACATTCCCGTGGGTTTTTTCCTCTGTATTTTTTACAGCCTCAGATCCCAAATGATGTTCAGATTTTAACTCAACAGGTCGCACACTGACATTGTCCCCAAGGTTCCATCACATATCAGCCAGTCCTGCAGAGGAACAGGAGCAAAAATTTTCAAACTGTCTAAGGTTTGGCTTCTAAATCCATATGTAGGTTCACGAACAGGAATTGACCTGGTTTTTCAGATAGGTGATTGATACCGGCACGTCCCAATGAATTCAGTGGGAGCACAGGTGGCTCACCACATTTTTTAAACACATTCAGCTTGATTTTAGGACTATGGATTTAGTAGCCATATCTTTGAAAATTTGTGCCAGAATTCCCAAACTAGTTATTTATATTCATAACTAACATTGAAGAAATAGTATGAAACCATGAATAAATCTTTTAAATCACATGAATAGCAGAAAAAGGGGAACGATTTGTGTGCGGAAAGAACCCCTGTTTACAAACATCTTAATCTCATTTACTGAGGGCAGAAGACTTGCTTAGGCCATATTTAAATGAAAGGCATTATCAATAAATTGCCCATTGACAATGTGCGATTAAAATGTGACTAATGTTTCTTGTCCTGTCAGAGGTGGCCTATGACATGTTACCAGTTATATCTAAGATAAAACGGTAAAGCTGTCCAGGTATCTACATTATTCCCTTGTGTCCCCCAATGCATTCTACAGCAAATATCATGAATATTGCAAATATCCAGGTTATCTAAAAGGAAATAATTATTAAGTTGCCTAAGGCAACTGGTGAGTTTTAAAGGGCTGTCACTGTATGCCAACCGACATATTTGTTTCCCTTTCAAAGCTATAATTTCTAATTCACGTCTTTATTACCTATGTCTTGGCTGTCATCTGTCTTTTAATTTGTGTGAACTTATTACTCAGTAGCATCTATCAAGGAACCACATCCTCCTCTATATATGCCAGTGCTTTGAACTATTAGAAATTGATAGTTCAAAATGCTTTCCATTTTGGTCTTGTAACACAAATCTTTCTCATTAATCCTTTTAATCACTTAACATAAGAACATAAGAATGGCCGTACTAGGTCAGACCAAAGGCCCATCCAGCCCAGTGTCCTGTCTACTGACAGTGACCAATGCCAGGTGCCCTGGAGTGAGTGAACCTAACAGGTAATAATCCAGTGATCTCGCTCCTTCAGTGGGAATGTCTCTCTCCTGTGTAGCTATGGCTTTCTGGGTTAAATTAAACACCTGTGTTGTTGTTGACTTCACACAGACATGTAATGCCACAAATTATGAAGATATGTTGTGGATAATCACAGCCAGTACAATCTAGAGAGGTTGCAGAATTTCAGATTATAATATGGAAGAAATGAGAGAGGAAGATCATTTTATTCAGAAAAATGTATAAAAAGCCTTAATGATTAGCCCATCAAACTGGTGTAAATTTCTACAGTAAAAGATAAGTGACCATATTGACTTGGGACTGATGCCAGTTTAAACCCTGGCAGATTATCAATACAGTATTTATGCCTACAGACCTCAACCAGACTGGGTCCTGATTGTGCTACACATGTATAAACAAATAGCAAACCACCATCCGTGTGACAGATCCTTGTTCTAGCCACCCACTAGGACTGCTGTGAGGGGAATCCAGACTTCTGTGCTATGGGCCCCTGGAGTGAGGTAGAGCCTCAACATTTTTGCAGCATTGGTTCTCCCGTGGCATCTTTGGCCCAGTTTCCTATGCATTGACTTTCAGTCTGCCACCACTTCTTGGAAACGGGGCTCCTCATCCCCTCTGCCCAAGGCCTCCAGGACCAGTGCTGACTCCCTGAGATACTCCAGTTATTTAAACACATCCCTTTCCAGAACTTCTCCCCAGAGGTGTGAAGCCTCTGGCTATAGTTTAACTGCCTCAGGGGTGCATCATAGTTGTAAAGCAGTCAACACACGCACTTTGCACAGTCTAATGCTTTTATGCTCCTCCATACTTAATCATGTAAAGTGCTAGAAAGTACAGATCATACAAAATAAAGACTGAACACATGTCCCTGCCTCAGTATCCATTCCAGGATGTTCTTTGGGATAGCATTGTCCAGAATCCTTGGAGCTATCTGTGCTCTGGAAAGTGGGCGCATTTCCCTTGCCCCATGAGGCTGCTGTGTGGGGGTGACCTCTCTCCTGAAGCCCCTCATCCAGCTTCTCTGTGTTTCTTTATTTAAACCCCTCCTGGTCACCTGGACTTTTTTGTTCATCTCCTATCAACTTTACACTGCTCCTAGAGTCTCGTTTTCCTTCAGAGGAATCAGCTAAATGGATTCTTTGAAGGACGAAACTGTGGATTTTATTTATTTATTTTTAGCATAAACTTTTGTGAGGTTTAAGTATTGTCGTTAATATTAACTATTCCTATTGTCTCTTTTGGGGCTGTATGTCCTACACAGCATATCAGCAGTGGTGTACCCACTTACATATATAGGCACAGATGATACAGTAGTTTTTCATAATACCTCCTCACGATATCAATTAGAATTCGTAAATTGTACCGATATAGCCCCAGTCATCACAGTCTGCTTCTAAGAGTTTATAATCTAAAAGACAAGATTACCAGGTGGGTGAAATAAATAAATAGGGAATGGGAGCAATAATAATTTCATCAATGGCAATAATCACAACTTGCCTGTAAAGTCTACTAGGGGTTGACTAAGTAAAGCAGCAAAAAAAAAAAAAAAAGAAAAGTAAAGGACTCTTGCAACAGCACTTTTTACCCTCCCCAAAAAATAAGCTGGCCGAGAAAACAGGGACCTATGCTGACTTAGTACAACATATCATCAGCCTCTGCCAACGGTTTCTAACATAAGCCAAACATGCCCACTTTTACCCCCTTTTGCAAAAAACCTGAAGGAATGTAGTTTTAGTGACGCTACCTGTCCTCCCTCATGGTCAGTCAAATTTGGGGTCCTTTCTGGCTTAGGAAAATGTGATTCACACTGTCCTTATCCAGCATTTATGGCCTTGGCACATGGACTGGGTAAACTTCATTTTGCTGCCTGTGACAATGAATCTCTTAGTGTGCATGCTTGATAATACGTGGGGGAAAATAACATACTGGCAGGATTATAGCATTGCATTTCTCACTCTTTCATTAATGACTAGAAGGTGCTCAGCTAAATATGAGAACTAAATATTTTTGATTTGGAGGGGAAAAACCCAAAATGACTAAAGCCTTCATTCAGATAAAACTCCCATTGAATGACAGCCTTGCCTGAGTAAGGACTATGGAGTTTGGCCTGAAGTAGCTCTAAAAATGGGTGGTGGTTTTTGTGTATGTACAGTCTCCACTTAAACATGTCCTGTGGCTAGTGCATATACATGCCACTGCCCTAGATTGGAATAACCCTGCAGGATCCATCACAGTCTAGGTCTGCAGGCGCAGCTCATTTCTTTCCCGCCCCATACCATAACTCCTAATTACATATTTATTCAGTAAAACAACACAACTAAACAAATTTCCTTAAACTGTATTGCCTAGAGCCGTTACAGACTATTGTTGGATAATTAGGTAGTTAGAAGATTGTTAAAGCGTGCATTGAATTTGGAATAAGCCTTTTTTTTTTTTTCATACTGCTGGGAGGGAAAAACCAAAAGGAAATTCAGCTAAGGAATATAAAACTGACTTTTATGTAATACTTAGGGTTTTGGCTTAAGCTCAAAAATTCAAGGGAATTCAGAGTTCGGGCTGAAAATCCATGTTGACAATCAGTCCATCAGAACACTATTGTGCCACCTTTTTCACAATGGTGTGATGTGAGGCTGGGGTGTCAGCCTGGATTTTCAGCTTCAGCTTTGATTGTCTGTGCTTTTGTGACTATAAATCAGGCCCTTACTGTTGCCTGAACATTGAGGTTTTTTGTAACTGAATTTTGCTCTTAATAATACACTGTGCTGTTTCTGTGAGGGTAGAGAAGAGCCTTAAAGGGAACCGTTACCCTCACAGTAAGTACACAGCATTCTGTTGGAATGATGGAAGTGTCAGAATAGGTTTGGTCCTTTTAACCAGAGGTAATCTTCTGTAAGAAGTAGAGAAGGCTTGTCCTGTGATCGAAGGAGAGGTTTGATCTGGAAGCCAGAAACTAGTGAGTTCTAATACTGTAGTGTTGCTGATCCCAAATTACCAAAACTTACAAGTTCGACTGAATGTTTTATTTAAAAAGTGGTGAGTTCTTATTTCCTTTTTGGCTTTTGAGCCTTTAGGATGTACTCAGTAAATGTGTTCAAGCTTTGCTCTGCAACCATGAGTGCTAGAAACAGGTCACGGGTGCTTCAAACCCTTCCCCTCCCCTGAAAATCACAATAGCAATAAAATCACAAAGGTTGGAAACACTGACACCGACTCCTATGATACAAGTCACTTAGGCCCAAATTTGTAAACATACCTAGGCTTTGCTGTGCTCAGCGTTGCAAAGCCCAATTGATTTAGGAGGCTTAAACCTAAATTCCTGAATCTCTTTTGAACATGAGGAAAGTCTATAGGATTTAGGATCCAAGTGCCTAAGTCGCATTCAAAACTGAGATTTAAGCTCCTAAATCAGGCATTGCAATGCTGAGTGCAGTAATGCCAAAATATCTACACAAGCTTTGTCTCCCATCTTGTCACAACATTGGCTGTAAACATGGCAGCACCAGCACTTTCTGATCCCCAAGGAGAGCGTATTTGCCACACTGTAGTGCCCCCTTTGGCTGATATGAATAAAAATTGATAGGCTCTGAAGGAATGGCTTGGCTGGAAGAAAGCTTGCTCTTATATGGTGCCTTCAAGGTGGAGAATAAATTAGGGGTAGGGAAGGATTCTTTGAGACTCATGAGTCATGCATGGGATCCCATTTAAAAAGAGAGCAGAGAAGACAACTTACCAAAAATTTACTCTTTCACGCTCTGTGTTCCCTGAATTACTCTTAAGAGCAGCATGCATGGCAATACCATTGTTTTGAGAGTTTTATTTCACTGGTATTCAAACAAATATTTGAAACAGGCATAAGGTTTGAGCTGAAATTCATTTGAAGTACATTCAACGTCTTTTTAGAAAATGTTACTTGTATCATAACTGTGTTTACAGCAGCAATAGAGTATAATGAATTGCTGTATATTTCACTAAGAGAGCTATTATCTGTTGCCTGCCTTCCTCCAATTTTTATATAAAAACCAGGGATCATTCATATTCTGAACCCATCTGGGAAATTGCCATGCAGTTCAAAGTAATCTCAGGATGTTTGGAGTTTAAATTCATCATAAGTTCCAGCATGCTTTTTAACAAACAATGTTAATATATTTCATTGGACGATAATGCTGGAGACTTCCAGAAACTTCAGGTTTTTAGCTGATGTTAACACAAACAAACAAACCCCAAACAGATAATCAAATCTTTACTGCTGCACCTTAAATTCTCTGACATGTCTGTCTATTTTTTGTGGAGAAAGAAGGGATGATAATGCCTCATAGCTCCTGAGCGGTTCTGCAGATCTCATGAGAGACAGACTCAATCTGCGCTGTGCTGTGACCACAACACTCTAATATATAAAATATATACAAGGCACCCTTCTTTTGAGGACTTTCGTGGGGAAAAATTCACGTGCCAGAAAATGAAGAACAGTTCTGCCAAACACAAAGTTAAATAGTTTTGTCATCTTGCTCTTTTATTTGCAGCAAGAAATACTGTATTGTGGTTTGAGAGAGTCTGATTCTGTAGGCTGAAAAGATGACTTGAACTTTTCAGATTCCCTGCAGTGAATAAGTATCCTACCAAGGCTTGCTTTTTTTCCTAATTCTCTATTTAAATGCAGTTTCAGTGAAGTCTTACTTTGGAGCTGACAATCTTTCTGGGAAATTGTTGCAGGGATGGTGAACTTTTGGCTCTAAAATTTGGAATGAAGAGCTGATGCAGAGGCAAAAAACTAATCCCTTTCCTCCCCTCCCCTGAGACTTACTCTCCATTTGAAACCAAATAAAAGCACTCAAGACATTCCTTTAAATATTGCTAGTGACAATTGTTCGCATTCTCCACTTTTTTCCCCTAGGAGCACAGTCTGTTTTCTGATTATCTGAATGGGAGATATTTATTAATTTATTTCTAATATCAAATCTCTTTACTTAAACTCCTTTACTAAACCTGAACCCAACAATGAACTAAACCATTACACTGCATATCTGATAGATGAGCAGCATGTCAAAGAACACATCACCCGTACACGTGGAAAAAAAAGTTTAGTTTTAAATCTAGGTTGAACTGTATCTGTGATTTATGAAATAAATGTATTAGTGTTAATTATTAGTTATTGTAGTAGCAATCCATTAATTGGAAAAAAAGACTAGATTATGGACTATTTAGCTCACCATTAGATTAGTAGATCAAATCTAGCCCAATTATATAGTGACGGCAAATTGCTTTACAAACTGATTTATGCCTTATGTGATGCAAATTTGGCACACTCAGTACAATTTCACAGGTATCCACATTAAGAAAGCGACCATCATAATTGGCTATTGTTAAAAGTCTTGGCAGAGAGCACAGGGCTAGATTTTTAAAGGTGTTTAGGTGCTTAAAGATTAGAGTCAGGATTTAGCGTTAGGGTTAATGTTAGGATTTAGTGTTACGGTCAGGGTTAGGATTTAGATTTAATATTAGGATTAGGTTTAGGATTTAGATTTAGGGTTAGGGTTAGTGTTAGGATTTACTGCTAGGGTTAGAGTTAGGATTTAGATTTAGTGTAAGATGCAGATGCAGCACCATGTGGGATTTTCAGAAGCACCTAGCTACATCTTTAGGTACCATGCCTTTAAAAAATCTGATCCATTAAGGCTGAATTCCCCAATCTACACTTCGAGATGGTCCCTGTATGTCAGGATTGTGGTGTAAAGGCACACCAATGTAAGCTTCTCCACACATCATATGCTTATGATTTTATTGTGCGAAGATGCAAAGAATTTCTGTCTTCAGGGCTGACAGTTTTTTCAAATCCTAAATTCACATGGGAAAAAATACAAGTAAGTGAGAGAGTACTCTGTCTGTCTCAAAGGCAAGTCACTAAATCTGTGAGAAATTGCATATATAAGAGTCCCTCATTAATGGTAATAAAATCTTTACTTGTAGTAATTATTCAGCCACTAGATGTCTCTATGTGCTCAAGGCAAGAGATGGCCCTTGCTTAAAAAGGGAAACAAAGTTGGAACTCAAGCTGTGTGGAAGTTTCTATTTGTTTGACAGTAGTTGTTTTGTTTAACAAATGAGCTATTCTATATATCATGATTAGAGCCCTGTGTAAATCACAATTTATTTATTTAGAAAATTCACCATAGTGCAAATGGAAAAGTATAGTATTTCATGGAGTTTGCATGGAATGAGTTTTACAAGTAATGTTAGTCAGTTTCAAGGAAAAAATGTAAAAGATTTGCATGCCCTAAATAAGAATATAAGCAAAGATGAATTTGCAAAGTAAACACTGCAAATTTATGCTTCAGTAATATAATGCAATTCCCCTCTCCCCTTTTTAAAATAGTAACATTTTGAGAGTGTGAAGGTATCTGAATAAAAAATAGACAAGCATTTCAGAAACTTTAAAAAAATCCTCAGTTTGACTTAGTGCTAAGACATACAACTACTCAAGATGGAAATATAGAGATGAATTAAACTATAGAGTGGGAGCAGCACCCCCACCCCCACCAAAACCCCAAAGAAACAATCTTACAAAACTCCTTGCAGCCCCAATCTTACAAAACTCCCATTTGGCTTCAGTGGGAGCAAGACTAGTTGTCATTTTCTTTGAGGTTATATATCTTGCAGTGTAAAAATCATGCTGCATAAACTAAACTCATTAGTGATTAGGAATATTTATGGTGACCATAAAATGTGATGATACAACAGATGTAGTGCTCACTGCAGTAGAGTGTATGGACTGAATACATAGTGATGAAAATGCAGTGTATAGCGTTCAAATTATATTCTTCTTGTTTCTCTACCTTAAATAGTATTGTAAAACAGAAGCACTTCATTTACTATTGATGGTGCAATTTTCTTTCTGTTATCTCAAAAAATGGAAGAATGAAAGGATTAAGAACCAGGAGACTGAAGTCGCTTCTTGGATGGCTTGCTGTCCTGTTGGCCAATATGGCAAGAAACGAACTCCTAATTTTTCCTCCTATACCCCATCCACATATCCTGTTCTTTACTGCTGATGACAACATCCTCCTCCATATCATCAATTCTTACAGCCTTAGGGGTTTTCCTGCCCTTCCATGTGCCCTACCTCCCATCCAGGCTATGACCAAAATCACAGCACTTCAATAATCTGGCTGTCTTAGCTCTTTCTGTTTGTTCCAACAGCGAAATCACTTGTACGGGCCCCCGGTCATCTCTTGGTTTGACTATTTCATCCTCCTCCTCCTCCATCTTCCTGGGAACCCAACTTGGTACTTTCTAAACTGTCCAAAATGCTGCTGCTTTTTTACACATTGTTCAGACCTCTTTGAAGGCCTCCAAGTAATTCTCATTGCACCTCTGGCAAGTTCAAAAATCCAGGCGTTCTTTTCAAGGTTCCATATAACTTAGATCTGGCTTGTGTTTCTCCCCCAACCCTCCTTCAAATTCTCCAAGTACTAGGGTGACCAGATGTCTCAATTTTATAGGGACAGTACCAATTTTAGGGGCTTTTTTCTTATATAGGCTCCTATTACCCCCTGACCCAGCCATCACATGAGACTGGGACTTGGGCAAAATGGGTTCAATTCATATCTCTGCCAAAGATTTCTTGTGTTACTTAAAACTCTCTGTATCAGTTTCTAACCTTCTGTCTGTATGTTGATTTTTTCCCCCCACACCCTCTAAACGTATTGTACTGTGCAGGGTGCCTAGCATGCTGGGCTCCCTCAGTTTACTCTAATACTTCCCCATTCTCCTCATTTGCTTGTCACCTGTCAAATGCAAAAATCTAAATAGTAAGCTCTTCATGTCATGGATCTGTGTCTCTGACTTCTTCTTGACAGCACCTACCACTCTGTGTCATTGTGAAAATACAACTCGTGTGTCCGTTAGTGATGGTAATATTTCTGTGTTATTTTTAATCTTAATTTCCAGGCTGCAGAATTTCTCAGCCTTCCACCTTGCATTTCTTTTTTGTGACACTATTACCTGCTTGTGGCTGTGAATTAAAAAAAGAGTTTAAGAAGCTTATCAAATGCTTTGGGATTCAACTTTGAGAGATTTTACCATATTTTTTTTAATTTGTATTTATTTTTAAAATTACCAATTCTTTACATTCCAAGGACTTTCCACCACATTTTGGCCAAAAATGTGTTTCATAAAGATAAAAGCCATAGTTCACGTAGATCCTACTATAAATCTGTACTATGATGCGAAGCCAGAAATGCATGTTTGTTTTAAATTCCATAAATAAATAAATAAGCCAAGCTGATAATGAAGGATATTGATTTTTTCCTAAGGAAATATTGCAAGCAAGAGAGTAGAATATATGTTCAGCATCCTCTTGGGCTTTAATCTTTAGTGAAAATAAACTTTACAATGTGAATAACCATCTCATGGCTGAAGTACTTTCAATAAACTCTGCCGGTCTTTCAGCTTCCTTCCCAGCCTTTCATCTCCAGAGACTCTCTCTTTATTCTTTCTTTCTTCTTTGGTCTTCCTTAATAGCTATAAGTCCCAGAACACAGAAGTCTCTTATATGAATGCATCACCCAAAGTCTTGATGAATATAGCAGAAGAGTCTGCCCCTATAAAAATCTCTCTCCGCATTGTTAAGGGCTTGTCTCTGGGTATAGGGAAATCATCAGCTCATATCTGTTGACTATAAAACTTGCCTTTCATCTGAACTATCTTTAAAATTTTCAGTGTATCTTTGGCAACTGAAAGCACTGCAGTTGCTTTTTCTTTATTTATCCTCCTGCACCTTCTTCATTCTTCTAGTGTCCTGTTGTAATATTCTACATAAACGGGAATATTTAACCCAGCAGCACTACTCTTCTATTAGTAGAAATCTGCATTGCCGTTTGGTCTTGGAAGCTTGTCATTTGGGCTTCCACCTCCATTCTCTGCCTACAGCACCCTGATCCAGATTTTTAAAGGTATTTAGTCATTACTGTGCTCAGTGTCAGACACCCAGCTGATTTTGGAGCCTAAATGTCATTTTCCAAAGGATTTAGGCTCCCATCATGCCTAAACTCCCTTTGGAAATGAGATTAAGGCTCCTAAATCAGTTAGGCGTTGTGACACTGGGCACAGCAATGCCTGAATACCTTTAGAAATCTGGGCCTCTATCTAGAGGTTTCGGTTTGTTGCCTCTAAATTCAGATATCTCTTTATTTGTGTGAATGCTCCAGGCCCTTAAGAAGTCTGACAAAGACTTCCCTCACCCCTCATAGGGTGCATCCATACAACAGCTGGGAGCTGTGATTTCTAGCAGGGGTAGACACACCTGTGTTAGCTCTGGTCAAGCTAATGCCCTACAATTAGCAGTGTGGCCAATACAATTCCGCACAGCCCTCTGGGTACATATTCTGGTGACTAGCCCAAGGGGATGCCTGGGCTGCTGCAGCCATGCTGCTATTTTTAGTTTGCCCTTGTCAGTCTACCTGATCAGGGAAGCACTCTCCCAGTTACTGTGTAGAGGTACCTAGGGTTGGGGTGAGGAAGCCTATGGGGATATTTGACCTGTCCTTGTTTGTTTGCTGTATATAGAGACACATTATTACTGTTGTTTGAGGATCAGCAGCATGCTCAGTTGTTTATGAAAACATGAAGGAGACATGGGCCTTGCCCTGAGATTCAATCCTCTACCCTATTCCTGCAGTCTGATTCATACAAGTGTTTGTTTTTGACCCATGGAACCTCAGAGTCTTCACTGGGAATCCTGATTGGTGAATGGATTCACTCACTCAGGGGAGTAAGACAGAAGGATGGTGGGCTCCTGGGAAAAAACAGCAAGATTAGGGAGTTGTTTTCTCTCTGGTGCACATACACTGGGCTGTGTGTGAAATAAATTGCTTAATCTAATTCCTATTAGATAGATTTACATGTTTCAAAAAAAAAGTTGTCCTTTTTGACACTTACGATTGAATGGTCAGATTTAAACTGCCTCCTCCCTCCTAAAAGTAATGCTCCTAGCTCAAGGCTGAGGCACACTGTCATCAGCATTTTGTAGCCTCTGTTGAGCATATTGTATCTGTACTCAGTACTGACAAACTATCAGCCCTAATGATTCACACACATTTATTATTTGTATTACTGTTGCACCTCAGGGCCCCTGCTCTCTCCATCATGATAGGCACTGTACAAACACAGAACCAACAAGGGTCCTTGCTTCCTTGAGGTAATAGTTCAGTGGCAGCAGTCCTGCGCAGTGGCAATTGCCCAGAGAGGAGAAGGGGAACCCGATCCCTACTCTACTGGGTTCCAACCCAGGACCCTATGAGGCCCACTCAATTGCTCCTCATCTTCATGGTGTGGTCAGCTTTCCCTCAGCTTCCTTTTGTAACTTCCTACCCCAGTCTGCCTCACCTCTGGCTGTTGCAAGGCTTCGTGGGACAACACTTTGAGCATCTGGTCTGTGTCTCCATCATTGGTTGCTGGAGTGCCCTCCCCTCACCAGCTCGATGTTGGCTCCTTGGGGGCTCCCAGGGCAAGTCCTGCTCCCTGGCTTGCCGAAGTGCAATCTTTGATGGTACTTGTAACAGGGCAAGTCCTGCTCCCTGGCTTGCCCAAGTACAATCTTTGATGGTACTTGTAACAGTACTAGCTAAAGAATGTTTCAGTACGAAGCATAATCATTAAGGACCAAATAGCGATAGGGTCTATTTTCTTGCCTCTCTGGCCAATTGTTTGGAAGAGGAATTTTTCAGTCCATTGCTTAGGTTGATACTATGATATCTTCATACTGAATCCAATTTTATGTTAAATGCTTCCATTCCCTTTCATCTGGGAATTCCTACAGATTGTTCTTTTGGATAAGATGTATTGGCATCTTGAAGTTTGTTTACATGTTTTCAGTGATGATACTGTGCATGCAGATTTGCCAGAGTAAGGTATTGTCTGAATAAAAATAGTCTCTTTATGTTCGGATTGCAGAATCTTCCATCTGGCATTTAAGTAATTAGACTTCTTGTTAATTAGATGTAATAAAGCTCTGCATAAAGTTAACAATTTATTCAAAATTGTTACATGAATATTTGGATGCTTTAATTTTTATAATTTAACTGTAAATAATATGATATTGCTAATGTATTCAGGATGTCCATGGTATTCCCCCTTTGCAGGTTTTAATAATTCCTTTTCAGTCATTCATGACACTTCTGTTGTTGCTATAGTGATGTCAATTTCCTGTTTCAAATTATTACACTTCAGAGATATACAAGGCTTTTTTAATCTCAATTTTTTCTTTTTAATTTCAGTCTCAGATTTTACAGATGCTCTTGATTCAGGACAGAAATACTTATAACTTTGCCCTATTTTTTCTGTTACAGAGAACAGAATAAATATAAGACTTTGTGCTTTTTATTATTATTCATGGGGCCAGTGAGAATTCCTTCAGTTTTATTGTTAATGTTACTGCATATGTTCTGTGTTCTCCACAGTATGCTTTACAAATTGAATGTTCTGTTTTTATATGTGTCATTTAATTATGGAATCACAGACCAGTCACTTAGCTGACCAAACCAGCAACAACTGCATCTAACTTAATCAAAATTATACCTGTATGAAAAACAACTTGCTAAGTGGCATGAGTACTGGTTGGTATGGTGATGCTGACAGCTAGTCTCCAAAAGGCAGTTTAAAAGAGGTAGGATCCAGAATAGAATAGCTTGTATGGCTGTTCTACAATAAAAAGATGGAGTGATGGTTACACCAGACAGGATCACCAGCTTAGCAGTCTCCCAGCCTTTCTGTATGTATGGCGAAGGACACACAATGTTTCTAGTATCAGAGGGATAGCCGTGTTAGTCTGGATCTGCAAAAGCAACAAAGAGTCTTGTAGCACCTTATAGACTAACAGATCTTAGGGATCATAAGCTTTCGTGGGCTAAGACCCACTTCATCAGATGAATGTTTTGGAAATCTCCAGAGGCAGGTATAAATATGCAGGCAAGAAAGCAAGGTAAATTCAGTCGGGGGGAGGTGGAGGGGTGAGGCCCACTTCCAGCAGCTGATCTGGAGGTGTGAACATCCAGAGAGAAGAAACTGCTTTTGTAATTGGGAAGATTTTAAAATTTTAATTTTAAGAAGGGGAAATTTTAAGAAAAGGGAAGTTTTAAGAATAGGCAAGGGAGAAAAGAAGGGATTTGAGGAGGAGGAAAGAAAATTGCAGAGAGAGAAAGGAAAGCAATTCCATATGGCAGGGGCTGCTTGGGGAGCAGCAAGAGCAAAAGCCAGAGCCTATGTCCATGAAATAAGCTGGAGAAGTGCATGAGGAGATTTAAAACTAAGAAGGGCAGGTTTGAACGGGTCTTGGGATGAACGCACAATCAGTGGAATTGTTTACTGAACTAGGCCATGTAGTAGCCCTTCTTCGTAAAAGGGAGAAGGCAGGCAACAGCATGCAACATGTTCTGGAGATCAGTTTCTAATTAATGTAATTCTCCTCTATGCATCCTTGGTTGGTGTGGAGGTTGTACCCCATTTTATGTCCAAATTAGGCTTTATCCAGTCTTGCTGTTGTCTCTGACTGCTATTTCCCTTGAGTAGCTATGTAAGGTATAGTGAGATGGGTTTTATTCTGTTGTTCAATAAAGTTTCCCATATCAGTTTATCATAATCTTCATTTTCACTTCCACTTGCTGGCTTCTGTGACTCGCTTTTCTACCCAAGTCCTTTGTTCAGTTGTGTTTTTTCTCAGAGAAAATACAGCCAGAAATAGAAATGGTTAAATCTCTCTTATAACAGCTGGACTTCCTGCTCACTTACTCCAAATTTACACTGGTGTAACTCAATTAAAATTGATGGGTTACATCTGTGTAAAATGACAGTGGGGTGAGGGGTGGAAAGAGCATTGGGTTTTAATGCCCTTTTAATTCCATTCTGTTCTATAAAAGTGCTTCTTTTATTAAGACCTACAATAAAAGTTGTGGTGGTGGGGATGGGTGTGCATGAAGAACTGTAGCTAACTGTACTATTGTGGTATATCATTGGCAGGATACTTAGATTGCTGGAAATGTTCTCCAGGGTGTTTCTTATTTAATTTTACCACTGTACTGAGCATCTTGCTTTAGATTATTATTTTTAGTTGTCTTTGTGTAGGTAGAAAACGAATGCCATTGCCACTCTGATGTGGTTTTAATAGCAGAAAAGAGAGAGATTTTTATCTAACCTGATTCTTTGAATCTTTCATACAGAAGTGATCAGAACATTCAGCTCTTAATATACATCATGAGGCAAGGGCTTGTGCCTTTTTAGCTTCTTTAGCTGGAGGACAACTGCGTTTCTTTTTCATGTTAGTATTTTCTTTTTTTTTACATTGGAAATTCATGTCTTGCCTCTCGGAAGACTCTGTGGGAAAACTCCCCTGCCTCCTTCCTGGCACTTATTTAACTCCAATGCCTAATGAACACCTAGTTGAAAGGATTTTTTTTAAATTAATATTTCAACACCATTTTCCTGTCACCTAAGGTAAGATTTACTTGCAATAAACATCTCTCAGAAAACCCCAAGGAGTAATCCAGCTAAACCAAAAAAGACCAGTTCGGACACTCCTGATTTTTTCTTAACTTAAAAAGGCAGGAAAAACCTAGAAGGGTGAGGATTACAAAAAAGGGGCAACAATTCAACTGAAAAAACTTCCATTTGGTGACTATTTGTATAGCATTTTCAGTCAATATTAAAGTTTAAAGCTATGTTTGTGGCTTTCTGTGGGAAAGTGGAACTTGAAAAGCCAGTCTCTCTCTTGCTTTGCTGAAGCTCCATGTAGCAACAAGCAGACTGCTCAGCCATCTTCCTTGGTGAAGAAGATGTGGGTGACTGGAGACAGAGGTCTGACAAGTCTGTAATGTCTTATGGTCATCTATGACAGCATTACTGTCCTTTTCTGTGCATTTCCTGCTGTTGACCTCTACTCTTCCAAATGCTGTCACATGCTTTCTAAGGCAAGGATTTTCCTTCCCTCTATATGGGGCATTTGCTCTCCATTCCTCTGAAGTCACAGTTGGGGATAGATCAAGCTTGCCTTATTTGTTAATAGGTAATTACGTACATCAGATCCCTTAAACATTTATTTCCTTCACTGAAGGTTGTCCAAGTCCAGTTATGATCCAGTTTTTGTCCTTCGAGGGGAAATATTTACCTGGCTTTCAAGAACCAGGCCCTGCACTGCAGTGTCATCTTTGTGCAGTTCTCGGCTGCATCCCTGTCTGATTTTTCATGATTATCCCTCACTTGCAAACCCTTATTGGGACAAGTATTCCAAAGTTAGTGGGTTAACTTGTGTGACTCAGGATTTTCAGGAAGGCCCTG
This sequence comes from Dermatemys mawii, assembly GCA_007922305.1. Lineage (NCBI taxonomy): Eukaryota > Metazoa > Chordata > Testudines > Dermatemydidae > Dermatemys > Dermatemys mawii. Next base: position 17,697,084 of record ML677326.1, on the reverse strand, counting down.
TGGTATTCATGTGCAGCTGATCTTTGTTGTGGGTTAGGACCTCATTGGGTTTAGGAGACAAAGATATTTTTACTCTGCCTCTGTGCCTCTTTTATTCAGCACTGCCCTAAATTGTCCCTAGTTGTCTGTGGCCTCAAAAGGCCATTGTGAAAGTTGGAAATAGTTAGAGCACAATATCTCTTCAATTCCATCCCCTTTCCTCAGCCATACCAGCTAGACTGCAGTCTGCAGAGGGTAAGAATGGTGTAAATTGTTCACTTTAACTTTGTTCCATGCAGGGATTCCCCCTGCACTAGAAACACTTGATGGCTGTAATAGGTTCACAAACCCGGGCACTGGTGTAGCTGGTATAAAGGGATCCTAGTGCACTGTTGACTGTCAGGCAATAGATCTCCAGTTCTTCCTCCTATCTTCCACCCCTTTCCCCAAGTCCTATCACCTTTTGCTTTGCTAGGATTCTTAGAACCCACGCTGAGCACATTACTCAGGTGAAATTCCCACTGACTTTTCTGCGGGTTTTGCTTCTCAGATCTGTAGAAGTCTTTTGCTAGGAGTATCCATTGCTACTTTTGTTTGTTTTTTAGTTCATTTAAGTGTTTGTTCCCTGTGGTCTGTTGGTCAAAATGTCATCTCTTAATTACAGCAGCAAAACGATGAAAAGTAAATTAAATGTTTATAGCACTTTTAATCTCCTAATCTCACATGGCTAAGGAACACTTTTAAAAAATATTCTTTGTTTGTATCGCTGCAGTGCCTTTGAACTTCAGCCCTGCACCAGGACCCCATTGTGCTAGGCTACGTACAAACACAGAACAAAAAGATGGTCCCTGCTCCAAACAGCTTACAACCTAAGTATAAGACAAGAGACAACAGGTGAATGCAGACAATGAGGCAATATAGGTCAAATTCAGTATCACTTTTGTCCTGTTTACTATTCCTGTTTGCAACTTCGTATACATAGTGATCCATCTCTTTCCCATTTCTGGGAAGAGCCGGGGGGGACGGGGCGGGGGGGGGGGGGGGACAAAAGGCCGACAGTGCAGCTTGTACAGTTTTTTAAAAAATTCTGATTATTATTTTTTGTTGATGATGTGGCCTTGTTGGCAGGTTACAGCCTGCTCCTCAAGACAGTCAGTTGCCATGACCATCATCAAGGGATTATAAAAGTTTTTGATGCACTTCAACTGAGACCTAAGCAGAAAAAGAGAGACTGAAAACGACACATGCTAATGTAATGTTTGTCTGACTCAGCATAATGCTCATAGGTGAAAATTTCATTTCTCACTTATTTGGTTATTACTAAAAATTGCGGCATTCAGGACATATAACATTGCACACTAGCCATAAATTCCCCCTCACTGGAAGGGTGCTTAGACATTCTATCACTATTATTCTTTACCAAGGACACGTGGTCACTTATGCCTGTATTGCACTGTCCATGGCAGTGGACAGCTGCAGAGATGCCCCAACCTGGAGTCATTGTGGCACTGGTAGGTGCATTGCTCCAGGCACATAGCCATTGTGTTGCCATGCTTGCACTGGGTGCATTAGGAGGCCCACTCTGCTGCTGATGGCGATTACTGAGCATAGCTCTGGTCCCACCCCTTCTGAGAGGTCTAGCACTAGCAGAAGCACTGGACCAATGGCAGGTCTATGCTACAGATTTACATTGGTGCAGCTGCACCATTGCAGCTGCAGCACATCTGGTGAAGAGAGCTCTCCCGTGGGCTTAATAACTCTACCTTGGCCAATACAGCACTGTCTACAAAGAAGGTTAAGGTTGGTATAAGTATGTCAATCTGGGGTGTGGATTTTTCATACCCCTGAGCGACGTACTTGCACCAAAGTAAGTATGTAATGTAGACCAGGCCCTAGGAAAATCTACTTACAGCAGGAATTGGCAATCTTTGGCACACAGCCCATCAGGGAAATCTGCTGGTGGGCCAGAGCAGTTTGTTTACCTGCAGCGTCCGCAGGTTTGGCTGATTGCAGCTTCCACTGGCCGCGGTTCTCCGTTCCACACCAATGGAGCTGCGGGAAGCGGTGTGGGCCAAAGGATGTTCTGGGTGCTGCTTCCCACAGCCCTATTGGCCTGAAATGTCAAACCAAGGCCAGTGGGAGCTGCAGTCGGCTGAACATTGCAGGTAAACAAACCGTCCCGGCCCGCCAGCTTTCCGTGACAGACTGTGTGCCAAAGGTTGCTGATCCCTAACTTACAGGATGTGCAACTCTGTCCTGAGCAGCAGTGACTCTAAAAAAGATTTAGCGGTCATGGTAGATAATCAGCTGAACATGAGCTCACAGTGTGACTCTATGGCCAAAAGGGCTAATGTGATTCTGGGGTGCATAAACAGGAGAATCTTGAGTAGAAGTAGAGAGAATATTTTACCTCTGTTTTGGCACTGATATGACCGCTTCTGGAATATGTGTCCAGTTCTGGAGTCTACAGTTCAAGAGAGATGTTGATAAACTGGAGAATGTTCAGAGAAGAGCCTTGTGAATGAGTAAAGGATTAGAAAACATGTCTTATAAGAGACTCAAGAAGCTGAATTTATGTAGCTTAACAAAGAGAAGGTTAAGGGGTGACTTGATTACAGTCTGTAAGTACTTACATTGGGAACATGTGATCAAATAGCTGAAAGTTGAAGCCAGGCAAGTTCAGACTGGAAATAAGGTGTACATTTTTAACAGTAAGAGTAACTGAGCACAAGAACAATTTACCACAGGTCAGAATTCTCCATCACTGGCAATGTTTAAATTAAGATATGATGTTTTTCTAAAAGATCTGTTCGGGAATAAGTTTGGGGGCGTTGTATGGCCTGTGTTACATAGCAGGTCAGACTAGAGGCCTTGAAATCTATCACTGTGCACTTAGTATTCAGGGATTGCAGCTGCGCCCAACCTTTGCATAGGGTCACATGGGAAGGAAAACCACATCTGTGGTTTCCAAACTCTCTTGTGCTCTCACACAGGGCTGGGCACAATTGAGCCCAAAGAATGTGGTAAGATGACAGAGGAAAGGTTTATTATACGTTGCTACTTATCAGCTTGTTGGTATTGTTGACTCATAAGCTACATAGGTAGAGCCAGAAATACTGTTTAAAATTCATTTGGTCCTCCAAACTGGAAACTATATTTCCCATAAATATCATGAGAAACCTGGACTTTATTGTAATCGCCTTTCCAGTGATGCAGTTGATATGACACATTGTTACCCATAATATCCAAGTACTATAAGAACCCTGCATTGTGTCTTACTTGCTGCTCTCATTTGCAATCTCATTACTGTGAGGTGAGTTCTACTGTTACTTTGACTAGCTGTGTTGGAGAAATCTTAGGACAATAAGCATGCATTTTTTGTCTTGATCTATCCTATTAATAGGTCCTACTGATATCCTTTCTTCTCCTTCTCAGCAAACTCTTCATACTTACCCAAGCTTTTTGGCTTCCTAACCTGCTTTGCAGCAGGTTGGCAGAAGTGGCAACCCTATAACTTCAGGCAAGCTTAAGTTTCAGCTAGAACAGTTTTCTCAGCCTTAGTTTCAGGATAAGTGAGTTCCTGGCAGAACTGGAAGATTTTGTTAAAATCTGTCACCTCTAGAATAATAATGAAAATATAATTAATCTGTTTAGTGGCTTGCATTGACAGGTCACCAAACTGACTATTGTAAAGTAAGGACACCGTCAAGTTGAAAGCTAGCATAAGGCCTATTGTTTTGGGAGCAAGTGATAGGAACTTGAAAATGAAATAGTAGTGCTTACCAGGCACCATTGTGTCGAGTATTAGGGTTCCAAAATACTAGACTTGCAGTAAAATCTAAGAGTCCAAATGGAGTCTAAATGGTGCAATGCTGAGACCCAGAAGCAGATGTCATGAGTGATGCTAGTGCAGCAGTAGTCTGGAAAGCAGAGCCTTGACACTGACCTATGAGCCGTCTTTGAGTTTTGTGATGACCTCCTTTAGTGGCACACTGGTACATTATGGAAGAGGAGCCTGGTCAGGGACTAATACAGTTATATGTTTCCTAGTGAGTCAAAAACTATGATGATTGTAACTAAACCAGCTCCCATTGCAGAATCCCGATCTCTGAAGTAAACCTCAGCCAGGCACTTTCACCACTGCACTGTCTCTCGCCAAGTGATGTAAATCTATATTTTCCACCTGCTTGTTTTCAATTTACATATCATGCAGATGCAGCACCAGTTTTTCTTCTAATTTTGCTGTAAACATTAGAACAGATTCAAATTTTTCACCTGTCTTGTGCTGGTCAGGCACCTGATGCCCACCTATATGCAAAATACCTATTGAACTCATGAGAGTATCTGTACCAGGGATAGGCAACCTATGGTATGCAAGCTGATTTTCAGTGGCACTCACACTGCCTGGGTCCTGGCTGCCAGTCTGGAAGACCCTGCATTTTAAATTAATTTTAAAAGAAGATTCTTAAACATTTTAAAAACCTTACTTACTTTACATACAACAATAGTTTAGTTATGTATTATAGACTTATAGAAAGAGACCCTCTAAAAAAGTTAAAATGTATTACTGGCATGCAAAATCTTAAATTAAAGTGAATAAATGAAGACTCAGCACACAACTTCGGAAAGGTTGCTGACCCCTGATCTATACTCTGATCTGAAAACACTCATAGGATTTATACCATACTTACTAAGGGCTGGTCTACACTATGGAGGGAGATTGATCTAAGTTACGCAACTTCACCTACATTAATAATGTACTGAAGTTGACTTAGATCTACTTACCATGGGGTCTTCAGTGCAGTGCATCCATGGAAGATGCTCTCCTGTTGATTCCCCTTGCGCTTCTCGTTGAGGTAGAGTACCAGAGTCGACACTAGAGTGATCAGCGGTCAATTTATTGTTTCTCTACTAGAAACAATAAATTGACCCCTGCTGGATCAGTCATTGCCCGTCAATCTGGTCAATAGTGTTGACATGCCCTAAGGGACAGATGTTCAAAAGCTGACTTTCCCTCCCCCGCCCTTTTTTCTATCTTCAGTCTGTGGATGTAATTAATTGCAGGTGAAAATCAGGTCATGTTAATGTGTAAGCACCTAAATGCATCAATAAATCAAATACTTAGAGGAATAAATAACAAAAATTGCAGCCACAATCACTTATCCAAAAATTGAAGATGCAGAATTGAGAACAGATTAAAGTTGGGTTTAAAATCAGACCCTGAATGCCAACCAATTTATGGTAAAAATATCTGGCTTCCTTAAAATCTCCTATTGCTCAGTGCAGAGAAGACTCTGGTTGTAGTGGTATTGTTCAGACAATGCACTAGGCCCTCTGCCAAGAGATGAGTGCTGCAGATCGAGACTAATGAAAGAAATATTAATGCAGTATAGCATGTCAATTATCTTGGAAAGGTCTCCAGCAGTCATTTATCACTTAAACTTCCCATCTTAAAGCCAGCTACCAAATTGTGTTACATGTTTGAATAGTTCTGCCAAATTTGATCCATAATTAACTTTCATTTGTTGATAATTTGGACATGAATTTTTATTCAAGTTATGCATCTTTGTCAATTTGATGAAAATGCTTCGAATTTTAATGTTGTCTTAGATGAGTGATGTTGTTCTCCCATTTAGAATGAGCCATAGCCTCAAATGTGTGAGAGGAAAATGTACCCAGAGAAGTCAGGGTTTTTGTATTGTTCACACCGAGTCCATGTGGGCTTTTCTGACCTGAATTGTGACCACTCTCTACAGGTGAGTGATGCACAGGTGAGGTGAGCTGTTTGACTTTATAGTATATAGATAGATTTTAGAAGCGTTGATCATTAGGGTAACCAGATTCCCAAAGCAAATCAGGCCAAGTATGAAGGTAGTGTAGGGTATGATTTTGCTGAGGTGTGCACAGTTGGATTATTTTAGGTATCTTCGTGGTATGGGAGAGGAGCTTGTGTCAGACACGAGGAGCAATGACATGTTAAGCTTGCTGGGGCTTGGAATGAACTATCATAGGAACAAAGGACACCTGCAAACCTCATAACCTTCTGTTCCAAGCACAAGGCATGCTTCTGTGTCCTTTCCTGCTCTAATGTAAACACACAACAACATTTATATTTAAAACTAACAATCCCGCCATAAACCTTACCAAAACAAATCACTCCCGCTGCACTCATAATTCTCCCCTTGAGGAAGGGATGAGAGAGGATGAACCATACATGACAGATGTTAGTCACATAGTTCAATGAACTAGTGGAAGGTGCTCAGATACTGTGGTGATGAGTGCCACGTATAAACCTGCATAGAATAAACAGACTACAAGTTGGTCCTTGATACATATATGTGCTTAGCCAGCCAATAGACAGTTTCATAAATTCAACTGGCTCCTTCAGCTGCGTACTCAATAGTGGTTTCAAAAAAGGACCAAAAACTTGTATGTTGGTAACAATTTGTAATGTTCTGAAGACAGGAGAAGACCTGGTATCCAAGGGGACATGGTTGTCGTATTCATCACAGATAATTTTCATCTCAGATCGTCTTATCATAATAAACCACATTCAAAATATAGCTGATTAATTTTCATCTCAGATTGTCTTATCATAATAAATCACATTCAAAATATAGCTGATTAATAATTTCACCTATGTTTACACAGCAAATGCAAATGAATTCTGCTTGAAAATCCCCAGATAGTTCCCTCTGCCTTGTCCTACTTTTGATTTAATTTACCATGGATTAAATCCCATCACCACCACCACACAGCCAGTGCAGATGGTGTACACATGGCCTAGAGATTCCTAAACCTATTTTAGGAATAGATCACTGGGCTTTGAATCAAGAGGTTTGGGGTTTATTTCCTGTACTTCCACTACTTTATTTTGTGGCTGAGACAGTCATTTGACCCTTGTGCCTCATTTATCCCACCTTTACAATGGGCAATAGTTAAATATCAGTATTTTTAATACATTCACTGGGTTCAGTGAGACTACTCAGCTGCTTAAGGTTGTTATTACTTATGTGTAGTGTGGTAGTGCCTGAAGTCCTAGTCCATGACTGGGGCTTCTGAGATGCTAGGGGCTGTACAGTCTGTACTAACACAGTTTGGCACATACTTAAGTACATTGCCGAATCAGGACTTATATTACTCATTGATGGTGCTTTAATGCATAAATACTAGTTTGCCTATAGTACGTGGTGTAAACATCCCTAAACATTTCTGCATCTGCTCCCAGTTTTACGTTACTTCAGAATGCCAGTGGTTGGTTAGTATGGTGCGAAGGCAAGCACGACAAGTAATATCTTAATTTGCTTTGTTTGCAACAAGTTGTGTAATTCCCTGACAGTGGAGATGTGGAAGATTCTGCTTGTCTGAACAGTACTATAAATAATTCCGTTTAGTACATCCTTGTAAATGTATAACTGAAAGAAACTGTCAGACATGATTTTCATTCCTTAATGTTGTGCCTTCATCAAAACAAATGTACAGTATTGCTTACTATGTGTTTGTTTTATTTCTTTGGGATTATGTAGATCTCTGTGGATTTGTTGATATCCTCCAGTTTTTAATTACTTGCTTTTATTTTAGTATCTCATCTGTTTAATGACTGTTAGAAATGCCTTTTTAGAAACTGAATCACAAAATATAATTGTCAACAGAGAACAAATATACAGGTCCTTCATTCACTTTTACATAGGGACATAGGACTGGAAGTAACCTCTTCCTGCATCATCAAGTCCAGTCCCCTGCTAACACAGGTAAACCCATTATATTGTTGTTATAAACTTATAAAACTCCATCTTAAAACTAGTTGAGTTGTTTGCTCCCGCTATTTGTATTGGAAGACTGTTCCATAATTTTACTCCTCTGATGGTTAGAAACTGTGATGGAGTACTCTGCCATAGAGAACAGTAGTGCCTAGTGGTCAGCCCACCCTGCCACCTAGTTTGGCTCTTTAGCGTACATAGGGGACCAAGGCGAGAGGCCTGAGACACAAACCACAGCTCCAGGAAGAGCCTGAAGGAAAACCCCTGCTTGAAGGAGGACAGATCACCTTAAGGCAAGAAGCCCAAGGTACAACTCTGAGCCCTGTGGGAGTGCTGAAGGGGAGCTCGTGTCTGGAGGTGGGAGATAGCAACCGCTCTAAAAGCAAGAGAAGGAAGAATTGTTCTCAGTACAAGCCATGCTGCTGGGAATGGTCTTTGACAAAGTACCTCCTGAGTTGATGAGGGGGAAGCTCTAGGGAACTACAGATCCAGGCAATGACAGCAGAGTCGGAAGACAAGCTGAAGACATTGACAAGCAGGGTGAAGATAGGAACAGCTCAGGGAAGAGGCAAAGGGATTGAAGAAACAGTCCTTTACCACCCAAAGCAGTGTTGCTGCGCTGCAACCCAGAGAAGAGAGTGGGCCTGAGTTGATAGACCCAAGATGGGTTTAAAAAGACATTGGAATTTGGGTTTTCTTATTTTTTAGACTTCTGTGTTTTCCCGGAAAGGGGATTGAACTGAGTCGTACCCTGGCCAGAGGGCTAGGCCACATACAGTGGCAAACTGTTGTGGCATCAACACTTCTCTATCTCTACTGGAAGTACATCTTCTGATATATCCTAGGATTATACTTGCCTTTTTTGGAGCTGCATCATTGTGGTGGCTCATAATCATCCTGTGATCGATTAATGCATACAGATCTTTCTCCTCTTTTGTTGTTTCCAGCTGATGACCCCTTTCCTCAACATTATAGCAAAAATTCTCATTAGACCTTGGATTTTGCACTAGAAAATTTCATCCCGCCTCTATCACTCCAGTCCTCAGGGTCATTTGATTCTTCTCATACAATATTCCAATCCTCCTCTGTACTGACGATGCCTCCCAACTGAGCACATTTCATTAACACCCTCCTACTTCTTGTGCCATGGTCATTAATGAAAATATTAAATAAGATCTGAACCAGGACAGATCCTTGAATAACTCCACTAGTAGCCTCCCTCCCAATAGTTCTTCTTTCAGTGTAATGCATTGTCATCTCCTCTTTAGCCAGTTCCTTATCCATCTTCCAGTTCTTGTACTACTTCCCATCCTCTCCAGTTTAACTAATAATTTCTCATGGGGTACTGAGTCCAAATACTTTTGCCAAAGCCCAGAGTGACTAGCTCTCCTGCATTTCTCTTGTCTAAAAAAAAAAAATCAGTTATCAGGTTAGTCTGATCTACCTTTGATAAACCCATGTGACATTTATCCCATTTTCCATTTACCTCTGTCTTTAATTTATACTTTCCTTCAAAATTTGTAGTTGCAATGTTTAACAGATGGACAGTGTTTTGTACACCAACACCCTAGTCTAGTGCAAGGGTTCTCAAACTAGGGGTCGGGACACCTCAGGGGGTCACAAGATTATTACATGGAGAGGTCACAAGCTGTCAACCTCCACTCCAAACTCTGCTTTGCCTCCAGCATTTATAATGATGTTAAATAAAATAAAAAGTGTTCTTAATTTATAAGGGCGGGGGGTCACACTCAGAGACTTGCCATGTGAAAGGGGTCACTGGTACAAAAGTTTGAGAGCCACTGTTCTAGTTGATAGCATCAGAACCACTGTGCTGTGCCAGAGGCACTATACTGCTAATGGAGATGCCCCTTCAGCTCAAGTGTGAGTCGAGTTCTATACTCACTGACACCAGGAGGATTGCAGGATTGCTTCCTACAGTGATATCCATATTTCACTTTACTACCTAAGGCAGGATCTTAGTGAGGTTTAATTGTAAGAAGTTTGAAATACTAGCGTGAAAGATGCTAGAGAAGAAAAAACTATGAATTAAAAGGCACTAATTGCTAATATCTGGCACTCTCTTTTCATGATGGGAAGCACCTCTCTTCATTAAGAGCCCCACTTAAATAACGGGACTACTCACAGAGGGTTGTTGGGCCACTAGATCTCCGGAGTGGTGAATCCACTAGCTATGCCTCTGTACCCCTTTTGCATGACTATGAATGGAATCTCCTCACAGCACAGTCTGGTGGGAAATTCTACTTGCATGGGCTCTCCACAGGACCACAGCATGTCATCCCTCCTCTCTCTTTAGTCTTTGGGGCCTTCTGTCTCTGCAGGGAATGGAGAGGGACAGAGTTTTGACCTGGGTATTGATACATCCTTGTTCATTTGGTAGATCTGATGCTGCTCTCACACTAGTCTAAAGCAGGAATATCTCATGGTAGTACACTCATGTAAAATTTTTGGTTAAGATGTTTAAAGCAGTCTAGGGGATTTAGCCAAACATCACATTGAAGTTTAAAGAGAAATGTGTGACTAAATCCCCTGGACTGCTTTGAAAATCACTCAGCATGAGAGAGAACCAGACTCAATTAGTGTTGTAGCTTCTTGTAACCAGCAGTCCGTGTCAGGTAATCCTAAATTTAGATTTAAATTAGACAGTCTGAGCCCACCTACTATACTTGTGAAGCTCCACTGAGGTTAGTCTGAATGTAAACAAAGCACAATTTGGTTCACTGTTTAAAAAAAAATCATAGAAAGTATTTCAGAAAATCAATTTCTTTATAAAGTTTTATTACTACACTCCTGAGATTGTCCTTTTTTCAATATTTCTTTTTTAGGGGAGAAAATCAAGCCACAATGACTCTCTCCGTTATGTTATCGGCAATGGCATCAGAGCACTGGCTGTTCTGAAGACAGTGCCCGTTAGCTTTACAGCTCACCAAAATTTGTTGTCTAATCATTTTTTTGACCTAAACCAAAACATTCAGCAGAAAATTGTGTTGTGCTGACTTCCATAAAAAAATCTCTAGCCTCCATTGTTGTAAATGTTCTGCACATCCCTCTCCAGCATGTAAATTAGGGCAAAATTATTTGAAAGGCTTTTTAAAAGTCCTATGTTTAAGATTTTACTCTGTTAGCACTTTGAAATGTTGACTGGCTGCAACAAGAGGTAAAAGACCATCACTTAAATGGATCACTTTCTTACAGTCTACAACAGAGACAATTACATAGTCCTCTCTCTGAGCAGATGCCCATATAATTGCCTTGCAGAATTCACTGTTGCAGGATATTACTAAAGTAAGTAATGTAACTTTTAAGGATTATGCATTTACAGAATTCATTCTGTAGTGACACTATCAGACCACAGGTTTCGGGACATCCAATGGCTTCTAAAAGGGGATTAGGAAGAGATATATTCCATGGTACAATATCTTATTGCACAATTATACGCATTATGGGAAGATTACCCTTTCCTTTGGAGCATCTGGCATTGGCCTCTCAGGCTTTGCCTATACCTGGAGCTAAGGGTGTAATTCATAGCTCAAGAAGACATACTTGAGCTAGCTCTCATTGAGCTTGAGTGCTAAAAACAGTAGTTGAATCACAGGGTTCTGGGTGTGTTTGAACTTGGGAGGGCTAGCCCTTGCTGCTACTCTCTGCTGCCCATGTTACCACAAGTACACTACTGTTATTAGAGCACTAGCTTGGTGAAAGCTAGTGCGAGTATGTCTTCTTGAGCTGGGAATGGTACCATTAGCTCCAAGTTTAGCTGAAGCATCAGACTACCAGGTTAGATGAACCATTAGGTATTTCCAATAAGACTGGCTCAAGATATTTACCAAAGGACAGGCATTATAGTGGTAAGAATATATCAAATTTTGGATGAATTTGGGAATTGTAGTCAAATTTTTTTATGCTGAACAGCTTGAACAGTATAACTATTAGCTTGGAGGACAGATGGATTTTAAACAGCTTCTTCTGAGTCACCAATGCCAAATAGTTGATCAGAAGTGATGTATTATAAATATCTCAGTTTAAAAATTGGTAACTTGATATAGAAAAAGGAGCAGCTGTAATAGAATACATTCTCCTTTGGATGTACACGGATAGCAACTAATGGGAGTTATCCTGGTGCATCAAGATAGACTGTATAATTGATGATATTCATGTAACTGATGATCCTGTAACACTGGCTGAGTCTATGGGGGGGAAGAAAGACTCTGAATAGCTAATTTCAATTTTGCAAAAAGATTTTTTTTCCTAACTGCCTGTCTTAATCCTTCACATTAAAGCAGGCTTAAAAAGAAGTCCTGAAGTTCTTTGACCTAATGAACATATGGTCATCTGTTTGGGGTGGGGAGAACATAAGATGCTGAAGTAAAATTTCTGATTTTAAAAGAATATCAGCAACTTGCATTTTGCTGTATAGTCAGCACTTACAGAAGCATGACAGTAACTTCACAGCTTATCCAATTACCTTTTACGGCTATCAAAGACCTGAAAACTGCAGATGCCACTAGGTGCTAAAGGAATGTAGAAGATGGTTTACAAAAATATTTCACATGTTAAGGAAACAGGGTTAATTTCAGAATCCATTAAACAGCTCTTCTTCTCTTCATTATATTAAAATTCACTCAGGTTTGAAGAAATTGTGCCTATTGTAATAACACTGGTACAGATAAAATAAATTCTGATGGAAGAACTTTCTATTAAAATGCACTAATTCTTTAAGTGTAAAATATCACTCTCCCATTGATAAGTAAAGTACATTGACCAAATGGATGAATGGCATAAAAAACTGGTTTTGGAGGCAATTACTACTCTCTATGTAAGTCAGCAAAATAGTGTTTAAACGAAAATTAGTTTGAGCTTTTGGGTCCTGATTAAAAAAGGCATTAAAGCACAAGTTTAAACTTAAGCCGGTACTTAATTGCTTTGCTGAATTAAGGCCCCTGTGCTGAAAGTGCAGGATCGTTCCCTGTGAATACTCATGATTGGATTGTTTATAAAGTGAGGAGTGTACAGGGATTTAAACTTCTGGGTAGTTCAGATGTGCGGGGTCAGCTTCCCCTGTCAATGGAACATGTAGCACACTGGCTAAGTGTGTGTTAACTTGTCTTCCTCTAATACCTGGCTTAGACAGGGTGAGCCTTCTATGAAGTCCAGCTAATGGAGCTGCTCTTTTTGCGCACTAGAGGCCCGTACCAGTAATACAATAGGTTGCGACTTCTATTCCCAGGTAGTACTTGTTTGGGGCAGAATGGGAAAGGGGCACCTTATATTTTTGATGTGTGTGTAAGCCAGCTTTTAGCCTTTGAAAATCTACCCCATGAAGACAAACAAAACTCCATGTTTGTTTCAATATACCCTGTAAACTTACTGGGCCCACTAGGCTTGGCTGGCTATCTATCTATCTATCTATCTATCTAAATTATTTGAAGCTTATGGTTCTTTTAAATTAGAGATTTTACAGTGAAAATATCTTGTCACAAAGCTGTCTTTTGTCTTGATCAACAGCATTCAGTAAGAGAGTGAATGAGGAAGTTTTTGGCATTAGTTTCTATTGTGTTTTTTAATAATACATGATTATCTTCTTTCTGCTTCATAATGGGGGTTACCACCTCAGAGTCCTAATAGGTCTGTGGAAATAGCAGGATGGACCCAGTGGAGAGATCTTCCTTGACTGAAAATAAATGGTGACTCCATTCTCTCTGTATCTGTCTGTCTGTCTCTCTCTCTCTCTCATAAAAAGAGGCATATTTGCTGAGTTCATTTTGTTAGATTAATCCAAGCTCGTTGTCTGGATCTTGGATTTTGACTTAGTCCAATTATTGTGCTCTGTTAAAACAGAGCTTTTAAGCTAGTGTGTTGAAAGAGCCAAGGCCATCTGTTAGGTAGGCTCGAGTGCTAGACAGTGATTATCTGGGATTGTGCAACTTGAGCTAAGTAGGCTGTTGAAGGAAATCAGAAATCTAGGACTGGCCCGCTCAGCGATGGCCTCCCTTAAGAAAGCTTGGAAAAACTGTGGCTTCTTTAAGTGTACAAACGTTCAATTGGTGAAAAGCTTATTTTTTTCCATACAGACTTATGGATGTTAATCATGGGAAATTAGTGCTGCTGAGAAGAAAGCCTTTGAGATGTGATGCTGGCAATAGACACGTATTTTCGGGACAGGAAAAAAATATTATTAGAGAGAAGCAGATCCTATTGTCAGAAATCAACAGGCACAAACATATGTACTTTGCTCACATCAAGTGTAGAAATGAACTTTCTCAAGGTTAATTTCATCATTGAAGGTTGTTATAGTAGGGGCTGACCAGCAAAGAGATGGATAGATGGCAGATCACTTGGAGGTCAACACACTTAAAACTAGTAAAGGACTGAGAGAGGCTTTTGAAAATTCTGTTATGATGTCAACAATATTCAGATGTGAATACATGGATTTTTACTTACACTTGTGGAACTGAAACTCAGAGAAAGAGACTTGCAAAAGATGACAGTGGGCATCTGTGGCAAAGCTAGTAATTGAACCCAGCTGTCTCAAGTGCTAGGGCAGCATCTTAACCACAAGGTCAATCTTCTTCTCTTCTTAACCCTTGCATGGCCAAGCCCAGCCTTACCTCGACCCACCCTGTGCACAGCCTCCTGGAATCCTGGCTGCACCCCCTAACTTGCTCAACTGAACATTGCCAGTTCTGCTGCCAGAGCTATTGGTGAAGCGTTATCCCTAAATGCTTGTTCTCTGATGGAACCAATGCATGCTGTCAGCTGTGATAGATTTCAAGTTAGATCAACTGTGTTTCGGAGGGAGGAGGGGCAGGGGGAATGCAGCAGATTAAGGTCTTTAAGCAGTCAAAATGTAAATCTTAAATTACCATTTGCATGGCTGACCGGAAAAAAAATGTGGGGAGAGAAAAAGAGCCTGTAAACATGATGATTAAGTGGATCCTATCTGGAGAAAATTATAGCATTCCTGAATGAAAGCTTTCTTTTTAACAGAGAAATCATTAAATGTTAAACTCATACTATTATTTGCATTTCACTGGAAAGACTCGCATGTGCAGAAATATCCATTTTAATTAGTGCTTGAAAAGAAGTCTCTCATACAGAGCCGTGCCTGGTAGGTATTTTTATACTCAGTGAACTCATTTTATATTATGATGATTTCCTCTAATTTTTAATTAACATGTCTAAGTTAGACTTGAGGAAAATGATCACTGTTTCATTAACTGGCTCACACTTGGAGATCTATGCAAGCCTAATTGATATGGTTGCTACAGGGTACTTTGTCAAAATGAGCCATTCTGCCATTACCTTTCTTTCCCTTTCCTTTCTTTCACATAAATGTGAATAAGAGGCAAACCTGCAGTATCTTTTTTTTTTAGACTTTTAAGTGACAGGACATTAATATATTACTACTAATTATAGGTTACATTTCCATATAGCTTTTCATTCTAAGCACACTTGACTATGCATATAGATCACTCATCTATCACTAATGTTCAATGTCCACACGCAGAATAATACACAACAACGCTTAGGAGGGGATGTGAAAGTGTTTCTCGCTGTCACTCTGCAGGAAAATTGCATAGACTAAAATGTAAGCATTCAATTAGAATATGCTTGCTAGACCATGCCAAACCCACTCCCCATTCACCTCCTAATTTACAGTATCATTATGATCAAAAGTGGTCAGATCCTTAGTTCTACACTTGTGATCATAACAGTATTGTACAGTAGAACCTCAAAGATACCAACACCACAGTTACGGACTTACCGGTTAACCGGACACCCTGTGGAACCAGAAGGCCTCAAACTAGGCAGCAGCGCAGACCAAAAAGAAAAGCAAATACTGTACTGCCTGGGGGCTTTAGAACTAGGATTCATGGCTTCAGCAACAGGGGGTTGGGGTTGGGGCTCCAGGCAGTTTGGGGGTGTCTCAGGGCTTCTGACCCACAGGAGCACCAGGGCTCAGGCCTTTATACTGGGCGGGGGGAGTATTGGAGCTCGGGGCTTCAGCCTCGTGATGCTGTTTCTGGCTTCAGCCCTGTGGGGGACATCGGAGCTCCAGGATTTAGCGACAAGGGGAGCACCAGTTTCAACCCCAGCACTCCCCTAATTAAATCCCCAAGCCCTGGCACGCCCTCTTGAAGCTGGGAGCGGAGCTGTGGGGAGCCCTGAGCCCCTTGCCCCCCCATGAGCCTGAAACTGGGGCCATGGGGCTTAAGCCTCCTGTCTCAGTGCTCCCCTCCCGTCTAAAGCACTGAGCCCCACATGTTCCCATGGGGTAGAAGCCCTGAGCCCCTTGCCAGAAGCCCTGGGGCCGCAAGGGTCAGAATCCCCGACTCTCCCCTCCCACACTTGGAGCTCTAACCCTCCCCCACTCTGCGGCTGCAGCCCCACTTTCCCGTGAGGCTGTAGTTACGAACTTCAGACTTATGGAACACAGAGTTATGAACAATCTCCGTTCCTAAGGTTTCTGTAACCCTGGGGTTCCACTGTATATCTGAAAATTGGATTGTAGATCTGAAAGATGACACCATCCTGGGAAAATTGGTTCAGGTGTTTGAAGGCAATGTCCATAAAGGGTGAAAGACTGGGCTGGGACTCAGGAGACCCAGCTCTGCCACTTACTTCCTGGGTGATCTCGGGCAAGTCACTTCACCTCTCTGTGGCTCCATGTCCCCTTCTATAAAATGGGGATAATGATACTGACCTTTGTAAAGTGCTTTATGATCTACTGATGAAAGTCATCTATAAATGCAAGGTGTTGCTATTATTTTAATAAATGGATACTTTGATAATCACTAAATGGCTACGGGTTTAGCTCTTCCATTAGGTTTTTTTAAATCCATAAACTGTGGTAAGTAGGTGCAGATCTGAAGATACAAAATACATTAAAAATGATGAACATTGAACCCAACAGTACTCTATATGCAAAGTATTTATTATGTCATGAAAGTGAATTAGATAGTGTAGAGTCAATGGTTGGAAGCAAAGGGTGGTTACATTGAAGATGCTGTCCTCTCTGGACTCACCATACTGCAATGAAAACCTGTGTCTCTACTGTTTGCTTATAATGTAAAAAATCTAAATAATTGCAATAGCTGTAGTGTTGATATGTTACAAATGTTGCAAATATGTTTTTTTAAGCCATTATTAAAGGATAATACAATTTTTTATGTTTCTTTACACTTCACTTATAAAATATTTCATTGCTATATCTTTTGTAGTGTGGGGTAAAAGTCAGAACTGAGCATTTTTTAGTTCAAAATATCATGCTGGCTTCTTGAAGGCGAAACCTAGCAGAAACTGTAGGGATTTTGTACAAAATATGATGAAATAATGTAGGAATAACCTTGGCCCCAGTACACAGTGAGAATAATAAGAACTTACTTTTCTTTAAAGCATCTTTCATCTTGAAAGATCCCAAAGTATTTTATAGTCCTTTATATATATAGCACTCAACCAACACTGAAATGGAGCCGGTGGTGGGAAGCAAGCCCACCAGGAAGCAAAATGTTAATTTTCTCAAACCCTGTCATCCTCCTGCTTTAGTTGGTTTCAGGAGAGAAACTATTATATTTGCAGGTTCACTTAACACCTTTATTTGTTTCCGTGACACGTATAGATTCACTGTGGATTTAGACATAGAATAAATGAATTTATTTAGGTGATGTGATCATTGTTTGCTAGGAGGACTTTAATACAGCATCAAAAAGCACAACACTAGAGTTAAGGTTGCATTAGCAATTCCTTCAGAGAGATGATCTTCCATGGATTTGGAATTTGGTTTTAAAATTTTGGGATAAGAGGATTCTAGCCAGAAACAGTTATTTGTATTTAATGACTTTTTATTGCTGTGTTTCTTTTATTTACAATTCAGTTTTTTAAGGAGAACAAAGGTGGTTCTTTTGAAACATGCTATCCTAGAGTCCCACCAATCTCTCTACATTTTCCCATTTACTTTGCTTCAAGACTTCACATGATAACAGATTTGCCCATCCAGGCGGGTTGGATGAGATAGTTTCCATGATCTGTCAATGGGAAACAGTAAGTGAAATCACTGCAGAGCAATATAATGACTAATAAAGATCCAGAGGCGTGGATCTAGTATATTGTGTATGTATGAATAGACCCTTCTTACAAAAATTAATGGTGCTATTTGAAAGCTTTAATTTTAGATAGCTACAATCAAATTTTATTCAGACACCTTGCTATTACTCATGGTATTTAAACCGTTTCATAAAACAATGAATTGGGTATGCAATTAGTAAATGTGGCAGTTTTTGTGCATATCAGTAAGTTGCACACAGCCCTGGCTGGACCTTTAATGTCTGTTACATTGGGGACAGGGAACATAGACAACAACATGGCTATCACCAAATACCATGATATATTAAAGTTCCTTCTAGGCAGCGACTGCGGAATTGGAGATTCAGCGCTCCCAATGGTATTAATAGAAAGGAGACCATGTATGGCCAGAATAGGAAACCTAAACAGCCTGATTCATTGACAATAACTGAAGTTGGATCAGGCCCAAAGAACTGAACTATGGTTTGGAATTTTATTTTACCTTCCCTGGCTATGCATCTGCACACTAACTTAGACTAGCTCTTATAATATCTTGTTCATGGAGAGTTTCCATTGCTCATTTGGAATTTTGAATGCTCCCATATTTTTTCCTATTATAAACCTTTGGCTGCCTTTAGCTCCCATGTTGCAGCCATTCTTTCTTTATCTCACCTGGGAGTGGATTGCAACCTCCCCTTGAAGCCTCTTATTTTCATGGTTTAATTGATCATATTGATTGTTGATGATGGCTTGCTTCTTCTTCCCTAGGGACAGAACATTCTAGATAGCATTTGTCATACTTTTAACGATTTCAGGGGAAAAAGCTGTCCTTTGAGTTAAATTGCTGTCTGCAGAGACTAAAAAGACCTTTCACCCTCTCTGGGCCCAGGGCGGCCTTTAATAAGTAGGAAACATGATTTCTTTCCCTGGTAAATGCAGAATCAGTGTCTTTTAAACTGAATGGATTTCTGCAAATAAGAGGATGGAACTCTGAACTGAGCAGCCTGTAAATACAGACATGTCAGTTTTTTATGTGTTGAATTCTAAATACCTCCTGGTCTTACACTCACATTAAAACCTCTCTTACTGCTTTAAGAGTGCTCTTTCATTCAGAAGATACCAGTCCTTCTATTTCTATAAAATTCAAAGCCACACTGTGTTAAGTAACTAAGCTTGTTCTTGCACATGGTATTCACTCCTTTCAAATCTTCAAGTCATTTTGATGTATATGCTCCTGTTGTAATCATAAAGGCATTTTTGCTACATGTGTAGAACTGTTTGAAAACCAGATTAAAGCAGAGCTGAGTTAGAACAGTTATTTCACCATTTGTGAGGTTGGTGTGCCTAGGGGAGACACCATTCATTACCTAGGAGGGAAGAGGAGGTGGTTCAAAAAATCTCAGGGAAAATTGGGAAGAAAGAAGAGAAGAAAAAGCATTTGTATAGGACAGGGCTAAACCATCAATAGCTACCAATTATTCTTCCTTTATTGTATCCACTGTGGAAACAATCCAACTGAAGAAAACTGCAGCAAGCTGCCTTGTATGGAGGAATAAATGCACTATTTTCTCCCAATATTTTTCCAACAAAGAACTTGTGTCCCCTCTCCTAGTCCTCCATCTCAGAAAATATTGACTTTTTGGAGATCTCGGCACTCTTTCTGTGCTAAGGAGAGGAACGCAGAGTTTGAGAAACTCTGAATTAGAATAATATCTCTGGTTTGATTTATGGAACTTGTATATTACTTTGCATATAATTTGCTTAAATCTTCAAATGTAGGTCACTAAAGTTTGATATTATATGTAGGTTAGCTAAATGTTCACTGGAGCTTCAATATGGATTTAAGTGGCTAACTCAGGCACATGTGTTTAAAAATCCTGGCCTAAATGTCTTGCCTGTCCCAGGCTGCATGGAAGAGCTGAGAATGGAAACCAGGACACAACCTGACTCCATCTTGGTATTCAGTTACTAACTACTAGACCATCCATATTGCCTTAAGGTGACTAGATATTTTAGCTAACTAGTTGTTCTGGACGCCTCTTCCTCTAAACAAATGATTTTTTAAGGAGCACAAAGGTAGTTTTGCCTTCCAACACCATAATGTGCATTACCACCTATCAGGTGAAATCAGCTTTAGAATTTGTGGTAGTGTCACAAGATTTACAAGATTTGTATTGATGCACCCTTAATTTTAGGAGACAGGAGTGCAGCCCTAAAGATAAATATACTTGAATTTTGAATCATAAAGAGAAAAGAATATATTTCTCTTGAAGTGCTAAGACTAAAGAAGTTGGACATTATTCTAGGCATGTGAATTTTGTTTTATATCTGTAGTCTTGACAGAATTTTTGCAAAATATAGGATTTTAGTTTTGGTGTGGATGAAATTTTCCTGTATAGATTCATGTCTGTGGTCTATCTCCATCCATCTCTAGTTTGCTAGATACAAGACTGTTGTTGAGTGTTTGTTGAGTAGATTGACCTTCAGAAGCAAATTTGTAGGTCTGTCTTCAGGGTACAACAACGTGTATCATTAAATTGAATTAGCTCTCACCTGGTTTCTGTAGTGTATGCCTGGAGGTCCCTTGTGAACTGCAATGTTATTAAGTCAAAAACTGTAAAGTTCTGTGTTTATTTTAAAAATAAAGCATTGGTTGAATTTGCTGCGTGTAGGACACATCAAATCTTGAAGTCCTTTGGGAATTTTTGGTTTTGTCAGCAATGATTTCTTTTTGTTTTTAAAGAACTTTTTCAGGTTCAGATTCACCTTTAACCTCTTCAGATTTCCTGCATCTTCCAAGCTGCTAGTTGTGGCTTTGTTTAGATTCCCATTAACTTTAATGGACTTTGGATCAGGCTTAAAATAAATGCTTGAGAAGGTGGGAGGAAAAAAGCCAACCCATTTAATAGTAGACAGGACCTCAGCTACTACTCGAAACCTTATTTGTGTAGCAAGGTGATTTAAAACAAAAAAAAAATTCTCTGCTCCCCCCACTCACCTCCCCTTTTCCCTGCAAAAAGCTAACGTTCTCCTTTTCAAAGAGCACAAACCTCTCAGACCCAATTCCATTCTCACTTCCGTTCTACCCCACTGACTTTAATGGAGTTATTCCTGACTTATGCAGCACTAGGCCCACCAAGTTTTAATCCTACAGTGTTTATGAGGTACGGCACCTTAACACATGTCACTGGTGCAGGACGAAACACTACCCATCCTTGGTCTCAAGCTAATTAACTTCTCAGTGGGGGACATAGTTTTCTTCTACTCCTGGCAGATCCTGAATATCAGAATTCTAAAGTTGTCTCATATATATATATATATATATCTACATATCTATATATATATATCTATATATATATATCTATCTACATATCTATATCTATATATCTATATATATCTATATCTATATATATCTATATCTATATATATCTATATATATCTATATATATCTATATATATATATATATATGTAGATATAGATATAGATATTCTGATAGATATATATAGTTATAGATATTCTGATAGATATTCTGATAGATAGATATAGTTATAGATATTCTGATAGATATTCTGATAGATAGATATAGATATTCTGATAGATAGATATAGATATAGATATTCTGATAGATATATAGATATAGATATATATGAGACAACTTTAGAATTATACACACACACACACACACACATATAGCCCTGCTCTGCCTGCCACTGACCTCCTGCGTTACCCTGGGCAAGTTGCTTAGTCTCTTTGGGGATGTGTGCACTGCACTTAGTCACCTGTGGTTGGCCTATTCCAGCTGACTTGGGCTCGCGGGGCTCAGGTTAAGGGCTATTTAATTGCTGCATAGATATTCCGGCTTGGGCTGCACATGGAGCTCTTGGACCCTTCCACCTTGCTGGGTTTTAGAGCCCAGGCTTCATCCCCAACCTGAACATCTGCGTCCCTTAACCTGAGCCTTGTGGGTCTGAATCTGCTAGCACAAGCCAGCCATGGATGTCTAATTGCTTTGTGCTCCATTACCCTTTGTAAAATGGGGTTAATAGCACTGCCCTACTTCATAGGATGTTCAGGAGGAGTACATTAAAGACTGTGAGATGCTTGGATTCCATGAACATGGGCCATATTCGTATCAGAACTATTCTAGAACATTTGTTTCCGAGGGGCAATAAGTTAGTTTTAATTTTTCTCTTCTGCTGTGCTCTATGCTTAACAGGTTAATGTGCTGTTAGAACAGCACATTAACCTTTACAGACAAAGGGAAGAAAATTTATAGTCTCAATAATATTTTTAAAAGCTCTCTAAAATATTTCTAAAATAATTTTGGGCACTTTTTGGGAAGAGACCAGATATGTAAAATTTCAGGCCCGACGGGAATAACGCCATTAAGAGGCTTCTCTGAAGCTGCGTTGCAGCCTTAATGATAGCCTGGCAAATGCTGAAATACAAGAGACTGCCTCCAAAAGGTTTGTTGCAATCTTAATTCTTTATTATAGTGAAATATGTATATGATTAATCAAGGCCTGGCATCCTTTTCTGCTTGTATGTCCTTGATCTGGAGGTCAGATTGAAAAATGCATTTGAGCTTTAAAATTTGAACTTTTGAATGTCTTGAAACTTGGCTTTAAGCTATCCAATTGCATTAAAATACTGGAAAGTGGCTGAGATAGAATGTAGTCTCTGTGTGACAGAACATGGCTGGTAGCTATCCAAACTACATAGCACCTCAGTGAATATGGGCATATCTCCTATCAGATATGGTGTTATTTCACTTAATTATGGTGACTCTGAACTGTTAAAGTAACTGACGCATAGAACAGGGTGGGGTAAGGTTAAGTATGAGTGAAGACTGAAGGTAGCCAAAAAGCTCTGTACTCTCAGATTACAAAACTTCAGGTTTGGCTTTGGCTGTGAATGTAGAGACCTCTCCAGTGCTCCCCTGGTCCTTTCCAATGTTTTCTCTGATGTATTTGGCTGCTAGCCAGTTTATGCAAATGCTCCCAAGCCCTTACTAATATTCTTCTGGCCCATTTGCATGCTCTCTTTGCCCTCCTACACCCTTTCCAATGATGCAGATACTTATTTCAGCTGCTTCAGAAATAATACAGAAAGTTAAATGTACTTTGCACCTCCTGAAGGGGCTGGTGCTGATCTCTTATCCCAGTTAAGCTCCATTAACTTCACTGGAGTTAGTCCTAATTTTTCTTGCTGTAAGCAAGATCAGAGTGGCCCAAAGTGGATAGAGACTCTCAGAAGCTGAGCCCTAGCATCTCCTTTCACATACCTGAATGGGAGCAGAGTATTAGCACTCCTGCAGAAATGGAACCCATTTTTTTAAACCAAGGAAATATTATAGAATGGTGAAGGAAATGGAAGGTTAAAATGAAATAAAGAAAGTAGGAGACGGCAAGGAGAAGGGAGGAGGAAAGAGGACAGTCAACTCAGACCGTTTTTGTAGTGTTCAGTTATTTGGCTAAGCATTCCCCAAAGCTTTGCTTTCCAGACTAGACTTCTAGACCATTATCCTAGTCAATCTATCTAATATATGTATATGGCTCCCATTGCCATAGTATCTGAGCACCTCACAGTTTCTAATGTAGTTATCCTTTCAACGCACCTATGAAAGGCATCCTGGCCTACTGGATAGAGCATTGGACGGGGACTCAAACCCTGGGTTCTATTCCAAGCTCTGCCACTGACCTGCTGGGTGTCCTTGGGCAAGTCACTTCACCTCTCTGGGCCTCAGTTTCCTCATCTGTATAATGGGGGAAATGATACTAAACTTCTTTTGTAAAATGGTTTGAGAACCACTGAAGAAAATTGCTGTATGAGAGCTAGGCATTATTATTATGCCTTTCTAACAGGTCACACGCTATTATAATAGGTTTGCACATCTGTAAAACACCAAATTCAGATAATAGTAGCAGCAGCCCACCAGAGGTGCAAAGTACTAAATTTTCCCATTTCAAGATTAATGAGATTAAAAATTTAGGCATTGATCCTGCATTAGGATCAACTAGTAAAAGCGTCAGCTCGTCAGTGGCTTGAGGAGTCACGTTAACTAACACGATGTTAAATGTAATTTAGTAGTCAGAGTAGCAGGGGGGATAAGTCGTGACCCCATGTCAACTAGTCATGATGATTAACTCTGATTCTGGTGATAGACAAGCAGCTGTGCAGGAAAATGTGGATGTATTTGCCAATATATCTAAATCAGATGAGCATTCTTCCCAGGTTACGGTATCCTCTGTAAATGTTTTCATATGTCCTGCATTATGTTGCTTTTCAAAACTAAGATCTTAACTTATATTATATTATATTATATTATATTATATTATATTATATTATATTATATT
>ML677326.1:17253630-17665854 GCA_007922305.1 Dermatemys mawii | reverse complement strand
ATCTATCTATCTATCTATCTATCTATCTATCTATCTATCTATCTATCTATCTATCTATCATGGCTAGGGAAACTGAAGTTCAGCATTTCATTTTAATTGCAGGAAAACATGGATTTTTATGTTTTTTTTAATCTGAGAATTTTGTTTTTTTATCCTGGAAAATTAGGACCGTTGCTGATAATGTAGGAACAATACTATTTTTAATCTCTAGCTGGAGCCATTTTCCTGAGCCTTACTAGATAACTAAATAGTCAAAACAAGCAATGAGAAAAGGAAACACAAAATTTCCAGGAATGTAAATTTCTGACACAGCCTCAGGGCTTTGGTTCAAGAAATCGGCAACCAGAGTATTTAGTAGCTTCATTAAGGACAGATGTGGAACCCAGATTGTTGCAAACTCTCTAACCACATAAACGCTTGCATGGAGCATTCCTCGCCTTATGTAGCTCATGCAAAGAGAAGCCACAATTGCAGGCCTTGCTCCTTATATGTGGCCTCACTGGTCCACAGCACCCCAAAAGGAGTCAGGAGAAGGCAAGATCTATGGTCTGGCCTAGCACACCCACTTGCGAAGTAGGCTGGCTGTGCTGGTTGGAGGAGGAGTCTGTGTCCTCTTAATCTTCCCAGATTTCCCATACAGTGGGGTAGCCCTGCACCACCCAATATTTATGCCAGTGGCTAAAGAGCACAGTCTGCCCCAGCCTCCTGCTCCAATACTGTACATATTGCATAAGGGTAAATAGAACCTCTTTGCTTCACATCAAGTATATGATAACTAGCACCTCTGAATGTGAAAACTGAAGAATGTGAGCCTGATCTGGCCATTTTCTGCAGAATGGCCTTGGTTCCCATGGACCTTAGTGGGAGTGGAGGGCACTCAGCATCTTTCAGGGTTGGCCCTTTAAGAACTATGACAGTTAATTTTGAATTTCCATTTAAAGCTCCCAACTTGTGGGATGCGATAAATCAATCTCCTAGTGATCTCCCATTGACTCCGGTACTTCGCCACGAGAGGCACAGGCGGAGTCAATGGGGGAGCGGCAGCAGTCGACTCAGCGCTTTGAAGACGCCACAGTAAGTCAACCTAAATATGTCAACTCCAGCTACGCTATTCCCAGAGCTGAAGATGCATATCTTAGGTCAATCCTCCCCCCAGTTTAGACCAGGGCTAAGTTCATCTATCAATAAGACTCTTCCAAAATTACCCATTGAGATCCTGCACTTTCAACATAAACATTAAATATGCTTTATATAATGCTCTTATTTAAGACAATTGCTTTAGGTCTGAGTCTACTCTGAATATTCATGTAAATGAGGTGTAACTACACTGACACCAGTGGAGTTACATCATCATAAAACTTGTGTGAGAAGAAATCAGGCCTTTCCCTGTTCTTTCATGCAATGGATTTACAAGATAGTTTGCCTTTTTAAACCAGAATGAAGCACCCCATGAGGAAACTGCTTAGAAGTAGCCTTAGAAAGAGTTGGCTGTTGATTTAACAATCAACTTATGTTTCTGGAATGCAGCTAAAATAGGAGCTTGGAGCAGGGGTTTGAAACTGGAACTGAACTTTGTGGTTTGGACATAAATCTACTTTTCTGTAAACAGGAGTTAAGAAGTGAATATACTCCAGTTGTAGCATGTATTATGATTACAAAACTACCTAAGGATGCAAAGAGAATAAGAATAGTATTTAGAATAAACCCCGTTTCTCCTGAAAGCTTCATGTTCCGAACTGTGTGCAAAAAAACAAGAAAATTGGTAAACAATGAACCATAGCATAATAGGAAAGTAAACAGTTGTACTTTCTCTATATAGCTAAAGATAGCTGGTATAAATTGACATATCTCCACTGACTTTCAATGGAAGTACATAAGATTACACAAACCGATGACCTACCCCAGTGTATTCCTATGTAAAACACCTATTTTATTGTAGATTTTTTTTTTTGCTCTTTACACTTCTAGTTGCATAAGAACAAATACACAATAAAACAGACGTGGAAAAAAATCATAGAGACTTTTGGTTATAGGGAAAAGCCATTCATCTCTGCAAGGTTTGTATGTTCTAATGGGAATTAATGCTGTCATATTATTTCCTGAATGAGCCCAGTATTTGTCTCTCTCTCAATTGTCTTCCTGGCTAGAACAATCCCACACATTTACTCTTCTCCGTATGGGGGCAAAAAAAGGTACTTTAAATGCCGTTGATAAAGGTATTGTAGCACTGTGGCTGCTATTACAGTAGAGTTGCAGGGTTTCCCCCAAAGCCTGTAGATCCTAGTTCTAAAACAAAGCTACTGAAAAATTGGCGTTTTAGCTTAATGAAATCACTATTAGCTGCATAGCAAAACAGCTCTTTGTAGTTGTCTTCTTAGTACAGCTCATGTACAGGGTCTGTTTCTGATGTTGAATACTATGGATTTAGTTGAATTCATCCTGTTTTGCAACAGTGTAAAAGAGATCAGAATCAGACGCACAGTAAAATTATGCTAATTACCCTCATTTTTGTGGCTTCCATTTTGTATATCAACCTCCAAGCTTGAGTTCTCTGGCCCAGATAATTACATTTAGGCAATCAACCTCATTTGCAATTAATAGCATGTTGTTTCATGTTACCCTTATGCCCATAAGGGGCGCCAGTCTCTTTTGCTTTTGCCATCCCTTCCCTGAAAGCCTCCCCTGATTTTTAATGTACTTATGGGTTACTTTAAAAGAAAAACTTTCACTTGGTATTTTTGGATCAGTTTCACTCTTTTTGATGAAGATCTTCAGACCATTTCCCTGCATCCTTTACCAAAACCCTTCACTAAAATCTGACTCCAGACACTATTTAGAGAATTCCTTTATTTAGGAGCCAGTTGTGATCGTTTGAGGTTAAGTGAGATTAACTCTGATCCATGTATTCTGACTCTTTAGTGCAGATCTGTCCCATGTATGAGCCACCACACAATGTTGTCCCTCTGCTGAGAAGTAGCAGATGTCATGGCCTTGCAGGTCAGCTGTCCGTTGGAGGAGAAATTGCTGATGCAGCCTGAGCGTATGTTTTGTTTAATCTAGAAGGACAAGTCTATTCTGCAAAATGAAGTCGACCTATGTCATATGGACATACAGCCACCACAGTAATTAAATTGCTTGTGCATGTCCACATTGCGCTCCTTGTGTCAGTGGAGCATGTCCTCATCAGGAGTGCTTGCGCTGATTTAACTGTCAGTGTTGGGCATTGTGGGATGGCATCTGAAAGCCAGCAGCAGTTAGCTGATGTAAGCAAGGCAGTGTCTACACTGACACTGTGTTGACCTAACTACATTGAGTTAAGTCTATGCCTCGCGTGGAGGTGAAGTTAAGTCTGTGTAGTGGGCGAGTTACATCGGTGGGAGCTACATTTTAATGTAAACACTTACAGAGTTAGGTTGACATAAGCTCCCTTATGTCGATCTAACTCTGTAGTGTAGACCATGCCTTACATCAAAGGTGGGAAAACTGTGGACCGTGGGCTAGCCCCCAGCCCCTCCCCTGCTGTCCTCCCTCCCCTGCAGCCTCAGCTAGCCGTGCCACCAGCGCTCTGGGCAGCAGGGTTGCGAGCTCCTATTGGGTAGCGCGGTGGCTTGGCTGGTTCTGACCGAGCGGTGTGGCTGCCAGACATACTGCTCTGAACGGCATGGTAAGGAGGTGGGGAGATTGGATAAGGGGCAGGGAGTCAAAGGACAGGGAGCAGCGGGCAGATGGATGGGGTGGAAGTTCAGGGGGTGGCCAGGGGATAGGGAACAGGGGGAGGATTGGATAGGCGTGGGAGTCCTGGGGGGCCTGTCAGGGGATGGGAGTATGCATAGGGGTCAGGACAGTCGGGGGACAGGAAGCGGGGGGGGAGTGGATGGGAGGGTGGGATCCAAGGGGGGCAGTTAAGGGCAGCGGGTCCTGGGAGGGGGCAGACAGGACAAGGAGCAGGGGGTGTTGAATGGGTGGGGAGTTCTGATGGGGGTGGGCAGTGGGAGGGGATGGGGGCCAGGCTGTTTGAGAAGGCACAACCTTCCCTACCCGGCTCTCCATACAGTCTTGGAGCCTTGGTGTGGCCCTCTGGCCTAAAAGTTTGCTCACCCCTGCCTTACATACATACACCAGTCCCGGAACAGAGGTGGTCAGGCAATCCTCTCTTTCAGGGATCTCAGTGCAAACACAAGAGCCTAGTTCCCAGGGAGCAAGTTTGCCTCAAGAAATGACTCTTGATAAAGAGATTCAGGCAAAGAGGAAGTTCCCTTACTACTTATCACAGCTACTCGAAAGAACCTGCATCAGAAAACCAACACCACGGCATTTCCTTCCAAGACTAAAAACTTACTCTCGTGCTAAGAAAAAAAAGCCATGTAAGACTGTCACAGCTCCACCTGGTGATCTCTGCCGTCTGTGTGCTGGATGAAATTCTATACATATATTATGCAGGTTCCAGACTGGATGATCATACTGATTACTTCAGGCCTTAAAAACCTTTAAATCTATACAAATATTAACTAGTATTATTGTCGTTGGGCTATTGAAAAGCCTCATTCTGTTCTTCTGAAACTTGCTTTGCCATTATCCCTTCCTCTCTTTGCCATCACGCATGCATCACATAGGTTTGGTGTACACCTAAATTTAAGTCAAACGATCTACATTGCTCAGGCTTGTGGAAAAACTTTGCACCGTGTGCAACTCAGTTACATCAACCTAATCTCCACCGTAGATGCAGCTAGGTCAGTGGAAGACTTCTTCCATCCACCTATGTATGGCCGGCCTCTTGACGGGGTAGATTTACTACAGCGATGGGAAAAACCACTTCAGTCCTTGTAGCGAGTGTCTGCACTACAGTGCTACAGTATCATAGCTGCAATTGTGTTGCTTGTAGGATATGTAGTGTAGACATATCCTTATTAACTTTCTCTCTACCAGTGAATCAAGCGGTTTGGGGAGGCTCAGTGGCCCAGTTAAAAAGGGGACCCTAGCCTCTGTTTGTCAGGAGAGAGATCACTTGATCATTACCTGTTAGCTTCACTCCTTCTCGGGTATCTGGCATTGCCACTGTCGGTAGGCAGGATACTGGGCTAGATGGACCTTTTGTCTGACCCAGTATGGCCATTCTTATATTCTTAGCAGTTTGAGGCAGGGTTAGACTGGGATTCATAAAATAACCAGAGACCTTGATTTTGCATCTGGATCTATACAGGCTGACCCTTGTACCTATGCAGAACCCTGTTAATTTTAGCAGGTCATTTCAGTCTGCCCATGTGGGTTACACTGTAGGATTGGATGCCTACATTTCATATGGCTGCAAAGTCTAATAGTTGAGTAATAAACTAGTGAGAGAATGGTACTTGGTAATCAAAATGCTAACAACCCTGCTACGTCAGCAGTGTTAGCTCGTTCCACTGATGAAATAGAAACACAAATAATCATGGAAGCATGTGAGTAGATCTAGGAAACTCTAGGGTTATTTGTGCTGTCTGATTTGTGTCTGCTACTATGTATATTGTCTGTTTACTTAGTAGTTATTGATCTTATAACTGAGATAAACGTATCTACTTATTTTGCTGAAAGCAAGCAAGGTAGATCAGCAGAGGTCACCTTGGTTTCCTCTCTGAATATAGCTTAAAATAACTGATGCTCTTCACTGAGGACAAGTTAAGATGATAGTTCATAAAATTCTTATTCAAAAGAGTGTTAATGAAAGCTTATTAAACTCCTGGGGATACGAGGCATAGGTCATTTTAGCCACATTAACGTAAATAAATGCAAAAATGTATTAAACTAATCAAGGACTAGAATTTCAGATGTACCCTACTTGTGCTGGCAAAGGATGTGTGTTTGGGGGGCTACCAGTCACATAGACTAAGGGACAGGTGCAATTCACCACAGAGGGTCCATCTTAGGAGCTATATGGGACTTAAATCAGACATAGGGCATTGAGCAAAATTTATCCTAAGTGCACAGTTTTGTACATAAAATAGATTAATTTATGCACAAGCTGATATA
This sequence comes from Dermatemys mawii, assembly GCA_007922305.1. Lineage (NCBI taxonomy): Eukaryota > Metazoa > Chordata > Testudines > Dermatemydidae > Dermatemys > Dermatemys mawii. The sequence continues at coordinate 17,659,848 of ML677326.1, read as the reverse complement.
TGTGTGTACTTTGGATGCACAAGAATCTCTGTGTGCATACATGCATATATTTTATGGACGCAACTTTGGGCACCTATATTTGAAATTTAGGACTAGTTATTCTATTTTAAATAAGAAACAGCTAGGAAATTCATACTCACGCTTAGCACTTGTCTCAAACATGAACTAATTAGTCATCATAACACTCCTTAGAAATAGGTATGTAAATATCTTTATTTTACAAATGGGATAATTGAGATGTTCAGTGACCTGCTGAAAGTGACACAGTAACTCAGAAACATACATGGCCACAATTGGAACAGGCCAATTTCTGGCTTTCAATCCTCTTATCAGACCACTGGACAACACTCTGTCTCTGATATGGATTCAGCTTTTCCCTGCTTAACTTGTTATAGATGATAAATAATAGATGATGATTACAAATAAAGTTTTAATTGCATAATTATCAGGCTGTAATGATATGGTAGTGCTAACACCACTCACCATGTAATTGCCATTGTTCCCAGTGGCATTATCATGTAGTTAATGCCTTGCTACAGCAAAATATCCTGCATTTTTGATGTTAACTATGCTGTTTAACTCCTCTTAGCATTTTATGATGAACCCAACATTTGTCAATTCTCAAATCAGTGCATGATTTTACCCAATGTGGGCGTGTGTACACACACACACACACTCTTCAGCCATCAGTGGGGCATCAACACGTAATGATTGTAGGCTGTCAGAGTGAATATCTTCGTCAGAGAGAAGCTTGTTTGTTTAGGCACATTTCTGAAAAGTGCTAATTCGCAACAGCTCTAGGCACTTAGACAAATATACAGAAGTAGGACTACATTTACAAAATAAAATGTTTTGCCCTTTATAAGCTGGCCTCAATTCCCACATATCACCCAGCAAAATAATCTCTCCATGCATCTTTCATGTCCTTCAGACAATACTTTCTAGCAAAGTCTTGGGGAAACTGATACACTCTACAAAGTGATCAATATTTCAAGAAATTCAGGAGGGAAGATCCCTCACAGAAATTACTTTGCCACGTTTTAAATCATGGTGCTTTTATTTCAAGCACATCCACTGATTTTAACTGCAGTGGTATCTCCCACAGATACAAACTAGTTAGTTAGCAAGTTTCCAAATCATTTAGGGCTTTATAGGAGAAAAATTACACATAACCGCCTGTAAACTAATAAAAAGAAACTTGGTGGTAACTAATACAAAAAACAAGTGTAGACTACGGAGTAATATTTTCTCCATTTGAAGTTCAGCCTAATATGTGGACAGCCGTATTCCACACTAACTTGCATTAGATGGTCTTAAATTGTGGTTCTGCTCTAAACAGTAACTTTGTAAGAATGGGCTTGGAGGGTTGGGGAGAATCCAGTTATTGATTTGCTTACTTTCTGAGGAGGGAAAAAATAAAGTGTTTCAGCCCTCTGTGGAGAAAGAAATGATTCAGGACTATTTAGAAAAATTGGATGAGCACAAGTCCATGGGGCTGGATACGCTGCATCCGAGGGCGCTAAAGGAGTTGGTGGATGTGATTGTAGAGCCATTGGCCATTATCTCTGAAAACTCTTGGCGATCGGGGGAGGTCCCGGATGACTGGAAAAAGGCTAAAGTAGTGCCCATCTTTAAAAAAGGGAAGGAGGATCCAGGGAACTACAGGCCAGTCAGCCTCACCTCAGTCCCTGGAAAAATCATGAAGTGGGTCCTCAAGGAATCAATTCTGAAGTACGCAGAGAAAAGTGGTCAGGAACAGTCAGCATGGATTCACCAAGGGCAAATTATGCCTGAGTAACCTAATTGCCTTCTGTGATGAGATAACTGGCTCTGTGGATGAGGGGAAAGCAGTGGATGTGCTATTCCTTGACTTTAGCGAAGCTTTTGATACAGTCTCCCACAGTATTCTTGCCAGCAAGTTAAAGAAGTATGGTCTGGATGAGTGGACCATAAGATGGATAGAAAGCTGGCTGGATCGTCAGGCTCAACGGGTTATGATCAATGGCTCCATATCTAGTTGGCAGCTGGTATCAAGTGGAGTGCCCCAAGGGTTGGTCCTGAGGCCGGTTTTATTCAATATCTTTATCAGTAATCTGGAGGATGGTGTGGACTGCACCCTCAGCAAGTTTCCAGATGACACTAAACTGGGAGAAGTGGTAGATACTCTGGAAGGTAGGGAGAGGATACAGAGGGACCTAGAGAAATTAGAGGATTGTGCCAAAAGAAATTTGATGAGGTTCAACAAGGACAAGTGCAGAGTCCTGCACTTAGGACGGAAGAATCCCATGCACTGATACAGACTAGGGGCTGAACGGCTAAGCAGCAGTTCTGCAGAAAAGGACCTAGGGGTTACAGTGAATGAGAAGCTGGATATGAGTTAACAGTCCCTTGTTGCCAAGAAGGCTAACGGCATTTTGGGCTGTACAAGTAGGGACTTTGCCAACAGATCTAGGGATGTGATCGTTCCCCTCTATTCGACACTGGTGAGGTCTCATGTGGAGTACTGTATCCAGTTTTGGGGCCCACACTACAAGAAGGATGTGGAAAAATTGGAAAGAGTCCAGAGGATGGCAACAAAAATGATTAGGGGCCTGGAGCACATGACTTATGAGGAGAGGCTGAGAGAACTGGGATTGTTTAGTCTGCAGAAGAGAAGAAGACTGAGGGAAGATTTGATAGCTGTTTTCAGCTACCTGACAGGGGGTTCCAAAGAGGATGGATCTAGACTGTTCTCAGTGGTACCAGATGACAGAACAAGGAGTAATGGTCTCAAGTTGCATTGGGGAAGATTTAGGTTGGATATAAGGAAAAACTTTTTCACTAGGAGGGTGGTAGATGTTTTTAAGGTCAGCCTTGACAAAATCCTGGCTGGGATGATTTAGTTGGGGATTGGTCCTGCTTTGAGCAGGGGGTTGGACTAGATGACCTCCTGAAGTCCCTTCCAACCCTGATATTCTATGATTCTAATTCTGTATTAGCCTAGAAAACTCAGCTTGGGATCTGAAGTTGAACTAGCCAGAGAAAATTCAGTTTATCATTGCCAGTTAATAAAAATTCTGTAAATGAAAGCTGCCGACATTTACATCTGTACAGCTCAGTTTTCCTCAAATTGTGCCCTCAATTTCACCTGTGCCTTCATGAGATGATTTTGGAGACAGTTGAGTTGCAAACATGGCCCTGCAGTTGGAACTTGGTCAACAATTGTATATGATTTCACATTTGCGTAACAACATTTCATTGAAGTCAGTGTGATTTGTTCATGTTAGAAATATTCTTCCATGGATGGTGCTACAGTGGATGGTGCCGTACAATTTCCATTTATTTAATTTTATTTTCAGACATTTAAAATGTTTGGCTACTAAATTACACTCAGAAATTTAACATGCCCATTCTTGGCTCGTGAGCAAGAAACTTTCAGATAGGCAAATATGTGCTGAAATGTGCAGAAGATAAAGGCAATGGGGACAACACGCTATTCTGGCCATCTTAGCTTTTGCATACGAAAGAGATACTTTATATACTCTCTCTGATCTAGCATGAGGCAGTTCCAGTGATCCACAGTCCCAAAAGGCTGTCAGTGGTTCCTGTACAAAAGATGCCCTAATGCTATAAAGGCTTAAGCACATGCTTGACTTCAGTAGGATTACTCATAGTATGTAAGAGTAAGCAATGAACAAGCCTATGCAAGTTCACAGCCTGTGAATGCAGTCTTACTTATTGTAAGTTACTGGGGGCAGAGACTGTCTTTTTTGTTCTGTGTTTGTACAGTGCCTAGCACAATGGGATTTTGGCCTATGACTGGGGCTCCTAGATGTTACTGCAATATAAATAACAAAATGTTTATTATTTATTATATATTTTGATTTATAATATATTAAAAAATAACTACTATGCATGATAGTAGTTTACATAAAGTCATGGGCAGTTTTTTTTATTAAAATTACCTGTAATGTCTAATCCACTTTGAAGCACTTGTTTGAGAAATAATTATTTTTTCAAAACTGAGAGCCTTTGAGTCTATAAAGTAATCCAAGAAGTGGAAATTTTGTTTTATTAATAATCTGTATGACTTTTAAATGGCTATTTTTTACCTATAATTTTGGCAAATATGTAGTCAAAGAACGTAAGAAACAAATGATAAGTTGTGGACTGATTACCCAACTGTCATTTCCAATTTGGTACCATTTAAAAATGTTAAGGTATAAATCCTTAACACAGGCTTTATATTGTTAAGAATAGACCCTTATCTACGTTATACAGATGCTAAAAGGCATGGATGTAATACAACGGAGCCTTGTTAAATACATAACCTTGGGGCGCAGAAATGTTATTTCTTTAGGTTAAAGTTTTGTTTTTGTTTTCTGTTTCTGGTTGAAGAATTTAATGATGGCAGGAATAAATTACAATTGAATCTATTATTACTTTTAAGATACAGTATTTATTTAAACTGATAATCCCATTTCATTTTTTAATTCACTGAGATTTAGTCACATAAGATTCCAATTCTTTTAACAGGAACAGGTTTGTTGAAGTTTCATTATAGGCACAGGATGTGGGGAAACTGCAGCATCTCTATTTAGTATTTGCCTTGAATGAGTTCCATATTTTTTGGGCTGCTTGACTCTGGCTATTGGAAATATACAGCCTTTCATCTCTACTACTAGGTTACTTGTTCAAAGCCAGCTCAGGTCAGTAGTAGCTGAAACTTCCTATCCTCTGTTGGCTCTTTCATGTTCTCAGTCCAGTCTCTAATATGTTACCTACATCACAAAAACTACTACCACAATAAATTGGTATCTGTCTTGAAAACCTCCATAATGGAGACCAGAGATGAGCATGGAGCTACAACTACAGTATCTTCCTGAGCCCTAGTGATTTTTCCTGCGACTCATGGCTAAAGCAAGTGTATGGGATGGAGAATCTTGTATTGGCATTGCCAATGATACACCCAATATGTGACCAAACTGAGAACGTGAATCTCCAGGGCTTTCATTTTGGCATGTTTTCCCCAACAATAAATTCACAGTAAAACTAGCTGACCTATAGTGTGTTAGCTAACTGAGAGTAGGATCATGCTGTGTTGTGTTGCAGTCCATTAACTGTGGAAACCAAGCTTTCACTGTTAAGAGAGCTGATAAACACTATTTTTCTTAGATGCCTTTTCCTATTCCATTCTAGCAGAAGGAATAAAGAAGGAACCATTTATGAAAGATGCTAGTCAAATTGTTCAGCACATTTTTGAAGGCGCCATGGTGATGGACAAGTTATAAGAAACCGAATGGAACAGTAATAATCAAACTCCTGAGAAATGGTGAGCTCATAGCTTACAGAAGTCTATGTAATCCAGAGGATAGGGCACTGGACTGTGACCAGGAAGGTCTGTGTTCTGTTCCTGGCTCAGCCTCTGACCTACTGTGTATCTTGGGCAAATCACTTCATCTTTCAGCACCTGTTTCCTCTCCACCTCCTTTCTCTTGTCAGGTAGGACTGTAAGCTCTTTGAAAAGGGACTGTCTCTTATGATGTTTGTTAAAGTGTCTAGCAGAGTAGGACCCCAGTCACTGTCGGGGCCTCTAGATGCTACTGTAATTAGACACTTGTAAAGTTCAGTTATTGTAGCATTCTGTCTCCCTACAGCTCTTGACTGAAGGCTGAGAGAATAGTGAGTCTATCAGATGACACTGACATACACTGAGCATCATCTGAAAATGCTTATCCCACTCTTTGCTACAAGACAGCTGTTGTCTGCACCGGCAGGCAATAACACAGTAAATCTTCTCAGCTGTTGTTTGCAAATGCTGTCAAGCAAAGGGGTTCACCCCTCTTGCTTCTCTGAGTATTCAGCTTCCCATATCTGGTGTGTGGCATCCTCATAGCTTTGCTTAGTCCTGCAGTATGTACAGAGTCTGCCCTAGTGAATCCACTGCTAACCAACTGCAAATTAATTTGGTTGTTGGGGCTGAATGAATGAACAGCTGTGTAGTTAATTATGCAGAATGGTATAGAAAAATGTAGTGCTAATGTTTTATACCCTCATTATTCCTGCAGTATGGAATATATTTTTCAACATGACAATGGCTAAGGCAATATTTCCCACATAATTTATTTATTACGGACACAGTGTGGTATGCAGCTTTCTCTGCCTTAATTCTGGCAGAAAGGAGGAGTTTAGAATACTGAAACCTCAATGCAACCCTCTTTTTAATTCATCTGTAATTGAGGTTGAGGAAGAGGGGGAGGAATGCAGTGGATAAATTCATCATGTCGAAAGATCTAAATATGCTGATTTGTCTTGCTGCTTCGTGGTGCAGCAGATGTATCAATGGATGGTGCCACCTTCACCTCCCTGCCTCCTCTCATTGAACGGTTGACTATTCATTCCATCATTCCAGGCTGCCTTTCTACCCTCTTCTGTTTTATTTCTGTTCCACCTCCTCCCACTTGTCTCATACAGAGCACTTTTGAACCACTATGAATAAGATAGCAAGAACGTATTCTCTCCATTTCCTCAAGTCACTGTTTCCCCCTCTCTTTATTAGTTGTCTCTTCCCCTTCCATGGTGCTGTCTTTCATTGCATTTTCTTCTTAACACCCAAACCTTCTTCTCAACCCCCAAACCTTCTTCTCAAGGGCTGATTGTCATTGGAGAAGCTGCTTCTGAGAGAGAGAGCAAGCTCAGATCCTCAAAGGTATTTAGGTACTTAACTCTCATTGAAATCAACAGTAATTAGGTACTTTAACTGCCGTTGAGAATCTGGGTCCATATCCTTATCAAAGAGGTGCATTAAGATCCAAACATGTCATGTGCCAGCTCTGTCCAGTTTCCTCTGAGAAGATGTTCTATAGCAGCTGCTTTGCTACTGACAGTGCTCTTTCTCACAATGCCCCAAACTTGGACTTGTCTAGTAACAGCCTCCCTGAAGTAGCCATGGCAGGCCATGGAAAAGATTGGTGGTCTCTGAGTTTATCTGGTCCTAGCCTAGTAGATTAAAACTAGCATTTTGAATTCAACTCAGAAAAAATATGTAGCCAGTGATCAATGTGTTCATGCCAGCTTTTGTTGTTTAGTGGAAGAGCAGACATATTAATTGTAATTTTTGTCTGATATGTACCTTAATCACCAAGTAGATATCGCTTCCCTTCATGGGGGTGTAATCCAGATCACAGCATGTCCCTTCCAAACAAAAATCGCATCACCAGTGCAATATAAATCTGGGCAAAGAGCAGAAGTCAGGGTGATAAGCAATGGAGAGCTCATTGTGCAGTAGTGGGACGTGTCATTGAATAAAGAACTTTATTACAATACAGAAAATTCAAATCTTTCAACCTTTTAATGAAGTTGTGCAGTCCATCTCTTCTGGTAAACACAAAAGAAAAGGTGGTGAGGTTCTGTTTTTCCACAGAATATAGATAAAGTGGGTGTGAAGTCATCCTCTAACACTTGAGCTAGGGTAACAGTAGATATCATAAATGTTTCAGGAGGAAAAGATTATGAATGTTACTCTCCAAGTATTTGAATACTTTTATCTCTTTATCTTTATGTTTTTACTATTTATGGTCATCTTTTAATTCTGTAATGTAGTTTTTGGATACACTTTGCATGGAAAAATGCAGTCACAAATAAAACTGTGCTGTACTGAAGAATGCTGACCCAAAATCTGAGATTTCTCTTCCTCTCCATGAAGTTTCCATCCTAAATGTAGGTCTCCCAGATTTTAATTGTATTTTAACTTGTCTTTTGTCTGACCTACCTTATAAACCAGAATAATTGTCATTTTTGTTACACCCCAGATTTTAAAATAATCCAAAATGAAATTCACTTATTGGTTTGGTGCCAATTCCAGGCAAGCTTCATTTAACCTCTGAGCACCTTTTTGGCACAGTTAGCAGCAGCTTAGTTGGGAACCTTTCATACAAGAGGACTAGGTTTAACTCCCTGTTCAAAGTGGTTTTCTAATTAAATCCTCATAGATGGTAAAGTATTCTGCTGCACCTCTAGAAGGAAGTGCATCCAGGCATGGTGGAGAAGAGTAAGATGAAAAAGCCCATTCCTCTTCATTTTAGATGGCTTCAGGGGAATTTATGAACCTTCCAATGTTCCAGTGTAGACAGCTTGCCAAGAAGCACATTTTAAATAAAATTAAACAAGAAGAGAGAGTTAATTATTTAAAGATCAGAAAAAGTGTGTTGTGTACAGTAAGGTTTTCTTTGTTCAAATTACTGCGCTGTCTGAATGGTTTAAAATCAAGAAGCTTTTAACTGCTTGCTTACAATGTAGAATAAAATGTGAAAATATGAGGAAATTAATTTGACTGTTCAAGAGAGATCAGTCTTAATAGATCCCTACAACACAGACCAAAAAAGGGTGAGGAAGTTCTAGAATTCCAGTCTTTCACTTACACTATTACGTGAAATGCAGATGGTTGGGTTTCCATATATTAGCATATATTAATAATCACACTCTGAATTTCTTTAGCACCTTCCATCTGGTGATCTCCAGGTGCTTTACAAATAACAACGCTCTTCTAGTGTAAATAAATACACAGGTAAACAATGATTTTTTTTTTAATTCCAATTATCAAGATTTCCTTGTTATATGATACTCTCATCAGGTCCTGTGTTTACCCTTTGTTTAGAAGATGATTTTTTTTTTAAAGAAACCTCTTCATTTTATAAAGTTTTCCTGAAATTCCATTTTTGGAATTTACTTGTATTACTATCCTTATTTCCAAAATAAGGATATGTAGTAGAGTTGGGAAGAGGATCCAGGTTTCCTGGCTCCCAGATTTATTTTATTAACTGATGACCATTCTTCTTCTCACCATTGGGAAGTTAATTGTGCATTGTACACAAATGTGGAACTACTTTCGTGTGCACTAGGTACTTCAGTTCAGCTTCTGTAAATAACTCTATCTTTTCATAAATACTTCTGCAAGGCCTATCTGCTTCTTTTTTAAAATATGTAGACCACTCAGTTGAGGTGTGATATTTGTGCTTTTCTAGTTACATTAAAAAGTCATATCAGCTTTGAAATACGTGGTGGTAGCCATGACCCAGCCACTTATTTTCATGCTGTTATTCAGGCATGAAATTGAGGTTTACTTAAGCTTTACTTAAGGATGTTAGTGACTGGAAATTGTGTACAGGGAATTTGTAAATTATGAATTTGCCTGCAATTTTTGCATACATACTTCTGATTCATCTTTTTTGGAATTGTGAAGTACAATTTTCAAGATAACTTGAGAGTAACAAGCCTAAATTCTGTTTTCAAAAGTGAATTAGCCTCTTAGGCTCATTGAAAATTAGTGAGACTTAGCTCCTAAGTGCCTAAGTCACTTTTGAACACAGGTCTTAGGCTTCTAAGTCACTTAGATACTTAGAAATTTTTACTGCCAGTCTCATATGCACTGAACACTTAGGCACAAGGATGTTGAATTAAGGGTTCCAATGTTTAACTTTGTGTCCTTCCTTTTGTTAAGTATCACAATGTTGATGCCTTTTTGTTTTAATTGTTGGTGCCTGAAGTCCTCCATTATTTATGAGATCTTTTGCCTGCAAGTGCAGTAATCTAGTTCCCGGTCTATTGTTTTTACCCACAGAATTGTAATCTGTTATGGAATGACTCCCACCCACCTAGACGATATGTGCAGCAATTGGGTGCAATACACGTCCTCCTAAATAAAACATTCCTCAGACCGGTGAGAGGTTTGAGCGGTGTGTTCCCTTCAAAGAATGATTATACAGATCAATGTCAGCAGAAGAGGGAGGAAAATGAGTACATGCCCTTTGCAATCTTTTACTTATATATTTTTTTCTGCCATTTACAAGATGGTAACTCACAAAGAAGGGCTTGTGAGAGGAAAGAATTCACATATCCCTCCCAAATTCTGGGTAGGCCATGAGCGCTTATGTAGGGGTGAACTTCATGTAGGTTTTCAGAGTGACTAGAACAAGGGTGGACAAACTTTTTGCCCCAAGGGCCACATTGGGGTTGTGAAACTGTCTGGAGGGCTGGGCAGGGAAGGTTGTGCCTCCCCAAACAGCCTGGCCCCCATCTGCCCCCTCCCACTTCCCACCTCCTGACTGCCCCCCTCAGAATTCCTGAGCCATCCAACTCCCCGCCCCCATGGCTCCTTGGAATAAAACCAATTTTTTCATAATTTTCCATGAAATTTTGGAAACACAGACACTTTCTGGGGACCTCAGGGTTTCTTGACTCTGGGCTCTGTAACAGGGAGTCTGGAAGGAAACCCTGGCATAGTGGAACTGGCCTCGAGCTGTGAAACCTTGAAGTCTTGGGATTCATAGCAGTCCATCTAGTGAGCCAGTAGGAAGCCAGAAATGTTTTTGCTGTAACCCTGCCTGTCCTTTGACAAAATGTAGTTGCACTTGAACTGTTTCTATGAAAGAGTTTTGTTGGAAAATTCCCAACCTACTCTGTGAGAGACGCTTTAAAGAAGCCTAATTTTCAGAAATTGAAAATTGGGCCTCTTTAAAGTTTCTCAAGCTGAGCACTCAAAAATGGAGGCATTAGTAACTTTTGGCATCAGGCCCGCGTGAGAAGAACATTGTTCTCGGAAGATTAACAAGCTTTGGCTCTTTCAGGAGTAAAAGCTGCAGCAGCAAAGGGCCTGTTCTGAGAACGTCCTACTGCTGGGTCTGGAGGAGTTCCATTTCAAGAGAAACCCAACAGGTCTTAACCACTGTGACAGGGCTTGGGAGTAGAGATCCACAGCCTCTTAAATAACTGGGTTTCCATTGCTTCCTTTCATAGGAAGTGACAGTCTTTAAGGAAGGGTGGTTTGTGATCAAGATCAGTGCTGGACCATTTTGCCTTAATGGGGTGCTTTAATGAGTGATTGTAGGTTGTATTCTTGTCTGATCTCAGGTGAGATTGGCTCCCATCAGTGCCTCCATCCTGTGTCAGTAAAACAGGGATCATAATACTTCCCTGCCATGCAGGAGTGTTGGGAATGTAAACTCATCAATATTTGTGTAGTGTGTGGGCACCCTGGTGATGAGTCCATAGAAAAGCACAGTCAGTAAAAACTAAACAATGGCTTTGTACACAGCAGATGTTAGATGTTGGCTACTGAGTGCTGAGTAGTTGCTTTTTCCTCTCCCCTGGTAAGATGGATACTGCTCTGCTTATACTGTGGAACAGAAAGCATCACCAGAGAGAAATTTTATACTCTGCTTCAATGATCCTTCCCTCTAATGTATTCCATGGGGTTAGTACTGTATGATGTTCTGATGAAAAAATCAGAACAATATAATTTCAGTCTAGCACATGTTAAAGGGATTAAGAACTGGCTAACAGAGATCTAAAAAATAGTAGTCAGTAGGGAATTGTAATGGAGGCATGTACAGTGGGGTTCTACAGGGATCAGTATTAGGATTTAGTGCTATTTAACATTTCATCAATTATGAGGGAGTAAATGTAAAATCACTGATGATAAAGATTGGCCAAATGATAAATAATGATGAGCAGTGGCAGATTAGCCAATGGGGTTCCTTCCAAGGGCCCCCTGTCAATTGGGAGGCCCTGGAAAAACAGGCACCTCATGCCCTGACCCACTCCGCCCACCTGGTGCTTCTACTGGAGAGTGGGTAAGCTCCTGCACCCCAACCCCACTCCCCAAGAGAGGTGCCTGGTGGTTGGGGCAAGCCCCCATACTCTGACCCCATTTCCCTCGTAGGAGTGTGAGGGGGAGGAGGGGAACTGCAGGCAAAAGGGATGGGGAGGGGCCCCCACTTGCTCTGGCCCAGGGCCCCCACTTGCTCTGGCCCGAGGAGCCCCCAAAACTCTAATCTGCCTCTGATGCTGAGAACAAGACATACAGAGCAATCTGGACGGCTTGGTTACCTGGGTCTATTCAAACAAAATACATCAAAATACAACCACATACTAAGTCCAGCCTCTAGGAACAAGGGTTGAAGGCCATATCCATAGAATGTGGGATTGTATCTGGGAAAGAAATTACTCTGAAAAGGATTTAGATGTCATAGAGGACAATCAATTTAATACACGCTCCTAGTGCAATGTTATGCAAATAGACTAGCATAAACCTTGGCTATGTAAACAGAGGAGTAGTGAGTAGGAATAGGGAGGCGATTTTACCTCTAGATAAAGTATTGATGAATTCTAGTCCACAATGTTGAAAAATTGGAGAAAAGGAGCTTTGCCAATTATTTGAGGGCTGGAAAAAATGCCTTATAGTGAGACACTTAAAGAGCTCAATATCTTTAGCCTATCAAAGAGGACTCTGAGAGATGATTTGATCATGTGGTGTATAAGTACCTTCATGGTAAGAAAATACCAGGTACTAAAAGTGGGCTAGTAAATCTAACAGAGAAAGGCATAACAGGAATGAATGACTGTCAACTGAAGCCGGACAAATTCCAATTAGCAATAAGACACACTTATTTAACAGTGAGGCTGATTAACCACTTTGAAAAACTGGCAAGGACAGAGTTGGACTCTGTTTCTTTATGTGTTCAGATCAAGACTAGATTCTTACCTGGAAGATATGCTTTAGTCAAAGACAAGTTATTGGGACCAACTGGGTAACTATAACAGGGTGAAATGTAATGGCCTGTCTTATACAGGAAGTTAGAAAAGATGATCTAACGGTCCCTTCTGGCTTGAATCTATGAATCTTCTGCATAAAGTAGTTCAAGCTGAGTGGCTAATTTCTTCCTACTGAGATCATTTTTGCATTATGTTTCCATGTCACTAGGGCTGGCAAGAAAACAAAAATTCCATTTTACAAAAAAAAATGAAGTTTTAACATTTGTTTTTGCTCTGTATTAAATGGTGACTTTTCAGAATTTTGAGAGAGAGAGAAAGACACAGATACCGAAGAGCTGGTTTCTGCAGTGACTGACTCAGAGCAGGAATTCGAACCCAGGTCTTTTCCAGGTGAATGCCCATACCACCAAGCTATTGGCTGTTTATGGGTAGAACTTTCTTTGGTTATGATCAGAAATTCCTTCGCAGATCTGAGACACATTCCCATCCAAACCAATACATTTCCACAAAAAGTTTAGGTTTTAATAAATGAGCATTTTCAGAGGAAAACACATTTCATCAAAAGAATTCCTGACCCAGCTCAATTTAAATCTTGCTTAAATACTTGGTTACATTTTATTTATTAATTGATCTCATATGAATCAATTTGTAAACTCTTTTCCTAGTGTTTTAAATAGCTGTTGTTTGGAAGAAGGAAGGCTGAAAGGATGTTCCCTTGAGGCCTTTGGAGAAGTGGGGAGGTCCTGCTGTGTGGGGAAGAGAACTGTGCTGAACCCTGAATATGTCTCAGCTAAAGAATCCAAACCCATTCTTATTTGTAACTTGCTCTGTTTCCAGTTGTTTTAACATCTGCAAATTTAGAGATTTTGGGTGAACTCCTGTCTTCTTTAAAGGTAATGGCAAAACTTCCAGTGATTTCAATGGAGTCAGAATTTCACCTTATTAATTGCAGTGGTTGAAAACAGCTTGAGTACTGTTCACAGAGTCAGAGAGACTGGAATCTGTTCCCAACTCAATTGTTGTCTTGCTGTGAGACCTTGGCTGAGTCATTTAACTTTCCTTGACAGTCTGTTAAAAAATAATAAAGTGGTTGAAGAGCTATGAAAGAGTACAGTGCAAAGTATTACTATATTTTTAAAAAAATATACATAACATGAACAGAGACCCTGTCATGAACATCCAACTCTTTTTCCACTTGGAAAGTTTCCACTTGTGCCTACTCTTTATTTCCTGCTTCTAAGATAGTTTTCTTTACATCGTCTACTCATCTCTTAGTCTGATTCTTTGCCATTAGTCTGTGATGTGGAATCTCGTCACATGCTTTATTTATTTTATTTAAGTATATTACATTCAAATAATCTTTACCATCAAAGCCCTTCCACTGGCTCTAGGATGACAATAATATTTTCAATGCGTTCCAGTAGATTGCTTAAGCATCACCTTCCTTTACTGAGATCCATGCTGGCTATAGCAATAATCAAACTTGCTTTCTATATATTCCTCTACAATGTTCTATGAACACAGGCCCCAAGAGAATTGAGAGTAGTTAAACGGTAGTTGGTTGCATGCCATTTTTGTGCCAATTCAGCCTGCCCATAAATTAGAGCAACTTCAGGAGTATTCTGATTTACACCTCTTCTTTGTCACTTTCTATTGCCCTGGCTTAGAGACAATGTGTCAAATTCCCAGTTGTGCTGATTCACACTAGCAGATAATTTGGCCAAATAATACTAGGTTACTGTGAGAATTAGCCATCTAAATGTTTTACAGTGCCTTGAAATTATGATTCTTTAAGTGTGAAATTATGAATATTCATTGTAATAAACTATGATGTTTTTAGTGTTGATACAATAGCACTGTTCTTTTTGTAAATGTTGACCTGAATGTATTATCATGGGTACTTCTGACCCTCTCTGCTGGACTGTCATTTAGTATGATGCCCCAAGGAATTAAATGCAGAGGTTCCAAACTACTGCTATTTTGCTGCATCTCTATCAGGGCATTCAGTTACCGAGACATACTTATAAGCTCCTGATTTGCCTTCTCTGCCTGAAAAATAAGCTGTGCCTGTCCTGTGCTTTTTGCTCTTGCAAGTGGGTGTCATGCTAAGAACAGCAATTTCAGGTCAAACTGCATTCTACAGGATGTATTCCCGAGGCTGGTGGCATACTGTAGCACAGCGGTTCTCAAACTTTAGCAACCCAAGGACCCCCATTTTTATTTAAAATTTTTCACTGCACTCGTACTGCAAGGGTTAACTCTTTCTTCCTGGCAGAGGAAGCCACGCCACTGAGGCTCTGCTGGGCATGCTCCAACTGGAGAACAGGTATAAAAGCCTGCAGAGCTGCTCAGTCTGGCCTGGCTGCTAGAGGGGAAGGAGGCTTGCCACTAGTTCCTGAGGAGGGACAGCCTGTGCTCCAAGATCCAGAAGCCAGCCAAGCCAGGACGTGCCCCAGGACCCAGACTGAGCACGTCACAGAAGGGGAACCAGAGGACCCCCCCCCCCCTGAAATGGAGGACCCAGAAGTTATGGTAGAAAGTGAGCCGGGGAACTTTAGAAGAAAACGGAGTTAGTGCCTCACAGAGGCTCGAAGTGTTTCAGGCAGATCCCTGCTGAGCCGGTGGCAAGGAGAACTTGCTACTAACAGGGCCCTGGATCGGGACCCGGAGGAGAGGGTGGGCCCAGGTCCCCCTATCCCTCCCAACCATCTGCCCCCTTTGGAGGGGGCTGGCCCAACATGGGAATCATATGGACTCCAGCTGCTAGGCCATACCCCCCCGCCTGCAAGGGGGGTTATATGGGCTCTGGCCCTTGGGCCACACAGCCCTGATGTGTGGGACGAATTACATGGACTTCAGCCATGAGGACTCACTGCCTGGACAAAGGCAGTGATTGTGCGGAGAGAGGCAAGCACGTGGAGTTGGGAGTGGCAAGGCTCTGGTACTGCCTCCCAGTCCCCAGGCACCACCCAGACAAATCAGACTTCCATGATAAACCAGAAATCATATATATTAGTTTCTTCCAGTTCCAAAGAACCAGACACATGCGCCAGGTCAAAATATACTTCAGATCTTACCCAAAGCACAAGCTGGTAGCCAATCCTTAAGTACTAAAAACTAAAGATTTATTAATATAAAGAAAAAAAGGAAGAGCGTTATTAAGAGGTTAAAATGAATCATATACATTACAGTTGATATCATAATTTGTAGATCAGGATAATAGTATTGTTTTTAAATTCGCCAGTTTGTAAGAAGTGTCTCTAGATCATTGTTCAGAGCTCTTCTTTGTTAAAAAACATAATCCAGACACGTGCGACAGGAAAGAAGCAAAGAAGTGATGTCAGCACCTCCACTTTTATATCCTCCACTCATGTGCATGGAAAGTTACTGGCACAAACATGGAGTATTGGATCACATGTCCTTACATGCCATTGCTGAATCATGAGGCATCCACTGTTTTCATGCCCTCTGAGGTGTCATCGGGAGGGGCCTATTCGAAAAGTTGTTTCTCCTAAATGGCCCATCAACCATGGCTGTCTGGTTTTGATGTAAATTTGCCATGTGGGTGTTACTCAGGAACATGACATGTTTGAGATACAAACACAGCAAATATTCATAACTTCAGGTACAATGATGATACAGAGATTTAAACAGGATAATAATACTTAGCAGCTCCATAACTCTTCCAATGATACTTTACAAGACATATTTTGTACAAGATTTATTGCAGTTGTATTACAGTGGTAGCAGCAGTGATATATAAGTGGCCATCTTTCTTTCTATATAGAGTCAGAGTGGGTTTGGAAGGAGACACTTTTTTTATTTGCTCTTCTGTGTAGGTATGCTATGTTCACTCCCTTATTGAAAGGGGAAATTTAAAAAGGTAAATATTCCTCTTGAAAAATAGCTTTCTTAAATTTTTGGTATGTCAAAAATGCTTTTAAAATGATGGTACACAGTAAAATATCTACACAATTGATAGCCTTGACACCCATAACATTTAACAGTACATACCATGCAGTGTATGTTGAAATGAATCAGCAGTTTCAATTCTGTTGCTGCCGGCAAAGAATTCAGATAATAATCATAAACTCCATGAGCTGACACTGATTTGATCTCTGTTGGCAGTCTCACCAGAAAGGCCAGGGATTTGGTGGCATGTAGAGCTGGAATGCACTCTTCTGCCTGGAATTGGTCCCCTTCAGGTCAAAGTTTGGGCACATTATGTGATAGTTTAGAGAGGTTTGTACTGTAACTATCTGTTCTATATGTACTCTGTGGATAAATGAAGGACGTAATTTATCCACAGTTGGGCACCTTTTTTACTAGCATTAGGTTGTAAAAGCTTGACTTGAAATAAGGCATACATTTTTAACAGTGAGGGTAATTAACCATTGGAACAATTTACCAAAGGCTGTGGTGGATTCTCCATTACTGTACATTTTTACTGAAGTCCATTTGATTCAATAGCTGAGAAACTAGCAAGGAATCCTTACTGTGCAGAGTTCTTTGTATTTCAGTAGTTCCTCATATCCACATGCTTTATTAATGCTAATGGCTCTCACTAACCTTTTTCCCCCACCACGAGTAGCAAAGTTTTATAATAACACCTACACAATAAATGAGTAAAAGAAGTCAGTAACTTGTAGAAATAGACCTTAGTAGGGAGAAAGGCTTGCTGGGAACACCACGAGGTAGTACACCATAATGGGGCACAATGTGTATAGACCCGGTCTCTGTCTTTGGAATGTGTAGCATTATAGGACAGACTGAAATTCTGCCTACCATTCTCCGAAGGGTACAAGTGTGGAGGTTTCTTATCCATAAGCCATCTTTCTTCCCACTCCCAATAGAGTAATGTTTCCAATTAATTCCACAGAACAGTATTTAAATAAATTATAAAGGGAAACCCAAATATTTAAAAGGGAAAGGTTATCAGTGAATGCTTCATAAATGAAAATGATGAATGAATAAATCATCTTGGCTACTATTATTTTAATGTTGATCATAAGGAGAATCCTAATAAAGGGATGAATCAGTTCAAGACTTAAATTTGCAGTGTGCTAAAATGCAGTACTTAAGAATGCCTTGCTATATTCTAATTACCGAAGCATCTTTAAAACTCAGATTGCACAAGAAAGAAGGAGAGACCAACTTCTAGAATTCAGAAATGCTTTAAATTATGTTTCCCAAATATGGATTTCATTTAGGTTTAATAAGGATGATAAGTGAATAGCAGCTGGTTATTAAAAACATATTTATCGGTGCTTGACATCTATGTTATTGATTATTAAACTTCTCTGTGTATAAAACTTTTTAATGGCCACTTTCTATTTCAGTAATTCTCCTGTTAAATCAGTCAAGTGTGTATTTGTTTACTAATTTAAAAAATTATCCAAAGTTCTCTTTTGAACAAAGCTTCTAAGCTTGGAGTGAATGAAAATGTTAGACTTTATTTAATGCTAATGGACAGGGAGGGTGCAAGAAAAATTCTCTATGGTAGGAGATATAGTTTGGATCTCCTTTATGTATATATGATAACTATGATATAGTTTGGATCTCCTATGTATATATGATAACTGTGATATAGTTTGGATCTCCTCTATAGTTTGGATCTCCTCTATGGTGGGAGATACAGTTTTGATCATTGTAAGCTGAATCCTTGCTCCAGCTGACCTTTAAAGACACTTTGAGCAGGCAGCGACAGATTCCCTCTAGCACTGGGGAATCCTGGGACGTTGTAAAGCTGACATAGCCAATTTTTGCCTTTCATTCTTTCCCTCCCTCTGTGCAAAGGGTGTATAGGGGGAAGTGAGAATAAGGACAAGTACATGTGGGAAGGGGAAGGGCTGGGGCACACAAGAATGATTAAAGGATTAGAAAATATGCCTTATAGTGATACTCAAAGAATTCAATACATTTATCTTAACAAACAGAAGGTTGAGGGGTAACTTAATTACAATCTTTAAAAACCTGTAAGGGGAACAAATATTTGCTAATGGGCTTTTCAATCTAGCAGAGAAAGGAATACCATCATCCAATGGATTGAAGTTGTAGCTAGACAAATAAAGACTCGAAATAAAACATACATTTTTAACAAAAGCAACAAAGAGTCTTGTAGCACCTTATAGACTAACAGATGTCTAGGAGCATAAGCTTTCATGGGCGAAGACCTACTTTGTCAGCTCCTGTTAATCTATAACGGGGTGGGCAAACTTTTTGGCCCGAGGGCCACATTGGGATTCAAAATTGTATAGAGGGCCGGGTAGGGAAGGCGGTGCCTCGCCAAACAGCCTGACCACCCCCCCCCCATTTGACTCCCACTCACTTCCTGCCCCCTGACTGCCCCCCAACCCCCCGCCCACAAATCCAACCCCCTGCCGCTCCTTGTCCCCTGATTGCCCTCTCCAGAGATTCCCCCACCCTAACTGCCCCCCAGGACCCGACCCCCTACCTAAGCCCCCCTGTCCTTGTCCCGTGATCGCCCCTTCCCGTGACGCCCCACTCTAACTGCCCCCCCAACCCCTCATCTAAGCGCCCATGCTCTTTGTTCCTTTACTGCCCCCTCCTGAAACCCACTCACACTAACCACCACCACCAGGGACCCCACCCCTTATCTAAGCCCCCTGCACTTTGTTCCTTGACCACCCCCTCCTGAAACCCTCCACTCACCCTAACCACCACCCAAGCCGCCCCCACCCCCGTTCTTACCTTGGTCAGCTGGCCTGGCCCCCGCAGCTAGGCCTGGCACCCCGGAACTGTGGGGGTCTCCGCGGCTCCGCCAGGGATCTCCGGCGGGAACTCGAGGCCCCACAGCTCCGCACGGGAACTTGAGGCCCACGGCTCCCAAGGCAGGAACTCGGGGCCCGCGGCTCAGGGAGGGGAGAGCCGGGACCGCGGCTCAGCCCGGCGTGCCAGTCTGGGAGCGCAGGGACCTGCGGCTCCCCCCGGCTGCGCCCGGTGCACTGGGTGGGGAGCACGGGGGCCCGCAGCTCAGCCGGTGCCGGGCTGGGAGCACGTGGTGCCACTCCCCCAGGCTGGGCCCGGCGGGCGGGGCGGCGAGTGCGGGGCCCGCGGCTCGGCCAGCGCGCCAGGCTGGGAGTGTGTGGCGCCATGGCTCCCCTAGGCTGGGCCCGGTGCGCTGGGCGGGGAGCGTGTGGGCCCGTGGCTCGGCCGATGCCGGGCTGGGAGCACGTGGCACCGCTCCCACCGGCTGGGCCCGGTGGGCGGGGCGTGCAGGCCCCCGCGGCTCAGCCCGGCACCCCAGGTGGGGAGCGCAGGCCCCGCGGCTCAGCCTGGCACTCCGGGTGGGAGCGCGAGGCCCCTCGTGCTTGCCCGGCCCCTGGGCAGGGAGAAGGGGGCCACTGGCACCGCTCCCCACACCGAGCACTTGCGGGCCGGATAAAAATGGCTGGCAGGCCACACATAGTTTGTCCACCCCTATAAGATGCTACAAGACTCTTTGTCGCTTTTGCAGATCCAGACTAATGTGGCTACCCCTCTGATACTGGACATTTTTAACAGTTAGGGTAGTTAACCATTGCAACCATTTACCAAAGACTGTGGTGGATTCTCCATTCCTGTAAATTTTTAAACAAGATTAGATGCTTTTCTAAAAGATCCGCTCTAAGAATTGTTTTGGGAAAGTTGTACGGCCTGTGTTATACAGGACATCCAACTAGGATGATCACAAAAGTTCTTTCTGGCCTTGGCATCTATGAGCAAACCTCCCCAGCCAGCATAATTCAGAAGAGCTCATAGGCTAAGCTCAATTATTCTACAGCCAGTTTCAGACCCTGGCAGCCCCAGGGTCAGGGTAGGAGAAAGCCTTCAGTATTGGACCCATTATGAGGAAGCTCTCCTTTAGGAAGAATAAAGGGAGAGGAAATAGACTTTGGGAAGCAAATGGAAGTTATATGGAAAGGAGAGTTGCACCCCAAAAAGCACATGTCCCTTCAGTGTGAGGCATTGTATTTAAGAAGCTAATGTTTTCTGTGATGATAATTACACAGCTAAGAGATGCAGATTTAATGGTGCTAATCAGAGGCAACAGAAAGCAAACGTCAGATTTTAATTTTAATATCTGATTGGCTCTAGAATTTTTTTTCTCTGTCAGAAAGGTTTGTTGGCTATGTATGTATTTTGTACATGGAAAATCTGGAAAACGTTAATCAGGGAGAATGGTCTGCATTAAGATAATCCCTTGACTTCAGCCAAAATGGAACATAATGTAGCATATAAATTCAAATATTTTAACTATCTTTCCACACAAATATTTTTAATTCTTCCTTGTCATGTGGCCATCACCACTGTTGACATCAAATCTACTAGTGAGGAAGGAAGCTGTAATAACATGCTGTCTGCACTACATTTTTGTAAAAAACATACGTGATGCTAGGTAACTTCTATCCCTCTTACGTTTACTGCCCAGATGACATTTTCTCAGACTGTTTGGAGGGAAGTGTTAGAATTGGGGCAAAATTAAGATGCATTAAGAAAGGGAGCCCATAATGAAAAAGCATTCTTCCTTCTTCCCTTCCCCCTGCCTTTAGCAGCATCCCTGGGAAAATACTCTTTGAGAAGGCGGCCTTCATGAAATATTTGGCCATGTGTTCTTTGTACATTTGCCATCTGGCCTTCTTTTTTTCTTAAAAGAAAAAAAAAAGAAAAGAAAAGTTCAGATACATAGTATTTAGTATGAAAAGAAGTTGAAGCTAACCAGAATCCAGTTGCTTTGCTTTAGGGAATAAAACAAAGATTGTGCATAAAATTGAAAGGCAAGGGATGTTTGTAAAAGCTCTCCACAATAGTTCCAAGTATCAGCCAGCATTTTATGAAGCCAAGATTTCAATGGAAGCAATCAGTATAGGGGTCAGTTGGATCAGTTAGTGTTCAGCAGTTGTACAACCCCTCATATCCATTAACTGTGGCATGTAATTACATGGAGCTGTTGTTGTGAATTTTTGTGTTTGGTTTTCTTCTTGTTTAAGGATAGCAACCACAATTCTTCATTTTCCTGTCTATTACTTACCTCTCCACTCATTTTGTATTACTAGTTACAGAGGCTCTGCTAGCTTTCTTTGTACACAGTTGTTTTGTCTTGGGTATTTGAGTGTGTGTCTGTCAGACATCTGTCTCTTAATATCAAGACATTCACCTGAGAGGTGGTAATTTCCCTCTTTTATTCAATGCACACAAGTAGGTGGATCAATAACACAGGAGACTGAAATGTCTTGAGAAAAATTCCAGTGAATTCTAAGCAGACTGTGTGGATCAAGTTCTCTTTAGAAGTTCCTAAATGTTTCCACCCGTTTAATTTGCTTTGATGTATTCTCGAGGAAAGTTTTTAAAATGTATCCTCCACCTTCGATCTGCCTATGCTATAGGAGCTGATTAATTTTGTTGCTATGGGGTGGTTTGTGAGTACAATGTCCCACACAATAAGCAATGAAAAATTGGATTACCTCAGAGGAGGTGGATAAAGTTGGAATATACTGCATGTGTTTTCAGAAGAGGGATTCCAAATCTGTGGGAAAAGAAAGGACAGTAGTTGAGGGAACTTTCTGTGGTCAGGGATTAAAAACTGCAGAGAAATTATTCCTGCGGAAATAATCTCATGCTCTCTCTTCCTTTTTATTTTCCTGCAGAAAATACAGATATCATTAAAAAATATAAATGACCTGACTGCAAATGCAAACTAACTAAACTGCACATTGTTTTATATAATAATTGAATGGTTAGCTCATTAATGGCAGCTCACACACTGTGTCTGTGTGACATTCTATACCTTGGGAGAGCCTGCTGTAACCCCCATATTCCTATAATGGTGGTCTTACATATAAATCATGCCTTGTAAGGTATCAGGGAAAGGTTATGATCTGCTGAAAGTCATTTCTCTATCCATATGTATATCATTAATGAATATGAAGTTATGAGAATTGTGTAGTATGGTTTTCACTAAAATATGCTGTAAATTGGGGGAATCAACCAGATATTAACTCCCCAGAGGCAACAGCAAGGAAAGTAACCAACATCCGGGGGGGTGTCAAACAACCCATCAACAGCCATTGTCCAGCAAGGGAGCTACAAGGCAATGACTCACCTGCATGAGGCCACACCAGGGGAATTGCTCAACCTTGTTTGGAGAAACTCAGTAATGCTCACCTGACTCTGAAGGGCAGAGGGCAAAGCCAAGGGGGAAGAAAGGACATGATAAAAGGAAGAAACATTTGCCAAACTCTTCCTTTCTCACATCTACAGACACCAAACCAAGTGACTGAAGCACTGATCAAAGGGAAGAGCATGGCTGAAAAGCAACCAGCCAGCCTGTGGTGAGAAGCATCTAAGTTTGTAAGGGCATTGAAAGTATTAAGATCAGCTTAGAATATATTTTGCTTTTATTTCATTTGACCAAATCTGACTTATTGTGCTTTGACTTATCATCACTTAAAATCTATCTTTTATAATTAATACATCTGTTTGCATCTAAAGCAATGCATTTAGTTTGAAGCGTTTCATATGATGCAGGGGCTGCTGTGTGTCCGGACAAGTTGCTTTTTTGATGAGGCACTAAAGCAAATTTCTGATCATTTGTATCCATTAAAGACCCACTTTTTATAAGGGTAGAGGTGTAAACCTTGTTCTGGACATATCACACATAGGACATTGCATTCTGCCCTCTTTAAATTTCTCTTGAAATTTCAGTTGGACATGAAATTTTCACATCTTCTCCTGTAGCATTGCTGTGCACTTTTTCACCTCACAGACAATGTCAGTGCAGTGGTATGCTAACTTCTGTGTGTATGTGTATATATATATTCAGATGAAATGAACTTCACCATGTACCTTCATGGGGAAAAATACCGGGTACTAAAAGGCTCTTCAGTCTAGCAGTGAAAGGCATAACAAGAACCAGTGTCTGGAAGCTGAAACCAGACAAATTCAAATGAGAAATAAGGTGCACATTGTTAGCAGTGACGGTGATTATTACCCTTTGGAAAAGAGGACAAACAAATAACTGTCAAAGGAAGTGGTGGATTCTCCATCTCTAGATGCTTTTCTGGAAGAGCTATGCTTTATCCAAACACAAATTATTGGACTTAATCTGAGAATGACTGGGTGAAATTCTATGGCCTCTGATATACCGGAGGTCACCCTAGATCAGGGGTCAGCAACCTTTCAGAAGTGGTGTGCCGAGTCTTCATTTATTCACTCTCATTTAAGGTTTCGCATTCCAGGAATGCATGTTAACGTTTTTAGAAGGTCTCTTTCTATAAGTCTATAATGTATAACTAAAGTATTGTTGTATGTAAAGTAAATAAGGTTTTTAAAATGTTTAAGAAACTTCATTTAAAATTAAATTAAAATGCAGAGCCCCCCAAATCGGTGGCCAGGACCCGGGCAGTGTGAGTGCCACTAAAAATCAGGTCGCGTGCCGCCTTCAGCAGCTGTGCCATAGGTTGCCTACCCCTGCCCTAGATGATCTATTGATCCCTCTGATCTAAAACACTATGAATCTAAGGACATTAACATCAATGCAATGAACTAATCATACCTAAGCTTGGAAGCTAACAATTGCATTAAAATAAATGATCAGGGTGGTGAAGATGAGGGAGGTGGGGGAGGTTGGCCTAATGGTAGTACACAGTGTTGCAGTGAAAATGAGGTAGGTCCATGTTGTAACCAGAGTTTCTCAGTCCCTGGAGTGGCTGATGTTGGGCATGCTGGTAAAGTGCTATTGTAATTTGGTAAGGTCAAAAAACAGAACCCCAAAATATCATCTTTGTCCTGCTTTTGGCTTGATTGTACCTTTTCACATGTAGAAATATTGATGTGTTTCTTTGCTGTTTTTCCTGGAATTTTAGGGTTGGATTCTTGAATTTGCCAAGTTCACTTGACAGTATACTTACCCCAGCCAGTTATTTGGATTTTACAATTCCCCCTGTGTAAGAGGAATCTCCTTGGGCTTTAAGGTGCTGGAGGCAACATACCCACCTGTTATACCAGCTGTCACCTCACCTGCAAAGTAAAGGGGAGGAAGGGGTCTGAGAGGAATGCTAGGGGTGAAGTGCTGGAGGCGGCAGCTTGGGCCAGTTTTGAATGTTGGATTAGGCCCCTGGCTTCAAGTTCTTCAGAGGCCTGGTGGACTGCCTCCAGCCACCACTCTTCACTACGTCCTAGTGGAGCTCTGACAGAGTGGAAAATGGGGGTTCACTTCACTATTTGGAAGCTTCTACAATCTTAGGGTCTTGGATGAAAAATAGGCTCAAACAGACACTCTGATCAGTCCTGTGTTCTTTGTTATGTAACTCTCTTTGCATTCTACCTGGAAGTATTTTGGCATCCAGAGACTTTGCCATCCTCAAAGAATACAGAAGGAATCTTTAGGATCAAGTGGACAAGATCAACTTTCTGCAATGGCAGAGACTTACACTGGTGGCCCCTGTTCCCATCCATGTTGTTCATCTGTGTTTGTGTAATTTTCTAATTCATTTTCTTAAAGCTACAGTAAGAAACTGTGTAATGGTTTGATGCAATAGTATGTAAGATTTTACATAGGCAATACTTTGGGGAGGTCTTTATGTATAAGATGCCCTTGGGGGGTCCATTTCTTTTTGTTTGTTGATTTTTGGTGTGCACATTACCCAGGAAGTCAAAATCTCTTTCTAGCTGTTTTTGCAAATGTTAAATAAGTTGGGAAGGCTTCTATGAAGTCATCGGTTACCTAGTTACTGCACATAAATGTGTTCCTAACTCTAACAGGTTTCAGATTTCTGGCCAAATTCTTTCTAGCCTGTCAGAAACCCCCACTAACCACAGACAGCTGCAGCTAAACAGAAATAATTACTCTGTGGAAATGTCTTACACTGTACAGCAAATTGGGCTTCAGTTACTAAAATGCTTTTTAGCTGTTTGTGACTGTATACTGTTGCCAGGATTGGATAGGGTATTTGGAATGATATAAATTTTAAGTAAACCTTCTTATTACTTTTCTTACTGTCAAAACATTAAGAGTAATTTGGATTCAGAGAATTGTTTCCAGTGACCTGGATTCATTTGTTTTACCCCGCCAATCAAATTACTTTTAAATATTTAATAACATCATAAATAAAGAAGAAAGGGGAGGAAGTGTCAAGGCATTAAAAACTTTAAGAAATAAGTAAATCTACACTATAACAAACTCCATTCTCCCCACTTTTTTGTCTCTGTTGGGATTTATTTTTTTTATTTTTTTTTACAGGGGAAAACCTTTGCTTGCAAGTGTCAGTTATGGCGTTAAATATCCACGTGGGAGCAGGAGGAGAGGGAATTAGTTTAAAAAGAGCTCTCTAGTTCTATTTAAAGTCTGAACTGATGAAGCTAGACAAACATACACAAATAAGAGAAATAAACAGCCCAAGATGGGAAAATGCAGGTTCTCTTTGTTATTTGCAGTTCAGGTAAGTTAAATTCTTGCTAGACAGAGAGCAATAGTAAAAAGGCAAGAAAAATTAGTTGGGGTGGAGAATGACACACTCAGGGAATGGGGGAAGGAACAGCAAGGGACTTCTTTCTTCTCAGGAATTAATTAGGACATGACTGTGGTAATTTAAAGACTAACAAAAGTATTGAAGCATAAGCTTTTATAGGCTAATACCCACTTCGTCGGATGCGGGTATTCGCCCACAAAAGCTTATGCTTCAATACTTTTGTTAGTCTTTAAGGTGCCACAGGACTCTTTGTCGCTTCTGCATATCCAGACTAACACGGCTACCTTTCTGATCCTTGACATTTTGCTCCCCTGAGCCAGTCTAGTCAGAGTACTTATCTGGATGAGGGAAAAGAACTATCAGTGGTTCATGGTAAATGTTTGGCTCCCAGTATGTGGTGGTGGTGGCAGCAGTGATCAGAGTAGTGGAACTGATGCAGATTGATATATTGGGAATTGATGGTGCTGTCAATGCCCTGCCACAGTGAATAAATTGCTAAGTGCCTGCTCCTAATCAGAAATGCTGGAGGGCCTGGGGCTGGCCAACCCTGATTTCTTACACAGCCATGCTTAGGAGTGGTGATTGCTACACCTAGAAGAGTGATTGCTCTGTAAAGAGCAGCTGGAGGCTTCAGTGAAGGGGGAAGCTGAGAAAACAGCAGAGAGCGAGAGAGGTTCTTGCAAAGAAGGCCCTCATACCAGGGGAATTGTGAAGTCAGAGCTAGGAGGCTGAACTCCAGCTAGGTAAAGCCTATGCATTACTGTTGAATTAGGATCAAACTATCAGAATGAGGGCTGGGGATTCCCTTTCTAAGGGGTAAGAGACATTGAATAGGGGTTGAGGCCTGGTGGGGCAAACTCCTGAAGAGAGAGAGAGACTTTTTGAATTGGTACTCAACTCTGGGATGAAGGGCTGGGTCTCCCTAACAAAGCGGGAAACTAAGAGACACTGAAGCGGGTGAGTCCCAGAGAGCCAGTGTATACCAGAGGGCTGAATAAATTGGATCCCCAGAAGGGGAGTGTTTAACTAACTTTGGGTTGTGTTTTTGAGTTAGTGAGGAACTAAGAGGGGAAACAGCGGCAGGTGCTGCAGAGTGACCTCTGGCCGGGAGGGAGCACTGGGGACAACTGACCTTGTTACAGGGTGGAAACCTCATTACATCAAAACAAGGTTCTAATAGTGCAGCATATGTATATACTTTCTTTCATCTTAAGAAAGGAATTAGCCTTAGTGTATGGTCTCTGTCTGTCCACTAGGAAGAACGGTAACCCAAACATCTGAGTTGCTATGGAAGAAAGAAAATTAAGTTAGAAAATATTTTCCTAACTTAATTTTCTATTTTACCTGTGTAGAAGAATTACTGTAGGATAGTAAAAAAGTGAAAAACATAGCCTTGAGCCTTTTGGCAAAGAACTATATAATGGAGAGTTAAAAAGAAATGTTGGGTTAATTAGAAATAGTGTTCTATAAATATTGCTCTAAAAACCGTAGTGTTTAAAAAAATCTTTTTATATATATTTCAAATCATCTTTTAGAATTCTTTATCAGGGAGGTAAACCACCATTGCATTCTATTGTGTAGATTAAAAAATGAATAGAAAAGTTATCATTTTCTGATAGAAGCTGTAAGATTTTCCAAAAGGGAAGGGAATGTATTCAGAGACTTTATTTTGCACTTAACTCAAATGTGACTCTAACTTTTTTGAGCATTTAGTCCAAGGGTAGGCAACCTATGGCATGGAGGCCAAAGGTGACATACAAGCTAATTTTCAGTGGCAGTCACACTACCAGGGTCCTGGCCACTGATCTGGGGGGGCTCTGTGTTTTAATTTAACTTTAACTGAAGCTTAGAATAATAATAATAATAGAATAATAATACTGTAGAATGTGTGACACATTTTTGCTTTGTTAATATAGCTATCTGTGTCTATGCTAATAAAACATGTTAATACAGGCATTTCTCCTTAATTTGTCTTGCAGTTCTTCACTTGCATACATAAGGGTTTGTTAGTGCTAAAAATGATATGCATACATCTCTTTGTCCCAACTTCTCTCAGTCAGACAGAGGCATTTTATATGTCCTCGTGGACAGAAAGTGTGCAAAATTAGAACAGTTTGAAGTTAGTATCATGGTCTCATTTTAAAATTAACCTGTAGCTAATGTGTAAAGCAGTAATATGAACTGTATTCTATAAATGCTGTGCTTCCAGTTTTTGATGCTATGTGTTTATGCTTTTCATTTTGTCCTAAAATTTCTTGATTGTTAAGGGAAATGTGCTGTTTTCCTTTCATTTGTACCCTGCAAAACATTAGCACGTAAAGTAGAAATATTAAATATTTTGAAGATGCTCCATTCTGCATTCAGAATGCAAAAAATGGCTTCATCAAAATCTGAGTCATTAATCTCTTGGTGATATGCTGCATCCTTTGAAATGCACTCAGAGGTAGAGCTATGTGAAACTTACATATTTATCCCATTGGGGGTTGCGCAAACAGTGTGGGGGGGGGTTGCGGACAACTGAGTGGGCAATGGAGTTTCTTCCATACTGGTGCTGTAGAAACATTGCATGAAGGGATTCTCATAGGGCAGGATAAACCCACTAAAAGCACTGAACAAAGGTGAAGTCCTGGTATTAGTGAGGCCACTTGGTAGTTGTGACTTTACTAGTAAAGTCCATGCTGAGATATGTGGAGTGAAGGCCAGAACCTTCAGCTATGGGTACCTGGACATGAGAAAAGATGCATTTATATATATGGTACAATAAACATGCCTCTTAGAATTCTATTTGGGATATTTAGCAGATCATTGTAATGGTAATACAGTTTCCCCGCTTGACTTTGGAAATCATCTTTAAACCAAAAAAGGGGAAAGCCTCTTCAAGCAGTGTGTGTGTACATCAGTAAGTACCTGTGTCTTTACTCAAAGATGATTTTAAAATACATATTTTGATATTTTTTCTACTTCTGTGTTTCAGTGATCAAAACCAGAATGCCTTGAGAGCAATTAATGTCATTATCTGTCAGCATTGAGAATAGAATTTCTAAATGAGATCATGGCTGTTTTTTGCATCTGGAGATCAAAATAACTTTCTGATGAAATGACAGGCCTGCTTAGCATTTACTGAACCCGTTGATGTCAAAGTAGTAAGTGTCCAGTTGATCACCTTTAACCCAGGACTATTTTCAAAGGCAGGCAACATGTGACCACATGGATATTACACAGTTAAGAACAGCAGTGAACATAGGCACATTTTAAAAACATCTACACTTTTCTAGTAGTGTTTTGCAAGGTGTCTTTAGCCATACATAGGTCAGACTGTTAATTGCAGTGTAGTGCAACACAAGAGGCAACTCCTGTGTGCTTTGAGTTGGATTGCATCTGGCATTTGTGCTCTATTTAATATTTCCTTCTCTTCAGGAATCACCACTGTTAATAATTATAGTGGGGGAAATGAATCCTTCTCCATGCCTAGCTGAAATTCAGAAACTCCATGCATTAGGGAAATGCTAAGTGTTTGGGCTTTAAACTCCTGAGGCTTAGACTCAATTGTATTAGTTCAGCCTCCATAGTGGCAATTCTTCCTTTCCTCTGTCTGGAGTGGGGAATAGTCCTTGCCTAGACTTCCCCTATTATTGACTCTGGAAAAAACAGCTAGACAGCTTTAGGTGAATTCCTTATCGCAGTCTTTGTCATTGCAGCCTCAGTGGCAGTGAGCTGTGGCACTTTACAAGAAGGATGTCATTCTGGGAGGGAAACAGATAGCCTAGTTTTAATGACAAATGATTTCACTTTTTCAGTCCTAACTACACATTTGGCTAGAAGACCTTTTATCAGCTTGTATCTTCGGTCCAAATTAGCTTTGAATAGCAGGCAGGAGGAGCTGAGCAACATTTCTTTACCATCCCATTGGAAAATACAGTAGCTAGAGCAGGGCTGCTGTCCACAGAATGGAATACATAAATGTACCTCAAAGAGGGAATGCAAGTCACAGCCCTTTCATATAACAGTTGATTGTACGTTGCCTGATAACAGTTTTTGAGGTTCTTTGCAGTGATATGTTATTTCTTGCTTCCTGGGTAGGTGGAAAATTTTAGAACCATTTTGATAAACCCTATGAATGTTACTTTGGAAGGATTGATCAATCTGATTCATAGTGGGACTTTATGCCAGCTTCCACTGCAAACGAGTTTACCAACCTTCTTTCTTCAGTCTCACCAATTCACCAATTCCAATAGGAATTCTCAATTCCAATTCTCACCAATTCCAATAGGAAAATTTTTCCTATTTCTGTCAGGGGTGAAGTGCAAAGAAAGGACAGTTTAGTCAAAGGTCTTGTCTACACTATATGAGCTAATATTGACTTACTAGAGTTTGAATTAAAAAAGCCTATGGTATTCATTCAATTGTGTGTATCCCCAGTAAGTGGGCTAATTTGGTGGATTGCGTTCATAGTTCCACGGCTAGCATCGACTCTCAGAGCGGCGCACTGTGGGTAGGTATCCCACAGTGCCTGGAGTCCCCCTGGCCCCTTGGAATTCTGGATAAAGCCGGCATTGCATGATGGGGGCAAAAACAGTCTTGCGGGTTTTTCATTTGCGCTTCCCGTCATTCACCCCCTCCCTCCATGCAAGGTGCGGCAGACAGCCATTTCACACCTTTCGGGCCTCCAGACACCATACTGCTTTCGGCAGGCAGAGCGGTGGTCAGTCAGCCATCGCTCCTGCTAGAACTCTGCTCTCAAGTCGCCTGCTATCCTACAATACTCCAGGCAATCCTGAAACTACGTCAAGTCGCCTGCTATCGTTCCATGCTCCAGGCACATGTAAAAACTATGTAAAGTCTGGTGGCTTTGGCAACTCCCACCAAATGGCATCTCTCTTTTCTCACATTTCTCCTTGCTTCTTCAATCAAACACTTTCGCTGCCAGCTCTGCCCTTTTCCCTGGACTGCCCCTGATGTGGCGCACATCAGAGAAGCCTTGACAACTAGTTTCATGGCAGGGCAGGTTACAGTGTGAGACTTCAGTTTGTTTCCACTTGTGCTGTTTGTTTATGCATCCTGAAAACCCACCCCTTGTTCAGGCTAATGTTTTAAAGGTGTTTTTTTTATTTCTATGTGTCCTTTTCCCTTCTCTTTCTCCCCTACACTGAACTTTCAGTCAGCCACCCTCCTACGTTCCCTCATCACTTGCTAAGCAATAATAAAGTCATTGTTGTTTGAAAACCATGCATTCTTTATTAAGGGATCACAGAAATGGAGAGATTGCTGCAAATGTAGCACTGAAAGCGGTGGTGCGTGTGGGGGTAGACATCGGGCAGGGTGGTGGGTGAGGGGAGGACAGGAACATACAACAAGTCATGACTTTGGGAGTTTCACCTTTCTGGTGTTTGGGTGGTCCTTTGGGGTGCCCAGACCCCACCCCCCTTCGGAGTGCTGGCAATGAGGCTAGGGAACTTGTGGAGGAGAGGGCGTGGTTACAGAGGGGCTTCAGTGGCAGTCTTTGCTGCAGCTGCCTTTCGTGCACCAGATGCCGGAGCATGTCGGTTTGCTCCGCCAGAAGATGGAGCAGTGCTTCCTGCCTTCTCTCCTCTCTTTCATCCCTTCTCTGGTCCCGCTCATCCCTTCTTTCTTCACGCTCAGTTATTGCTTTCTGGCAGTCCAGCATTGACTGTCTCCAAGCCCGAATCTCTGCTCTCTCTGTGCAGGAAGAGTGCATGAGCTCCGTGAACATCTCATCCCGCGTGTGGTTTTTTTGCTGCCTTATCTGTGCAAGCTTGTGGGACGCAGATGAGAAGGGGAGGCTGGAAACAGTTTCAGCTGTGCCCAGTGCATCCACATTTGGAGCGCTGTCCAGAGCCGTCACACTGGAGCACTCTGGCATAGCTCCCAGAGGCCGCTAACATAGAATTGCGTCCTCGCTAATGCTAGTTTGACCTGGAAACGTCGATTTAAGTGCTACTCCCCTTGTCAGTCAGGAGTTTGGAAATCAATATAAAGATCCTTTTAGGTCGACCTAAATGGCATCACAGTGAGGACGGCAAAGTGGAAGGAACAGTTTAACGTGGATAAATTCAACTTTACTGCGTAGTATAGACCAGGCCAAAGCATCTTAGAGGACACACTGATCTGTGTATGATAGAAGTGTCTAGTTTTGATCTTCAATCATGGAGGGTGAAATTCATCTCTGTGCAGAGAGCCACTTCAAGGTCTCATTTAAGCCATTTAAGCCACCATTTAACCATAAACCATTTAAGCCACCCTTTAACCCACAGACTATGTGTTCAAGTGTGCAGAGCTGAACTTCATCTGGAGATGTTTTTGCTTTTTTGTCTAGTTTATGGGTATATTTCAGCTGTTAGTACTGTATAGGGTTGCCAGTGATTGAAAATATAGGTGTCTAGCAGGCCTCCTCTTTCAATGGGAGCTTCAGATGCACAAGTATAAGCCTGTGGGTTGTCGTTCCAAAGGGAAGGAGGTCTTTGTCACCATCTATTGATGAACTGGAGAAAGGGATGAACTGGAGAAACTGTGGGGACGGCCAGGTAAGTTGAACTAAGATACTTCGACTTCAGCTATGCTATTTGCGTAGCTGAAGTTATGTACCTTAGTTTGAACCCCACAACTAGTGTGGCCCAGGTCAAAGTGTCCTGTTCAAAATTAAGGCCTGAATTTACAAACATTTACACAGATGTGTAACGTTACTCATGCTAGCAGTCCCATTTGATGTCACTGGCACAAAGAGTGTGAATAAAGTTACTTGTGTGTAAATGTAGGGTTGTTATTTTGTAAACAGTGGTTAAGTAGACTGTTTGCACTTGAATAATTTCTTCAATTTTGAGATTTCTGGTTCTAGCTTTCCCTCTTATTTTTAAGTATAGGGAAATCAAGCCACATGTTACTCAGTTCAAATGTTTGTGCTTTCCCCCCTCTTTGTACATGATTTTATAAGGTAGGGGACAGAATTGCACAGAGGTTTGGGGGGCCTTTGGCAAAATCTAAAATTGAAGCCCTCTCTTAAAAATTACCATGGAGATGAAACAGGGGAAGGGACAGAGGATCAGAGGGCCCTGGCCTGTGGGATCACTGCCCTCGACATGAGGATGTGCCTGTCCCTGAGTACTGGCCCTGCTTCTAGTGGGAGTGGTATCCCCAACTCACTCCTACCTCCGGGAGCTCAGCTTTGCAGGTTGCCTCAGTCTTGGCATGATGATGTAATTGGCAGTGGGTTCTGGGTCGAGCCAGGCCAAGCAAGTTGCCCCCTGCATTATTGATGGCATGTGCCAAACGTGAGTGGCACTGTGACCATGTGCACCAGGTCACAATGCCTTTCACCCAAACTCTGGCCTGCCCTGGCCACGCCTCCCCTTTGGGGGCCCTCTTAACCAGGAGGCCCAAGGAAAATTCCCTGTCTCCCATGGCAACCCTCGTAGTGGAGAATCAGCCCTATATAAATTCTAGTGGACTCAGCATATATTTATCTATTTGTCACTTTACATGACTTTAAAGATGTACAATACTGGTAATCCCCCACCTCCCACTGAGTGTATCTCTCTTAATTTTTCCCCTTTGGACGTCTTAGGTGAAACTAGAGCTTCTGAATTACGCTAGATTGACAGCCTGGAGACTGAAGTCCTCTGTTCGTGCATAGAATTGATGCAGCAAGGGTAGCGGTAGTACCAGCTTCTCTGCCAGTATGTCTAACCTTGTTTAGAAGGGCTATTTATAGTGGTGAGAATTCAGTCTCTAACGCATGGCATCTAGCCTGAGATTGCCAACAAGGCTATTGCCAATTACTGCTCATTTTGTTGGTAGCTTTTGTAAGTAAAACCATTCATGCTGTTTCCTTGCTTTGGTTGGTTGTTTAGTGTTGCCCACTGTTTGTGCTAGGAAGCTTATGCCTTGGTGCCAAACTGGATAGTTTAAGAACTCTGACTTGCTGAAGACTAATGCTGCAGGTCTATATGTGTGTGTGTTTGGGGAGGAGGGTGCATGTCTGGGGAGCTGAGAGTTAACTTGGCTTTAGCCTTTTTACTGTTGGTTCATGCAGTAACTAGTCAGAGAGCGTTCATGTAACTTCACCTGGCGGTGTCCCTACCTGTGTGAATGCTGGTGGAAGTGTAGGACTAGGAGTGGGTCTGAAGCTTGTTAGGGTAACCAGTTGTTCTGATTTTATAGGGACAGTCCTGATTTTTGGATCTTTTTCTTATATAGGCTCCTATTACCCCCCATCTCGATTTTTCACATTTGCTGTCTGGTCACCCTAAACTTGTCACAGAAGCACAGTGAGAGAGGGAGCCAAGGCTGGTGGGTCAGTGGGTTCAGCGGTACCCCAGTTCGACGTGGCACTCTGGGGGGAACCTGTCACAGGCTGGTATAGGTGTGTGCACTTGTCATACGCTTACAGGAAAGGTGAGAGGTAAGCAGCAAGGATCTGGGTAGGAATCTATCATGGTCTAAAAATAATCCCAGTTTAGGACAGATCAAATAACAGTCTGAAGACAGATCATGTCTTCTTAATGAAGATTTTTCTTAGCTTTACTTGAGGGCTGTTGGAGAGGTCCCCACTGTGTCAGGAACTGTCCAAGTAAATACCTCAAGGGATAGTTAATGACTAAACTCTCTTTCAGGCTTCTCTGCAGGATAAGAACAATTTTTCAAAGAAATGCTCTAAACTTCCAGAATATTCCCACATTCTTTGGCATATTTTGCCTGGAAGTTACCTCTCCTTGCCCTACAGAAGTAAGGATTACCTCTACTCCTCCCTTCTATACTATTTTTATTTCAGTAATGCCTGGAGTTCCAAGTGGCATAGCAACCCAGGAATTTCACAAAACACATTATGAGCAGCATGGTCAGGGCCGGATTTACACCTTAGATACCCCTAGGGACAGTATCTTCAGTGCTCTCCCCAGCTCCTCCCGCCTACAGGGGACCTTCGTGTTGCACACTGTTTTAGAGAGGTAGGGTGACCCTAGAGCGTTGGTGACCCTAGGCACTTGCCAACTATGCCTAATTGGAAATCCGGCTCTGAGCGTGATATCTGTTAGTTTGGTTTTATAATTCTCTGACAGATAAAAGAAATTGTAATGGCTTTTAGGGTCAGGTCAAACTCTCTGTTTAATGAGTTGACCACCTGTAGATTCAGGATCTGTCATTTTCCGGGGATTTGTGATTAATGGAACCTCAAGTAAAAATCCTCCCTAGTAAAATGAAGCCAAAAGCCCATTGTTTCAGCTGGCTGATATTCTTTCTGAGGAGAACTATTTTATGCTGAAAATGTTCGTTCTGCATTAAATATTTTAAAAGATGAGTAAAAGGGGCAAGAGGCAGGGAAGCCTAATCAGCCCCAGTCTGTAAGTGAGAGTCAGGCAGTGGCTTTCTTAAATTTGGTTCAAAGATGGATTAAAAGTTCTTGTACCACTTGTTAATTCTAAGTAGTGAATGGTACAACATGGAAAATTTGACTCTGAATCTATATCCAGATTTTGAAATTCTCCCTTCCACCACTAAAACTTGGGTATTTATGTTTGCATAATTGCCATGACTAGAACAGTTGTGAAGTTTAGAACCTAGATCTAGATTCAGAGTCCAATTTCTCCTACAGACGAAGTTTGGGGACTTTTGCTTTTGGGGTTTTGGCTTGGTCCCAATCACTTCTAATTCTAAAACAGTTTTGTGGAAATGAGACACCTGGCACAATTTTGTATTTTACATCCAGAGGAATGCTTTTTGAAGTCAAGTAACTTCTTAAGGAAACTTACTGCTGAAAGTATTAGAGGAAAATTAAATTCTGCTGGCTGTTGCTTAAGACTTACAAATATCAGACACACAGGCAATAATAATTACTGTTAAAGTTTAACTGGAAAATTATAAAATATTTGACTATTAACGATACCACTTTTAAAGTTAAAGCCGTTTTCCGCAATGTCTTCACAATTTTTTTTTTTGTGTTGGGGGAAGTCTCAGTTGTTCTTTTATTTAATGTCTACACTTGCCAATTCAAAATAGCAGTTCAAATCTCTTCTCACACCCTCTCCTTCCCTCAAAGTATTAAGGCCCTATTTGATTAAGAAAATGTCCATTGTGGTCCTGTCCAAAGAACCACAAAAAGCTGTGTCAGATTATTAGCTGGTGGAAATTGCCATAGCGCCATTGCTTAGGATGTGATTTATTATTCTTATTTATCATATTTATTACATTAGTGCTTGGGAGGCAATTATCCTCATGCAGGGTTTCTTCTCATGACTGGTGTGGAGAAAGTAAATACGGAAGTGTTATTTACTCCTTCTCATAACATAAGAACTAGGGGTCATCAAATCAAATTAATAGGCAGTAGGTTTAAAACTAACAAAAGGAAGTATTTTTTCACATAACACACAGTCAACCTGTGAAACTCTTTGCCAGAGGATGTTCTGATAGCCAAGACTATAACAGGGTTCAAAAAGAACCTAGATAAATTCATGGTCCATCAATGGCTATTAGCCAGGATTGGTAGGGATGATGTCCTTAGCCTCTGTTTGCCAGAAGCTGGGAATGAGCTACAGGGAATGGATCACTTGATGATTACCTGTTCTGTTCATTGCCTCTGGGGCACCTGGCATTGGCTACTGTTGGAAGACAGGATACTGGGCTAGATGGACCTGTGGTCTGATCCAGTATAGCCATTCTTATGTTCTGATTGCACTGTGCCAGCATATTGTGTGTGTGTGTGTGTGTATGTAAAGTGAGAGCCCATGGAAGATAATGAACATAGGAAGGCATTTTGATAGGTAGATTTTTTTTTTTAACTGGGTCTCTTTTTACATTTATTTTTTCCACCTCTTTAAAGCATGCGCCTCCATTATACCTACTGGAGATGGAGGAAATTTCGATCTATACTTCCCTGTTAGATCTTATCTCTCTAAAGGGCCAGAACAAACCCTTGATTACAAACACACCCTACTGACCATAGTGAAAATTCAGATCTGGATCACCACCATGAATCTGCCACATTTTTTATAATACAAATGTGCATTGTCTCAGGATGGTGCACATTGCCATTAGTTTTTTATGGAAACAGCAGCTTTTGATTACAGTGAAAGAATACCAACATAGTACAGCATACAAAGCTGTCTGCCATGAGGTAGAGTCCTGGACTTGCACCCCATTCCCTGATGGAAGCCTGAATTATCACTTCTCTCCCTGATTTATTTAAAAGCATGACTACTTACCTTTTTATCCATTTATAGCTACCCACTCAAAAGTGTTTTAATCTTTGTACAAATTTCATTAAGAGAAAAATTCCATGAACGAGGAATCGTGATTTGAGTGGCATTAGCTATGGGTTGGCCCTAGGAATCTTTCCTCACCTAGAGGTAAAGTATATCTGACACTAATCAATTGTGTTCGTACCAAGGAGGCAGTATGAGTCTTAATAATTTGAGGCTGTCCAACACCATATGTCACTATGCAGTATTGCTAAGCCCAAAAGACTGAAAATCATGAGTCTGGCCCTCTAAAAATCAATTGGCTTAAATGACAAGTCTTTTTTTTTAAAAAAAATAGGAGTTGAATTATTGTTGTTGGCCTTCAATGTTTTGAGCTTTTAGGGTTCATATTTTTCAGCTTTTTTCCTACAATAATGGGGACTAAAATTCTTCCCTAAACAAGGTGGAATTCTTGCTTAATCTCATGGCTTCAGCAACTGGGCTTTATGAAAAACACCAATTATTGCGAGGCTCATCATAAAATTGTGAGAGCTGGCAACACTGTTATGTCACTGATATTTCTATATAAATACAAATTAAGAGTCATAACCATTCTGCTGTGCATTGAAGTCTTGATTTGCACATTCTGTCTGTGCACAAGGAATTTATTTTGAATTATCATTTGACTCACACTGCAGGAAGCAACTGATTGAAAAACTGTTCAAAATTCTTGATATGCTACATTAGAGGGAAAAATCTGAAGCATTTTTGACTAATCAATACAAGTTACTTAAGAACAAAGCAAAAACCAGGGGGAGTCTAAATTATCTAGCATTTTATTCCAAGCTGCTTGGAATCGCATCTAAACTACTTTATAACAATATGATAAAATATCTGTTTAACATTTGAAATTCAATGTATAGTGTGTTCTGATGAGAACATTGTAATTTTGTTTCAACATACAAACAATATTTAATAAATTAGGTCTAGATTCTGCAGTTGGAGTTCTATATATCTGTACTGCCTGTTGACTTAATAGGGCATCATGTAGCACAAGGGGCCTGTCCAAATGAATCTCATCGCAGAATCTGGGACTTAAATTCTTCCTGCTTCATTTTCCAGACAGGTTCCGAGTTCCATGTTTCCCTGCCAGAGCTGATGACATCACAAACATCCAAATCAGTGCAGGGGAAATGCTTTGCTTTAGAGGGGTGTGTATGTGTGATGGGGTGTATCTGGTGCTTCATGATCCCCTGCAGTCCTGCTACAGTCTGTCCCAGGAAAGAGCAGTGAAGGTGGGTCCACTGCTTAGAGAAGCCTTGTGGAAGCAGCCAATCAGAGCCCATCAGCTCAGATAAAAGGAGCTGCAGGATGCTAGCAGGGAAGGTCCTGGCTGGGGTCAGAGGGGTGGGTGAGCAGACTGGCTAGCTGAACTCTGGACAAAGGAACTTGATGGGCTGCATTTTCTAAATCTAGGACCTGAGAGCTCTAGCCCTAAAGTAAGGAGACCAGGTGGGCCCAGGGGATGTAGCAGCAACTGATTATAAAGGAATCAGTATGTAGTTGATGTTTATAGGGTCCCCAGGTTCGGACCTGGAGTAGTGTGCGGGCCTGGGTTTCCCCACTGGCAAAGTGGTCTAAGCCCTGAGAAGGAGAAAAGGCTCATTTAGAAGCCCAAATGAAGGGTGGGATTTAAAGGGCCCAAGATGGGGCTGAAGACCTGGGGAAGGGCTGACAGTATATATTGAACACTTTGCTACCCTGGAAGGGGTTTATTTGTATTGACTGTGTGACTTGGTTGGAGAGCTGAGCCACTGACCTACAGGGGTGCCAGGAATGGGGAAAAGAGTTCATTACCACCTCCAGCTGCTAGAAGGCACTCAAGAGATGAGTGCCCCCTGCTACAATATGTATTAAAAATGTTTGAGTACTGTCAGGTTAAAAACATATATATATATATAAAATATGTGTATATATGTTAAAAAGCATATTTCCTTATCTGTGACTACTAAAATGGAAACATTGGGCAAAAATCTCATTTACTTCTCTCTGTTTATATTCATTTAATATTTACATTGCATTTTGTTTAAACAAAGAAAATAGATGGGACAACTTTGAATGTACTCACTAGTCATTGTAGTCCAGTTCACAGAAATGTTAGGATAGAATAGTATTAGTTCACTGATGGCTGCTTTCTAGTAAGTTTCACATTTTGGTTCTCTGGCTTTTAACACACTGCTGCAGTGCTTGGGTTTCAAACGCTAGACCTGATCCTTCAAGGAATTCATAGTTTCCAAGGTCGAAAAGGACCATTGTGATGATCTAGTCTGATGTTTGGTATAACACAGGCCTTACAACTTCCTCAAAATAATTCCTAGAGCATCCTTTTTAGAAAGAAAACCATTCATCACCACTCTCTAACAAACAGAGGCTAGGGACACCATTCCTTACAGAAGTCTAAATATGTTATGTCAATGCTATTATTTTGATCAACAAAACTTATTAAAAAAAGTTGTTTTGATCTATTTTCCATAAGCCTATGTTGATTTGCATTAATTGCAAATTGCATAATTATTCTCCTTTAATTCTTTATTAATCAATCCCATATCTTCTGCTCTATTATCTTGCCTGGGCTTGATGTCAGGCCTGTAATTATCCAGGGCCTCTTATGTACCCTTTTTAAAAACTGGCACATTAGCTTTTCTTCCAGTCTTCTAGAACTTCCCCAGTGCACCAAGCCTTATTGAAAGTTACCATTAGCAGTCCAGCGAATTCTTCAGCCAGCTGTCTTGTATCTCTTTCATGCAAGTTATCTTGACCTGCTGATTTAAAAAATCCATCTTCAGTAGCTTCCCTCTAATTTCCCCCCCTTCACAAATATAGAAGAGAAATATTTATTGAACACTTCTGCTTTTCTGCATTTTTATTGATAATTCTACCATTTTCATCTAGCATTGACCAACACCATTGTCAGGATTCTTTTTGTTCCTAATATATTTAAGAAACTCATTATTATTATCCTTAACAATGCTGGCCACGAATTTCTCCTTATATACCTTTGTTTTCTTTATCAAATTTCTACAGTTCGTAACTTCTGATTTATATTCATTACTATCAACTTCCCCTTTCTTTCATTTGTAATATATTACTTTGAACAGATGCCTTCACTTTCCCTCTAAATAAGGTCAGGTCTTTAGCCTGCTTAGCCACCTTTGATTGTGGGATTTTGGCTTTTGGGGCATCTAATGAGCTATTCTTAAATGATTCCCAATCATCATTCACATTTTTCTGATTAAATTCTTTCTCCCAGCTGATTTGGCTCATAATTGTTTTCAGCTTTGTGAAATTGGCCTGGTTAAACCACCAAGTACATATATTACTGAGCAGCTTCAAGTGTGTTTGCAGGAATTAGGCCTGCTGGGCTCAGTACATGGAAATATTCAAAGCCCATTATTGAAAACTGTATATTAATTCTGGATTTCATAAAAGTTATTTTTACAAAACCATATTCGAGGTACTCAATAATGTCCCCTTAAATTATCTTATCTCTTATGGTTTTGGATATTAATTATTACTGTTTTAAACAAAATATTATTCTCCTTCTAGAAATTGAGTGATTCCATGGTGCTACCTTTACAGTTTGTCAGCTTGATTGACTTGAATTCCTTCTTCCTATGTGGCCTCTGAATTTTTTGTCTTTCTAAAATTTCTAAAAAAAATTATTGCATTGTACTGCGGTACAAAAAAAAAAAGTGTGCTCTGCCTTAAAATAGGGGGAAGAAATGAAACCTCCCTCTTCAATGTTTGCATGAGTTGATTTAGTGGAATCCAGACTTGAGAAACCGAGTTCTTCTGCCCAATAAGCCCATGTGTCCATAATTTACTAACAGTCAGACCCTGTTATTTGCTTGTCTTTCCCTTACTGAGCTGACTGACTGGCTTGAATTTCATGACTAAATGAATTTCTGAGCAGTAGTTTGTTCCATTCTGCCTTTAATGAGAATGTAATGTACCTCATCTGAGGTTTCTGTTTGATCTTATAATAGTAGGAAACAGACAAGGAGATTGCACTAATCATTAAGAATTGTTAGTATACTCATTTCTCTGTATTCTAACCCGGAGTGACTGACTAATGCATGGTTTGGAATGGGTCATACACTGAAACAGAGAGGTTATATTATCTTGCTTATATAATGGCAGAGACAGAAATGTATTTATGTCAAAGTGGTTTAGAGAAGGCTGGCCATCTTTGGAAATGTCATTGTGGTAGCAAAATTAACTGGAGGAGGTCCAATACTTATAGGAATATAAAGAAATTTTCAGTGGTGTTAGCGTGCATCTCTCCTCCAAAAGCTCCTTACTATCCCACAATTGATTTTATTTTCCTCAAGTCTTGCAACTCAGAGTTGGCCTCCTCTCCTTCTGCATAAAATTAAAGCTCATCTTCATTTATTTTGAAGCATTCAAGAATTCTTCTCCTGCCGGCATCCTTTCCTCTGACACCTCTTTCCATTGTAGCTTTAGCTATAGTTTTGGGTTACTTTAACCAGTTACTCACCTCAAGGTGAGGGTTTATATCTACTTTAATATGAGAGAGTTCAGCCCTCAAATTGACTTCAGTAGAAAGGTACCTAATAGACGGGCTATGGTACCCAATAGACGGGGTATGGTGCACAAAAGGAGCAACACAGTGTTCTGTGTTTTTATTAGCCATCTAAATGACATTACGCACACTGAAATGAGGTAAAGGAGAGAGACAACAATATGGTATGTCTAGCATTGAATTACTCACATCTGCATTGAGGAGAAACCCAAGGTGGCAGTTGTCATTCTCCTCATCATAATTCTCACTACCATCAACACCACCAATGGTCTTCATCCAGGCATCGCCCAAGGCACGCAGGCCGGAATACAGTTTTTACAGTGTGTTACACTGAGGCCCACTGGGATGTATATATAGTTATGAAGGTTTTAACCCCTTTTCCTTATCTGAACTTCCATAGCCAATCACTTTTGGGCTGCGCTGTTTTCCTTGTTAGTTCCCCTTATGCTCATTAACATATCACTTTATCATTATAGTAACAGACAGTTACTTTAAGGAAGTCTCTAACATTTCACCTTGGTTATGAATGGTCACTTGTGTCTACTGATTACTCATAGATATATCCAAATTTGGCAGTTATTTGCCAAACATCAGCATATCAAAACGTAGACACAAGCTCAGCAAATGTATATTAACTATCTTAAGCTAACTTATTTGTATAATAAGATAAGTTAGCTCTAAGTCCTGAGGCCTAATT
The DNA here is from genome assembly GCA_007922305.1 of Dermatemys mawii. Classification (NCBI taxonomy): domain Eukaryota; kingdom Metazoa; phylum Chordata; order Testudines; family Dermatemydidae; genus Dermatemys; species Dermatemys mawii. The sequence goes on along the minus strand of ML677326.1, from coordinate 17,617,362 downwards.
TGACTAAGCTAAGTGTCTTACAAGCCTGAGGCCCTTGGGCTCTGTGTTATAATATTAATTAATACTCGTATTTCATCTCTATCCCAAATATACAGGATATTTTTTATCCTCAGCTACACCTTTTTTTCTGTACCCCTGAAGGTTCTCAGTTTGCTGCACCACTAGATGCTGTTTCTTGTGAGTTGTGTAGCATTTGGATGGTGAACAAAAAGGAACACAGGTCAGAAAAAAAGCATTTTCCCCTAAGCTGATTAGACCCATTTAAATGCCTGGTCTGGGGAGACTGGGCAGGGAGCACCCCACTCTGGTGTGAAGTTTAATAAAGTTGTGGCCTGCTGCTTAAAATTCATCCCTGTGTCTGTCGTCCTTCACTTGGATGAACTAATGAAAGTTCACAGTGAAAACTGCAGGAAGCACTCTGACCTCATTAGTTTTCCTTAGGCCCTGCTTGAACTGCTTTCAGCAGTGGGGAGCCTGCACCAGTGTATAACTGGCTCCTTTTTGCAGTTTCTTTTCCAAAGCCCAATGTGTCTATGGGAAACAGGGATGCTGCATGGCTCCTAGTGCCACCACAGCAGTGGTCTCCCCTGTACTGAAATACAAATGGTATATGAGACTGTAGGCGAGGTGACATTGGAAGAGCAATTACTCATATGTAAAAGTGAAAAGGAGTAGCAGAGAAAGGAAATCTGACCTAGATGCAAATAGTTGGTGAGAGTCCAGCAAAAATCTATACGTGTGATATGATCTTCCCCCTCCCTCCCAGAAAAAATATTGCAATACCTGGCCAAAACCAGGTGGCAAGTTTTTTATAAGGGAACTTTTAAAAATGCCTTTACATCTATGTGAATCCTGCTCTCAGTTACCCTAGTGTAAATCTGGGGTAACTAATGTAAATTAGAATAACTTCAGTGAAGAAATTAGTGTCAATGAGAGCAGAATTTGACCCAGGAATTAAGCTGACAGCGTCACTTTAAAGTAGTGCCTCAGACCAGACTCTCAGCCCATCCCCTCCGTCACCATGCTGCCCTTCTTAAGTTAATGGAAGCACTCTCAGACAGAAGGAACTTAGTGAGGACATGAACCTTCGCAGTAAATCGACTTGACACATAGGTTGATCTACATTTGTAGTGTAGACATACCCTTAGTGTGTTTCCATTTTAGTTCTGAATTAGGTATTTGTTATCTTTTTTTTTTTTTCTCCAGAGCCTCCATACTGGCGTATTTTGGGAAATGCTTTTTGTTGCAATTTTCCTACCATCCTTTTTTCCCCAGATGTCAGATCATTCCCACCTTTACTGATTTTGCTTTGCATGCATCATGGGCCTGATCCAAAACCTATTAAAGTAAATAGGAGCTTTTCCACTGACTTCAGTGGGCTTTGGATCATGCCCAATATGAAGTAGTAGCTTTGCTGATGTTGTCTCTGCAGATTGGCTGCTGAAGTGAGAGTAGTACCCATCAGCCCAGGGCACTGGAACTTAGGTTCACTCCTGAAACTCAGTGTCTTTTGGCTATCATAGATGTTAGACGAAAATATCAATCTAGTCAAAATGGCCTGAAATTAAGATATTTCCTTTAGGAAAAAATGTAAAATTAAATATCAAAAAGAATTCTGTTGTTTCTTTTAACTCAAACCCTGACTTGGTTTTCCTATCTCTTGGCTTAACGTTGGCGAGACTCAAAAGTTCAGTATGGAAACAAAGGGTAGGATTGCAGCTATGAGTTAAAATTCAGTTCTTTGGCATGTGGCCAGTCCTGGAAGATGGCCAAACTAGAGATTTGCAGAGATGTTACAGACCTAGGCTCCAAGCCCACAGACCTTGCTTAGGGAAACCTACTGATCTGAAGAAGTAATAGGAAATATGTCTTAACACATCAAGAGAATAACATAATGTATGTAATGAAATGGGAAATTAACTTGGCCCATTAAAAAACATCTGGACTTTCTTGTTTCATTTCTTTCTTTTTTAAGTTAAGCAAGTATGCTATAGATTTTAAATCCTATGGGAATAGCAATTTCTCACAACTTATAAGGATCCACTATTTGTACAGCAACTTCCATTGTTGTTATAGTGTCCGTGTGATGTAGCCTTGTTCCTCAATTCCCTCTTCGTCTTCACCCTTCTCCACAATGCATCAAGACTGTCACCTCATGGGCAGAATAGTGTTAGGTCCGTTACGGGCGATGTCATATGATAAACTCAAATGGAAGCAGATCCCTGAAAAACCAGCACAAGGACCTAAAACCTTCCAGCATTTTTTCACTATTCAACTCACTTTCCACAGCCTCTGTCAGCTGCACTTAAATACTATGGTGACGGGCAATAATTTTTATTTTGGTAATCTCAGTGTGAAGAGCCGAAAGCTTGATTGAGTTGCAAAGAGAATGACCATGAAAGTGTGGCAATGATGATGCATTGCTTTAGAAAGCAATATCGACGTTAAAAAATAATCCGTGCTCTGTTTGCTGCTCTAATACTGGAAATATGCTGAATAGACAGTTTTACAACAACACAGACACTGTTATTTACTCTTTCAAGGTTCTGCTCTTTGAGTGCTGTGCTTTTTTTTTTTTTTTTTTTTTTTGTAAACTAGAACTGAATCTTGGCATGCTGTTTTTTGCGAGAAACCTTATGCTTTTTGGTTTCTCTGTGACAAAACATATAAGGAAGTCCAATGGCTTTTTTTGGCATGTGAACAACTTTTACTGACTGGAAGTAACAGTGTGTCAGAAGAATCTAGCATTTGCAGAGAAAAGAATAGCTGCATAATATTATCATTCAAAATGTTTTATCATGCACTGGACAGATGTCTTAATTTTTAACTAAATCATTTTGTATTTGAACAAAAATCATACAAATGGTACATTGAAGCTTAGACATTGGTGTAATAATGACAGGAAGCTTAAGCTGAAGGTGGGAAGAATGTGCAATTTACATAGCCAAACCAGACAGTCTCTATGCAAAAGAATAAATGGACACAAATCTGACATCAGGAATCATAACATTCAAAAACCAATAGGAGAACACTTCAATCTCCCTGGCCATTCCATTACAGACTTGAAGGTGTCAATTTTAAAAGAGAAAAACTTCCAAAACAGACTCCAATGCAAAACTGCCAAATTAGAATTTATTTACAAATTGGACACTATCAACCAAGGGTTAAACAAGGACTGTGAATGGCTTAGACATTACACTAACTGAATCTCTTTCCCTAAGTTAAGTTTCCTTCACACCTTCTTGTCAACTGTCTGACATAGATCTGCTTGATTATCACTTCAAAAGGTTTTTTTTCTCCTGCTGATAATAGCTCATCCAAATTAAATAGCCTCTTAGAATTGGTATGGTAATTTCCAACTTTTTATGTTTTCTCTGTATATAAATGCATCTTACTTCTGTGCGTTCCATTCTACGCATCCGATGAAGTGGGCTATAGCCCACAAAAGCCTATGCTGAAATAAATTGGTTAGTTTCTAAGGTGCCACAAGTATTTCTTGTTTTCTTTATAGATTTTTTTAAAGTACTCACTAGCTCAAAGCAATCCAGTGCATTCTTCTTTTGGTTCTGGATATTTTTTAAATATAGAGACTAAGATGTAACTTCAAAGATGCTCAATTAGTACTCCTCCGTAGAAGTTTCTGGATTTGGGTGTGGTAGTTTTGGATATCCTCAATAGGTTCCCTGTAGCTGGGGTCAGACTCTGTTGAGGGAAAGTAGTCATGGGAGTTGCTTTGCAAAAGACCATGTGTACTGTGTGGGTTGGGAGAAGTTGTGCCACAGGAGCAGAAAGCAGATTGGTTTTCCCCAACTGTGAAGCATTTTGCAGCAGGTTAGTGATATTGTTAACCCTCCAACTGGGATACCTTGGCTACGTTAATTATAGAAAGGGGAAATTGGGAGGGAAAACTAATTTCTTTTATTTTAATTGTATACTTTGAATATTTGATTTTAGCCCAACTATTTTAAATTGTCAACTAATATGATTCACCAACTTTTCTCTTATTTGAATGTGATGATGGGGAAAGTCATTTATATTTTGTTAGCCTCAGTTTACTTTTTTCTTATAACAGTGTATTTTTCAATCTTTATACTACTGTCTGAGTAGTTGATTAATTGGTTTGCTGTCTAGTTAACAGCTTTCCTAGACTATAGCCCACCTGTAAGACATGGGCTATATATATGCTTTCATGGGCTATAGCCCACCTGTAAGACAGAGGTGGGCTATAGCCCATGAAAGCTTATGCTGAAATAAACTGGTTAGTCTCTAAGGTGCCACAAGTATTCCTCATCTTATTATTGTCACAGTTATTCATAAAGTAGTCATGTTATGTTGTAGAAACTAAGTAGTTATAAGTATTTAACATTATTTTTCTTAAGATTTTGTAAAATAGGTGCTTAGGAATAAAGTTCATTCCTTTTGTTCTTTTTGGACTTGATTGTGGGGAAGTTGATCCCGTACAATCTTTGTTCAAATTCTGGGTCTCCATGTCTTTGTCTATGGGAGTTGCTTTTAGGCAGTAGGAGAAGGGCAGGGCAGTATACTCTAGCCCACCCAAAGGTTACATTAGCACAGCATTCCCAGGGAGCAGAATGTTCAGGGAAAATCCCAGATGAAACTGAGAGGATTGTTTGACTTTGAAAGGAGTTTCTAACATGTGAAAGCTGCCCAAGAATAGGAATTCAATTTTCCACTCACAACTGGGCTTTTGAGTGAGACTGGAGAGGTAGAGAATCCTGACTTGAGAGTTCATGAGGTGAATTTTGAAGAGGAATCCTTTTGTGGAGTCAAATCAGTTAAGGAACTGTTGGGTGAGCAGATTAGTTATCTATCTGTTCTGTACATATGTACTGAAAGGATTTCAGTCCTTCCTGTTAACAGTGACTCATTAGAGTTATCCTAGGGAATGAGGTCCATATTTTCTCTTCATCTGTGGGTTTTTGTTTTGGTTTGGTTTTTTTGGATGACTGCTTAACTGCTTTTCCTGAAGTTTGTGTTGAGACTCTTTATTTCTGGTTATAAGAAGTAAGTGTATTCCTCCTTTTAAAGGGTACAAAAGGTTTTGCTTTAGCTTACAAGATGTCTCCTATAGTCACTCTAAGGGTACGTCTACACTCGAGTGAGCATGCACGCTCTCACGGCAAGAACCAAGCATTAAGGTTGCCAAGTGCAGTGGTGAACCTGACTAATACAAAGAGAGCCTAAGTTTCCTTTCATCTCAACACGGGTGTTGGACAGGCTCAGGAGTGCCTATGCCTCAGTGAGGCTGAGGATCGTCTGCCAATATTCAGAAAGCTTGTTAGGAGGGTGAGAACACTTTCTATTCTGAGCCTCAGCCTCCCTCGCCAGCCGCTTCCTTTCCCTGGGTTGCTTGGATAGAAGACAAAAGTCCGTATTAATTTATTAATGCATCCATCAGGCTATGTAAGGGAAGTGTTTTGTGAGGTTCCACAGAGTCTAATGGAAAGTTATTCTCAAAGAGAGAGGATTTTCTGAAGTTTTGTAGCATAACTATAGGGACGGGAGGAGAGTCTGGGTTAGCTCAGGGGATGGAGGGGGTGTGATGGGGGCAAAGGGTTGAGGACGTATATACAATGATTTGAAGGGGGCATTGCCAGGACACTGAGGGACAGCAGAAAAGAAGTTGTACTAACCTTAATCCCCTACCCAAAGCCTTGACATATTAGCCCCCAACCCTTTCCACATCCTCCCACTACATCTTCTAGTCCTTGCCCTAAATCTTGACACATCTCCCCTGTCCTGAGACTAGTCCTATAAAACCTAAGTAAATCGTCTGTCTTTCTGAAGATAAATTTTCACTAGATGCCCTCCCTTCTGTAACTTGAAATGATACAATTTCTCATGGTCCCTTAGTAAATTTTCAGTTCATGTGGCAGTGTTTGAGAGCTTTTATAAGGGCATAGGAACACACACCTTACTAAAACCCAGATATATTCCATGCCTCGTGCTTCTAGCAAACACCAGTTTTGTAATTCTGTCAGACGAAACCTAATCAGGCTACTCTGCCAAGCCTTACTTTTTCCTAGATGTAGAATGTGTATTTGTATGTGAGGATACTGAGTGTCTGGCTTGGTCAGTTCATTAGCTTTTTGGGGGAGAGTGTACATTACAGCAGGAGCTCTGCTTTCTTCTCCCTCCCCACTCCTTCTTACCTTAGCAAGCTATTTTCCATACAAGACCACTGGCCCTTGCACAGTCTTACCCTGAATGATGCAGTAAATATGATTTTATTATGAACATAGTTCCAAATGGTCCTCATAATTATGGTACCCCATTTTTCACTAACCAGCCAGAACTACTGGTTCTGGTATTGATGAACTTCTCACTTTTTGTATTTGCTGCAAAATGTGTGGTGACTAAATAACTTTTTACTTTGACATGTTGTACATATGGCAAATGCTTTCAATGCTAATTGATAAAATGGGGCCAAGATTTCATTAAAGTGAATACAGACACCAAACAGAAGGAAATAATGAGAAGCCTGTTTATTGTAATTAATTTAAGAATCATTTTGGAACACAAAGCTTGTCTTCCCATGCTGAAATCTACAGGAGTGGATAAAACAGCTTTACATTATATTTCTCATTTTATCAGGAAAAAATTCCTAATTTGTTTCCAAGGCTTTCTTTGTAAACAGGTCTTTGTGCTTTGTTCTTTTAGTGACCTCTACTACAGGCAGTTAGAAGTAATGCAACAGATAAGTTAGAGGAAGAAAATTTAAAATTGAAGTAGTGGCAGCTTGGCCATAAATGATGTGTGAATTAGTGATTGTGTTCCCTTTGGAGCTCCAAGCAAAGAAAAGTTCTTGCACTTCTTTATTTCTTGTCTTGATACATATACTCAGACAAAGGGAGAGTCAAAGTCAGTGATAGATTTCCATGCATGATACCTTTGAGACAAACTGGAATGGAGCTGCAAGAAATCAGTACCACGATTTTATATTGATCTTAAAACCGTTTTTTGGTGTTGGAAGACCAGGAGTTGCCTGCAGATGAATATTTTCTAAGAGTGGCAAAGGGGAGGATGTGAAGTAAGATATTTGGGATGGTGGGTGTATGCATGTCACAGGTTTGTGTATCCTGCAATTTTACGGCTGTGTAATATGCTAGATAATCCAGCCGTTGTCTCAGAATTCTGCTCTTGTATCTAACCTTTCATTTTAAAAATATGGAAGTTTCTGCATATCATAAAACCTTCCAAAAGTTAAGTGGGTAGATAGAGGCAGTTTTATGTCAGTCTGCAGACAGCCTGTACAAAATAGCCCTGGAGGAGGGTGAGCTCTTGCACTCATCTAGATGGATTGTTGATTTTCAAATCTAATGATAGCCTCATTTGTATCAGCTATTTAACTATTTCACTGCTGAGCATTTTAAAATCTAGCCAATGTCTTTATCCAACAGATCCAGACTTGCCTCAGTTCAGGATGTCTGAGCTCAGACGCCACAAACTGAATTGCTCCAGTTCAAAGATCTCATAGAGTCTTCAAGCTGGACACCTTCAGTTTAAAGAATTCATATGCTCTGCCTGTGCAAGATAGAGTAGTTTGTATGCTTTCAAAGAGCTTTGCATTTCTTTTTTCCTTTTGTTCTAGTTTATTTTTGCAAACACTCAAAACACCAGTGACACCTCGTAGTGAGGTTGAAAAAGCAAGTGCACAAATGTGCAGATTTAAATGTGAACAATCAACATTAACTCTGCCCTTTTTATATCTGCATTAAGATAGAATCCCTAAATATTCTAACATATTAGACCATGTGACCACAAGACTGTGTGCATTCACTTGAATATTGCTCATTGGGTCAAAATAAGAAAATGTATCATATGAACGTGTGATACTAATATGTTGTAACTTACTTATCCAAGTGAAGACAATGCATGCAAAAGACATGTCCATGCCCTTTGGGACTGTGATTGTCCTTTGACATTGCCCAGGGGAAGAAGTAGGGTTCCTTGTGCCCTCCTGTTCCCTCATGGGGCACACCCTTGCAAGAACCAATCCGTAACAGAATGACTAGTTTTAGTGGGAAACCTGTTCATAATACAACATGCCTCCTTTGTGTATATGGGGACTTGAGCTGTGTCCAGGTTGATGATGCACTCAGTTTACTAAAACATTTTTTTGTGGGGGTGGAGCTGGCTTTGTCATCCTTCTTGTCACAGTGAATGTTTTAGATAGGTGGTTGGTTTTCACGCCATGGGTTTTAGCAATGGCTTCAGCTATCGAAGACCTAAATCTCCTCTTTTGACTGCTCACACTGGAGATGGCATGATGACTTTTTTCTGCTAGCATTGCAATTTCCTGTAGTACACCTCTGAAAACGTAAGCTTATCTTGATCACTTACCCACGTCTGTTGCGTTGGAGCAAGATGGTGACCAAATGACTTTCTGTCTTCATAGAGTTAGATTAAAAGGTTTAAAGAAATCCTGATATACATCTTTTTTTTTTCTGTTGCTCTGCGTTTTCTATCCTCCTTACTTATGTAGCTAACCCAGACTTCTAGGCAGGTGAGCATTTTCTCTCTGTGTGTGTGTGATGTTAATTTTAATACACATCTAGTTTCCTTGACTGTTAGCTCTATGACACTACCTACCCCACTTAATAAATCTGTGCACTGAAGATTCAAACTTTAAACGCAAGCGACAGTGTCTTTCACTTTTTTTCCACTGTCAGTAAATTTATGCAGTGTCCCAGAATCATTGATGAGACTTCTGGTGAAAAGGTAAACCGAAATAAAGACTAAAATAGGAGTACAAAAGCTGGACTGTGTCCTTTCAGATTTTATAAATGGCACTTGGAGGCTTTCGGTTGCAAAATTACCGCCTTCTAAGTCTTTCCACTGATTCACTTAATCCCTTTAAATTGGTGCTGGTGTTCACTTTTTATCAAAAACCAGGAATAAACTGTGTTCCAAAAATGGCCTGTGATTTGCTTCTGTATCTTCCACTGGATTTTTTCCCCCTCTACCCTCTTCCACAGAGCATACAGGAAATAGAGGCTATAATTTCGCTTCACAAAAGACAGGCATGATTGCATCACTTCATTTTCAACAATCTGCATATTTAAATGTGTGTGCAGTTTTAAATTTAAACATGCAGTACTTCTCCCCTTAAGGCTCTCCCTTGCCCCTCTATCCTACAACTACTAGTACTACATGCATGTGTAGCAGCAAGAGACCCCGGTCATCGGCAGGATTGAATCTGGGACCTTTGGAGCTTAGTCATAAGTCTCTACTGCATGAGCTAAAAGCCAGCAAGCTGTTAGCTAAGGCTGTAGAGCAGACTCATTTAACTCTCTCTAAGTGGTCTCGGTGCCACTAGATGGGACAGACTACCATACAGAGGAGGTGTGCGGGTTATACATGCAAGTTGGTTTGCACAAATACTGTTTGGGCACATAAATCCATCCCATGTTCATTTGTGTGTGAGCGGGAAATCTTTGAAGTATATGCACCTCTTCAAAGAGTCTGGGTCCTAAATTTTAGCTCCAGTTCACCTTGACTGTCTCTAAAAGAGCAGTTATATCTTGGAACAAATATGTGAAGACACAATAAGAGAGAATTTAGAAAGATTAATCCTTAATGATTTATAGCTCTTTGCTGATTTTCCTTTATAAACATTTCTGAAGAATCACATTAAGAGAAACAGATCAAACATCATTTGTTCCAATAAAGGGCATAGTGGTAACTCTTTTTTAAGTGTACTGGGCAAAGAGCAAAAAGGCCCTCCTGTGAAGAACTGCATGAAACTTTATTTAGTGGACTATCCAAATTCAAACTAAATGGCATAACTCCATCTTAACGTGCAATTTCCCCCGGCTATTGGCGTTGTGGAGGGGAAGCATGGCATTCAACATGGCATTCAACACGGATTACTAGTACAATCATATTATGTTATGTGATATTATGTTTTATATTCTGTATATGAAAAATAGATTTTATGGCCCACAGAGATAATGTAATATATTACAGCATATAAAGAGTTCTCTGCATTTTTGCTTCAAATCACTTATGATCGTGAAGATGGTGATTACTGTAGGATAGGAAAGCAAATTTTTCCCTCTTGTTCTGGAGCTATGTGTCTCAAGCATGATTATTCATTTGTAAGTGCACTCTCATGGTGTGCAAAATTTGAGTTTTTGCAGCCCCAAAACAAGAAATTGGAACATTTAACTGCCACAGTCTGAGAGCATCTTCAGGAGGGAAAGATCAATTGCTTTCCTGGTGACCTGTAGCCCTTCAATGTGTAATGCAACCTATAGATTGAGGTTAGCTCTCTCATGGATAAAGCTGAAACAGCAGTTGCCCTTACCAAAGCAATACAGATAAAGGGCATGACATAAAATACCTCACCTTTTAACAATACAACCTGGCATCCCAATTTTGTTCAGTCAAGTGGTTGAATTGCTGGACTTGAAATCAGGAATCTTGGCACTTAACTATACCCTTTAGACCAGGGGTGAGCAAACTTTTTGGCCCGAGGGTCACATTGGGATTCAAAATTTGTGCGGAGGGCCAGGTAGGGAAGGCGGTGCCTTGCCAAACAGCCTGGCCTCGCTCCCCTATCCAACTCTCACTCACTTCCCCCCCCGACCACCCCTTCAGAGCCCCCGACACATCCACCCCCCGCCACTCCTTGTCCCCTGATTGCCCCCTCCAGAGATCCCTCCACCCTAACTGCCTCCCCAGGATGCCCCCCGTACCTAAGCCCCCCTGTCCTTGTCCCGTGATCGCCTCTTCCCGCGACCACCCCACTCTAACTGCCCCCCCCCCCCGGGTCCTCATCTAAGCACTCATGCTCTTTGTTCCCTTACTGCCCCCTCCCGGAACCCACTCACATTAACCACTACCCACAGGGAGCCCATCCCCTATCTAAGCCCCCTGCACTTTGTTCCCTGACTGCCCCCTCCTGAGACACCACACCCACCCTAACCACCACCCAATCCGCCTCCGTTCTTACCTTGCTCAGCTGGCCTGGCCCCCGCAGCTAGGCCTGGCACCCCAGAACTGCGGGGCCACTGCAGCTCCGCCCGGCATCACCGACAGGAACTCAGGGCCCCGCGGCTGGGCCCAGCACGCCTGGCTGGGAGCACGGGGCCCCGCAGCTCCCCTCAGCTGGGTCCAGCAGGCGGGGCGGAGAGCGTGGGCCCCCGCAGCTCAACCCAGCACCTCAGGTGGGGAGCGCGGGCACCACAACTCAGTCTGGCACTTCAGGCGGGAGCGCAGGGCCCCTCACTGTGCTTGCCCAGCCCCTGGGCGGGGAGGAGGAGGCCACTGGCACCGCTCACCCCGCCGAGCGCTCATGGGATGGATAAAAATGGCCGGCTTGCCACATGTGGCCCGCGGGCCGTAGTTTGCCCACCCCTGCTTTAGACTATCATGCAAGAAAAACGATGCTCCGTGAAGACTCGAAACCAAAGAACTGCAAAGAGTAAAGTCTCATTTGTCCTCTCATAAAATCCACACAAATTTGCAATCTGCACAGTAACTTGTGGACATAGTTTTGGTGAAGATGGATGTTCCATGTGTCCTCCCAAAGAAGTGACTATACTGGTTACAAAATGCTGCAAAAGCACTTTAAATTTTCTCTGAAGTGGTAGCATACCCAAAATACAACAAATAGCCATAGCAACCAGCTCAAATGTGAAAGGTCTCTACACTACTATGTGTGGCACAGAGGTAAAGGTATTAGATAGCATCTGCTGAAGTGAGTAGAGAGTAGGCATATTCCTGAAAGGTGAGAGGATAATGGGAATGTGATCCTGAATCTCAGGAGAGAGAACCCCTAATAGTGGAGATCAGACTGTAAGAGCAGAAAACTTGTGACTTTGATATGTGTGTTACAGACATTACTGCTTTGTCCCATGTCTAATAGTGTTTCACACATAATATTTCTGTTGTACCAATGCACATCTGTTAGCTTTGGAGTGATGTGCCTTTGGTGCACATGTTTTTGGAAATGCAGTATATATTTTGCATTCAGTCAAAAAATTCAGAAACACAGTAAGATGAATGGGGATGGATCATGGACATAACAGATGACTGAGCCATTTAGATATGCCTCTTTAATAAAGACCATGAGCTCAGTTAATTACATACACCTGAACACCATAAAACCCACAATGCACTACTACATGCATGTTGTGGGTATGGTAACAATAAGTTCCATATGGCAAATAAGTCCTATATTACATGAATAACTGGTAAACCTCACAAGTAACCAGAATTCCCCAAGAACCAGACTCTACACTGGTATCAGTATCTCTTATGCTCAGAGTAGCATAAATTTAAGTAGAATATTCCTCAAGAAGATGGTTTGCTTTCTCCCTGCTTCTGGAAAGGATAATAGTGAATAATGTTCAGTTTTGATTCTGCCAACATTGTGGAAGATTAGACTCACTTTGTTCCAGTTTACTGGATATATCAAGTCCTGTTCAGTGCATCTGGTGCCCCTCCACTGCTCTAGCTTGCGTGAGATCACCAAGCAGGGGTGAAAGTAACTTAAAAGACTTACCAGAACACTGGAGTCCTGAGCTGGGGGTGGAGCTCAACTGGAAGGGGGCAGGGCCTAAACTGGCAGAGGCGAGGTCTTTAAATCAAGATTTAAAGGGCCCAGAGCCCCATGGTAGCGGTAGCTGCTGCGGTGACCGTGAGCCCCAGGGCTCCAGCAGCGATTTAAATGCCTGGGGCTCTGCTGTGGTAGCAGAGCCCTGGGCCCTTTAAATCACTGCTGGAGCCCCGAGGCTCCCGGCTGCTGCTACTACCTCAGGGCTCCAGCAGCAGGGCTCTGGTCGTGATTTAAAGAGCCCGAGGCTCCAGCCGCTGCTGGGAGCCCTGGTCCCTTTAAATCGCCCACCTAGGGAAACTGCCCCTGCTGGTATGGTCAGCTGTGTACCGGATCTTGCCAGTATGCTATACTGGACCGTATTGACTTACTTTCACCTCTGTCACAAAGTAATTTTTTGAGGTGTTGTATCCTTCTCTCTTCTTGAGAGTTGTGGGTGTAACTTGTACCATCTTTGTCAAATTAATGCCACATATAAAAGGGGATAGTCAGGAAATAGGATTTCAATGCCATTCCCATCTCTGCTGCTGACTTGTGTTGTGATCTTGGATAAGTCACTCTATATTTTAATTTATCCATTTTTAAAGTGAGTATATTACCTTTTTTTCTTCCCATTTGTTGCATCACTCTTCTCTTCTCCTATGCTCAGACTGTAAGCTCACTGAGGGAGGGACCATCCTTTTTAGTATCTGTTAGGTATCTAGTCTAATAGGCTTTGATTGGTACTTGTAGGTGCTCTCACAATACAAATCATATAGTTACTCTGTTCAGTAAAGGAAAGTTGAGGAGGGAAAAGGAACAGTTTCAGCCTAGCAATATTTCTACTTGAGATTTAGTAGCTTGTTATGCTATTAAATGCCATTCTGTTCAGTCAGTGTACTGATTTTTTTTTGATTGACTTATGCTAGCCACTGAACAAAGACACTGTCCTTATCACCAGCTTTCGTGATCTTATTGCATCACTAGCAATTTTGCGGGGTTGGTTTTTTTCACCTTTCTCATGACAATATAATGAAAGGATGCCAACTTGTGAATTTTCTCTTATTCAAAGTGGCCACCATCTTACTGATAATGGAGCTGACCTCAGAAAGATGGTCATTTCCCTCCAGTCTAACTGCGTATAGAAATGAGGATGCCTCTTCATAAAGTTGACTGCCACATCCCATAGTTTTCAGTAAAGTTTAAGACATGCCTAGAGGCAAAAGGCTGCCACTCTATATTACAAAGGGCTGGACAGGAAGCAGTGACTGTGAGGCAATACTGTAAAAGCAGATGGGAAGAGTGAGGGGGAAGCAGGAGGCAGATTTAAGGGACGAAGAGGGAGACAGGGAAAATGTTGCTTTTGCAAAAGGATATAAAATTCCATATATATTTTACTATGGCATTATTGCTTCTATAAATGATTGATATGTGTTTAAAGTTCTTCAGTGTGTATATCTGTAACTTATCTACCCTAAAAAGTATTATAGATTCAAAGTGCAAGTATGACTCCTGAAATATTAATTTGGTTACTGGTTCTCAAGCTATTTAACATCTAGCCCTTCTTGTATCAAAGGAAATAAACTAGGAGGAGAGCGAATCAAGACAGTAATAGGGAGTGGATTGAAATTCCCCTGTCTTAAGGGTGAGAAGAGCATAAGTGGAATCTCCATCTGATCAGCCATGAAAAATATGTGCTTTTCTGTGTGTGTCCATTTAAACTAAAGGTTGTCATTTCTGAAATTATCACACACACATTAGCAGCGGAGTAGAAGTCAAGAAAGACTAAAACATGATTTGATGGCTTTTGAAATCTCATGATATTTGGGGGTCTGACTCATGAGTTTGATCCCTTGAGGCTGGATACTGCAGTGTTTTAAACATATTTGCAGTTGTGTTGGACTATGTGTCCAGAAGGAGCAACTGGTCTCAAGTTGCAGTGGGACTGGATATTAGGAAAAAACAATTTCTCTAGGAGGGTGGTGAAGCACTGGAATGGGTTACCTAGAGAGGTGGTGGACTCTCCATCCTTAGAAGTTTTTAAGGCCCAGCCTGACAAAGCCCTGGCTGGGATGATTTAGTTGGTGTTGGTCCTGCTCTGAGCAAGGGGTTGGACTTGATGACCTCCTGAGGTCGCTTCCAACCCATATCTTCTATAATTCTATGAAGTCCTATTTTGGAGCTAATAGCTAACAACTATCTTTATTTGGATTTTGGGTAAATGTCAGTGGCACAACATATTCATAAATCATTAAAGATAGATTCAGATATCATCATGGGTGGCAGATATAATAGGCCAGGGAAGGCTAAACCTTCCTTGGTGGAGCTGCCACTACCCTTCTGCCGGATACCTGGGCAGTGGTGGCCCTGCCCCTACCCTAAAGCCCCCACTGTCTGCTGCTGTCTGCCTGCTGCAGCTCATGGTGACACTCCTCCTCGGGGGCGGGAGAGTGAGGAGGGTACATGGTGAGCCAATGGTGGGCGAGAGGGTCTGGTAGGGGAGTGAGGCAGCTCCATGCACTGGGGCTAACCAGGAGCGGCCCAGCGCAGCGCTTGAGGGCAGCCCGGCCTGGTGGTTGGGGTAGTAGGCATGTGGCCCAGCCCAGTGCTCTGGGTGGTCATTGGATTGGGGGAGAGGGGCAGATTGGTGGTGGCTAGCCTGCTGTAGCTGGGACCAGACTGTCAATCAGTGTGTGTGGGGCAGCCTGGCATGGCTGGGGTGGGCAGGCAAGAGCTCTTGCAGTTGCTGGAGGGCCCTCAGGGGTCCTCCTGTTACGGGGGCCTCGGGGCTCTGGCGTCTGGGGCTGTGGGGCTAAATCCTCAAAGTTTCTATTTGTGTTTAATATCTGAATCAATGCCTATTCTTTCGGGTGATATTGCTGCTTCTGATAGGATTTAGCAGTAATGACACTCAATCGTAGAAGTGACATTCAGACAGCGCACACAGTAAGTAACCAGTACAAAACCCTAAGGAAGGAAATCTTCAAAATCTGAAGTCTGTAGTAAAAATGTGTAGTGGTTTGTTCTTTACTCTCAGTAGGAAGAGAATAATTTTGCTTCCAGTTTAGAGAGCTAGCAGAGATGTGTGTTTTGAAAAAGCAACTTCCAATGGCTGTTCAGAGTCTATTCTATTGATATTTAAATTCCATATAAACAAAGTAGTAATGGAAGTAGTCCCTCTAGCTGTGCAGAAAGTTTTTTTATGCAGAAGAATTCACCTGCACTGTTTGATTCAGATAGGGCATAAGTTCCAGATAGTGGATGAAAAGCAGAGAAGATTTTTGTTTAGGTTGGGTTTTTTTGAAGGAAGACCTCTATTGACTTTTCATTGTCAGGACAGTGCAAATTTTCCCATTGCATAAGTATAGCAGAACATTTTTGTTGCTAGAATATCAGAAAAGCAACCTTACTTAAGAGAAGTGGGTTTTTATTTTATAATGATGTCAGACTCTATCCAAACTGTGCATCACACACACTACATACGTCACAGAAATGATTTGCAGGCATGTTCTCGTGTAAAGTCTTGCGGGGTCCAAAAACGCACACACAGAGCCATTACATACTGCCCATTTTTCTTCTTTAACTCCTTACTACAGATACACCGATGCCGGGCATAGTGAACTGGAGTCTTGTGCTGATCTCTCTATAAAAATAGACATGTACTTTTTGCCTGATCACGTCTTTTGTAGTTTACTCTTCCCACCACCCAGTAAAGAATATAGTAGCTCTGGATTGAGAGACAATGGACTTGACTCTCCTCTCACCTATTTCTTTTAATGGAGTTACTCCTGATTAATATCAGAGGGGTGGCCATGTTAGTCTGAATCTGTAAAAGCAACAAAAAAAGCTTATGCTCCAATACATCTGTTAGTCTATAAGGTGCCACAGGACTCTTTGTCGCTTCTGATTAATATTGCTAAGAGGAAAATCATGCTTAATATTTCAAAAGCTGGCCATAAAGCTCTCTGTAGCCAATTTGGTGTATTCCATGTTAAAAACATCTGGAAGGAACTATACCTCTGAGCTAAATAATCCTTTATTCAGACTCTCAAATTTATCTTAGTGCTATGTAAATCAAATACACTTTTTATTATTACATTATTTACCTTGGAACTGCCAAATTGTTAAATTAAGGATGAAGAGCACATTATTTCTCTTAAAGAAATAATTGCTGCTTCCTAATAAGCTACATATTCTGTTATGTTTCTCTCTTTTTCTCTCTTCCCCACTGGCTTCCCCTTTGAGTCTTTGTCTCTGACTTGGATCTTGGCAGGGTGAGAGCTCTGCAGGGAAAACATCATAAATGCTTTGCAAATCTTTTAGTAAATTAGGCTTTTTGTTACATCAAAGTAACTTTTGATCTCATTATCTACAAAAAAGCATGTCTTGCTGCAGAATTTAATAGTGATTGCTGAATAAGATGATCTTTTTTGTGCTGGCTAGTACAATCTCCAATATGGACTGAAAACTAGTTATGCAACAGGATTTGAGGTTTAGCTCTGTGGAAATAATACATCCAGTAAACCGTTCAAATGCAGGACAAAGAACTGCTGAAGAAGTGAAGAAACTGCATTGTCCAATAGATATTGTTATTGATCCAGTTATTGTGGAGTACCTTATGGACATGATTAAGTGAACCTGACAGATTTCACTTTGTAGTTGTAATGTTAAAAGGGAGTGTACCTAATTCACATAATTGTGAATGATCTGAATTCTCACTAAGAGGCAATTTAAAGGCAAATTTTCAATTTAGTATCCATGACTTTAAAGACGACACATAGGCTGTGGTAGGGAGGAACAAGTGCCACCATGGCTGGTGACTAAGGCAGAGTGGGGAAGTTGTACAATTGCTTGTTTTCATCATCTTTATTAATCTTTGTACCATTCAAAATGATACTCATTAATTTGCTCTTTAATTGGAAAACAGCATAAAACCAACAGATACGAAGGTGTCTGTGGGAGAGCATTCTCTTCCTGGTCTGGTAATTCTCTTCCTGAAGGTAAGGCAGCAGGGTTTCTTCAACATCAACAGACAGCAAATAAAATAAAATAAAGTTAAAATATTTTAAGAAGAAAACAAAAAGGCTTATTTAAGCCTGAAAAAATTGTTTTCAAATAAATTTAACAAAAAGGTGGCAAATTGTGTACGTTTTCCCAGGAAACAACACATTTTGTGTGTGTTGCAGTGCTTCAGAGAAAATAGGGCACATGCTCTTGATAACTAGGCATCAGTGTGTAGTGACAGATGAGAGGATAAATGAGTACTGATGTTAGAGGAAGAACCAGGCCTGAATGTTATCAGATTGTTGGATTGTTGTTATACCACTATTACATGTTAGGGTTTTCTGGAGCTCTGATGAAATGAAATGGAACAAGCATCTGTCCTATTTTATTAAAGTATGACTGCTCAAGACTCTCAGTATGTGAAGCTCATGTCAAACAGAGAAACTCTTCTCAGTCCATACTGTACCCATAGACGTGGGCGATCCTGCTAGTTTTTAGCTGAAGTGCCAAAAGGGTCCCTTCAGGGATGCTCCAGTCAATCAGGTGCAAAATGAGCAAGGGAGATGATAAAGAAATAAGAAGAGGTTCTATAAAATACTTTAGAATCAAGAGAAAGACAAAGGAAAGTGGTAGCTCCTCTACTTAGCAAGGAAGGAGAACTAATAGAGAATGATATAAAGAAGGTGGTAAGGTGTTTGTGATTATTTTGCCTCAGTCTTCTCTAAAGAGGTAAATTCTGGCTATATAATTACTATGATTAATATTAACAAGGGTGGGGAGGAATGCAAGGGAAAAACAGGCTAAGGAATATTTAGCTAAGTTAGATATATTCAAGTCAGTAGGGTTGAATGGGCTACCTACGGAGGTGGTGGAATCTCCTTCCTTAGAGGTTTTTAAGGTCAGGATGGGATGATTTAGTTGGGGATTGGTCCTGCTTTGAGCAGGGGGTTGGACTAGATGACCTTCTGAAGTCCCTTCCAACCCTGATAGTCTATGATTCTATGATGAAATTCACCCCAGATACTTAGGGAAGTAGTTTGAAGCAGTCTCAGAATCATTATCTTTGAGAACTCATGGAGAATGGGTGACATCCCAGAGGACTGGAGAAGGGCAAACAGTTTTCCATCTTCAAAAAGAGGTCCCCAGGAATTAGACAAGTCAGGCTGACTTTGATACCTGGATAGATACTGGAACAAATTATTAAGCAATCAATTTGTAAGCACCTGGAGGATAATAGGATTACAACATAAGGAATAGCCAATGTGGATTTGTGAAGAACTAATCATGTCAAACTAACCTAATTTCCTTCTTTGACAGGGTTGCTCGCCTACTGGATGAGGGGGAAGCAATAGGCATGATGTATCTTGCTTTTAGTAAGGCAGTGGTCTGCAAACTGTGCGGTGAGGCCCTCTGGGGGGCTGGAGTTTGGGGGGATGTAGCAGGGTCTAGGCCAGCTCCATAGAGGAGGGGAGGGAGCGCCACCCAGTCTATCTCTGCCCTCAACTCTGCTCCCTGCCTCCAGCGCCTGTTCCTGGCCTCAGCCCTGCACCTGGTGTCCAGGCCCCGATCTGGCCTCCCTTCCAACCGCAGCTCCCAGTCCCCAGCCCTGCTCCTGGTGCTGGCTCTCTATTGCAGATCCTGGGGGCATGAACAAAAAAGTTTGGAGACCACTCTAATAAGGCTTTTGAAACAGTCCCACATGACATTGTTAGAAGCAAACTAGGAAAATATGGTGTAGATGAAGTTAATGTAAGGTGCATGCAGAACTGGTTGAAGACACTGCTTAGGGAGTAGTTATCCATAGGTTGCTGTCAGACAGAGAGAACGTATCTAATAGCGGGTCTGTCCTGGGTCTGAAACTAGTCAATATTTTCATTAATGATGTGAATAATGAGTAGAGATTGGATGACACTAAGCTGGAGGGTGTTGCAAGAACTTTGTAGGATAGTACTAGAATTCAAAATGACCTTGGCAAATTGGAGAATTGGTCTAAATTTAACAAGATGAAATTCAATAAAGACAAGTGCAAAGTACTACATTAAGGAAGGAAAATGAGATGCACAACTACAAAATGATGGTACTGCTGAAAAAGGATCTGGGGGTTATAGTGGCTCACAGATTCTGACGTGTGTTAACAGTAGTGTTGTAAGTAAGATATGAAAGATAATTATCTGGTGCTACTCAGAACTGGTGAGGCCTCAGCTGGAATACTATGTACAGTTCTGGGCACCAGACTTTAGGAAAGATGTAAACAAATTGGGAAGAATCTAGAGGAGAGCAACAAAAATGTTAAAAGGCTTACAAAACCTGATCTATGCTGAAAGATTTAAAAAACCTGGGCATATTTAGTCTTAAGTAAAGAACACTTATCAGGGACCCAATGATGGTCTACAAATGTGCTAGACTTCAATAAGACTTCTTATATAAGACTATAATACGTCTATAAGACTCTCTATGTTAGACTTTGTTCTCCATATCCACTAAAGGCAGGACAAGAAGCAATGGGTTTACTCTGCAGCAAAGGAGATTTAGATTAGATATTAAGTATTGGGGGATGGAGGGGAGCCGTGTTAGACTGTATTCTCAAAAACAACTAGTCCAGTGGCACCTTAAAGACTAACAGATTTATTTGGGCATAAGATTAGACATTAGGAAGCACTTTCTAACTATGAGGATAGTTAAGCCCTGGAATAGGCTTCTATGGGAGGTTGTAGAATCCCTGTCATTGAAGGTTTTAAGAACAGATTGGACAAACACCTGTCAGGGGTGGTTTAGGTTTACTTGGTGCTTGAGGTCCCTTCTAGCCCTACATTGGTATGATTTTATGATCATGTGAAAGGGCTTGGCTGGAATCTCACCATGAGTCTGCAGGCTGTTTTATTTCACCACTGGTTGTCGCTATGGATTAATCAGCCAGAGACTTATATCTCTGATATAACTTAGAGATCATTTATCAGGCTTGCTGGTACTCATGCAGCTCTGGACTACACTCTTGGTAGCTATATATCACCTAGATGTTCACTTTACAGACTCCTAAGAGGGTTTGGGTAAATGCTTCTTCAGAGCAAGGTCTTACTGTTTTGTGTGTGCTACTGAAAGAGAAGATAACATTTTAATGGAACTGTATTTCCTGATAAATACCTGTGACGGAGTCAGACCAGAAGGGTATAGGAGAGTGCTAGAAGGCAGGTATATCAGCCTCAGGATGTGCAGGTCCCTGTTCCCTGGATAACCAAACAAAGGCTACTCCAGGCCAACCAAGACACCTGGGGCCAATTAAGAACCTTCTAGAAAGGAGTAGAAACAGTTAGCCTGATTGGGACACCTGAAGCCAATGAGGGGCTGGCTGAAACTTGTTAAAAACCTCCCAGTTAGTCAGGTGGGGAGAGCCAAGGAGAAAGGAGCTGGAGGAGAGGAAGCTTTGCTGTGACCTGAGGTAAGGAAGAAGTGGGAGAGCTGTGGGGAAGTGGCCCAGGGAAAAGTAGCAACCCTGTCAGTGAAAGGTTGGCTGCCAACAACTGCTACCATTAGGGTCCCTGGGCCGGAACCCGGAGTAGATGGCGGGCCCTGGTTCCCCCCAGCCTGCTACTACTGATGCACCTCCTGGAAGGGGAAGGCAGGTCCCTAGCAGAAGAGGAGGCTATAATGTCTTGAAATAAGCCCAGAGGGACAACAGAGACTGTGGGAGTTCTCTCACCAATCGCTTTGTTGGTTTATGATGAGAAGGGCTCAGTAGACTGTAACCCTGGCCTGGAGAGAGAGGGGCTCTGTGAAGAATCACAGTGAGCTGCTGAGGCTAGCACAAACCGCCTGGAAGTGCAGGACCCACAGGGACAAGGCCAGAGCTTTGCCACATACCTTAAATCCTTTATCAAAGGAACTGTACCAGGAACAGAACAAACAGCTATAACTAAGGTTGCCTAAGTGTTTCCATTCTAATTCACTCTTTTGAGTTATTTATATCTTTCCCAAATTACTCCTTGTAGGCTTTAATAGTCCAGACATGGTCTCTACCCAAAGTTATTCCCTCTCTCCCCCTGAACTTTGAGCCAAAATGGTTCAAACACTTTTGACTAGGAGGAGAGTTCAGAAAAGTGAACAAAACTAGCTTTTCCCTATCATGATACAATATTCTTGAAACTAGTTTAAAAGCCAAAATAGCTGGAGTAGGAAACTGAAGTTTGGGATGGAAGAAGCAGCCCGTACTGAGATGTGCATTTGAGTGTTTTGGTTTTAATTATACAGAGTCACAAACTTCTGCACACTGTGTAACTAGTACAATTTTTTAAATATAAAAGGTGCAATTTGGGTAACTGGTATAATTCTTTAATACTCATCAGCAATGTTTCAGAGTGAACTCAGGCTGTACTGCACATGGTCGGTGAGTCTTGGAAGCATCTGCTGGGCCATGCACACTTTGTGAAGCTTATTATTATTAATTTTATTTAAGCACCAGAAATGTACTCGAGTCTCAGCAAGATAAAAAATGAAAGCCCTTGTCCTGAAAAGCTTTCCTAAAACCCGCTTTATGAAGTGTACATTGAATCAGGTAGGATGAATAAATATAGCATCAATGAGTCAAATACTGAGGCTCCCAATAAGGGCCAGAATGTGGCTGGCTTTGTATGGGTCTATATATTCACTTTCTGCTTTGGAGCCAGTCACGTTTGCAGTCCCTATGCTCTCCTGAGCTTTGATAGTGCCCCCAGGTGCAAGGCATCCCACTAGTATCAGAACGGAGTTGGGACCATGGTATTGCTGCTTGCCTGTGCACAAGTCAGAGGAGCTGGTTGGCTACAAAAATCTGGCCAACTTCCAAAGGAGGGAATCTGCGACTGTGCTCCCATAGTTCACAGGGTGATCTGAGAAATATTTTGGCTTTCTGGAGCACCATGTTTCCTGGTGGTTCTGTTTGGTTAGTTCAGCTCTAAACCATTCCCAAAGTGGTCTTCTGAGGTCATGACATGATGTGGTCCTTAGTTTTCACTCCGCCTTTAAGTGGGCAAGCTCCCATTGGCTTCTGTGGGAATTTGCCTGATTAAGGACAAATGTGTAACTAACAAATGAAGCAAGGACATGTGGACATGATCCCAATATCTATTTCCAGAAGCAACAAATAGGATTGGGGGGCCTGATTGTGTTAAGTGTTATATAATCATAGAAAGATAGTCCCTGTTTTGGGTAGATTAAAATAATTAATGTATGAAGAAAATAACATATTTTAAAGACATTAGCAATTTGAGAATAGAGACTTTTAATTCTGTGTTTAACTTGTAAAAATAAAAAAGTTATACTACATTGGAACACAGTTCTGTGTTTTGGAGAGAAGGCTCTGGCATTCAAATCAGTGTCATGTTCTTATCAGTTAATACAAAGCTTATCACCCTGCTTAAACTTAAGTTTAATAAGAACGCAAAATGATAATGCAACATAAAAAGGAAATCAAACTATGAAGCTGGCATTCCTTTATTCTAAGTTACATTGACTGAATGATAGTGGAGGTAAATCCCAAACAGTCCTTGAAATGATGTGGATGGCATTTACATTTTGTCCCAAGAAGAATAGCAAAGAGGCAGCCTAACTGTGCTTACTATCTCCTGCCATTATTGTCAATGGAAATGTAAGACAATGCTGTAGACCAGGGGTCGGCAACCTTTCAGAAGTGGTGTGCCGAGTCTTCATTTATTCACTCTAATTTAAGGTTTTGTGTGCCAGTAATATATTTTAACATTTTTAGAAGGTCTCTTTCTATAAATTTTTAATATATAACTAAACTATTGTATGTAAAGTAAATAAGGTTTCTAAAATGTTTAAGAAGCTTCATTTAAAATGAAATTAAAATACAGAGACCCTAGACAGGTGGCCAGCATCCGGGCAGTGCGAGTGCCACTGATAATCAGGTCGCGTGCCGCCTTCGGCACATGTGCCATAGGTTGCCTACCCCTGCTGTAGGCATTGCAAACATAAATCTTGTACAAGCTAATTGCATTATGTTGCTGTGGTGAGGTAATATTTTAGAGCCTTCATGGAGAAAATAGTCTAGTGGCTTGCTAGGACTGTGTGGTCCTGAATCGGACCAATGGCAATAGTAATCTTGGCATGCATCCGACGAAGTGGGTATTAGCCCACGAAAGCTTATGCTCTAAAACTTTAGTTAGTCTTTAAGGTGCCACAGGACTCTTTGTCACTTCTTCAATACTAATCTTGTTTCTGCTTTTGCTGATTTTATAAAATCTATTACTTGGCTATATCTAGTATGGTGCTTTGTAAAAGGAAAAATAATGGATTTTGGAGTGCGTGTTTTTGTTAACTCCCTCCCCCACCTCCTGTGAAATATAATCACTTTTGGTTTTGGTCACTTACAGGAGTTTGGGCATGTGACTGGAAAAGAAACTTTCTCTCTACACAGTGTATTCAACTATTTCCCAGCTGTTTTCAGGTTATGAAGAATGACCTGTTACTACATTGCTTTATTTCAGGTTATCATAACTGAGATTCAGTCTGCAGTACATTATGAAGTTGTTTGTAGCTCAGAAGATCCCATAGCATAGAATAGGATCTACTTCACCAGATAAAATTGATTGATAATCAGGGGTAGCAAGGTACATTAAATAACCAAAAATTAATCAGAATTTTAAGCTGAATTGATCTGATCTAATGCCATCTGAAGTCAGTGGAAAGTCAGCTAGTGATTTCAGTGGGCATACTGAAGCATTCACTTACATGTTTTCAGACTGTATCTCAATGCCTGCTTTTTTCTTTTGGTTACAGTAAAAACCTCATTCATTTTCCTTTCAGACAGATGTGGTTTGGAAGAGCATCCAAATACTAAATGTTGACAAAAATAAACTAGAAAGAGATGGACAGAGAGAGAGAGAGAACCATAAAATAGAACTGAGTCACATTTTCAAATAGCCCCCAGAATTGCTGGAGAGTCTGATTTCGAACTCCCTCAAACAAACAAACAAAAACAAATTCAGAATTATCTCTTCCAATACTGCATTGTTTCCAATGAGAACTGAACAGTCCAAGCGGGGGAGCGCTGAGTCACTCATGCTCTTGTTAAGGGAAGGCAGGCAAGTCCAGGTAGCCAGCAAGCAAGTCAGACTGCTTGGCTATAGTGGAAACCGTTAGCTCGGCGGGAGATAAGTGAGGGTTTCGCCTAGTTATTTTCTCAGATACTATATTGACAAGCATGATATAAAAATCGGCAGTGGTTAGGTAGGAGAG
This sequence comes from Dermatemys mawii, assembly GCA_007922305.1. NCBI lineage: Eukaryota > Metazoa > Chordata > Testudines > Dermatemydidae > Dermatemys > Dermatemys mawii. The sequence continues at coordinate 17,592,566 of ML677326.1, read as the reverse complement.
AAGAAGGAAGAGATTGAGGAGTTACTGTACACCTATAAGTTGCCACTTAAAGTCATCCTGGTACTGTTGTTTTGTTTAAAGTTGTGCAATGCTCCCTTATAATGTCATTTTATCAGCCGTCAGCTTTGTCCGCTGCTTTCAGGAAGAGCAGCCCCATTGCAGCTTGCTGGTGGGGTCTTGGAACCAGGGTGGACCAGCAGCCCCCCATCAGCTCCCCGTTCCCTTAAATTCCCTGTGCAGCAGCTGCCCAGCAGGCTATCAATTGCTGACAGTTCAGCTGTCCCTCCCTCCACTGCCATGTGCTGCTCCTGCCTTCTACCTTGGAGCTGTTCCTGGAGATTCCTCCTTGCTGTGCTGAGGGTGGTGGAAGAGGGGAACTAATGTCAGGGTGTCCCCCTCCCCCCTGCTTCTGCACCCCACTTACCTCATTTCCATAGAGCAGGAGGAACACACAACAGGGCTTAGGATGGCAGCAGTTGCAGTCTCAGCTTGCTGATCTAATTAACAAGGCAGTGTACTTTTGACCCCATTCTTCATACTTAAAGGGGAAATGTGCATCTCTCTCTCTCTCACACACACACACACACACACATATGGTGTGTGTCTCTGTCTCTATCTGCCATGCTGTCTCCCCTCCCTCCATTCCTGCTGCCTTGTAGAGAACTACATTAAGAATGAGTTAACCCTTGAGGGCTCAGCCAATGGCTACTTCATCATTTAGCAGTCAGGCATTCCTTGGGAAATATTTTATCCTCTTCCATCCTCTACTTCTCCACCTCAGCCAAGCTTCACAATCATCATCGCTGTGTACCAGTATTAAATTGTTTTTTTAAAACTTATACTCTCTGTGTGTGTGTGTGTGTATGTGTATGTATAGATAGTCTTTTTCTGGTGAAAAAAATTTCCCTGGAACCTAACCCCCACATTTACATTAATTCTTATGGAGAAATTGGATTCGCTTAACATTGTTTCACTTAAAGTCGCATTTTTCAGGAACATAACGTTGTAGTTAAGTGAGGAGTTACTGCAGTTTCTTTGTGGGACGATTAGGCAACTGACCAGAACACCCATGTAGGGAACAGGAATAGTCCATCTTTCAGCACTGGAGGGCATAAGGGTGGCAATGGCTAAAAGTGCTAGCAGTGCTTGTGGCCCCAGAAGTGGGTATTTTGGGGCAGGGAGGGCCAGGCTGAGGGAAGGACCATTGGCTGTACTGGTTTGGTGCTAGTTGCTCCTGTTGGTTAGACTCTGACTTCCTTGGTCCATGACTCTTAGGCGTTATGGAAATACAAATAAAAATACAAATGAAATAAGTAATGGACGATGAATCAGGCTCAACATGCCCTTCGTGAGGTGGACCTCTGCTGTCGCAGTGAGCCATTCATTTAGTCCCAGATCCAACAAAGCCCTTCAGTACACGCTTAATTTAAGGATGTGAATAGTCCCGTTGTCCTTAATGGGAATACTCATATGCTTACAGTTTGGAATGTGCTAGGCAGAGGAACACATGAATTAAATCAGACCCATAGTTTATTGAGTCCAGTATCCTCTCTCTGGCAGTAGCCAGTGCCAGATGCTTCAGAGAAATATGCAAAAAACCTCTATCTCTTGTAATTAGAGATTGGTTTAAGCCTTGAAATATGAGGCTTAATATTTCTTCTAAAACTTGTTAATATTATAACTCTGGATATTTTTTTTTTTGTTCCATGTAAATGCCAAGTCCCTTTTTTGAATCATGCTAATTTTTTGGCTTAATCATCATCCTGTGGCAGTAAGCTTTACAGTTTGGTTATGTGTTGTTTGAAAAAGTATTTCCTTTTATAAGGTTGAATTTGCCATCTTTTAAATTTCACTGAATGTATCTTTTTCCTCTTGTTTTTGAGTAAGGCTATGTTTTAGTCACGGGTATTTTTAGTAAATGCTGTGGACAGGTCATGGGGCAATAAACAAAAATTCACGGCCAGTAACTAGTCCATGACTTTTACTATATACCCCTGACTTAATATTGGGGGCAGGGGATGTGGTGCAACGGGGCTGAGGGGAAACCTGAGGGGGTGCCAGGGGTGCAGCTCAGGGGGTGGGAGGTGCTCTGTGTGGTCAGGGGTGGCAGCCTGGAGAGGGGGCAGCAGTACTCACAGGGGGCGTGGCCCAGGGTTGTGCTGTAGGTGGTCAGAGGGATCACAGTCCAGGGGGGAGGGGTTTGATGGGGAAGGCTCCTGGGAAGCAGTGATCTCCAGCTCCTAGCTCCACATGCTGCCTCTGCTTTGCTCCAAGCCCTGGTTCTGCAGTTCCCATTGGTTGGGAACAGCGGTCAATGGGAGTTGCAGGGGAAGTGCCTGTGGACAGAGGCAGCACATGGAGCTAGGAGCTGAGGGAGGGGAGTCCCTGTTGCCCTTCTGGGGAGCCCTCCCCCAGGTAAGCATCGCCCCACACTCCAGCCCTGAGCTCCCCATCCCCAAACTCCTGTTGCTGGGGGGGGGGGCAAGGGGTCCCGAGACTGCCCTAGCAGCAGCTGGTAAGACTGGTCCATGAGTGCCCAGTCTGATCAGGTGCCTCCCAAGCCAGCTGCATGGGCCGCTGCAGAGGTCATGGAGGTCACAGAAAGTCACAGAATCCATGACTTCCGTGATCTCTGTGACAAACACATAGATTTATGTATGAGACACTGGGAACAGAAGCTCCTGATCTAACTTATCTGTGCCAGACTTTCGTCGTGCCCCTCTTATTTGTCTTCTTTATAAGGTAAACAATCCCAATATTTTCAGTCACTCTTCATATGAGTTTTTTTCCATACACCTAATGATTCTTGTAACACTTTTCTGAATCCCCTCCAATTCTCCAGTTGTCCATTGGGATTAAGCATTTGCTGAAGTACTTTGCTTTACAAGAATGGACTCAAACACATGCTTAAGCGCTTTGCTGAATTGGAGTGTAAATTAATAGCACAGCTATTTATATTAATATTTTAGTATTTCTGAATGGGTCTAGTTCATTTACTGACTCTGCACATTTTTATTTTTATTTATCTATTTTACTTTAAATGAAGATAGTGACATAACTTTTGAACACACCAGGAAAGATTAAAGAAACACACATTTTTAAAACTCTCCTAATTTTCAAGGCTCTCCGTGGCTTCATCCCGAATGGACAGAGTAGGTTACCTCAGGTTCTAAAAGACAACTTAATGAAGGAAAGTGTAGGTCCTCTGCTTTTTGGGGAAGGAGAGCTAATAACTGGTGACATCAAAAAATCTGAGGTGTTTAGTGCCTGTTTTGCTTCAGCCCTCACTAAAAAGATTAATGATGACCAGATACTCAACATAATAAGAGGGGAGGAATGCAAGCCAAAATAGGGAAAAAATGGGTCAAAGGATATTTAGATAAACTAGATATATTCAAGCTGGCAAGGTGTGATGGAATTCATCCTAAAGTGCTTAAGGAACTAGCTGAAGCAATCACAGAACCATAGCAATTGACTTTGAGAACTCATGGAGGATGAGTGAGGTCCCAGAGGACTGCAATGGGATAAACGTAGAACCTCTCTTTGAAAAGAGTAACAAAGAGGTCCTCAAAAATTATAGACCAGTCCTCCTGACTTGGATACTTGGAAAGTCAGTGAAACAAATTACTAAACAATCGATATCTAAGCAGAAAACAGTAGACTTGATATTTCTTGATTCCAGTAAGGCTTTTGATACAGTCCCCAATGACATTCTGATAAGCAAACTAGGAAATGTGTGGTCTTGGATGAAATTACCAAAAGGTGGTTGCACAGCTGGTTGACGACCATACTCTCAATAATTATCAATGGTTCTCTGTAAACTGGAAGGACATATCTTCTGAGGTCCTGCAAGTGTCTGTGCTGTGTCCAGTACTATACAATCCTTGAATATTAAATGACTTGAATAATGGAGTGGAGAGTATGCTTATAAAATTAGTAGGTTACACCAACCTGGGAGGAGTTGCAATAACTTTATAGATCAGGACTAGAATTCAAAATGACTTTGACAAATTGGAAAATTGGTCTGAATTCAACAAGATGAAATTCTGTGAAGAAAAGTCTAAAGTGCTACACTAATGAAGGAAAAATCAAATGTACAATTATAATACAGGGAATAACTGACTAGATGACAGTACTGCTGAAAACTATATGGGGTTACAGTGGATTGAAAATTGTATACAAGTCAGCAACGTGATGAAGTTGTAAAAAAGGCTAATATAATTCCGAGCTGTATTAACAGCAGTGTTGTATGTCAGACATGGGAAGTAGTTGTTCCACTCTACTCAGCACTGGTGAGGCCGCAGCTGGAGTATTGCATCCAGTTCTGGGTGCCTTGCTGTAGGAATGATGTGACAAACTGGAGAGAGTCCAGAGGAAAGCAATCTTACATGTTTAGCCTTGAGAAAACAAGTCTAAGGGAGCACCTGATAAATCTTCAGATATGTTCAGACCTGTTCTAAAGGGGGTGGAGATCAGCTGTTCTCCATGTCCAGTGAAGGTAGGGCAAGAAGAAATGGCCTTAATCTGCAGAAGGGAGATTTTATGTTATATATTAGGAAAAACTCTGAAGTATAGTTAAGCTTTGGAATAGCCTTCCAAGGCATGTTGTGGAATCCCCAATATTGGAGGTTTTAAAAAACACATTGGAAAAACGCGTGTCAGGGATGGTCCAAGTTTACTTGTTCCTTCCACAGTGAAGAAAGCTGGACTTTTGAAGGCCCCTTCCAGCCCCACAACCTATGAATCTGTGAGTCTGACGCTACTTTTTAAGAAATAAGTTTGCATTTAGGTTGGCATTCTATATACCAAATGTTAGTCTGATGATTTTAAGTGGTCAAGATATTAAATCCTACACCATATATATGAGTTTGTAGTAGAAACTTTTACTGACATTTAATGATAATGATTGCATAAAATAAAAGCACTATACAGGGTTTCATTTGAAATCAGTTGATTTATTTTAAAACATTTAAGGACTTTGAAACAAATTCATTTCCTTTAGTTAAAACACATCTTGAAGTGTATCTTATGCTGTAGTAATCTTGCTAATCTTTCAATGTATGTTAGCCACATCACATTTTAAAGCTATATGAAGAATAGAATCACATACACAAACAATAAAATATATGAATTTTGTGGAATAGTTTTGTAATGTGGATTTGTTAGGATTAACTTCTTTCAAGGTCAAGTCTCTTGTGAAGTGGGAGCATAGTGGGAAATATAATATGGTTTGTCTGGTTGCTCTCATTCTCCCTGGTAGTTCAGTTCCCAGCTAGTAACCTGAAGCGTTCACAAATCCACTTTCATTCCACAGGGATAACTTTCTGGTAGTCAGTCAGCCTTCTAGTCAAATGTGTCTGTTGTTGGGTATTGACATCTGTGGCCCTGACCTTCCTGTGAACTCTCTAGGAAGTCTAGAACAGTTTTTTCTGTGTTTCATTCAATATACATGGCAAAGATTCACTAATTAAATTTGTCATGGTATGCTAGCTACCTTTTGAAACGCTGTAACATTGCTGTTAGATTTCCCTTTTTCTTTTGTGATTCCCTGTCTCCATTTTCTTCCACAATTTCTGGAGTACATCAAAATAATTGTCATAAACAGAGAACTGGCTGTCAAAGACCAGACATTTAGAATATTGTTCTGCTTCAGTGACAAGCAGATAAATAGGTTATTGAGGGATATTGTATACAAATGGGGCTCTAATGACGTCAGGCCAGAAGAAATTATTATTCAATCACTAGTACATTAATTTTCAAAAATTAAATTATGCATCATTTCCAGGCTTGTAATAAAATAATTACTGTCTGCACTTTCTCATTACCAACTGGTTTGCTCTGATTTCTGTATGTGAAAGGGACTCTGTCACTTAGTGAGGAGTTTTATTATAGTCAAAGATTTTTATACATTTTATTGTCTTGAGTTCAGCTCCAAGAATTACATGTCTAGTTAGGAAATGAATCCACAGCACCACAGAATCTGGCAAGCTTCCAGATTTTAACTACTTAACATGGGGATAAAGGTCAAGCTACTCCTCCTAGGATGGAAAGAATAAAATGAAACAAAAGTCAGTTGTGCTAAATAAGAAAGAAAACACCTTCATAGAAACAATAGTTATATTGATAAATAACACAAACAATTGAAGCACACTAATCAGTTGTCTTAGTTCAGTTTGCCTGGCCTGAATTAACAACATCTAGGAAACTAAGCAAACAGAATAAGTAGCAGCATCAAGTCAAGGCATGGGTTTTTATGACATTTGGGTTTGGGGAAGCTGAGTGAGGTAGTTGATGGAAAGAGAGTATCTACAGACAAAATAGTGATATTCGAGTGTGGGAAAGGCTGAGTAGGAGAATGCCCTGAAAAAGTCCTGTTGCAGAAGGATGGAGAAGTAGGGAGCATAAGGGGAACCGAGAAGTAAAGAGGAGGTCATAATACTTACACACAATGCAGTACAACTTAGGGAAGCAAAGAGATAACGAGGCAAGATCATTGATGTGAGAGCTGGGGGGTGGGGGCGGGCTAGGTTCCTAGGGGCCTGTGCCCAAGACTTCCTTTGACAAGCCTTTTAACTTCTCCATGCCTTATCTGTAAATAGGGGGTAACATTTACCCACCTTTGAAGATCTCAAAGCATTTTATAGATAAAGTGCAAATTATTCTCATTTGTTAATTTTTCAACATCTTATTCATGCACCCATTTCACAGTGCATGGTAATCACAACAAAGTATCAATGCTGATAAGGTCAGCAGAGCACAAAGGGCTGGTGAAGGGAAATCGTATCGTGGGTATGGGAATTTATTAGTGGCTATGGAAATGTATCAGTAATATACTGATGGGTTGGCAGATGTGAAATGCATCTTGAAAAGGAATGGGAATCAGTGAGGTGCTAAGAAGGAGGGTACCAGACTGCTTCAGATACTGAAGCTAGTGCAAGAGATGCATGAGATCAACCTCCAACAGAGAAAAAAAGGGACTTGGGGGTTGAGATGAGGTCTCAACTGGCAGAGAGAGAACATGTTAGGTACAGGGAGGGATGAGATTGTAAAGGTAAGTGATAATTAAGTGAAGAATATAAGAATGTTCATGCAGGGTCAGATCAATGGAAATCATGTCTTACTAATCTATTAGAGTTCTTTGAAGGGGTTAACAAACATGTGGGCAAGGGGGATCCAGTGGACATAGTGTACTTAGATTTCCAGAAAACCTTTGACAAGGTCCCTCACCAAAGGCTGTTACGTAAATTAAGTTATCATGGAGTAATAGGGAAGATCCTTTCATGGATTGAGAACTGGTTAAAAGACAGGGAACAAAGATAGGAATAAATGTTAAATTTTCAGAACGGAGAGGGGTAACTAGTGGTGTTCCCCAAGGATCAGTCTGAGGACCAATCCTATTCAACTTATTCGTCAATGATTCAGAGAAAAGGGTAAATAATGAGGTGGCAACGTTTGCAGATGATACTATACTGCTCAAGATAGTTAAGACAAAAGCAGACTGTGAAGAACTTCAAAAAGATCTCATAAAACTAAGTGATTGGGCAACAAACTGGCAAATGAAATTTAATGTGGATAAATGTAAAGTAATGCACATTGGAAAAAATGACTCCAGCTATACATACAATATGTTGGGGGCTAATTTACTAACTAATCAGGAAAAAGATCTTGGAGTCATCATGGATAGTTCTCTGAAGACATCCATGCAGTGTGCAGCAGCAGTCAAAAAAGCAAATAGGATGATAGGAATCATTTAAAAAGGGATAGAGAATAAGACGAGAATATCTTATCGCCCTTATATAAAGCCGTGGTGCACCACCATCCTAAATACTGCATACAGATGTGGTCTCCTCATCTCAAAAAGGATATGCTTGCATTAGAAAAGATTCAGAGAAGGGCAACTAAAATGATTAGGGGTTGGATCAGGTCCCATATGAGGCTAGGACTTAAAGAGGCTAGGACTTTTCAGCTTGGAAAAGAGGAGACTAAGGGGGAATATGATAGAGGTTTATAAAATTATGAGTACTGTGGAGAAAGTGAATAAGGAAAAATTATTTACTTGTTCCCATAATATAAGAACTAGGGACCACCAAATGAAATTAATGGGCAGAAGGTTTAAAACAAATAAAATTAAGTTCTTCACACAGCACACAGTCAACCTGTTGAACTCCATGCCAGAGAAGGTTGTGAAGGTTAGGACTATAACAGGGTTTAAAAGAGAACTGGATACATTAATGGAGATTAAGTCCATTAATGGCTATTAGCCAGGATGGGTAAGGAATGGTGTCCCAAGCCTCTGTTTGTCAGAGAGGGGTGATAGAAGGCGGGAGAGAGATCACTTGATCGTTACCTGTTAGGTTCACTCACTCTGAGGCACCTGGCATTGGCCACTGTCAGTAGACAGGATACTGGGCTGGATGGACCTTTGGTCTGACCCGGTACGGCCATTAATATGTTTTTATGTATCTTGCCCAGTATTTCATCTTCCAGCAGTGGCTGGTGCCAGACGCTTCAAAGGGGATTAACGGAAGAGGACAATTATCAACTTTCATCCAGTCCCAGCTTCTTGCAGTGAGAGGGTTAGGGACACCAAGTGCCTGGAGTTGTGTCCCTCTCAACTTTCCCCAATAGCCATTGGTGGACTTATGCTCCATGACCTGTTTAATTCTTTTAAAACCCACTTGTACTTTTGGCCATCACAACATTCCCTGGCAACAAATCCCACAGGTTGACTTGTGTCATGTGAAGAAGTACTTCTTTATGTTTGTGTTTAAACCTGCTGCCTATTAATTTTATTGGATGACCCCTCGTTTTTGTGTTGTGTATAGGAGTAAATAAAATGTATTCACGTTCTCTGCACTATTCACTGATTTTATACACCTTTCTCTTGTTCCCACATTGCTATCTCTTTTGTAAAATGAACCGTCAGTCTTTTTAATCCCTCCTTGTATGAAAGCTGTTCTTTATCCCTAGTCATTTTTGTTGCCCTTTTCTGTACCTTTTCTAATTTTGATCTACCTTTTTTGAGATCGGTTGACCAGAACTGCACATGTTACTTAAGGTGTAAGTATACCATGGATTTATCTAGTGGCGTTACGTTATTTCTGTCTCATTAGGAAAGTGATACATAATGGCTCATAACATTCTGTTAGGGTCATTGACTGACTGCAGCTGCACATTCAGCGTATGTTTTCTGAAAATTTTCCACAATGACTCCAAGATCTTTCTTTCAGTGGTGGTAACTAATTTAGATCCCAACATTTTATATGCATTGTTGGGATTATGATTTCCAGTGAGTATTACTTTGCACTTTATCAACGTTGAATTTCATCTGCCATTTTGTTGCCCAGATGCCCAGTTTTCTGAGATCCCTTTGTAACTCTTCACAGTAAACTTTGGACTTAATTGTCTTAAGTAATTTTGTATTATTTGCAGTCTTTGCAACCTCACTGTTTGCTCTTTTTCCAGATCATTTATGGATATGTTAAATAGCACTGGCTCCAGTAAAGATCCATGGGGCCCCCACTAATTTCTTCTCTCCACTGTGAAAAGTGACCATTTATTTTCAACCTTTATATCCTATCTTTTAACCAGTTACTGATCCATGAGAGGGCCTTCCCTCTTATCCCATGACTGTAAACTTAGCTTAAGAGCCTTTGGTGAGGGACCTTGTCAAAGGCTTTTTGAAAGTCCAAGTATACTATATCAACTAGACCACACTTGTCCATATGCTTGTTGACCCCCTCAAAGAATTCTAATAGATTTGTGAGGCATGATTTTACTTTACAAAAGCCATGTTGACTCTTCCCCAACAAATCGTACTTATCTATGTGTTTGATAATTCTGTTCTTTACTATAGCTTCAACCAATTTGCCAGGTACTGAAGTTAGGTTTACCAGTCTGTAATTGCCAGTATCACCTTAGGATCCTTTTTTAAAAATTAGCATTACAATAGCTATTCTCCAATCATCTGGCACAAAGGCTGATTTAAACAATAGGTTACTTACAACTGTTCTGCAATTTCATATTTGAGTTCCTTCAGAATTTTTGGGTGATGACCATCTGATCCTGGTGACTTGTTACTGTTTAATTTAACAGTTTTTTTCCCAAAACCTCCTATACTGATATCCTAATCTGGGCCAGTTCCTCAGATTTGTCACCTAAAAAGAATGGCGGAGGTGTGGGAATCTCCCTTACATGCAAATAATTCATTTAGCTTCTCCATAATGTCTTTGTAATTCTTGAGGACTTCTTTAGCATCTCAATCGTCCAGTGGCCCCACGGGTTGTTTGGCAGGCTTCCTACTTCTGATTTTGAAGGCCCTTGAAGATTAGGAGAGAGATTTTGTAGTGGCTGTGGAAATGAATGGAGAACCACGGGAAGTCTTTCAGGATGGGTCTTACATAAATATGTTTTCACAAACAGATGTGACGTTGTAACATGCTTGAGTTTGGACATGATCAGCTTTGGGAAACTATAGAGAAGGGGAAATGCAGTAATCTACAGCTGTAGGCAAGTTTGGACAGATAGCAGCAGCAGCTGGAAGGGAAGGAGGACTGCTGCTTGGGGATTTCAGTTTCTATGGTTTGTTTTCTTGGAAAATGGACTGCACTTTCAGCCTGACATCTGGCTGTCTTCCCTTGAAACTAAGACTCTCAGCTTCAGTGCTACTCCTGAGCTCTCCCTCCACACCTGTTAATCATCTTATGCTAACACTGCTTTTCATTCTCTTCATCACCCACCAGGGAAAGCACAGGAAAGATCATCAGTACAGCTTGGTTATGGAAACACATTCCAATATAACACAATACTACCATTAAAAAATATTCACCAAACAAGAAACATATTGCTTATATCATTCTAAGGCCTCGTCTACACTATGGGGGGAAATCAATCTAAGTTACGCAACTTCAGCTGCGTGAATAATGTAGCTGAAGTCAATGTACTTAGATCTACTTAGGTCCATACTACGCTATGTCAACAGGAGATGCTCTCCCATCGATTATCCTTGCGCTTCCTGTTCAGGTGGAGTACAGGAGTCTTCCCTAGACCCACCAAATGGACCACTGATGCATTGATCGCTGCACATTGTTTCCCCCGGTAAATGTAGAGAAGCCCAAAATTTCTTATTTCTGTTAACAGTGAAATGCCCCAATAGGTCATCTCTAATCTCAGAATAGAGGAACCATGTACACACTAAGAGGAGCTCTGGTTAGACTTGTCAAAATCCAGAACTATAAGCCTTACTATTCATTCACTGATGTTCACACATGCTACATGTAACATTCATTAAAAAAATCATCCATATTCATTATTTTACTCATCTGTCTCTAAATCAGATTTATAGATTGCTGTGCATTTTTGCATTAATTTTACTACCTAATGGAAGGAATCTATTATTCAAACTCTTAGCATCACCCATGTGTACACTTTCTTTTCTTTTGCAGTTGATAGGCTCCCAGCCATGAATAATGGAGAGAATAATGCTGAAAAGTGCATTTTGAGATCTTAAAGACACTAGTGCCAAGACTTATTGCAAAGTGTGGTCAGGTTATTGAATCATTTTACTATGCTTCTTTTTGCTTATGCATCCCCAGTAAGGTAATCCTGATTCAGGAATGCTCCCTCAAACTTGTGTTTCTGTGGCCAGATTAGCTGATATTTCTGTGGACTATCCACATTTTTTTCCCTTTTAATTGATCTCCATCTCTTTAAAAATGACTGGTAGCTGTTCCTCTGCTGGCGAAAGTCTGGGGCCCCTGTTCACCAAAGCATCCATATTAAAGACAGCCCGTAAGTATGTTCTAAAGTTCCATAAAAGGATGGGCTTAAGCACATGTTCAATTGCCTTCCTGACCTGAATCATAGGTACAGGTTCTTTGCCCTTATACTATAAAATCATAAGAATATGAGATGGCTAGACATACTGTGTATATATTCATAACTATCCCAGTTAACGTTCACAAAAGAGGTAAAGAGCTGGGCAAAGAAGTGCTCTGTTTACTATTTAATATAACTATTGTTATTCAGTATATTCTCCAGTGCTTTGTCCTGTCCAAGGTTGATTCAATTGACGTGGTTTCCCTCATTCTCCTCAGCAGAGTATATACCTCAGTCTAAAAGATCTCCTCATTAGAATTCCGCCCCCCCCCATTATCTACCCTATTTTTCCAATGGCTGCTCCATACATCTGTCAGGCAGCATTGTTAGAAAACAACACGGTGCTCTGAATCTTCTAAGGGTGAGCTCCATCTTTCGTCATCATTCCGAGGCCCTCTCAGCTTGGGAACAAGCTTTGGGACCTTCCAAAGTTTGCATGTGTAATGTAACTCAATGGACATGGATGAAAAGAGCTGTTGGTTTTGTTGAACCATAAATATTTATCAAGGTACTTTTTGCATGGATGGGGGCTGGAATGGGGAATGGAAGAAGGTAAGTCTGGTCTTTGCTCATTGTATGATTAAATTCCAAAAGAATTCTCAGCACAAGAAGAGACTATACTCTTGATGATAAATTGTAGCTAGTGAAAGTGAGGGCAACTTTAAAAGAGAATGGCTTTGAACAACTATTCTGTAAAAACTGGATGCAGCTGTAGAATCCCCAGTGCTGAGCTGCAATGCCTGACTTCTACGCTAACCTTACCTGAGCTGCAATGCCAGACTTCTACGCTAACCTTACCAAACATGGAGTACATATTATTTTTCAAGGTAACTTCTGGAAAGTCAGTTATGTTTCCCTTTGGGCCTTCTTCTAATCCCCCTTCATTCTGCCTCCTCTGTTCGTTCTTTTTCTGTCTACCAAAGATTTGCTTGTCAACACTAATGCCCACAGTGTTACCAGCTTAGTGATGCAAGGCTGCGACAGTAGGGCCAGCCAATGATTCTGTCCATTTTCAAACTTGGCGTATGTATCTGAAGAAGGCAAGAACTAATTCCCCAAATCGGTGTATTCATCTTCTGAACCTGCTACTGATGGCTGTGTTAATGTTTTCAATTGATTGACTAGCCTGTGCACTAAGCCTGTTCTTTAGCTGGCAAAGCCTATCTCTCTTCACCCAGTTTCCCTTCTTTTTCACTCTATCATCTCCTGTTTTTCTTTTCTCTGCCTAACGTGCCCTTCTGAGGATTGCTATTGAGGAGGAGGTTGGAAATTGTGCTTGTCTGTTGGAAGGCTTTGTCACAGAGTGAAGTGTAGGAGGTTGAAAGGTGATGAAGATTGTTTCCTTCTCCTCAATAAACACTTTAAAAAGCAGCAATGGCATTTTAAACGTGGAAATAAATAAAAATAATAAGCTTCCAATGCAACACCATAAAAATAAAAGGAAAAACTTTCCATGACTTGTAAATTTTCTGAGTAACGCGTTTTTATTTATAGTTTTAGAAAAAAAATTGAGTCCCATGACACTGGGATTCCATAATAGCCGCTGTGTAGATTGCTCTGATGGAGATGCCCCATATTGGGAAGTCATCAGATTCCCTTGTACTTGTCCTATATCTGCAAGATGAATAAAAAACCACTTTTATTATGCATTTATTTATGGGTTACTCTTCAGTCCTGTGAGCAAACCACAAGTGGAACAGATCTTAGTATCACTCAAAGAGGTAAAACCCTTCAATAATAATACCAGAAAGAGACGGGCATTGGGTCCTCTATAAGAATATTACTCACACCTAGCAAACACATTAGTGCTTTATAATGAATTTTATATGCAGTCTGATGATCATTCTGGGGCGGGGATATCCTTATGCCAGTGTTTTAGGCCTAACACCTTGGGTTAATCTGCCCCCTCGTCTCTAGCTCAATGAAGAGCAGCGTGCTAGCCTAGAGAGTGGCTGGCAGAAAGAGAAACTGAGCTGATGTCCTTTTCCCAGAGCGTGATGACCTGGCATGTGCTGACCCTTGAAGCACTCAGACAAGAAAAGTCATGTTATGTTTGTCCAGACTGATAAGTTCAAGTACCTTGTTTTCATCTTCAAGGACTTGTGCAATTCTGGCTCTGCTTACATCACTGTTCTTATTTCCTCCTCCACCTCCTTCCAGCCTCTCCTCCCCTCATGCCTCCTTCCCTACCACATCAATTGATTTCTCACCCTCGGGCCTTTTTACCCCCTATACTTGAAAGGCCCTTTCATTTTTTTGAATACTAAATAATTCTCACCTCCCTCCTTCAACACATTTCTTCTGCAAAACCGTTCAACAATGATTTCCCCTCTCAAATTTCCTGAAAGACAAAAACCCCCAAACAAATGAACATATATGCATCCCTTTGAGATTGGATGCTTGGCTCCCAGCACTGGTGCACTGTCTACCCTGCTACTTTACAGCGCTGAAACTTGCAGTGCTCCGGGGGTGTTTTTTCACACCCTGGGCATGAAAGTTGCAGCACTGAAAGTGCCAGTGTAGACAAGCCCTAAGTGTGTACTTCCAATTCCAAATGGGATGTGTGAATAACTAGTCAGTTCCTAACTCTGGTGTTTGTAACTCTGAGGTTCTACTGTACTTCACTCTGGTTGATATTGTTTTATCAGCATCCAACAGCATGGTAGGTATCTTCCAGCACAGGTAGAAGACAAAATCCCTGCCTTACATAGCTTAGAAACTAATGCTGGACAAGAGGAAATAAAACTAGTAAGAAGATTAGGAACGCCAGAGGCAACACTGATAATGAATACACAGTTACTAAGCAAGGCTAATGCACATCTGAATGAAGCCAAAAAATTGAGTGAGATAAATCGATAGGATGAATAGGCAGAATATTTAACTGGTCAGTTTGTTCCTCTCTCCCCTTTTTAAATGTGTTTGAGAGTGAAGGCAGGATCTTTCTAGTCTGTGATTTGCTTTAGGTACTCAGTTAGACATGGATAGTTATTTGAGCTTGATAGATTTTTGAGCTTGATTGATCTTTTTTGATCCATCTGGAAATATTCCTAGATTACATATGTAACACCAACAGACCCCAGTTGTTGGTGGGCGGCCTCAAACCTGGGACCTCTGGAACTGGCTGTTAGCTAGGGCTGTAGAGCAGATTTATAATCTCTCCCTCCCTCTCCCGCCGCCGCCGCCGCCGCCGCCACTAGATGGGACAGAACACAGCACTCAGGAGGCGTATATTCTTGGTCAAGCTGTTATGTCTGATACTTTCTTATGTGTCTTATGGACAATGATTATGATTAAGTATTCACAGCTAGTTCATATTTCAGGAAGAAGACTTATTATGTCTTCTGAGCTGTACTGGCTCATTTTACCTGTTGAAAAATCATTACATTGCTTTCTCTTTATACATAGGTTCTAAACATGCTTTATTATCCAGAATCATTTCAGCTGAACAGTTTCCTTGCTGGTTCTAAACTGAGTGGTCAGTCTAGAGAAGAATCTCTGTTAATTAGCTATTCCCAGATTTTTGCTGGCAAGATTATGACAGAAAACATGTTAGAAACATTGGTTACATTTATTAGAAACAGTCAGAAACAGTCCACGAGGTTAAAATAGGCATAGCCACAGGCTTCTAGTACAGCTATATGAACTGACTGGGAGGCGGTGTTTTAATAGCTCTGAAGCTCAGACTCTCTCGTCTTTAGCAAACCTAGGTTTTTGCAACTGGGGATCAGGGAAAGGGGAAATGGGGTAGGTGGTTGGGATCAATATGGAGGAAGCTGTTATCTCTCTTAGAGCTGTTCTTTCAGGCTCTCTCCAGAGAGAGACTCCAGAATAAGCTTTGCCCAGCATCCTTTTATATTTAGAAGACTTACTGTGCAACAGGAAGGACTAGAACCTTTAAAGCAGAGATCCCCAAACTGTGAGACATGCCCTCCTAGGCTGGTGTGGAGGAACATTTGGGGTGGGGGGCTTAGTGGGGCCCAGTCCAGCGCCCACAGGGAGTAGGACAGGCGTGCCACCCACGTCCACCCTACCCCCAGCTCTGCTCCAGCCCCAGTGGCTTCTGCTCCTGGCCCCAGCCCTGGCCATAGCTCCATTCCCTTCCCCAGACCTGCCCCCAGCTGCAGCTCCATCCTTGGCCTCGTTACCCCGTCTATCCCCCCAGATCCTGGGGGGCACAGACAGTAGTAAGGGGGGCCACGACTATGGAAAGTTTGGGGACCACTGCTTTAAAGTTTAGATTTTGCAAATGAGCTTTGTAGGGGAGGGCTTCTCCTACCCACCCACCCTTTGATTCCCTAGTGCTTCTTAGTAGCATTTCACTGTAGCACAGAGAAATATCCTAAGGTTGGTCAAAGTCACGCCCCTCTCAGACAGTGAAATATCCCATGGAGTTAATGGAATTGTTAGCCAGAGGGAGTTAATAGAATATTTAGCCAGAGAGAGGGGGCAGTTGGAAGCATCTGGCAGTTTCTGAGAGGATTAAACAAACTGAGAAGACAAAATGAAGAGGACGAGTGTGGAATGATGAAAGAAATATGAACAGTAGGATTCTCTTGGGAACAAAGCAGTGTTCTACCAAATGATGGAGAACAGTTGGAGTCTGAGTTTGCTCCTTAGATTGCCAAGGTCAATCCTGTGGTGAAGGAGTGTGTATCTCACGTTTCCCATCCGTGATGCTCCCCAGTCATGTAGCTTGAAGAGAAGACTTCCATGATCTGAGAAACCTCCTGGGCATCTGAGATTCACAGCAGTTCAGATCCACAGGACAGGTGCCAGCCCATAATGCCTGCAGGTGCTGCAAGCAAACAGCACATAGGGAGAGCCAGGTTTAGACCTCCGGTCCTTTAGCTGCAAAAACACAGGGCTCCACTGCTAATGGAAACCTCCAGCCATGTGCATGCTGCTGCAATCAGTTCATGGTTTAGCTCTGCCAGCACTTGGAGGAAAACTTGCTTATTCCTAAGACAAAGGCAAGTGAAATCTGTTCTCTCAGGGAGCCAGATACTCCTCTTGAGTGTACCGGAAAAAAAAAAGAAAAGAAAAAAAGGGGAGGGAGGGTTGATGGATCTCACTTATACCAATGTAAATCTGAGGAACAACCCTGAATTTAATTGGGTCTGCATGAGTATAACTGAGGTGTGAATTTTGGCTTTTCAAAAGAGATTCTGATCTCTGTTAAGTGTTGAAAATCCACTGAACCTGATTATTCATTGCCCTATACCTTGTGTATTCATTTACACCTACGGAGAGTGAATGGAAATTGGGATCACTGCATGTTGCACTCTGCACAGGAGTAAATGGCCACACAATACACAAGGCGGTAGAGAATTAGGCTAATTAATTTCAGTGGAGTTGCAGCTAGAATAATTGACAGCAGAGTATATCTCCCCTTTTCTTCAGTTTTAAGGAATTTTCAGCAAACTACAAATCTTGTGACAAATTCTCCATGTACATCATGTCAAATCATACCAACTTACTTACATATGTTTGTTTGCCAGCCTGTTTCCTCAGTATATCCACTTCGTTTAACAAGAAACTTTCTTGCAGAACCATATCAAATTTAGGTATAAAAATCCACTTAGCATTTGTAATTATCATCGATATGATATTTGACAGTCTAAATTTTCCATCTCGTTTTCTATAGTAAGATACTGTAGTCCTGAGACTTTGACTGATATGTAGTTATTTGTTTTACCATAGAATTTGGGAGCCACAGACCAGGACCCTATTGTGCTAGGTGCTGTACAAAAACACACACTCTCATAATTAGTCAGGTTTGTTTCTACATGTTTAGAGTGACAAAAACATTGTGTTAAGTAGTAAAGGGAGAAAACACGAGATGGATGAAATATTTAAATACATTTTGACAAACCAGTTCTGCCACCAATACCTAAATTAGAAACAGAGTCTTGCAAATAATGGGAGAATCCCGCTTTCTCCCTCACTCTTTTTTTAAAAAAAATCACTCATTTTAAAAAAAATGAACATATAATTTCATGCAATTGAAGTTAATGCAGTCTGCTCTCTTTGGAAGGCTGTGGGAGAGAGCCATAAATTGCATGTTATAACTGGTAGATCTAAGTAAGAGGTCTGACCTAAATGGTATTATTGGAGAGGCAGCATGGATTTATCTTGAGGATGGGAACTGGAAATGCTGAAATTGAATTGTTTTGTGGCTTTGGGAAAGCCACTTAACCTCTCTAATCCTTCCCTCCATCTCTAAAACCATGGATGTTTGTTATTTGCCTGATGGAATGTTATGGCAACCTTTGCTATGATACTATTTGTACAGTTCTTTGAAAATGTAAAGGATTCTCTTTGGGAAGTGCTAAGTATTTTTATGAAGTATTATTCTTGCTGAGTGAGCATTATCTGCCAATCCTGACCCAGTACACCACTAGAAGGCAGAGGAGGGATTTGAAAAGTGTCGCATATGTATCAGCCTGAAAGAGACTAGACTGTTGAAAATTCAGTCACCTGAATTGAGTTTTTTTAAAACATAGTCAAAACTCACAGTCTCTGTGTGGCAGTGAGTCTTACCAAGGCAGAAGACACCAAGTCTTTCTTCTGAATTAACTGATTCCACTTGGAATTATTCTTTTTAGTCAAATCATAAAATCATACAGTTGATATTCATAGGAATGACATTTTGAATAATGTGTGTGATTGGAAGGATGGAGGCACTTAAATATTCTGACTAACCCTCAGTTTAATTGGATAACTGAAACTTTTGCTAGTGAAAGTTGCTAGTGCTAGTGCTTTTGCTAGTGAAAGTTGGAATAAGAAGGGTTAGGGTGACCAGACAGCAAGGGTTACGGTGACCAGGGATGAGGGTGAGGGGTAATAGGAGCCTTTATAAGAAAAAGACTCCAAAATCAGGACTGTCCCTATAAAATCGGGACATCTGCTCACCCTAAGAAGGGATCGTAGCATGCTAAGTGGAGTATTGAGGGGTGTGGTATGGATATTCCTCTAAAAGGCCCAAATAGTTAAAGGTGTTTATTAACTCTTTCACTGTCCAGCATTAAACAGTGATAGATAGACTCAGGGTTATTTTAAATGGGGGTCTTGGCGTTGCTCAGTTACTTGGAAAAAAAACCAAAGATTTCATTTAAATTAAGTGTATTGATTGATTAAACACAAGAAAGAACAAGAAATCAAAGAAGGTTTTTATATTGAAACTGTGCTGGAGTGATTATGTGAAAAAAACTTAGTCAAAAACTTTCAAGTATTTTTCCTTTGGAGACAAAATATCAGTGTCTCTTATTTTCAGAACAGTTTTTCTTTGAGGAAAAGGAAGGGGTTAATTTTAGTCAGTCCTGATGTGTAGAGAGTATTTATTTATCTTGTTTTTAACAGACAGACACGAGGTGGAGGAGAGACAGGATAGTAAACATGGGTGAAGGGCAGCTTTTGTTGATGTTTTTGGAACACTTGAGTAGTTCTAAGTGGATGCTTTTGACATGTGCTGCTTGGATTCTGGTTTACAGTTTCGTCAGGGATGTCATCTGATTAGATCTCTTGTTAGAAAAAGCAGGCTTGGATGCATACAGCGTAGTTGATTTCAGGCTTTGATGAAATGCCAAGAGAGTGCAAGATAGGATAGAAGGAATGAAAAGGGGCTGAAAATAACTCAACATGGGAAGGAGAAACAGTGCAAATCATGCATGTGTCTACAGTGCTGGCAACTAGATATCCCCACTGATGGGCTGAGGACTGGATGTCATGATAATGTGGTGAGTTTCAGCACCTTCAGGTGAAAACAAAGTTCCCTGAACAGGATTAAGGCCAGCAGTTCCTGCTTCTCAGGCAGAAAGTCCTTTAGATAACTCAAGATGGGTTGCAGTGGTGGCAGTTCAGGGGATGAGCTGAGATGCAAGGTGGGACAGGACATGAGAGAGGGAACTGAGCTGAACTGATCATGTCTTTTTTTCGAAGTCTCTTTTTATGGAACCCAAAAGGGGGAAAGTAAGTGACAGTTCATCTCCTTCATTGTTTTATCTCCTAATTAGTCCTAGCATCTGTCATACCAATTCTGGTCTGTGAAGTTCTGGTTCTGGTTTACCAAGCATAATTTTAACCACCCTTGGATTATATCAGCATGGCCTTTTGGTTTAGATGAATCCAGCTTCTTTGTCTGATTCTTTTACACATCTTTCAACATTAAAACATTGTAAACAATTTAACCTACTTTCATGGTTATTGTAATATCTAATGAACTTTCACAAACTTTTTACATTTTATCTCACAATAGGGGTAACCTGTTAGGTCCAATAGTAACAACAGAGGCTTAGAATCAGAGAGGTAGCTGTGTTAGTCTGGAATTGCAGAAGTGACAAAGAGTCCTGTGGCACCTTAAAGACTAACTAAAGTATTGAAGCATAAGCTTTCGTGGGCTAATACCCACTTCGTCAGATGCGTGCAGTGGAAGTATCCAGAGGCAGGAATAAATAAGAGGCAAGGACCAGGTTAGAGCTAACAAGGTTAGTTCAATCAGGCTGAACCAGCCTGTTATTTCTAATCAAGAAGGATGAGGTCCTCTTCTAGCAGCTGATCTGGTGGTGTGAACATGGAGAGAAGAGAAACTGCTTTTGTAGTTAGCTAGCCATTCATAGTCTCTTCAATCCTAGTTTGATGGTATCAAATTTGCAAATGAACTTTAGCTCTGCAGTTTCTCTTTGCAGTCTGGTCTTGAAGTTTTTTTGCTGCAAGATGGTGACCTTTAAATCTTTTATGGTGTGTCCAGGGAGATTGAAGTATTCTCCTACAGGTTTTTGTATATTGCCATTCCTGATATCTGATTTGTGTCCATTTATCCTTTTTTGTAGGGACTGTCCAGTTTGGCCAATGTACATAGCAGAGGGAGATTGCTGGCACATAATGGCATATATTAAGTTGGTGGATGTGCAGGTGAATGAACCAGTGATGATGTGGCTGATCTGGTTAGGTCCAGTGATGGTGTTGGTGGTGTAGATATGTGTGCAGAGGCGGCATTGAGGTTTGTTGCATGGATTGGTTCCTGAGTTAGTGTTATTATGGCATGGCGTGCTGTTGCTGGTGAGAATATGGTTGAGGTTGGCGGGTTGACTGTGGGCGAGGACTGGCCTGCCTCCCAAGGCCTTTGAAAGTGAGGGATCATTGTCCAGGATGGGTTGTAGATGACTGATGTTGCGTTGGAGATGTTTTAACTGAGGACTATAGATGATGGCCAGTGGTATTCTGTTGTTTTCTTTCTTGGGCTTGTCTTGCAGCAGGAGGCTTCTGGGTACACGTCTGGTTCCATTGATCTGTTTCCTTATTTCCTCCTGTGCGTATTGTAGTTTTGAGAATGCTTGGTGAAGATCTTGTAGGTGTTGGTCTTTGTCTAAGGGGTTGGAGCAAATACGATTGTACCTCAGTGCTTGGCTGTAGACAATGGATCGTATCAGAGGCTTAGTGCATTTTCTCTGAAACTACCAAGGTTTTTGCAGAACCCCAAGGCAGATTTGCCAAAGTTGTGAGAGTTTATAGAGCTTCTCAGCAGATGGCAAGATACCATGAATGGAAAACTCTTCTTGCTGAATCGAAGAGGTTTAAGGAAGATCAGGAGTAGTGGAATATACAACTATTGACAATGGATCTCTCCAATGAAGAAATGCATGGGCTGCTAACACACACACACTGATACATGACTGAGAGTTTTTTATGTTCATAATAAAATTCTCAATATATGTAGTGACTTTTAAAGTACTTTCTAAGGGCAAAATCCTGCCATTTTTGTATTTTGATACACTGAGAAGTAAGAAGACACAAACAGCTTCTATCTCACTCCCTGTGCACTCATTAAGCAGCTGGACTGGACTAGTGCTTCATTGGCACTAGCCAAATGCTCAGCTAATGTACCTGGACACATGCCAGACGGGTGTATAATCTAGTTTGAGAAGATCCAATGTGCTGCATTTGATGGCCGGGGAGAGCTAGTGTGTTCCCATCAGTCTCAATTAAGAATTGTCTTTGTGTTTACTTCACCTGAGCCCTGTCTGTTCTGTATCATAAGGGAAACTATCATTCTAAGACATCTAAAATACAGTATATTTGTGTCTTTAAGGGAAAAAGCTCAATTAAGAGTGGGCTGAAATTCAGACCCTAAAAATAGTCAGCTGACATCAATTCTGAATACACCCAGCAAACCACAGTCCATGCTACCCTGCTGCTTAACAGTAAGTTAGTCAGCACTGGGGAACAAAAATCTTAAATTAGTCCTAGATCTCTCTCACTACTCACTTCTTAGAAATTACAGATATCTGTTTAAACACAGATCTCTCCACAACCTTATGGGGACTATAGGTTAATCTTGGCATCATTTTTAATTTCTGAGTTTTAATATATCTGATTTAAGATGAAGTCCAAAATGATTGCATAGATAGCCATTTAAGTACACGTATCTCTTTCAGCATATGATGTTTTACCAGCCATCTTAGATTTTTATTACCAATTATTGAATTAAAATGTTCTAATAGGTATGAAACTTTTAATTGATTTTTTTTGTGTGATTTAGCTTCATTTCTTTTTTAATAGTTTGGCATGTACTGGTGTCTCATTGTGGCTTTTGATACACTGAGTTCATATGGCATTATCCAAAGGAATTGCCAGACGCATTTCCTAGCTCAGTTGTATTTCATTGGGAATTAATTGCATTATTGAAGAATGAGTACCTCAGAGGTAATTAGACACAGTCTAGTCAGAGATCAAAGGAAATTACCAGATAGGCTTGTCTTTGCCTAGCAATGGATGCTTCATCCAAATGGCAGCAAGAGAATATTGCATGGCAGAGACCTAAAAAAAGAAATACTTTGTATGATATGAGATAATGCAAACAATAGGTATCAGATGTAAATTTACTAATAGCTTTCAGATGGCTAAATCCACAGTTATGGATGTGATCCAAGAACCTGAGTAGAACAGAGTTTGTTGTTTGTTTGTAGCAGAGCACATTGTGTGTTGGCAGTAAAACACATACCATATAGTGGACTATAAATGCCGCCATGCAGATTTCTAGTAGGTCTGCAAAGGTAAAACCCATCACTTTTATTTAAGGGAGAATAGTTAAATTCAAACATTGAGACAAATTAGCTGAGAAGATAGCTGTCAACCTAGACCTTCACATTTTGACTATTATTAAATGTAATTTCCACGGACAATGTGTTTTCCTATAGCTGGACCAAGACCTTTGCAAATTCAAAGACCTGGCATGGGTTAGCTATGCGGCTTTTACTTTTTAAATTGCTGGTTCAAATGTAGTCCAAGCTGGTAGAGACTAACCACTCTTACATTCTGAGAACTCTTTGGTAGACCATTTGGGGCCCACGCTACAAGAAGGATGTGGAAAAATTGGAAAGAGTCCGGAGGAGGGCAACAAAAATGATTAGGGATCTGGAGCACATGACTTATGAGGAGAGGCTGAGAGAACTGGGACTGTTTAGTCTGTAGAAGAGAAGACTGAGGGGAGATTTGATAGCTGCTTTCAACTACCTGAAAGGGGGTTCCAAAGAGGATGGATCTAGACTGTTCTCAGTGGTACCAGATGACAGAACAACGAGTAATGGTCTCAAGTTGCAGTGGGAAAGGTTTAGGTTGGATATTAGGAAAAACTTTTTCACTAGGAGGGTGGTGAAGGGTGGAATGGGTTACCTAGGGAGGTGGTAGAATCTCTTTCCTTAGAGGTTTTTAAGGTCAGGCTTGACAAAGCCCTGGCTGGGATGATTTAGTGGGGTTAGATGACCTCCTGAGGTTCCTTCCAACCCTGGTATTCTATGATTCTGTGTGTAAGGAATTAGTGCTTATCCGAGCTTCTAGTGGACAGGTGTTCCTTATCAAAAATAATTACCATCACAAAATTGATATTACTTAGCACACTTGGGAAACTGAGACTGAAATTCATCAGAATGACCAAGATTTTTACAGACAGGAGGGCCTGAGTTCATACTTCCTCCCTTAGATATTGTCATTCCAGGACAGGGATATGGCACACTGGCATGACGATTGTTATCCTTATGCTCTGTGGCTCCATTTTCATTCACTGAGTTCTCTCACCATTAACAAGTCTCATTTGAACTCCAACCTACCACTTATCCCTGCTGACCCAATCAGCCTTGCTGCCTCTAGCAAATGTAGTCTGATCAGGCTTCTAATGTGAAATACTAAACTTATTCATGGTTCATGATGTAAAAACTAATTAAATGCGCCGTTGATTATTTGATATGATCTCTCCAATGTCATGAAGACTGAGAGGCAGCATTAGACAGGTTTAAGCATACAGGATTGAGATTGAATGGGATAAGGTCATTACTGCTATAATATGGGATTACTAAAGCTTCAAATAATTCATGTGTTTTATTCCTTGGATAACCTGACAAATACAGTATTTTAGGGGAAGAGGTTGAGACACAGGGGAGTAAAAGATCTTCTGAGGTTTACAGATTTTTCTCTTAAATAAGGTTTTCTCATAATTTCTTCATTTTTTCCTTCGAATCTGACTTTTTCAGTACCATAACCATTTTTCGACATCTATATGTACCCTATTTTTTCTCAATTGTGGAACTGGGTTTAATGTTCTGATATTTGATACACAGTATTTAAAATATATGTATTGAATTTGAGCTTTACTTCGTGGTTAAAATCTTGTTAATTGATGGTTTATGACCTCATTGTTTGCCTGTGAATCTGGGAAAATTGCTGATTTTGGCTATCTGTTAATCATTTTTTTTTTTTGAACACTGCTATTAAAATTGTACTGAGACAGGCAGAAATGATCTATTTAAAAATGTTGTGCATGGTTACATTAGTCAGTATCAGCAACATTTTTGTCTTTGGGCCAGATGATTCCAGATTCAAATCCCCATTTAGGACCTGGATATACTCCAGCTGCAGTCCCAGCACCCCAGCAGGGTGTCTGGTCCCATGGGTGAGACACCGAACCGTATTTGTCTTAGCAGCCTGGGCTCTGAAATTGGAATGGTAACATACAAAGGAGCATCGAGGAATTCAGCATGGAGCACAGTCTATATTCTTTTTTTTTTTGTTTGGAACATTTACTTTCCAACCCTTATAATTGGGACGAAGCCTCTATGGAAACAAGCATTAGTATTCAAAGAGCTTTCCTTTATAAGTGTCTCCATTAAGTAAATAGATGTAGGAGTCATAGCAAAGCAATTTGTTGTTTAGCTTTAGAAAACAGCAGTGATTTGTGCTTATTGAATTTTAAAATAGCAGGGAAAAAGTTAGAGCAGAATTTGGGAAATCGCTATTCAGTTTTTGTTCACTGCTACAAAAAGTTGAGTGATGCATACAAATAACACTAATTAATTTTTCAGTAGGAAACCAACACTTCATGCATACTGATTCTCACAACACTGGCATGAAATTGGTTTCACTATTGTTATACTGGGAGCAAGAGGCATTACTGCAGAGAATTATAGTGTGTGTAGAAGTGCACTATATAATCAGCAATACTCAGCTTTGCAATTTCATTGGCTAAAAGGTTTTAAAATGAGAAAATCTATAATCTTTCTACTTTTCCCTGTTACATTTTCAAAGTGAGTATGTTTTAAATTGAAATATAATTAGGTGACATTCACCATAAGTAATTAAACCCTGATCAATACATAACAAGTGCAAAGGTTGCCAGGGTCTTTAAATCAGAATGGATGGCTAGTGGCATGCAATGACAAACTTAAAACTGGAAAAACTTTTTGCGTGTGAAATCCTGTCTGCTTACAAAGTGCAAGAGTACAACAGACACAATTATTTAATCCTAGAAGTTCTGTCCTAGGATCTCAAAGTGCTCCACATTGATTAGTGAAGACTCAAAGAATGTAATAATAATTGCCCTTGTATCTGGTAGCAGTCTGCGGAAGATTTGAAAAAAATCCCTGAGAGGTAGGTAAGGGCTGTAGTTTAAATTGCTACTTCCTTGCATATAATTTTTAAGACAATGAAAAAATTAAGAGCATCTGAGGTCTTTACACAGCAGAAACTTTGATGTGATCTTATGTTTTGTAATATGGAGAGTAAATTCTCTAAAGTGATTTTACAACAGAATAGTTCAGAGGAATAATAAATCCTTAACAGTTAAGAATTCATCAGTGCAGGTATGTTGAATTACAGGAGCTGAGGATCTGGCCCATATTGTGCTTTTTATCTGTAGATTTCAAAGCTTTCTAAAGGTGGGGCAGCAATTATTAAGGTACGTAACTTATAGGTAATGGAGTTTGAAAATTTTGGTCTAAACAAAGGGGTTCTCAACCTTTTTCCTTCTGACCTCCTCCCACACATGCTATAAAAATTCCATGGCCCACCTGTTCCACAACATGTGGTCAACTGTTTTTTTTGCATATAAAACCCAGCATTAGGGGGTAGCAAGTAGGGCAGTTGCCTTGGGCCCCATGCCACAGGGACCCCTGCGAAGCTAAGATGCTCAGACTTTGGCTTCCATCCCAGGTGGCAGCTTTCTGCCCTGGGCCCCAGAAATCTAATGCTGGCTATGCTTGAAAGCCCCCGTGAAACCTACTCACCATTCCCGAGGGAGACCTGGATGCCTGGTTGAGAACCACTGGTCTAGACCCTTCTCACTCCCAGTCCCCAGGTCTGCACTGATATAGATATTCGTCTTGGGACCAAGGGTAATACTGTCAGATTGAAATCTGTTCCAGTGGTAGGGCATTACTCTGGGATCTAAGAAACCCAGATTCAATTTCCTGCAGTGCCACAGATTTTCCCCATTACCTTGGGTAAGTCACTTAGTCTTTCTCTGCCTCAGTTTCCCATCTATAAAGTGGGGGTGATAGTGCTTGCCTACCTCACAGTGATGCTCTGATGATAAATACAAAAAGATAGGTGCTTAGATACTACAGTAATGGGGGAAGCATAAGCATCAAAGATAGCTGAGATCACTAAACGCTGGATAGTAAATCTTCCTGTGGTTTCTGTGCTGAAGGACCATGAGCAAATTCACACAAAAGGTACAAAATACTTGCAACAATCTTTAGTGTAGATGTTCTTATCTCTTCAGAGTATAATAAATGTAGCACTTGTATAACACTTTATGGGTTCAATCTTTCGCCCATTTAAGTCAATGAAAGTATTGTCATTGACTTCATTGGATGTGGGTTCAGACTTTACATATTTTGAGCGCTACACAATCTTCACAATTAATTTTTACTGTTCTTTGAGATAAGTAGGTCTTCTAGCTTCTAGTCTCGTGCTTTAGGGGCTCCTCTATGTAGCAAGTTAGTTTGTGGCAAATGGGACTAAGCATCAGCTTGCCCTAATAATGTACTATATCAGTGACCATATGGGTTGCAAGTTGTTGACCAGTCGATTCACACTCTGGCTTGCCTTATACCGTATACCATGCACCAACTGGTTGTGTAGTAACATCCCATATGTCCGCTGCTACAGCAGAGCGAAAGTCCTGCATTTTGGGACTGTCACTATGTGCTAGCTGTGATCAAATAGGATGTTAGTACATGACAAGCTCGCAAGCTGTAGATACCCATCCTGGCTTACTGTGCACTAACTTGCTATGTAGACTAGCTCATGCTGCCTCCCTTTATGGCTCCTTTAAAATGTTATGAAATTGATTAATCTGCTGTTATTATTTGGAGTGTTTATGAAATTTCTTGACTGACTCCTACTCAGTTAGCTGGCAATAGCAATTCAACCTGCAGGGCAGACAACCCAAACAATTTCCACCAAGCTATTGTATAAGGAGGATCTTCAGGAAACATTAAACAGTGCTACTGTTTCAAACTGGGGAACAGCAGGGAATAAATTTTCACAATTCTTGTGCTCTATACAGGCCATGGCCTCGTTAATAATACATTTTTCCCCAAATGGAAAACTTGAACCACATTGAGATGTAGCTTAGTATTTCTGATGATTTTTCAGTCCCACATCCTATGTAACAAAACACTCAGTCTAACAGACCTGCTGTGTAATATCATATTGCTCTGTCTGTAGTCGCACATTTTCTGTATTCATTACAACCCAGAATTCATGCTTTAAATTATTTGGGGGCATAGTCTACTCCCTGATCTTTGTGCAAAATTCCTGTTGATGTCAATTAGAGTTTAATATGAAGACAAGGGTTGAATGTGCATCTTTGAATGTTCAATAGTCCATTGTTGTTGCTTTTTTAACAGAGTGGTTTTAGTAATAAGGACATTACAAACTCAGAATAGAATGATTTCTGTCTGTATGAGGAAGAGGAAAACCTTAATGCCAGCCAAAACAGCAACTGGTTTGAGATTGTAAGAATGTGCTAGAGCAATGATTTGAAAAATGATTTTACTGTTGATATTATAGTATTAATGCAGGTATTGTATAATACTTGGCACTTACATACAATCAATAACCATTTTCATCTGAGGACTTTAAAGTGGTTTATAAACATGTCATTTTGTTAATCCTTCATTCCTGTAATGAAGCTATTTACTATGCCTATTTTACAGATAACCTGATAATCTCTGTACCACAGATGGCTGTAAAATGGGTTTATGACAACCAGTTTCATGGTGGAAGAGAGGAATAGAAACAGGGGTTTTAAATGTCTACTCCTCTGCTCTGTCCACTAGATCATACTCCTGTTGGTGGTTGTGATGGGGCAGCTGCCCCTTATTTGGAGAAGAGAAGTCAATAGAGGAGGCTGCGCAGGAGGTAGACAATCAAAGAAGGGCTGAAGGAAGCAGCCGAGCAAGGCCAAGCAGGCCCATATAAAAAGGGAGCTGCAGGAGAGAGGAGTGCAGTTCTCTGCTGGGAGCCCAGGGAGGAGGGATTGTGTCTCTGGAGGGCTGAGAGAACTGCAAGCATCCTGGAGAGAGCAGTGCTTCAAGCAGGGACTGGGGAAGCTAGAGAGAGCTCCTGACTGGCTGCTAGGGGCTGCAGGCTGAGGCCGTGAGGTAGGGTAGAAGAGGGTGATGGAGCCACATGGGAAGCAGCCCCAGAATAATGCACTGCAGTTGCCACTGAGGAAGTGACTGGACAGAGATTGCAGGTCCCCTGGAAGAGGAGAACACAGTGTGTGGCATAGCCAGAGCCAGTGCAAGGATATTTCGTGCCCTAGGCAAAACTTCCACCTTGTGCCCCTCACTCCGTCTGAGGAGCTCTGCGGCAGCTCCCCCGCCCTCCGCATCTGGGGAACTCTGCAGCAGTTCCCTGCCTCTCCCCAGGGAGCCCTGTGGCAGCTCCTCGCTCCTCCCCCCACCTGGGGAGCCCTCCGGTAGCTCCCCACCTCTGCTCCCCCTTCTCCCCTGAGCAGCCGCCACCGCCGCTCCACTTCTCCTGCCTCTCAGGCTTGCAGCGCCAATCAGGGGAGGAGGCGGAGCGGAGGTGAGCTGGGGTGGGGAGCAGTTCCTCTTCGTGGCCCCCCTGTTACTTGCTGCGGGTAGCCCTCTCCGTGCCCCCCTCCCCGCCTCAACTCACCTCAGCTCTGCCTCCTCCCCTGAGCACGCTGCCGCTCCGCTCAGCATGCTCCGGGGAGGTGTTTCCCCCCACTCCCCTCAGGGGGGTGGGGGGAAACACAGCACGCCTGGGGGAGGAGGTGGGGCTGGGATTTGGGGAAGGGGTTGGCATGGGGGTGGGGAAGGGGTGGAGAAGCGGGGGTGCCTATGCTCAGTGCGCCAAGCGCTAGACCCTTCCCTTTTCCCCTCCGCTGCCGGCTGCTCCCATGGCGGGAGGGACTAGCCACGCTGCAGGCGGCCCCTCGGGAGCCGGCAGGTGCGGAGCAGCAACTGCCCCTTGTGCTCTGCTGTGTAAAAAAAAATTGGGGGGCACCACTTTTTGGCTGCCTAGTGTTCGCCTAGTGGTTGCACTGGCCCAGGGCATAGCTGGAATACAGTGTTGCTGAAGAGGACGCTGTGGTCCTTGGAGAGACTTGGGTCCTAGAGTAGGAGTGAGGGTGGCGAGGCACCACTCAAAGACAGTGCACTACTATGCAGAGCTAATTCCCAAGACAACCAGCAGGAGGTGCCACAGTAGTGAGGGAAGCCTGTTATGGAGGTCTTCATAGGATATAGGATACTGTAAGCAAGAACAAAGTCAAGAAGCCCAGCTAGGTTTGCCCCCTTGTGTTGAGTTGCATTTTTAGTTTTATCCTGCAATATTTTTTTCTTCAGGTGCCGTGTTTTAAAATCCTACTAGCTGCTTCAATGGCTGCCTTTGATACTCTGATTCATGTATTGTATTGACAAGTCTGTGTAAAAGAATGCCTCTAATTCCTTTTGTGGCAGCTTTATCCTTGCTGTAAGATCTTTTCTCTTGTTATTAAGTAGGACACTAGTTCAAACAGCCTTGTGAAGTCTGTCTGATTTATTCCCTTCAGAATTTTGTAGATCCCCAGATTTTTCTCTTGAACGTATTTTGATATATGATTACTAAATTTATACTCTTTCAATATTTTTTACATTTTAATGTAAACTTTATATCTTCTGTTTCTCTACAGTGTATTGTCTGAGCTACATATGTGGCCATGCTCTTAGTATATCTAAGTCATTAAAAGTTTTATTACTTCCTTCTGTATTAACTGTAGTTTTATATCATTAGTACATTTTACCTTTCACTGGCGGCCTCCTGAGTTGTTGATCAATAAAGGGAACCAAATCAGTATTAATACAGCTCATTTTTTTTAGTTTCATGCCATTGCTCCTTGTTGTTCTCTTCTCTACCACTGTAAACACTTTCTCATCCTCTCTTATATTGTTACCCTGTATGCCAGCTGTACATATTGCATTCTCTTAATCTTTCCTGGAGGTCTCATCTTAGAATCCTTTAATCATTTTGGTTGCCCCTCTCTGAATTCTCTTTAATTTAGTAATGTCTTTGTTTGTAATAAGGTACCCAAAACTGTGTGCAGTACTACCAAGCACAACTGATAAATAATTTATTTGCAACGAATAATTCAGTCCATATTCTATTAACGAACTGTTCCAGGTTTCTGTGAATGTGTTCATTATTCGTAACCATCTGCCAGATAGGCTGAAATTTGTGTGCATAAACTGTGCATTGAACTGTTCGTGGTATACAACTGTTAACCTAAGGTCCTATATATACACAAACTTAAACTGGTTTAGTTAATCTTGTCTCATCTTTCAGTGTGAGAAAAATTAAACAAAAATAAGCCAAAGCCTGTGCCTTTCTGATTTAAGCCCGTGTAAGCTGAAATAAGAGGGTTCATAAAGCCTTTTGCACCAATTTTACAAATATTTTTACAAATACTTTACAGATAGTTTAAATACTACTCAAAGTTGAACCAGTACAACTCTCTGGATAGGATAAAATCTTAGTACTGTTGTTTCCGCTCCCTTTCTGCATGAGTAAATAAGAAAACTAAAAATAGCAAGAGGACAAATAGTAAAAATGAACAGAGGATATATGCAAATATATAAAACATAAGAATAGCCATAGCGCATCAAAACAGTGGTCCATCTAGCTCAGTATCCTGTCACCTGACAGTGGCCTGTGCCAGGTGTTTCAAGAGGAAGGAACAGAACAAAGCAATTGTCCAGTGATTTATCCACTCTCCCAGCTTCTAGCATTTCCAGGATTTAAAGACACCCAGAGCATTAGGTTGCGTCCCTGACCGTCTTGCCTAATTGCCACTGATGGACCTACCCTCCACAAATGTATATAATTATTTTTCGATCCCATTTATGCATTTGGCCTTTCTAACATCCCATGTCAATGAGTTCCACAGATTGACTGTACATTGTGTGAAAAAGTACTTCCTTATGTTTGTTTTAAACCTGATGCTTATTAATTTCATTGCGTGACTCCTAGTTCTTGTGTTATGTGAAGGGGTACATAACATTTCACTTTCTCCACATCATTCATGACACCTTTAGGTGTCTCTTTTCTAATCTAAACAGTCCCAATCTTTTTAATGTCTCCTCTTATGAAAACAGTTCCATGCCCCTAATCATTTTTGTTGCCCTGCTTTGTACCTTTTCCAGTTCTAAAATATCTTTTTGGAGACAGTGTGATTAGAACTGCAGACGGTATTCGACATGTGAGTGTACCACAAATTTATCTAGTGGCATTATGATATTTTCCATCTTATTATCTATCACTTTCCTAATGGTTCCTAATAATCTTCGCTCTTTTGACTGACACTGCATATTGAATGGATGTTTTCAGAGAATTTTCCATGATGACTCTAAGATCTTTTTTCAGTAATGATAGTTAGGCACCATCATTTTATATGTATAGTTGGGATTGTGTTTTCCAATGTGCATTATTTTGTATCTCTCCGCATTGAATTTCATCTGCCATTTTATTTCCTTGTCACCCAGGTTTGTGAGATCCCTTTGTAACTCTTTGCAGTCAGTTTTGGACTTTATTATCCTCAGTAATTTAGTAGTATCTGCAAACCTTGCCAGCCTATGTTTACCCGCTTTCCAGATAAATCATGAATATGTTGTACAGCACAGGTCCCATTACAAATCCTTGGCATATATGTATGATAGATGTGCTACTACCAAACAATTTGTGTGAACAATACCCCTTTTAGATGATTGATTGTGAAGGGGATGGAATTCACCTGTAGTGAAATTAAGTGCTGACTGTCTGCACAGATCTGAATTTCACTTAGACTGAGTAATAAGGTGCATGAGCGTAGATAAACTGAACAGTTAATCCAAATTCAAATGCATCTTTTCATCCACTGTTAGAGACCCATCCTACCAGGACTTCCTTTGGCCTACATTGACACTCTTGGCATTTGGCTTTTTTGTAGTTAACCACTATTGGCAGATCACTGTATATTTTGCAGCCATGGAATCTCTTTGCTCACTCTTTGCTCACTCTTTGCTCCAGAATTGTGCTTGGGGAATATACATTTTTATTTAGGCAAAACAAAAATTTGCCCCCTCTCATGGAAAAACCAGCCAGAGCAGGTTAGAGGAGAGGCTATATAACAAATTTCTCCCATGAAGATTTCTTCTCAACCATTCCCTTGAGGTGCATTTTGCTCCAACATCCCCATGAAACAGACTGGAGCCTGCTCACAAAACCCTGTGGATTCCTCAGTGTCTAGGTCAATATATGTGAATCAACAGAAAGCTGGGGCTGGTCTCAGTGCCACTTCTGGGCTTTGAGGATTCTATGGAGCTCATGCAACCATGCCTCTAAACCTCCTGCAGCTGGCTTCTGCCCAAAGAGCCCCTCACTCACTCCAGTAACCATATTCTGAACTCTGCTCCAGTAGCAGCAACACAGAAGAGAAAACACATCTGCATTGCACAATTCCAGTCAAATTGCATCCTGTAGTGGGGTTGCTACCCTGCTCCAAAGAAAAAGGGTTAAAACAGCCCTGGGAGGGGCTGTGGCTGGGGGCAAGCAGCTCTCCAGCTTGATTAGGGAAAAGCTGGGCTGATTGGGAGGCAGGCTTAGCTGGGGGCCACACCCCAAACAGACCCAGATGGCCATATTTAGGCCAGGGAAGCCAGGAGCTGAAACAGAGTCAATTTCTCCTCCTCTAGCTGTGGAGGCAGACTGGCCTGGCTGCTGGGGAAGCTAAAGATGGTGCCTGGAGTGGAGCAGGGCTGGGGCAAAAGGCCAGAGGAGCTGGGGAGCTCCAGGCTGGCAACTCCCCAGGCTGCAGGGCCTAGTCTGTGGCCAAGAAGAGGTACTGGATTGTAGGGGGCAGCCCATGGGTAGGCAGAGGCAGCAGGCCAACCCTCCTTGCCTATGATGACTGCCTTATATAGACTGCAGTCGGCCCCAGTGAACGGGGGGCTTGATGATGGCTGACAATAGCCTAGGCTAAAGCAAGGTGGGGCTCAGGGGTTTGGGAGTTCCCCAGGGAGGGGAGACCCAGAGCTAGACTGTGAGGGTACTGCCAGGTGCAGCACCTCAGGCAAAGGGCACCGGGGTCCAGGGAGGGACACGGGGACAGCGGGACACCAGCCTGCAGAGGGCACTCCAGAGCTGGAACTGTTAATTCCCTGGAAGACCAGCAGGAGGCACCGCGGGGGTGAGTTGCCCTGTTGTTACGCATCTCTTAATACAGCAAATGCCGAAAGTGTTGTTTGGGAAGATTTCAGTCATCATTACATTCATTTCTGGAATACAAGATTTGCAGCAAGCATAAGAGTGTGAGTGTATCATATATCAATGGCTATGATATCAGACCCCCTTTTTTAGGTTTGTAAAATAGATTGTAAGCTTTTTGCAATAAAAGTCACTTGTTTTGTTCTGTTGGTACAGTGCCTTGCACAATGGAGTCCTCATCCATGACTAGCCTCCTGGGTGCTGCTACTACTACAGATAATTCTGCATTAAGAAGTCTGTTTAGCAGACCGTTTAAGTTTTTTGTTTACTCTCGCTAAACAAAAGGGCTAGAGACTCTTTCCACTCCAAAAAATTAAATCTTAGGTCTCTAGCAGTCATTGCATCTGACTGTAAGCTTTCTGAAGTTAATGAGCCATTACAATGTTGTTCTTCAAATCTTTATAAATTAAAGTGATTTTAATGGATTTTGGTCCTATGCTACCAGTTAACTGTTTTATATCCTCCTTTGTGTGTTAAGGCATAAAATGGAATGGGGGGAGCTAAAGGACTTTTTGAATTCTGGTGACTATATCTGATATCATAACTCAGGAGATCATTATTGATTTTATAGAATTGTAGGACTGGAAGGGACCTCGAAGTCACCTAGTCCAGTCTCCTGCACTAATAGCAGGAGTATTATCTGGGCCAGGGGTCTTCAAACTTTTTCGCCTGCTGCCCCTTTCCGTGGAGGGAAAACTCTGGCGGCCCTCAGGGCGGGTATGTCCGCCGAAATGCCACCGCAGAAAGTGGAAGCTTCCGGTGGTGGCGGCATTTCGGCGGTACCAAAATAGCTCTCCCGGGAGTTTGACAGTCTCCCGGTCAGGATCAGCGGCAGCACCAGGGTCTCGCACACTGCCGGGGGTGCATGCACCCCAGTTTGACGACCACTGATCTAGACCATCTCTCAGAGGTGTTTGTCCAACCTATTCTTAAAAACCTCCAGTGATGGAGATTCCACAGCCTCCCTAAACAAGTTATACCAGTGCTTACCCACTTTGACAGTTAGGAAGTTTTTCCTAAAGTCCAACCTAAACCACCCTTGCTGCAATTTAAGCCCACTGCTTCTTGTTCCATCCTCAGAGAACAATTTTTCTCCCTCCTCCTTGTAATGACCCTTTATGTACAGTAGACTCTCAATTATCCAGGATTGGGTTAACCAGATTGTGGATTAACCAACATGTCAAAAAAAAAAAAAAAAGACGTGTAACTCGCAGGGCCAACTCTGGCTTTGTTGCCGCGCCAAGCACAAAAAAACCCCAAACCCACTAGGGCGCAGGGCAGCCAGTGAACAAACACCCCTTCCCCCCGGCGCAGGGTGGCTGGTGAATTAACCACCTCTCCCGCTTATTTTCTATGGATGGTGATTATCTGGGATTTTATTAACCAGGATCAATTTTTTCCCTATCATCCTGGATAATCGAGAGTCTACTGTATTAGGAAACTGTTACCATGCCCCCTCTCAGTCTTCTCTTCTCCAAACTAAGCAAATCCAGTTTTTTCATTCTTCCCTCATGTCCTGTTTTCTAGACCTTTAAGCATTTTTATTGCCCTTCTCTGGACTTTCTCAATTTGTGCTCATCTTTCCTAAAATGTGGCACCCAAAACTGGATGCAATACTCCAGTTGAGGTCTAATTACCTTAGAGTAGAGTGGAAAAATTGCTTCTCGTGTCTTGCTTACAACACTCCTGCTAATACATCCCAGAATAATGTTCACTTTTTTTGAAACAGTGTTACACTGTTGACTCATATTTAGCTTGTGATCTACTATGACCACTCCACCCCCCTCAGATCCCTTTCTGCAATACTCCTTCCTAGGCAGTCATTTCCCATTTTGTATGTGTGCCACTGATTGTTCTTTCCAAAGTGGAGTATTTTGCATTTGTCTTTATTGAATTTCATCTTATTTACTTCAGACCATTTATCCAGTTTGTCCAGATCATTTTGAATTTTAATCTTATCCTCCAAAGTATTTGCAGCCCCTGCCAGTTTGATTTTTCTCAACACTCCTTATCCCCAGAAACTTATATTAAGAATAATTAGTCTTTTGATTGTGGAGCTAAAATTGGGATTACAATGGAAACTTAATTGCAACCTGAACTATGGTGCAGCTGTCACCATTTCCCAATAACCATTTAAGTGGTTTTCTGTTACAGTGTTAAGGACCGGAGGCCTGATAAAGGATTCATAGAATCCAGTGCCAGACAGGACCATTTTGATCATTTAGTCTGACGTGCTGTATTACACATGCCATTGAACTTCCTCAAAATAATATCTAGAGCAGTCTTGATTTTAAAATTGTTAGTGATAGAAAATCCAACAAAACTCTTGCTCAATTATTCCAATGGTTAATTACCCTTACTTGCAATAATTTACACCTTATTTCCAGTCAGAATTTGTCTAGCTTCAGCTTCCAGCCACTAGTTTGCATTATACCTTTCTTAGCTAGATTGAAGAGCCCATTATTAAATATTTGTTCCCCTTGACTGTACTTAAGTCAACCCACCTTGTTAAGCTAAACCGATTGAGTTCCTTCAGTCAGTCCCTGTAAGGCAAGTTTTCTAATCAATTGATCATTCTCATGATTCTTCTCATGATCATTCTCATGATTCGCATGATTCACCAATTTGTCAACATTCTTTTTGAATTGTGGGCACCAAAACTGAACACAGCAGTGGTTGTACCAGGGCGAAATACAGAGGTAATATACTCTCTCTACTTGTACTGGAGATCAGCTTGATTATGCATCTCAAGATGGCGTTGTCCCTTTTGGCCATGCGTCACACTAGGAGCTTGTGTTCAGCTGATTATCCACCCTGACCACACGTCTTTCACAGTCACTGAATTTCAGGATAGAATCCCTGCTCATGTAAGTATGGTTTACATTTTTTGTTGTTAGATGTATACATTTACATTTATAGTCGTATGAAAACGCATATTGTTCACTTGCACCAAGTTTACCAAGCAATCTAGAACACTTTCACTCAATGACCTGTCTTCTTCTCTATTTAACACTCCCCAAATTGTCATCTGCAAATTGTATCAGTGATGATTTTGTTTTCGTTTGCTGGTCACTGATAAAAATGTTAAATAGTGTAGGACCAAGAACTGATCCCTGAAGGATGCCACTGAAAAACACACCTGCTTGATGATGATTCTCCATTTACAATTACATTTTGAGACCTATTAGTTAGCCAGTTTTTAATCCATTTAGTGTGTCCAGGTTCATGTTGTGTTGCTCTAGCTATTTAATAAAAATGTCATAAAAAAAATGCTTCAAGTTTAGTTTGACGGGATCAGTTTTCCATAGATCCACATTGATTTGCACTAATTACATTACCCTCCTTTAATTATTTATTAATTGAATTTCATTTCATTTGCCTCATTATGTTGTTAGGCTGACAGGCCAATAATTACCCAGATCATCCCATTCACCCTTTTTAAAAAATTGGAACAACGTTAGCTTTCTCCCTGTCTTCTGGAACTTCCCCCATTCTCCAAGACTTATTGAAAATCAACATTAATGGTCCAGTGAGCTCTTCATCCAGCACTTTTAAAACTTTTCAGATGCAAGTTATCTGAACCTTTTGATATAAAAATGTCTAACTTTTAGTAGGTTCTGTTTTAATATCCTTCAGAGTTACTGGTGGAATGGAAAGAATATTATCACCATATGAATAGATTATGTCGTCTGTTTTTAAGGGAGGCTGTAATTCATAAGGCTAAAATGAATAGAACATTGAGATTTAAATCAGCCAGTCTGGCTGGCTAATGTACATCGCATTATTTCTCCAATAGAAAGGCTGCTAAAATGCATTGCCCTCAAAATATCCATAATTGCATGAGATTTTTCATTTTTAATCTTGTTGCAGCAATAACAGCCATACAAGTAATTTCCTTGGAATTAACGTGTTATAAAGGTCTCACTTGTTGCCTAAAGATGTGTTAAGAGCTCTGAAATTTGAAATAAGGTTGAGAATTAGACATGATTCTGTTTTAATGAATAAAGCTCAGAAACCTCATCAATGGGCAGGGAAGAATGAATACAGCAGAATGGACCAAATGGAAGAAACTATAAATATAGTACAAAATACAAGTACAATACAAATAATTGCCTGTGTGGACCCTCAGTGCTGTGTAACCCAGCTGAGCTCTAGTACCAAAGTGTAACCTAAGCAACTAAAAAACAGAAAAAGATGAAGGAAAATACCAAAAAGCAGAGCTATCAGGGTGGATTAAAAAATCAATGATATAAAAATATTTTAATGTAAATTAAATACAGACTTATTAAACACTATTTAAAATTAAATTTGCAATTTAATAACTTGTGTTAAGATCTAAATTACTCATAATCTATTAAAAACGTGTACATACAAAAATATTAGCAATATGTGTTTCCTATCAACTTTTAAAGAAAGTTCTACCGCTTCAGTGGTTTAAGTCACTGGCTAAACATCTAGAATCAGAGTTTAACTGTTAAACCAGCATTTGACAGCAGTAGCCTCTTCTGCAGATACAGAGAAAATATTTTTTTCATTTCAATTTATTCAGCTAGTTCAGTTCAATGACTAGTTCATTCAAAGTTAAGAAACCAAATGGGATTTGAAAAAGCAGGAAAGCTTGTTTTCCTCTTCCAGTCAATGAATAAAACATAGGTGTGAGACAATGAGATTAGAGGTCTATTACAGGAGTGGGTGGGTGAGGTTCTGTGACCTGCAATGTGCAGGAGGTCAGACTAGATGATCTTGATGGTCCCTTTTGATCTTAAAGTTGCTGAGTCTCTGAGATCAACTTGTTCTAAAATCTTGATGGACATGTTGACCAGAAACAATCATTTCAATTCACTAACTACAGATAATACTTCCTTTACTTAATAAATCTGTTTTAAATTAACTTTTTTATGTATCTAGCATATTTTGAGATAGTTTTGTTTTTAATTAAAAAAATTAAAAATCTGTTTTTGTGCATTTTAAAGTGAATTTTAATTCTGTCCAAGTAGAGTTTCACATAATAGTAAGTAGAAAATTAATAAAAAAAATAAGAAATGCACCATTTACCATTTTCTAA
Organism: Dermatemys mawii; assembly: GCA_007922305.1. Classification (NCBI taxonomy): domain Eukaryota; kingdom Metazoa; phylum Chordata; order Testudines; family Dermatemydidae; genus Dermatemys; species Dermatemys mawii. The sequence continues at coordinate 17,553,541 of ML677326.1, read as the reverse complement.
CATACTGAATTTTACATTTTTAATTATCTGAATAGATGCAAGTTAAACTATGTAATTGCTTACATAAAGGCATATTGGGTGTTGCAGCCTCCCAGCTAGCAAAAAGAAGCTCCAAATATAGTTTAAAGGCTATAGTTAGTCAAATCAACATGTTTTAATGGTTACCAACCAATAAGAATGAACCTTTGGTTAGGAAAATAATTAAAGAACAAATGCAAAATGCCATTAAAATTTATCATTTAAAATGAAATCAAGTTTTCCTGCTTGTTGATTTTAAATCCTGATTAAAACCTATGATTTTTAATTGCCTTGATTTAAATCAGATCACCCTGGAAGCTATTAAGTTACTTAAAAAATGATTGCAGGAATGAAACAGATTGCAACATTCAAAACGTATATCCTGCAAAAGTCATGAGACATAATAAGAGTTCTGAATGTTGACTTAAAGTTTTCTTTTTGGTAGGTGTACAGCACCAACCAAACTGGGACTTCAACCACTCTTGGGATCTTTAGGTGCTACTATGAGATATTTACTAGTATTTTTGGTATTACTGACATGTAGAAGCAATGAGATCCAGCAGAGGTGGTATTGACATGGACAGGTCTGTTAACCCTACCAATGGCTTAGTCTTTTTATCTTTGTTTACCACACAGAACCCTTACCCTTATCTCTTGGAGCATTTAATTCCACAGTGTCATCTTAAAGCTCTGCTACTGATAACTAAACAATTAATTTCAAATTTGAAATGGCAGTTACACAGCTTTATTTTTCCTACTTAAAGATAATACAGTATCTAGTTAATACCTTATCGTTATCTTTTAAATGTACCTGATGTTATGTGGGCTATATTCACAACAAAGTCTTCAAAATTGTGCATTGATTATACTGGCTAAGTAATGTAAATCAACAACGGTATATGGTAATGTCTGTTTTGGGGAAGACATAGATGCCTTTTTGCTATTGCTGAGAAATAATGAAATAAATTAGCAAAAACATAGATGAAGAATAGATTTTTTTTTTTCCTTTAAGGAATACACGGTCAGATATGATTGCTAAGAATCAAGTTCAAGAAAGTGCTTGGGGGCACTTAAGCATGTGCTTAACAGCATCTATTTAATAAAATTAGAGGTAATTCCATGTTTAAAAAATTAATGAGAACTATTTTTCTTTGGATTTCAACCTAACAATCCAGACATTGCAGCATTGTTCTAATGCATGAGAATCAGGAACTGAAACTGGTTTGTCTGTTTTCAGTGTCTAGGTACAGTGAAAATGTGGAACAGGGGTGGAAGTAAACAGCCTCTATTATCAACTCACATAAGGAACTATTACAGAAGTGACAGAGTCCTGTGGCACCTTAAAGACTAACTAAAATTTTAGAACATAAGCTTTCATGAGCTAATACCCCCTTCGTCGGATGCATGCAGTGGAAGTATCCAGGGGCAGGTATAAATAGGTAAGCAAGAACCAAGTGGGAGATAACAAGGTTAGTCCAATGAGGCTGAACCAGCTTGTTATCTCTAATCAGGGAGGGTGAGGTGTTCCTCTAGCAGTGTGCTGCTGGTGGGATGGTGTCTGTGTATCAGTGCGCTGTTCTGTGTAGTCTTGAAAGTATTCTTTGAGAATCCTCTGCTAGAGGAACACCTCACCCTCCCTGATTAGAGATAACAAGCTGGTTCAGCCTCATTGGACTAACCTTGTTATCTCCCACCTGGTTCTTGCTTACCTATTTATACCTGCCCCTGGATACTTCCACTGCATGCATCCGACGAAGTGGGTATTAACCCACGAAAGCTTATGTTCTAAAATTTTAGTTAGTCTTTAAGGTGCCACAGGACTCTTTGTCACTTCTCCAATTCCAGACTAACAAGGCTACCCCTCTGATCCTTGATAAGGAACTATTGTTAGTTTGATTTCTTTGAATTTCCCTTTTAATCAAAAAGATTATGCTTTTAACATTGTAGAATAGAAACCCTGACATGAATAACGATTAATCCACAGAAGTACTTCTATATACTAGCAGTTGTTCTAGGAGTGATAGAGCTTGGAAGTTGGTAGGTAGTCAGAATCTTGTGAATCCTGGAGACATGAGGTTATTTTCTCCCCAGTTACACTTATGTAAGCCTACTGAAGTCAGTAGGGTTGAATGAGTGTAAATAGGGGTTGAATTTGGTTAAGTGCGGGCACACCATTGCTTTAGGATCAATTCTATTATAAATCCTAGTCCGGGAAAAGACATTCAGCTATAATCCATATGTTGTGACGCCTGCTACTTCCATTGCAAAACAGTTTGAAGGAGAATGTCCTGCTTGAAATAGGAAGTCTAAAAAATTGCTTCTTACTATATTGGTAATTAACCTCCTTGTGGGAGAAGTGCCATTCATTTTGTCGGATTTTGAAAAACAAATTGTGAATTTAGGATGATCAACACGTTCAATTAAAGGGTACATAAAATGTTATAATGGATTTCACAGGACATAGGCAACATTATTTGTCAATATTCAAACAAAAATAAATATACAAACTTGCCTCTGTTATGTAAATATAGCTGTTTAAGCTTGAAACTGCTTTCCTTATTGAAGTGGTCTTCTCTCAGTTTATCTGCTGGTGTGTTGTATGGCTTTTTAGACCCTCTGTGCTGTTGGCTTCTGATCATAGTTTTTTAGAAAGAATATTGAAGCATCTGTTTTCAAAGGAAAACAAAGGGTTGCATGGAATTTTGCAAACAGATAAATGGATACAATCAACATGTTTTTAAGCTGATCTATAATGGAAGAAATCAAAAGCTCGGGAGCTATTTGTGCATTCTGCACATGAAGCATGCAGCTTTAGGTATCCGAGTAAATAAAGGTTGCAAATATATCCCCCTGATATTTTTTTATTCTTTGCTATTGTATTTTTATGAAATATGAAAAAATCAGAAAACAGGAGTTAGTACAATATATATACTACCCCTACACAGAATGGGGGAGGTTTTCAAAACACAAATGGAAGTTAACCACCTAACTTCCATTGACTTTGCGTCTAACTGCCATTTGTGTCTATAACAATCTAAATAATTATGTATGAGCAGTAGTTCACATACAGTCTTTCAACCTAGATGTTCTGAGTGGTTACTTGTTTGTACAGATATTCATAAAGTGAAATTGTAAAGAAAGAATTACAGATCAGGAGGAACAAAGATTCTTACAACTTTTCAGTATGTCTATGCTTGATCATAGGAAAAAGATGTTTCGAAGAATATTTTATTTACTCTATTTAATCTTATTATATGTAATAGTTATTATTTATATTTATCATATTTATTATGTTGAATACTCCCTTAATGCATGAGTAGTCTAATTGGTCTAATTGGGGCTACGCACAGAGCAAAATATGAATCTGCATAAGGGTGTCAGAATCTGGCCTTAAGTGACGTTCAGAATAACATTGTTTTCAGACATTTTTCTCTTTGCCTCCATAGTGGGCTCCCACTAGCCCTCAGTTCTTAGAGATATAGGACCAGATATCTCGTGCTACAAAATCATATCAACTTCACAAGGACTTTTGCCTACTTAAGGTTTTGATCCTGCAAGGTGCTGAGCACCACCAATTCCCATTACAATAGGAGTTGCTGGCACTTGACCTCGTGTAGGAGAGCTCAGCATCTTGTGGGATCAATCCCCATATTCTACCATATCTGGCACACATATAGACAACCACAAGCGCTGTATATCATGTTCAAGATACAATTGAGAACTTCCCTGTTCTCAAGTTTATGGAGCTTTTGTGGGCATGAAATAGCTCAATCAATCTGGGCTTCCACAAGAATTTGAAAACAGTTTTTCATGATGTGTTGTTTCAAGCTGAGATTGGTTCCATAGTGAAATCATATGGTACTATTAATTCTTTGGTTCACTGAGCCTTTCTCATTTTAACTCTTTTCTGAGCCATTTATAGATATTTTTATTCCCCCATACTAATTTCCCCCTACTGTTACTCACACTTTGTCAGCTATTTGAAATGGACTACTCTCGTTACCACTACAAACGTTATTTTCCTCCCTTGGTATATTGCTGTTAATTGAATTGTCTTGTTAGACTGACCTCACATTTTGTAAGGAAACTCCCAATCTTTTCATGTATTTATACCTGCTCTTGCATTTTCCACTCCGTGCATCTGATAAAGTGGGTTCTAGCCCATGAAAGCTTATGCTCAAATAAATGTGTTAGTCTCTAAGGTGTCACAAGGACTCCTCATTGTTTTTGCTGATACAGACTAACAGGTCAACCACTCTGAAACCTGTCTAAAATAGGCGAAATCTTAGTATTTCTGATATTTGTTCAGTGCCCGGAACCCTGGAGTTTCCCTAGAAATCACTTATTATTTATATACCATGTTCCATCCCCCAGATACTTGTGAGCTGAGGTCAGTAGCTGGCAATAGTTCTGTGCTGCTGCTTCGTAATATGTTTGCAGGGCCCTAATTTCTCCATAACTTCTGTTGGGGACGAGTGTGGGAAATATTATCTTGAAATTTCATGGTATACGAAAATTTCAAGAATGCAAAGTTGCTTGAAATTGAAAATATTTTTGAAAAATTCAAAGTTTTTGTATAGTTCTAATTATTATAAATTAACAGAACAACACAACCTTAATTGAACAGTACAGCACTGCAGGAGAAGAATTGTTTAGGTTGAGATAAGGGTGAAACAGAAGTGAAGGATGGAGATAAAAAATTTGTAGGTTCAATATCATGAAATCTGTTGGAATGTAGAATACTCTGCCTGTGTAAGTAGTTGAGTTCTGTCACTTGAGACATTTAAAACCTGATTAAATGAAGGGCTAGTGAAATGGGGGTATTGGAGTTGATGATCTATCAGGAATTTCTGATGACTAATTTCTGTTATGAAACATTTAAAAAGAGATAAAGCTTTGATAGTGTGTATTATTGGATTTTATCTAATTTCCCATCACAATTTCCGTATTTTTCATTAATGTAGATTTTTTTAAAATCTGTAAATGAGCAGTTAACAGATCCAGCCAGTTTGCTGTTACTGTATAATCTCTCTCTCTCTCTCTCTCTCTCTCTCTCTCTCTCAAATGTAAAATCTACATTACATCCTGATCCATATTTGATGGCTGCCCTCATGGTCAACAGCAGGGATTGATTTAGGAAACTTCAGAGCTGTGAGAGTCTGAGCCAGGCTCGTTAGCTGGGAGTTGCAACAGATTTACATCCTCTGTGGACTGAGCATAGAGGAGGCATATAACACAACTGACCAGTGATTTATACAAACCTCATTCAGATCAATGGAAGTCTTTCCATTAACTTCATTAGGGTTTGGATTAGGTCCTAAATAAAGAGCCAAGAATTTGAAAAGAATATAGTCCCAGGATACTTTATATTATGGGAGAGTTTTGTATGTTTTCTCACAGTCTCCCGTATTGATGGAGTAGAAGAATTATATAACGAATAGAAATTGTAAGGATTGATTTGCCTGGTACTGTGAAATATATTGAATGTTGAACAGATGGTGTAGATTTCTATAAATCTATATGAACCTTGCTCCTGTGTATCTTTTATTATACTTTGTAACAACTAACTTATGTACATTTTTGTAGTGAATGAATGTTGAAGTCTGGTAGTGTTATAATATTGTAAATGGACCCTTTGAATTGGGATTTTTATTTATTTATTTATAATCTCCTTACAATTATTTAGAGTTTGATTGGATGATGTAAATCACTGGGCTGCTAATGAATAATGAAGGATTATTTGTGGCTTATAAAGGGGAACCAACCTCAACTTTAACTATGGAGTTGGGGTAGGTGCTCCATAAAAATTCTGATGCAGCCAAATGAATGCGAGGCACAAGAAATGAATCTGTATCACAAAGTGTGGTCTGAGTTCCAAATTTTCTCCCTTTCAGGAAGTTTGAGTCACAAGCTAAGGCTGATTCCTCTCTAAACTGTATGAGGGGAAGTTGATTCAACATTTTGTAAAGATTGCTGTGGCAGAAAAGAAATATTGAATAGCAACCAGTAAAAAGAAGTAGACAGGCAGAAAAGAAGAAAAATTAAGATAGTTTTTGCAAGAGACATTCCATCAAGCAGTGAAAGAAATTTGTTCTTTCTCAATGTGCTATACTGAGTCTATATTGTTTCAGGTTGCTGAATCTTGTACTCAGTCATTCTTCCAAGTTCTTTGACTAGTCTGTTCCTTTTTTAGTTGTTGACAGTAAAAGAAATCTTCTCCAGAGAATAGTAGTGATAAATGAATAGAAACCAGGACATCTATCTTAGTTATAATTATAACCTTGTGACTTTAAAGGTGTACTTGAGGGATTTCTTGAGCAGAAATTCCATGGAAGATGTTCATTCATAATAACAGCATCCCCAAATGAAACTGGCAGCAAACCTTTCTCAAGGTCAGTGAAGTATTAAATCATTTAATATTAGTTAAAGGTGGGAAATTGAACTCTTCAGTCTAGATATTGTTGTCATCTATATAGTATATGTCCTCAAACGTGGCAGCAACAGATTGCTTAATTCTCTCTATCCAGTGTTGACATGAAAGAACAGAAGTAGACGTGTAAAGGTAATTAATAGAAATGCATTAAGAGTGGGATTCCTGATTTACCTTGGCATTCTAGTCAGAGATAACTGATTAAGCTGACCTGCATAGAACCTGAGTCAGTTGTTTGGTACCAAAAATATTATTTACGACAAAACTGCTTGGGATTGCATAAAGTGTTGCCTCATAAGTATTAGGTATCTCTTAAGAATGAAGGATTCATTTGTACTGGACTCAGCACAGTGGAGCATTTGATATTTGATTTGAATCTCTTGGTAATGATGAAATAGGTAAGAGAAAGATAGTACCATACAGGACTTGAGTGTAGTTATGCAAAAAAAGTTATGCAAAAAAGGTAAAACTTTGCTAACACTTCCCATTCCTTCTCTTTTTGTATGAAGTCTCTTGTGATTTCTCTAATGCACTCTGTCTTCCCTTGTAGAGATTCTCCAATGACCTTCTGTCCAGTATTTTTGCCATTCATTCTCCTGCACCGCTTCCCCCACTGCTTCTGATTTTAATCATTCCTGATAAGCTATATCAGTCCAGATATGAACTTCATTGCTCAAGAAGCCTATAGTAGTAAAGGAGAGGAGTCAGTCTTTCCTTTCTGTTAATCATATATATTGCTCTTTGAATAATGTTTAGCTTGTTGAATGATATTTAGTTTCGTTGACATATCTGTGCTTATTGTCAGCTAGAAAACTAAGTGACATTTTTGCACAGATTAGAAAAAAAAACTGCAAAATATGTGAGTGCTGGAGCAGTACAAATAGCAATGCAAGAGTAAGACAGTAAAATGTCGCATTAGCAATATTTTTCACTGGAGCAACAAAGAGTTGCACTACATTCCTTAGAATCATTATGATAGCAATAGGACTAGCTTGGTTAGCCAACCAGCCATCCCTAAGTATGAAAAATGATATATAATCAGATAGAGAGGAAAATGGTATGGCTGCGAACACATTTCTTAATGTGCTGGGTAGGGGCATATTGATTGTGAAGCAACCTGCAGCCTTCCATTATGAGAACATCCTGTTTATTATCTGTGTCTGCCTCTGGTGAAAACGGTGATCTGGAGCATGTCATGTTAAAATTCCATTCCACAGGCAGAGCCAGCCTCACAAACAGCACAGCACAACATGATGTGCAAGCAGAGAAAATAATGCCAATCATCAGTATGTGGTGCTATTCCTAGAAAACTGTTATAAAAAGGGATTTTAAATCCCTATGTCTGCACTGAAATAGGTAAAATAATCCTGTGTCTCAATAATTCCATCATTGTTAAAGAGGATAGTTCCAAAGACAGGTAGGAGAGGCATATGTAGGCCATCTTTTGGATGGGGTCTTTTAAAAAATTATTTATGTAGCAACCTAATTATATCAGGTAATTTACAAGATACTAGTCCCTTCTCTGAAGAGCTTAGTTGCAAAGAGGTATTGTTTGTCTGGAAGCTGTCAAACTTCTACTGAAAAGTAGAAAGTTCATCTTCCGTGTTATTCTCCAACAAAAGTGTCAGTTACTCAGAGAACAGCTCTTCCTGAGTCCTGCAACATTTTCCAAACCTAAGAATAAGTCATGAGATTGTAGAATAGGAAACGAGGAAGAGGAATGATGTAGTTCAAGCTAGACAAGAAGAAATTAACGCTCAGCTGCTTTGAAAGATGAATTCCTCCCAGCAGGAACTGAAAGAAGAATTGCACATAAGAATAGAATGTGGAGACAGGTTGCTGGGAAACGGATTAATGAGCTGGAAGATAAATTGAGAGGAAAAATTAAACAGCAGATAGACCCTGCCTTTAATGTCACAGAGACTGATAGCCATTTCCATGTAACTGAGGAAGCTGTGAGTAAAATTTCCATTTTAAATTCTCATGCTCCCAATTTTCTAACTACTACACATTTTATGATGACCTCTGCTCAACAGTTTGACTCTCCAGTGCTTTTTAGTTGAGTAAAAATGTATATACCTTCTCAAACGGGGTATGAGATGTTATCAATTGTATGAGTGGAGAATTCTATTCTGGTAGTATTTTGTACCCACTTTGAAGTCATTGTGCTTAGGTATAAATGACTACAGACAATGAAAGAAGGGGTGAATAGAGACTTATGTACTTACCAGGACAACACCCAATGAAGTAGGGTGGTAAATCATACTGAGAAACATTTATCAGCTAAATGAATCTGATCAGCTGACTCAGATGAAGTTTCTTTTCTCTCAGCTGCTGTAGTCTTGTGATTACTCAGTGAAGACAGCAATCTGAAGCCAAAGGCGGGAATGAATTACTTAGCTGCCTCTGGTAGGCTTTGTACAAAACTAATTCATGCATGGATTTAGTGTACATCCGAAAGGATGGATAAAGAATTTGCAGGACTAGTTTAGAATCTGCAAAGACTGATGAAGCTGACATTATACTAAGTTGCCATTTCTGACGTACATGATACATTGGTTCAAAATGAATTTTTAGATACTTGAGAGTCCTGTAGAGGATCCCAGGACAATAGAGAACTGGCACCAGTTGAAAAAATGCAGCACTGTAAAAGGTTGATTTATGGAAATGGGTCACATTCAGCAACAAAATCCAGTGCTGAAGAGAATATCCAAGAAGCATCTTAAGAGTTGGAAATGTAGTGACATGCAACTCTACTCATCCATTCAAGCAGAAAGCAAAACTAGCATCTTTGAAGATCGGCTGTAGACAGATGAGATGACAAATAAGGAATTAAGAGTTAAATGTATTGAGATATCCAGGGCTAAGACTTTGTTATGGAATCATTTTATAAATATATTTTGAAAAATGTGTACACTGTAAGTAGCTGTCAGTTACAAACTTCAGACTCTTTCGTTTTGCAGACGCTGCTTTGGCAAGATGCTGTACTCAGTTACACCAGTGTAAATTTGGGCTTAGTCCATTGATTTCAGTGGAGCTTTCTGGATTTCCACTAATGTAACTGACAACAGCATCTGGCCTTTGGTTTACAGCATGACCTTGAACTGGATGCAGAAGAGGAGGAGGAGCATGTGAAAGGATCACCTATGAGGAAAATTTGGCGAGAGTGATGGGTGAAAATGATAGTTTTTGTAGGAGAGTTTTTGATAGAATGAAAGGAAGAGATATTGGTATGGTGGGCAAGGGGAAGGTTGCAGTAGTCAAGGCTTACAATTACCATAGCATTAATTAGAACTTTGGGAGAAGGAAGGCGGGAGAGAAGGATAAATACTGGGTTCTTTGCCAGGATATCACGACAGTCTGGGAATGGGGATATGAGAAGACCGGCCAAAGGTGACACCAGGTTGGATATGTAGAGAGTGATGGTGTTTACAATTTTAGGGATTGATCCTGCTCCCATTGTCTTCATTGTTGCAGGATCAAGCCCATAGAGAATTGGAAGGAGGGGTATTTCTATCTTTGGAAGGTTGGATATAGCAAACCCTTTTGGACCATCTCTAGTAATGAACCCTCATACAAAGAGCATATGTGAAAGAACAGTTTGAAAAGAAACCTTCAGAGCATTCTAAATACATTAATTTTCGATTTTGGGTGGTGGGTGGGAAAGACATTTTATTTAACTGACTCTCTTATGATAGCATGCCTTACCTTAATTGGCATGCCTATTTGCCCTCTATTTCTCAAAGTATGCTAATATGCTTTCTTCTCCGAAGAGATTGAAGTGCCACAAAAATTGCTTCCCCAGTTCAAATGATGCTTTACAGATTAATTTTGAAAATGTGAACTGTCTCTTGGGTAGTATGGCTCCTTCAGTGTCCCTCCATAAAGATGATTATTTAGTCAAGAAAGGCTGTGGAAACAATCAGTGTCATAATCCTCATTGGTTGTTCTCATCTTTTATTCTCTTTTGCTCCCTGTCAGGTTCTGAACAGTTATGTGCCAGGAGAAGCATCTGGTTAATCTTTAATTCTGTAGTGAACAAATTCTTCTGCCTCTAGCACTGATGCAAAATAATGGGTCTGACCTTTAATTTCAGACCATAGTCTTGTGGGAGAAAATGAAACATAATACTCTCCCCCCCCATCCCTCTGCTTCTGGAGGTTACCTCTTTAGTACAATCAAAAGCATGGCAGTAACAAGACTCAGGACCCTATTTGGGCAGTTCCTGGAATTTCATTTAGAAGCATTTAGGAAGACGATAATAAAGGCCCTTTGTGGGAGCTCATACGTGGCATCCTGATGAAGCTTTTAAATTGAGATTCAGTGTTTCCCAGGGCCTAGAACTAGGGAGATGCATTTCTTAAAGGGCACTACACAATTTTCACCCTCGTATTTCCAAGAGCCATTCCCCTCCTTCAGCTGATTTTCGATCTCTTCTTTCAGTATATTTCCTAATTATCTCTTTGATCTTCACTTGATTCACATGCAAGAAAGCTAACGTGTAGTTAAGTCTGCAGGCATTCCTCAGAATCGTAAGTTCCTTGCACCCTTCCAGAACATGGGAGTTAAATTTCCAAAATGCGCTCATTGAAGAGTGTTACATCGGGGTACCCCTAAAAGAGCAGTAACATCGCACTAAAATAAACCGCAGATGTTAGAAAACTGGATCAAATCACCACAGACTTATACCACAAATTCTATCCAGGTCCCCTAGTTAGCATAGCAGTTTGCAAGACAATCTGTCTATGTGTTTGACTTTTAGAGTACTTAAAACAATTAGCTTTGAGCAGAAACTCTGGTGCAACCTTAAATATGGAGTTGCTATTGCTCTGGAGTCGCTATATGTTAGCCAGAGGACTTCCAGTCCATCTAACCTGGGATGAAAGTGTTCTGGTTTCTTTTCCATGGTTTTTGCTTGTCATTTATATTATGAGTTCCATTGTTTACTGCCAGTACAGAAATGTAATTTTTTCCGCTGATACTGGAATAGCACATCTTCTCAGTGTAATCTGATGTATAGATTAATTCAGGAGGACTAATCTTTAGGTCTCCTGCTGCTTAGAAGCTATATGATAATTACATCAGTGCAATGTTCTTGACAATTTCCTTTTATGTGAAATATTCAGTAGGCATCAAATTAAATGATAGATAGCAGAATTGTTCATTTAAAGCTGACTGCATAAGAGTTTGTTCAAGTAAGTGATGACAAGATTAAGGCTGCTCAAATGTTGCCATAGGGCAACTTTTCTGGTAGTGCTCCTCCCTTATCAGTTGCCCCCCTCTCCTTGCACTGACTACTGCACAGTTGGCGCAGCAGAGGAGCTTGGGCTGATGGCAGAGCTGAGGGCAGAACTGGGGATGGGGGAGGAGCTGGGGCTAAAGGTGGAGTTGGCCTTGGGGTGGAAAGGGAATGAGGGCGAAGCTGCAGCTGAGGGATGGAGCTGTGTGGGTGGAGCTTCCTCCCTGTCCCTGGGTAGGGTTGGCTTGGGCCCTACCGCGCACCCTCACTAAAGGTTCTTCCACTCTGCCCCTCTGGAGGCTGGGGGTACACCCCGCAGTTCAGGGACCACTGCCATAGGGGAAAAGCAGACCCTTTTATAAAGATTATTTGTGTTCTATACATAATTATTTCTGTTTCACATGCAGATCTTATCACTCAAAACAGTTTTAAGTTGTACTTCATAGTGTAGGTCCAAACTGATTTAGCTGGGGATAAAATCAAGATCTCTGATTCTTTGTTTCCTTGATCCCTAGACATGAGGTTGAGGGGAGGAATCTTTACCCCATTGAAGACAATGGCAAAACTCCCACAGATTTCATTGGGACCCGGATTTCATTCAACTCTATGGATAGATAATGTTCACATTTTGATTAAAAGTTTTGACAAAATGTTAATAGTATTTTTCTCTTTTTCAACCAGGTCCACAGTGAGCTGGTGATTTTAAAGAAATTTTTGGAAGTTTTGCCTAAAAAAGGAGTTGGGATGGTTAGGAGAAATTTGAGGACATTTATGCCAATTGTTTTTATTAGCTCTAATAATATATGTTGCTAGAGATATATGGATTAAAGAGAATATTGGCACAGAGGACTGATCCTGCGACCCTCATCCACACAAGTAGTCCTGTTGTGAGTGAGGATTGTGTGATCAGTACATCCCTTTCATATGTAAAGAAGAAACTTTTTTCACTGGAATATGGAACAAAAATGGATTTTAATGTTCAAAGGCAGTAACTTTCACAGGTGGTGTATTTCCCAGACATTATTAATGAACTAATTTTTTCCCACTGGAAACGTCTGTAAATGAGAATAACTGTTTTTACCTGTATCCCAGAGATGTGGTGTGGTGTAGCTAATGGTTTTGTAAAGTACTTTAAATTCTTTAGATCAGGCACATTTTGTGTTGTCTCAGTCTGAAGCCCATTGAAGTCAGTGAAAAAAATTTCATTGATTTCAACAGGAATTGTTCAGGTGTCTGTAAGCACAAAATATTTACTTTTAACTAATATTATTTTTAAATGTTTATTGCAAGATTTTCTTCACTGAGTCTGATTACGGAGCTTTATGCATTTCACATACATCTCTCTCACCGAAATCAGTAAGGATCCTCTACACCAGAGGAAGCAGAATAGTAGACTATAACTGTGTGTGGCTGAGAGAAAAGAATGGTGCCTTCATTTCTTAGCTTTTGAAAATCTTTCTTTTTCTCTGCTTTTCTGCCTACAAAGATAGTCTCAGTTTTGATATTATCAGCTATTATAGTTAGAATCCTCCCTTGTGTTTATTTTTTTTAAATAAAGAAGAACATAATGGATTTTTGAAATAAATGATGATTGCAGGTGTTAGAATGGGATTATAATTTTTGGGTTTCATAAAATATATACATGGATAACTGACCACAGTCTGCCATTTATATCTTCTGAAATTGAAAAATGATTCTGCTGTACACAGTGGCTTAGTTAATCAAAACACTTACTCAAGTTTTAAGTGAACCCATAAACTGGACTAAAATCGTGTCTACATTTTAAAAACTGGAATTACAAATTGCACTTCTCTGTCTTCTGGATGAGGGAAAAAAACATAAGATGTGGGTGGTCCAAAACTGTGCAGCAGTAAGGGGCTCTAAATCCTGTAGAAGTGCTGACTGCAATGGATCATTTTACAGTCATGGATTTCTCATCAGGACAAAAACTCTTTTCTATTGTGGGTGCACACACTGTTAGGACGCAGTTAGCTACATACACTTGCAGTGATCATGTCCCTTCTGTTCTATTTTACTTTTCTGTATTTTTCATGTTCATGAAACCCCACTTGCTTTATGAGCTGTGATTGGCTCATTCATATGTCTGCAAGCAGTATAATGAAATTTAAAAAGGATTGTTGTTTTTAGATGTCTGCTGACTGAAGTCTCCCTGGCATTAAACAATTCTAATTCTATGTCTTTGCACAGAATGCATCTTTAAGACTAAATTATTTTTATTTCATTCTTAAGGGATACGTTTATAGGATCTATTAGGCTTTTTTTGCCCAGGGCATAGTGAAATCATTGCAGTTGCACTGTAACTTATTTTCAGAAATCACAATTTCATTTCTCTGACCTGTTATATTTGAGTTTTTCTGTAAAGGGGTTGAGTATTCAGTCAATAGACATCTATGCTGTACTCTACACTTAAAACAGACACTGGATAAAATTTCCAAAAGAGTCCAGGTCACTTAGGAGCCTAGATCTCATTTCATTAATTGGGACTGAAGGTCTTAAGTGACTAAGATGCTTTTGAAAATAATATTTAGGGACCTAAGTCACTGTAGCACTTAGAAATTTTACCCATTTCTTGTTTAAAAAATATAAATGATACAAGCTACTCATCCCTCTACAAATAAGTGAGGACTATAACAAACATCCATGTGTCAAGAGGGCTCCCCAGCCGTTTAGAGGCTGTTTTCTTATCAATTTAACCTGAGAAAAGAGGGGCCAGTGTAGTACAGCTGGGAAGTTGACAGATGTGGAGAGCGGCTGGTGTTGAACCAAATGTGTGGGGTTGCATAGAGAACACCTTGCGAGTGGCTCTCTTTTTTTGAGGAGGGGGCTGTATCCCAGAACCCTATGTTGAGTGTGGTGGTATAATATGGCATGCAGAGAGAAGTGGACCATCAGAGGAAAATGTTCAAAACCATTGAGAGACAGGTTGTAATACCCTTACTCAGCTGAGTAATGGCAAAGAATGGGAATATCTGGGAGTGAGGTACCATTCAGCATGAATCAAGATATCCTTATCAGTCACTTGGGGGCTTTACAGGTTTAAATATGAAATTCTCAATGACTGCACAGTTCTTTGATCTCAGTACACAAGCACCCCTGCTGTCAGGTGGGAAGCTTATATAAAGGCTATATAAAATATAAATGAATAGGGAAAAGTTACAACAGATATACAGTATTAAACTTGGAGTATAAATGTACCGCTTCTCACCACTCACTATTCACATAAGAGTTAGCTTCTCAAGAAGAAAAACTAAACCAATCGGATTCCCACAGCCTGGTTTATCATTAGAGCCTGTAAAATAGGTTGTGAATTGGAGGGTAAAAATGGTAAACTGTTCACTTGAGTTTTAAGGCACAAAGCTGCCCACACCATGACTACCCTACAATTAGATGACAGAACCGTTACACACAGCCTGCTGTAAGTCAGCTATGCTTTTTGGGAACATTATCAAAGCATACATAAACCTGAAGCCAACAATAATCCTCAGTAGACAAACTCCTCCTTCCTGAAATGTCCATTAGACATTTCTGAAGCAGGGCTGGTAATTCAGATGGATGTAGGCTAAACTGAAGATTGAAACTCCTGAACCTGTTAAGAGCCTTTTATTCTGGGAAGGTCCCAGGCACCGACGAGATTCTGGCCAACCTCTATGAAATACATATATAAAAGATTTTCCTTGCTTTACTTCAAATGATTAATTATCCCTTATCAGCTGAAAAATTGCCTCATTCTTCAAATGTAGACCCCATTTTGCTATTTCTTAAAATCAATAAGGTTCTAACCTAATGCATTTTCAATTGACCCAAAGAGATGATGATCCCCTATTTTAAAATCAAGTGAAAGTGCTGTCCTGTTATGCCGATAACATTTGTTCCCCGTTATTAATGAATACAATTCTAGCTTTGTTTGAGCTAGGTCAGATTTTTTTCTAATTTAAGATAACTGTCCAATATCATTGTTTTTCTTCAGGAATTTCAGTCAGAAGACTAGACTTTCTCAAAAGGCTTAGAAAAAACATTTATTTCTAAAGACAGGGATGTCTCTTTGCTGTAGTTAAGGGGACAAAACATCTTGAACTTCAGTTACTCACAGGTCAGTAACCTCTCCTTTTCTTTAGGAAATTATTGTTATTAATTATTCTGAGAAAGTCATATCCAGCCTATTGTCTCAAGATACTTTCTTTTATGGAAATGAGTGACCTTGAATGGGATACAATTTATTTTGTAATACTATCTGAATTTTTCCTATATCAGTTCATAATTTTTGAGATTCAGTTTTGCACTCTTACTCATGATGAGTTATTCTTTACGCTGCAAGTAATCCCGTTGGAATCAATGGATATATATGCACAATAAAGTGCAATATAAATGAGAGTAGCAGCATCCAGCCCTATGATAGAACTAGAATGTCAGAGTAATAAAGATATTCAGAGCTATGGTTTGAAAAAGAACATAAACAAATGTGAATGGAGCTTTAGGAAAAAGTACAGTGAAGAAGATGACAAGAAAGCAGAGTGGTTTTAAAGTACATTTAATAGAATGAAGCTACTCTTTTTAGTCTCATCTGATATTTAGTTCATATTATTTTGAAAAGAAGTGGAATGACAAGTTAGTCTTCCACTACTGTTAACATTTTCTCCAGGGTAAACATCAGAGTTTGTGCATTATTGACAAAATCTAAATTGGATGGTAAAGTATTAAAAAGTAGTTGTTCAAATTCTGACGTTGTCCCATGCTTGTGACAAATGAGAATTCACTTGACTCTACATTTTAAAAAATCTCAGTGGGCACGCTGTGTATTGGGCCAACTGGAAACTAAAGCTCTAATCCTGCAGTTGAGTATGCACTGTCACTTCCTTGGCCTGGCATACAGTCAGCTGCATGAATGAAGTGCAAATATTCCATTCATTTTATTGAACGCTGGCTTACAGTATAAAAATACAGGACAAAGAGCAATGGATGGGGTTTCTGCAGTTACTAAACATATATGAGAATTACCATAACTCATGAGACCATCGGTCCATCTAGTCCAGTCTCCAGTCTCCAGTACTACTTGATGCTTCAGAGGAACTTGCCATAATACCAGTATTGAACAGCTATAAAATAGCTAGGCTTGGCAGAATTTGATTTTTATTTCTTTATAATTTTGGTGGGGAATATTGATTATTTTTAAGCTTTCTAATTTTTTCCTCTACTTTAGATTTTCACAGTTGCAGGAAATTATGGGGTGAGGCAGACAATTATTTAATGACAGTAGACATTGAGATTTAAAATGTTAAAGCTTTATAACTGTTAAAACATAAATTGTCAACATTGCATGTCAAAATATACCAGGTAGATAGCCTTATATTAAACTCTGATATGGTCTAAGCAGCATTTTTTTTTTACTTTGCCTATCTGTAAATTTCTGTTATCATCGATGGAAATATTTTTTCCAGTTTGTGTTTGTACAGTGAAATTCATGGTTACTGACATTTATTGATAAATTCCTTCCAAGCCTAAAAATCATTAAATCATAGAAATGTAGGACTGGATGGGACCTTCGTAGGTCATCTGGTCCAGTCCCCTTCACTGAGGCAGGAGTAAGTATTATCTAGAACATCCCTGACAAGAGTTTGTCTAACCTGTCTTAAAAACCTCTAATGACAGAGTGATTCCACAACCTTCCTAGGTAATTTGTTCCTGTGCTTAACTACCCTTATATAGAAAGTTTTTACTAATGTCTAACCTAAATCTCCTTTGCTGCAATTGAGTCCTGTTCTCAGTAGATAAGGAGAACAATTTATCACCCTTCTCTTTATAACAACCTTTTACATACTTTCAAACTGTTACTATGTCCCCCTTCAGTCTTTTCCAGACTCAACAAACCATATTTCTCAGTCTTTTCTCGTAGGTCATGGTTTATAGATTTTTAATCATTTTAGTTGCTCTCCTCTGGATTTTCTTCATTTTGTCCACATCCTTCCCAAAATGTCATGCCCAGAATTGGACACAGTACTCCATTTGAGATCTTATCAGTGCTGATAAATACAATTAGTCCCAAGTGGTCAATAATATTGCAAGAATACCAGCCTGACTCAGAAGCCAAAAATTTATCTAAATTAACTAAAAATCTACAGAAACAAGTCAAGAAGTGGGACCTATAATAATTACTTCTTGTGTCTTGCTTACAACACTTCTTCTAATAAATCCCAGAGTGGTGTTCACTTTTTTCAAAAACAGTATGACATTGTTGACTCATATTTAATTTGTGATAACTCTTAGATGTTTTTGTGAGTACTTCTTCTTAGGCAGTCATTTTCCCATTTTGTATTTATGTAATTGATTATTTCTTCCTAATTGCAGTACTTTGCATTTCTTCTCATTGAACGTCATCCTATGTATTTCAGACTATTTCTCTAGTTTGTCCAAACCATTTTGAATTTTAATCCTGTCCTACAAAGCCCTTGCAACTCTGTGCAGATTGGTTTCATCCACAGACTTTATAAGTTTACTCTCTCTGCTGTTATCCAAATCAGATATTGGATAGAACCAGACCCTGGACAGATCTGTGAGGGACTTCACTGGTTATGCCTATCTAGCTTGATTGATAACTATTCCCTGGATATGGTTTTCCAACCAGTTGTGCAACCACCTTTTACTGGTACACCTAGGCTGTATTTTCCCATGTTGCTTATGAGAAGGTCATGGAAGACAGTATCAAAACCGTTACTAAAGTCTATGTATATCACATCTATTGCTACCCCTCATCCACGAGGCTTGTTACCCTGTCAGAGATGCATATTAGTTTGATATGATTTGTTCTTGATAAATCCATGTTGAATGTTACTTATCACCTTATTATCTTAAGTGATTACTAATTGATTGATTATTTGTTCCAATATGTTTCTGGGTATCCAAGTTAAACTGACTGTTCTATAATTCCCAGAGTTGTCCTTATTCCCCTTTTGATAGGTACTATATTTATCTCTTTCCAGTCCTCTGATCCGCATGATCCTCCATTAGTTCTCAAAGATAATAGCTAATGGCTCAGAGATCTCTTCAGCCAGTTCTTAAGCATTCTACAGTATATTTAGTCACATGGTCAACTTGAAGACATTTGTTTTATCTAAGTAATTCTTAATTTGTTCTTTCCTTATTTTAACTTCAAATACAGTCCCATCTACACTGATGTTCACTATAGTTTTGTCCATCCCTTGCTAACTTTTTTGATGAAAACTGAAAAAACAAAGCATTTAAAACTTTGGCTATTGCTGATTTTTCTGTTGTTATCTTTCCCTTCTCATTGAGTATTGGGTCTATCCTGTCCTTGGATGACTTCTTGCTTCTAATGTATTTGTAAACTGTTTCCTTGTTGCCCTTTATGTGCATAGGTAGTTTACTTCATCTTATGTGACCTGTCTGATTTTTGTCCCTATATGATTGTGGGGTTTTTTAATATTCATCCTTTGTAATTTGACGTTGTTTCCACTTTTTGTATAACTTTTTTTGAGTTTCAGATGGAAGAGCCCCTGGTTAAGTCAGAGTGCTCTCTTACCATACTTTCGATCTTTCCTACACATAATCCATCCCAATGGTTCTTAACCTTTCCAGACTACTGAACCCCTTTCAGGAGTTGGATTTGTCTTGTGTATCCACAAGTTTCACCTCACTTAAAAACTACTTGCTTATAAAATCAGACCCAGCACACTAGTACTGAGAAATTGCTGACTCTCTCATTTTTACCATATAATTATAAAATAAATCAGTTGGAATATAAATATTGTACTTTCATTTTAGTGTACTGTATAAATTTGTTAGTCTCTAAAGTTCCACAAGTACTCCTCGTTCTTTTTGATATATAGAGAAGTATATAGAGCAAGTCATTGTCTGACTTCATTAGTGCTTTTTATGTAGATTATTCTAAACGTAGGCAAATGTCTAAATGAGTTGATGTATCCTCCTGGAAGTCCTCTGTGCATCCCCAGGTGTCATGCACCCCTGGTTGAGAATCACTGACCAATCCATCCTTTCAGTTAGTGGTTAGCTCCGACCTTGAAAAATGATTGACTCTCTGTGTGTGTTTTCTTGGAAATATATATATATATATATAAAATATAATATAGGAACTCCTCACTTGACCTTGTAGTTATGTTCCTGAAAAATGTGACTTTAAGAGAAATGATGTTAAGTGAATCCAATTTCCCCATAAGAATTAATGTAAATGGAGAGGAGTTATGTTCCAGGGATATTTTTTCACCAGATGATTCTATTCTATTCTATTCTATATACACACACAGTATAAGTTTTAAACAAACAATTTAATACTGGTAAACAGCAATTATGATTGTGAAGCTTGGTTGGGGTGGTGAAGTCAGAAGGTGGGATATTTCCCAGGGAATGCCTTACTAGTACAGGATGAACTGAGCCCTCAAGGATTAACTCTCACACTCTATAAGGCAGTGGTCTTCTAAGTGGGGTGTGCACAGGACTCCCCACAGGGGTGGCAGTGTCCCCGCGCCGATGGAGAATTGGCCCCGGGGCACTGCCGAAATTGGAAGCTTTCTATTTATGTCCGCTGAAGTGCCGCCGAAAGCGGAAGCTTTCTGTTCAGCGGCATTTCGGTGGACATACCCCGGGGCCGTAAGAGGGGGAGAGAAAACGGAAAGGGGCTGCAAGGGGAAAACTTTGCGGTGCGTTGCCATAAGGCAGCAGGAAAGGAGGAAGGGCAAACAGAGACAGAGATTATGCACACTTCCCCTTTAAGTACACTGCCTTGTTAATTAGATCAGAAATCTGAGCCACAGCTGCTGCCCTGTCCTGTGGTGTTCCCCCTGCCCCGCTCTATGGAAGATAGGGTTAATGGGGTGCAGGAGTAGGGGGGAGGATGACACCCTGACATTAGCACCCCCTCTTATTCTCTTTCCCTTCCCACCCCCACACAGCAAGCAGGAGGCTAAAAGCAGCTCCAAGGCAGAGAGCAGGAGCAGCAAATGGCAGTGGGGAGAGGGACAGTTGAACTGCCAGCAACTGATAGCCTGCTGAGCAGCTGCTGCACAGGGAATTTAGGGGAGCACGGAGGTAATATGGGGGCTGATGGTGCAGCCTGATTCCAACCCTCCACCAGCTAGCTGCAACAGGCTGCTCTTCCTGCAAGCAGTGAACAAAGCCAAACAGCGTTAGAAGGGAGCATTGCACAACTTTAAACGAGCATGTTTCCTAACTGATCAGTAACATAATAACAAAACGTTAACCAGGATGACTTTAAGTGAGGAGGTTCCTCTGTGTGTGTGTGTGTATACATTATATGGAGGTCTACTGAATTTTCATCTCTTGATTTTAACCCCTGACTACCAACCCTTTAGTTTAAAAAATAAAATAAAAGGACGTCCAGCATGTTCCAGTGTTTTGATTCACTACAACTTACTGGTGTATTTTTACATCCAAGTAGTTTCCTTTTTGTACATGATACTCTCTGCTTTTGCTCCATCATGTCTGGGGGAAGTGCTTTTAGTTTGGTAGGTTCCCCTCAATCCCAGTGTAAAAGATTAATTTAGTTTTCATGCAGGGAGGACAAACATTAAGCTTAAGTTAACACAGCAGATGTCTTTGCAGTATGATGTCTTTGCAGTGTAGTGGCTTTCATATTACAGGAGTAAAGACCCAGTGAAGGCTAAATGAAAATATATGAAATAAATTTGAACTCATTTTTTTCTTTAAAGGACTTTTACATTTGTTGTTAATTTAGATAAATGTCACAAATTACATTTTTGACATCTCATTAATTAAATTGATTACAATAGAGTTGGTAAGTATGCTAAGTATTTTAAAATGTGAAGTGAGAGCTTTGATTGCAAGAGGTGACTGAGAAATAGAGAGGAAAATCAAAGTGGTGGAGGGTTTTTTGTCTTCTTTTCTGCAGTGTCATATTTTTTAGACAGACTCAACATGGTTTTATTTTTTTAATGATATTTATTTATTTGATTTTATTAAAAAATCTTTCACAGTTATTAAAAAAACTGAATTCAGTTAAAATGTTTTTCCTTTTAATTGAAAACTTGATTATACTGTCCAGATGCTGAATTTTGGGGGAGTTCTCAAGGTCTGGTAGCATAGTGAAGTCATATATAAGGATCTTTATTAGGGTCCCCATCTTAGTCACATGCTTCCAGGCCAGCAGGGACTGAGCTACTATGGATCTAGTTCACTTGGTCCGATATAGGGCAGAAAGAGGGAAGAAGGACAGCCTTGTGATGAAGGGATTGGATAGGGATGTAAACGATTCATGTGGCCTTAGACAGAGATTAAGTCACTTCTTATCTGAATTCCCCATCTGTAAAATGTGTTTGTTTACCTGGAACATTGTTTGAAACAGTGTTGCGAACTCACAATTTGATCACAAGTCTTGCAATATTTGCTCTTGAATATCCACTGCTGAACCTGGTTATTACTTATGAATCTCAGCTTTTATTTTAAATAAAAGCTACGTTTCTAGCTCTCATGGTTATGGAGAAAAGCTGAAAAAGCAGGGACAGATACCTCAAATGTAAGGAATTGGCACCAGGAAGTCTCTGCAAACAAATAAAAAGACACTAACATTTATGGTGTTGTGACAGAGTCAGACCAGAAGGATATAGGAGAGTGCTGGAAGGCAGGTATATTAGTCTCAGGATGTGCAGGTCCCTGTTCCCTGGATAGCCAAACAAAGGCTACTCTAGGCCAATTAAGACACCTGGAGCCAATTAAGAACCTTCTAGAAAGGAGTAGAAACAGCTAGCCTGATTGGGACACCTGAAGCCAATCAGGGACTGGCTGAAACCAGTTAAAAACCTCTCAGTCAGGTGGGCTGTGGGTGTCAGGAGCTGTGGAAGGAAGTTGTGCTGTTGGTGAGACTGAGTGGTGGACAACATATCATACAGAAGGAAGGAGGCCCTGAGGTAAGGGTGAAGTGGAGTTTGAAGAAGCGGGGACTGCTGTGGGGAAGAAGCCCAGGGAATTGTATTGTGTTTTGTGGATAAAAGGTCAGCCATCTTAGCTGATACTATTAGGGTCCCTGGGCTGGAGCCCAGAGTAGAGGGCGGGCCCGGGCTCCCCCCTTTTCCATCTTCCATACTGGCCTGTGATGAAGGTAACTCACTAGGTGGTGACTCTTGCCAATTATACTGAGAAAGGGAGGTCACTCTGGGGCCTAGATGAGTTTCTGAGGCCCCTAAATCTGCCAGGAAGCGCAGGACCCACAAGTACAAACTTGGAGCTTTGTCACAGTATATAAATTATGAAATTTTTAAAATAAATCTCAATGTTGTGATTTTTGGGAGCTTGACTCTCAAAATTTTTCCCAATTTTTGAATGCTTGGGAATGGCAATATTCACATGGTTGAGCCTTTATTCATATTTGGCTATCTGGCAGGAATCAATATCCATAACATAACTTAGCACTGAGTTCAGATTTAGCCTTTCAAGTAGCTTATTGATAGCTTGGGACAAAATTTGTCGGATGATATGCTTCATAGAAATGGAGCTTTGGCAGGACTGCAGACATCCTTGGATTTTTGCCAGGTCAGACGTGGTCTCCTGTAGTGGGAATTTGGCACCTCATGCATGATAATTTTTAAAAAGTCTTTTTAACTGATGGGTAAGTGGTTAAATGCTTCTTAGTCAAAAGAAATCGGGAGCAAAAATGGAGTAAGAAACACTTTAGTTGCGTTACTTAAAATGCAAGTATTGCACAACATAACAAGAATACAAAACACACATTATCTCCTCTTTGTCAAGAGCATGTCCTGATAGAAAATTAAATGAAGAAGGAATGCTAAAGTGAATTAACTGTATTTAATGTATTACAAGAGTCAACTAAGTTGTCGTTAGATTTTAGTTGGTTTTTCACCATCCTGATACATTATATATCAGAGCCAGTAATATTGAGCATAAATTTTAAGGAGATGGTGTCGTAACCAGGGATCTTAGAAATCTGTTTGCCATGAAAACACAGAATTTGTGTTTTTATAAAGAATCTTTAGTTTTTACATTTTGAGAAAAAATAAAACATATTAACTAGTAACTTAATTTTACTGAAAGTGATAGTATCACTTATTCAATGAGCACAACCTGTCCTATTGTGATTGATTTTTGAATGCACTTTAAATTTACATAGTTAAACGTACTCCAACAAACTGCTTCTGACATAGAGGTTACAGTTTATAGGGGTTCATCTTTTAATGCATCTCAGATTTCAATTCAGCCTCCAGATGCAACTAATGAAAGTTAAGAAAAGAGGCTGAAAACTTTAAAATTCACCCCTAAAAACCATGTCACTGAGTTTGACAAGGACAAATTTTATGTTGTTGTGGTTCCATATTGTATGTAGCAAGGCAGTAAATTACAATCGAAAGCAGAGAACTGTAGAATACATGGAAAGCGCTATATAAACTGTGTGAGAATCATGGATTTAAAATTTTCATTTGTTCTTTCCTTGATTAAACTTATATTCTAGCTTTTTCGATATCCAGAATGGACAGCTAAAAATGTAATTGGATATTGATTACATTTTAGCCTAAAGAGATTTCTCTGCTAAAGATAGTTACAATAGCTCTGTTTTTCCGGATTTGAGAACTTCTATAAGTCTGCATTGAGAGAAAGACAAATCTAAAAATATTTTGCTATTTTTTGCCTGAAAAATACTGTCTGTGCCACTGTGAACATTCTGTTGCTCATGTAAATATTGCTTAGGTTTCTCCATGGCACCTTTTCAAAATATAAGAATAGATATACCTTATATTTATCTTTAATTGAGTATTACTTGTAATTGTGTATCCCAAACATCATTTCTCTCCTTTATCAGACAGATGAAGTCAGAGGGAAAGATACAGATATATTTCCTTTCCCACATCACCCAAGTTTTAGGGGAAAGAGTGAGAGGGATGGGAGATTTGTTTTTCTTTTTCATAATCAATACAAACTATAGGGGCACCCAGGAACTTTGAGATATTCAAGCAGATACTGTTTGTAACAATTAATGAAACTGGGGGACAGTCAAGGGAAGACCAAGTCATGTTTTGCTGTCTTGTATTCCATATTGAATTCCATAGTGCAACAGTATTTACAGCATAGGTAGGAGCTTTTGATATGGCGCTTTAATATAGCAAATATTAATATAGCCTTTAATATAGCCTTACTTGTTAATTTAATATAGCCTTACTTGTTATCATTGCTGTGCTTTTATATTTATCATAGAAATAGCCAGAAAAGTAAAGGAATCCCAAATGACTTAGTTAACAAACTAAGGAAAGGAAAGACACACCAGTGCCTCAGGGAAGGGATAAATGGATGGATGGATTGATTGCCACAAAGAGAAGTAGGTAGTCAAACAGATGCAAAGTATTATAGAACACTGCAATGGATATAGGCAAGATGGAAAGGTGGTATTGTATAGAGAGAGATTGAGCCTATGTTATGACAAGGAAAGAGGTGGGAAAAAGCAATGAGCAGGAAACGAGGAAACATTATGATAAGGCGAGAAAGCGTAGATATTGTAACTTTTGATTTATGTATTCCCAATTAGTAGTTTAGAGATGAGGACTAAAAACCAAAGTAAACCCTTTAAGGTTCAAGCCTCCAGGAGATGGTTACAGATCATTTAATTTAGTGGAGGACTGTGAATGACACAATAATTGATAAAATTAAAAACTTGAATTAAAATAGTTAAGCAAACAGGTGCTGCAATATAAGGTGGTGCATTTATACCTGCATTCTGAGATGAAGTGCATTTAGAGGTAATCATTCCCTGAATGGGAAGAATGAGTATAATCCTTTCTCTAATGATACCGTGATACTATAATTTAATGTTTAATCTACATTTCTCATATTTATATTTGTTACCATAATTAAATATTTTCTACCCTCTCATTGGCTATTGAGCATTAAACTTAATCTGAATTAGCATCAATGTAAATATCATATCAATTCCTATCAACATATATAAACATTTCATCTAAAACATTTGTAAAAACCAGTTAGAACCAAAACATGTTTACAATATGACCTGAGATTAAACTTGCCTCTAACTCTAACTTGCCCCTGAATTGTCGCATTTCATTTTACACATATTTTACCAGGCCTCGCTTAACTATTGGCAAGCCTATTTTTGGGAAATGGATTTTTGGGCCTACTTACATTTCAACACATTTGTGTATAGCATAAGCAAGTGTTATCTCTATAGGTTACGATATAAAAAGAATGATGCAGAAAAAGAGGAATTACATGATGTGATATGAAATAAGAGAGGAAAAGAAAGATATGAAGCAAGATGGGATTTAATGATGTGGAAGAGAGGTGATTAAGGACAAAAGAAAAATAGAATTTAGAGATGAAAAAATCCTATTAATTAAGTTATCCAATAGATCTTCTTGCGTCTGCAGTATATTTTTCTAATGCAGTGATTCTTAACCCTTTCCATGCACAACCCCCTCTTTCTATTTAACCAGGACTTTACTCCATTTAACTGTATAGAAAGGACTCAGTAGTTGCAAACCCCAGACACTTGGTTGTAACCTTCAGATTAAGAATTTTTCTAGTGCTTTGTCCAGGCTAGTTTTAAGGTATTGGTTTTTTGTTTTTGTCTGTGGCTCTCCAAAATATTAATTCCACCAGTGACTTCAGAGGAGAAACCCTCTGATTTAAAACCTCTCCTCCAAAAAGTCCAGTTATCGCCGTTGTTTGGATTCCATTCTAGTATAGACCAACAGAAAGGTCTCTAGGTCATAACCAGAGAGTCACTTTATTAGACCATGTTACTTTTGAATGTTTCTGTTGTCATTTGTTTCAGTGTTGTTTTTATCCAAGCTGAGTAGGTAGAAGCAGCAGTATGGCACACAGAGCACACAACCATAGGTGTGTGCAGCACATTTCATTAGGGTGTGTACCCAGGGAAGGCTGTGTCTCCCCAAACAGCCTGGCCCCGCCCCCATTCGGCCCCACCCACTTCCTGCCCCCTCAGAGCCCCCAATCCATCCAACCCTCCCCCGCCCTGCTCCTTGTCCCCTGATTACCCCCTCTGGAAACTCCCCTACCCTAACTGACCCCTCAAAACCCCACCCCCTACTTAACCCCCCATGCTCTGTCTCCTGACTGCCCCCTCCCAAGACCCCCTCCACCCTAACCAACCACCCCCTGCGATCCCACCCCCTACCTAAGTCCCCTGCTCCTTGTCCCTCCTGACCACCTCCTCCAGAGACTCCCCGTGCCCACTAATAACTCCCCAGAACCCCACCCCCTATCCAACCCCTGTCCTCTGACTGCCCTGACCCCTACCCAGACCCCTGCCCCCTGAGAGGCCCCCTGGGACTGCCACACCCTATCCAATGCTCCCATTCCCCATCCCCTGACCACCCCCCTGAGATCCTCTGGCCCTTATCCAACTCCCCGGCCTGGCTCCCTCACCACATCGCCGCTCAGACGCTACTGCGATGATCCCCCAGAGTGCACTGTGTGTCTGGCCTGGAGCCAGCCACACTGTCGCGCAGCCCCACCCCCCCAGAGCGCTGCTCATGAGGTGAGCTGAGGCTGTGTGGGATGGGAACAGCTGGGGTAGGGGGGAGGAGCAGCCTCCCCAGCTGGAGCTCAGGGGCTGCCGGCTCACCCTGCATTAGGGTGTGCCTGGGCATGCCCGGCACACCCCCTGCACACGCCTATGCACACAACATTCCCATTGGGAAAGGATTCATGCCATTTTATCTCCTTTTCCTCTTGATTTAATTTAGCTTCTTGCTGTATGTTTGTTAACAGGTCCATTTTCTTGTCTCTTGGTTATCTCTTGTTCTTCTTTTTAAGGTCTGGTATAGGAAAATTTACCTGTCTATTCCTCTAGAAATCTACTTAAGAGATATTTATATCTCAGTGGAAATTATGGATTCTTCAGACATCATTACATTCTCCAAGATGTGACCGTGTTCTTTGATACCATGTTCTTGAGACTTAATTTGGCATGATCTTACCTTTCAGTTGAAATTTGATTTATCTTGGAGTGTAAGATAGTGATAAGTGTATATCTTTCACTGAAGGAAATGCCAGCAAAATTATGTAAAAGAACTCCATCCAGTTTTCACCAGAGAACAGTTTAGATCATAGAATCATAGGACTGGAAGGGACCTCAAAAGGTCATCCAGTCCAGACCCTGCACTCATGGCAGGACTAATTGTTATCTAGACCGTCCCTGACAGGTGTTTGTCCAACTTGCTCTTAAAAATCTCCAGTGATGGAGATTCCACAACATCCCTTGGCAATTTATTCTAGTGCTTAACCATCCTGACAGGAAGGGTTTTTTTCTAATGTCCAACCTAAACTGCTGTTGCAGCAGTTTAAGCCCATTGCTTCTTCTCCTATCCTCAGAAGTTAAGGAGAACAGTTTTTGAAAACTGTTATTTTCTCTAGACTAAACAAACCCAATTTTTTCAATCTTCCCTCCTGGGTCATGTTTTCTAGACCTTTAATCATTTTTGTTGCTCTTTGGACTTTCTCCAATTTGTCCACATGTTTCCTGAAATGTGGCCTCCCCGGAATTGGACACAATACCCCAGTTGAGGCCTAATCAATTGGGAGTAGAGTGAAACAAAACAAAATGAGACAGAAGGACATCAAAAGCAGTACCTATGTAGTAGACTGATGAACAGGGCTCTCTTTCAAAGTCAGCCAAAGTGATGGAGCTATAGTGAACCATCTCCTAAGATAGAATGAGTAAAAGGAGAGGATTTGCTGCAGTAGAGTGTGGATAAGAAAAGCTCTCCTGTAAAGTTGCAGGAAAAATATGGTCCAGTGTGCTGGGAGAGAAGGGAAGAAGAGTCAGTCTTAAAATGGCATGATTTATAGTCTATTAGACTGGAGAAAGTTAAATCTGCCACTGTAAACTAGCTGCTCTTGGAGGTCCTGAATAGTTTAATACTGGGTATTCACCATTCATGTAGGCATTTTGTTTCAACTATATTGTTTTTAGACTTTCTAAAAAGGCATTTAGCATCTTGAAGAAAAGCCACCCCAGTTCAGATATTTTAATCAAAGGGCTTGCTATAGAATAGAGAGGATTATTTAAGTCACTTTATTATAACATTTCTTGAAATAGGATAGCTGACAATATACTGTTATGCCTATCTTGTAAATAGGAGAACTGAACATGAATGAGGCAGTGCTACACTGAATCTTCCACCTCTGTGCCCTAACAGTGCCACAGGTGTATTAGATCAGCCCACAGTACATTTCAAAACAGTTCTGTTAGATAAGCCTGACATTTCTCAGCAAAGTCCTTAGTTTTCAGTGTCACAAAGTTGCCAAGATCCCATTAGTGATGGTCCCAGTCAAATAAAACTTGCTGAAATCAAACCAGATCTGAAGCAAGTTGTTTTTATTTCCCAAAGTCAGTGACTAGTAAATCCATCTCTTTCATTTTGTTTTTCAAATGAGGGCATTGTTTACTTACTGTTAAACAATAGATGCCATTGGCAGCAATTTAGTGGAACAGGCTTCTTACGAAAAATTATTGGGGAAAAAAATGAATATCTAAACCAAGCCTAAATACTGGGTACTTAGGGAATGTGTATAAATATGGAAAAGAATGCATAGTGACTATTAAAAAGAGCAAAAAATGCCAAAGTAGCAAAATGGTGGGGGGGGAGGTTAACAGAGAAACAAATGTATATATGGAACTATATGCTTAAAAGATAACTGCTATATAAATGCTCTCAAATTCAAATTGTATGTGAGGTGAAATTAAACAAGAGGACTGCTGAAAGAAATTTTTAAATAAGTATGTAATAAAATATGATAGCAAAAGGAAGTTAAAGGAAGCTTCAAGTGGAAAGAAGAGAGGAAGTATTCTAAATTTATAATGGCAATTAATTATGCATTCATTGCTTTTGAAGAGGTCAGACGATGAATTTAAATTGAACGTGAGGATGAAGGCAGTGCTTTGGATTAGAGGCATTACATCAGGGTGATACAGGAAGAGAAGGGTAGAGAGAAAAGCAGATGAAACAAAGGGGAAAAATTGGAACTTTGAGGCAATAAGTAATGAGGATATTAAATCAAACAGATCTGCCTTGTGGCTAAAATGATTAATGATTCCTGGGCAATTGAAAACAGTGGTAATTTGTTACCATAAAATTACACTGAAAGGATGTTGAGGTTGCTGTGGAAGTTAATAAAACAAGAAATTTCTTAGTGGAGTCTCGCCTCCACACAAAAAATGGACAATAATTAAGGAAGTTGTTAAAGAGGCACTGCATTGTATGGAATTTAAAGGTCGATTCTGTTCATACATGCATATATTTCCCCATGAATTTATGGGTCCTATATATTGGAATCATGAGAACAATAGACCTGTGAGATAGTCATCTGGAAATCAGCCTTAATGCATTTTTATGGCATCTGTAACATTTACATTGCACCATTTAGTTGGTAAATATATTTTTTAAAAATCAAAAAGGAGGTGTAACTGGGACTTGGGGCAAAGCTGCAAAGTACAGCGTAGGACAATTAAGTATGGGATAAATTAAGATTTCTCATTCCACTCTCTGGACTAGTGGACTTACTTCATAAGTAGGGCCAAATTCTACTCAGTTATTCTGGTATTAATCTAAAGTAACTCCTTTGCCTTTGATTGGGTTACTCTGTACCACTTTAGTATTTGGGATGTGTGATGGTATCTGTAACAGGGTCTGCTGGCCCCCTCTTCCTGCAGCCCCCTGGCTGCCCAAGTAAAGCTCAGAGAGGCTTTCACTGTGCAACACCTGTGTCTTTATTATCTTACAGTGCAGTGCCCACCACCAGTGTTAAACTATATACAACTTACAGGCTTATTTGGCTTCTCACAAAGGCGGCAGCAGCCCTCAGCCGGGAGATTGACCTTCCTCTGGCCATTCCCCCCTTCCTTCTGGCTCCTTCCAGCCTTTATAGCCCTCAGGCCAGCAGGTGTAGCCAATCCACAGGCCAGGCATCGGGCTTTCCCCAGCCCCAATCTATCTCCCCTGATTGGGGCTGGCTGAGCAGGGGCTGGTTAGGTGACTCTGCACCAGCACCCTGCTACAGTATCTCATTACTCAAGCATCTGTCTGCCTAGGAGCACAGATAGTAAGACGATGGGGGCCATACAAGCACCTCGGAAGATTTACATAGTACTCCTTACTGTGGTATCTGAGCACCTTCTGTAGACAAGCTGTTTGATGCAAGCTATTGCAAGAAGGCTTTAAGAGATGTGAAGAATATATGTATATCAGTGTGAATCAGAAGTCCAATACTCTTGTTGATTTTTCAGTCATAGTCACAAACTTAATTACATAAATACCAGGACAGAAGGAGTCCTTCAGGAATTTCATTACTGCATTGCTGAGCTAAATATTTGCAAAAGAGAGCTAAAGCAGAGAGGCTTAGTAGTTAAGGAAAAAAAAGAAGTAGAACAATAAATAGAATTTCTTTGTCATATCAAGCTTTTGCAGTACCACACATAACATAAAAAAGGCAATTTTTCTTTGAGGGTGTTTTCATGCATCAAATTGTCCCTTGGGTATGAGGCCTCCAGAACGGGACACTGACCAGTTAATTCCCCTATGGCAGCTGAAATGATTAGCTGATTTTAATGTTATCCCAACTCCACTTGAGGGGATACAGCAGGCAAAATGCTAAAACATAGTGCGGTCTATTAGAAATACTGGTTTTTTAGTCTGTTATATAAGATTATTTATTTATTCACACGTGATCTCTACAGTAGCAGTGGTCTGATGCCAGAAGAGACACATCATTAGATTTAATCAACTCCCCATGTCTTATGTTGCATATTAAACTTAAATTATGATCACTGCTCTTTTCACCTCCCTGCACAGTACAGTGGCCCCATTCCAAAGCCCAGTGAAATGAAGAGGAGTCTTTCCACTGACTTCAGCATGCTTTGGATTAGGCCCAGTATTCCTTGCCATTTATTTGCTTTCTAATTAAATTATAACTAATAACCCTGGTCTACAATTTTTTAGAAGTCGTCTGCTTCAGAGATAAAATGTGATATTTATTATGTATTTTGATGTGCTGAATTCAAATATGACAATTAAAACAACTGATTGGCTACTGTTTCTAAGATATTTAAGTTTTTACATTTTATGTCTATGTATATTGTGTAGATGATAGAGTTTTAATCATAAATTGTAAACCTAGGTCTTTTCATGTGTTTATGGTTGCTTTACATGATAATATTTCACCTGTCCTGTTTATGTAACACTTTAAAAATCAGCAAAAGGGTTATAGAAATAAAATGTATTATGAAACAAAAGGCAAAAAACTATTATGTACATAGTTTAGTCCTATTCAGTGTCTACTCGGCGCTTCTTGGCTTGTCTCTTGTATTCATTAAATGGAGCATCTCTTGTCACTGTCCAGCAATAGTCTGCAAGCATTGATGGGCTCCATTTGCCCTGATAGCGTTTCTCCATTGTTGCAATGTCCTGGTGAAATCGCTCGCCGTGCTCGTCGCTCACTGCTCCGCAGTTTGGTGGAAAAAAATCTAGATGAGAGTGCAAAAAATGTATCTTTAGTGACATGGTGCAACCAAGGCTTTTGTATGCCTTGAGGAGGTTTTCCACCAACAACCTGTAGTTGTCTGCCTTGTTGTTTCCGAGAAAATGTATGCCACTGAGCGGAAGGCTTTCCATGCCGTCTTTTCCTTGCCACGCAGTGCACGGTCAAATGCATCATGTCGAAGAAGTTCACGAATCTGAGGACTAACAAAGACACCTTCCTTTATCTTAGCTTCACTTAACCTTGGAAATTTTCCACGGAGGTACTTGAAAGCTGCTTGTGTTTTGTCAATGGCCTTGACAAAGTTCTTCATCAGACCCATCTTGATGTGTAAGGGTGGTAACAAAATCTTCCTTGATTCAACAAGTGGTGGATGCTGAACACTTTTCCTCCCAGGCTCCAATGACTGTCGGAGTGGCCAATCTTTCTTGATGTAGTGGGAATCTCTTGCACGACTATCCCATTCGCAGAGAAAACAGCAGTACTTTGTGTATCCAGTCTGCAGACCGAGCAAGAGAGCAACAACCTTCAAATCGCCACAAAGCTGCCACTGATGTTGGTCATAGTTTATGCACCTCAAAAGTTGTTTCATGTTGTCATAGGTTTCCTTCATATGGACTGCATGACCAACTGGAATTGATGGCAAGACATTGCCATTATGCAGCAAAACAGCTTTAAGACTCGTCTTTGATGAATCAATGAAGAGTCTCCACTCATCTGGATCGTGAACGATGTTGAGGGCTGCCATCACACCATCGATGTCGTTGCAGGCTACAAGATCACCTTCCATGAAGAAGAATGGGACAAGATCCTTTTGACGGTCACGGAACATGGAAACCCTAACATCACCTGCCAGGAGATTCCACTGCTGTAGTCTGGAGCCCAACAGCTCTGCCTTACTCTTGGGTAGTTCCAAATCCCTGACAAGGTCATTCAGTTCAGCTTGTGTTATGAGGTGTGGTTCAGAGGAGGAGGATGGGAGAAAATGTGGGTCCTGTGACATTGATGGTTCAGGACCAGAAGTTTCATCCTCTTCCTCTTCCTCGTCTGACTCAAGTGAGAGTGATTCTGGTGCATCAGGAACCGGCAGTCCTTCTCCATGGGGTATTGGGCGTATAGCTGATGGAATGTTTGGATAATGCACAGTCCACTTTTTCTTCTTTGACACACCTTTCCCAACTGGAGGCACCATGCAGAAGTAACAATTGCTGGTATGATCTGTTGGCTCTCTCCAAATCATTGGCACTGCAAAAGGCATAGATTTCCTTTTCCCGTTCAACCACTGGCGAAGATTTGTTGCACAAGTGTTGCAGCATATGTGTGGGGCCACCTCTTGTCCTGATCTCCAATTTTGCAGCCAAAATAAAGGTGATAGGCTTTCTTAACCATAGTGGTTATACTGCGCTTTTGTGATGCGAAAGTCACTTCACCACAAACATAGCAGAAGTTATCTGCACTGTTCACACAAGTACGAGGCATCTCTGCTCACTTTGGCTAAACAGAAATGTATCCCTTTGCAAAATCAAACACTGACAAATAAGAGAGCACGACACTGTATGATTTCTAGAGCTGATACAGGGCAATTTGTTCAGCAGAATGATGTAAGCTTCGTTATGACTGCATCATCCATGACTTCTAGGAATAACATGATGCAATTCATATCATGTATGACGCAATACCAGTTTCAGATTGCATCATTCATTGTTTTGCCTAAAAAGCAAGTACTGTCCAAAGCCAGTCATAGATTTATTCATAGATCCAGTCAAAGATGTATTTTAGTCATTTCTGGTTTAAATTGAGATCCCTTCCCTTTATAACTCACTTATCCTCCGCCATTCCCATGTCAGGGGTCGTATATACTGACCCAATAGCATATCTTGAAAACTAGAGCCAATCAACAATTTTAAGCATCATTTTTGTTCTCAGTGACCCAGAATTAGTAAAGTTTGACTACATTTATTTCAGAAGCATTTTGGCTGTAGAGCAGTGTAATTATTAGTAAATGCACTTGTATTGCCCTCTAATTTCAAATTCTCCATGCAGCAGAATAAATGCCATGACAATGGGTGCTTGCATGGTCATTGTCGGGAGTGGGGGGAAGAGAAACTGGAGGTTTTAACAACTGAGTATGGACCACTGAAACTTTTGGCACATGGCGGGTAGGAGAAGTGGCTATGTTTTTTTGATACCCATAAAGTCATTGAGGATTTTGATGTTCAGGAGGGGATGTGCTCCTCTTTTCTCTACCCCTTCTGGAAAGGCGATCAGGTCACTAAGTCTGAGGGAGGGATGTTGGATTCCTTGTTTCTTTATCCCAGAAGCCCTTAACAGTAGTTGGTTGCCCAGTTTCATCTCAATTTCACATCTCCCACGTACCCAACACTGCCAAATGATCACAATAGCTTGATGTTTCTGCTAAAATTATCTGCAGTGAAACAAGTTAATACCGACCTATCATTTTTTGTCTTAAGACTTCAGATAGTTCCCACCTGAGATGAACAGGACAGGTTCACAGCTGTCTGATCTATTGTTTCAAGCTGTTTGCAGACTCAGACCGACAGCGTAGCATTGGTTTACACTCTTATCACATTATGAAGGCTTTATTGGCAACTGTAAGACCTAGAGACTTAATTTTTCAAATAAAATTTGAGAATTTGGTGGAATTTAGCAGTAGCTAACTATGTACGTTATGCAGCAATTTGTGCAACCACATTATCTATACATAGAGTTGGAATTAATATGCATTTATCTCTATATCCACAAGCTAGTCAAGTATGCTATTACAGAGGACAAAATCACTTTGACCAAATTACATTCCAAATCAGTTGCATCAGTGACCACCAACAAAATAACTAGGCAGCCAGCTAGTGGGAGCCATATGGCAAGGGAGAGAAGGAGCTCAGATTCCAGATGTGGAGGTTATTTCTCAGAAAGGCAATTTACGAATTAAGTTCAGAATCTCCCTTTTTTTCCTCTTCGCAATTCACCATTTTCATATAGGGAACATCTTGACTTAAAACCCTCCGCTAAGACTTTTCTTTTCTTCTTCACTTTCCTGGTGATTTGACGTGATGTCATTTCTACCCCCTTCTTCTTCAAACAGAGCTGAGCTGTTTTTACTTTCTTTTAATAAGGCACAACAGGGAAATTCCTTCCCTGCTAGGACCCAATCACATTTTCTCACCAGTTAGGCTTGACGGCAGGTTTAACACATTTCCTAATTATGAATGCAGTTACTTTGTTAGAACAAACAAGACCCCAGACCTTTCTCAAACCTGCCATGATAAATATAACCTTGAAAAATACTTCAAAGATAAAGCTCAGCAAAAGAGAGGGGAGAATGCTGTTTATGATTGTGTCACTGTAGGTAGCTGGTCAGTTCACTTTTCTTTTCTTGGGAAAGAGAGTAGTAGGCTAGAAATGGAGTAGATAGAGTGATGAGGTCTAGATAGAGTGACCCTCAAGTTAGGAGTTTGAGGGTCTAAGACTGCTCCTCACGGACCCTGCCATGTTTTCATGGTGTCTGTCCCCTTTCCCATCTCTCTGAGTGCACCACTTCGGGTCTTCAGCCTCATGCCTTTCCCTATAATAGTGGAATTCCACAATTCTTGCATTCTTAGATGGGGTCCTGGGCTACAGTGTCCTCCTGTGTATCAACAATGCTTACCCGGAAGGTACAGTGGTGTTTGCCACCTATAATTCTTCCCAATGAGAGTCTAGGACCAGCCTTCTTAAAGTATTGTTTATTTTAACAGTAGGAACAAAACATTTAGAGAAAAAAGAGAGAGTGTTCCTTTTTAAACTGCTTCAGTTCTCTTGCTCTCCTGGCTCCTAGGCCTTGACCCTGCTCATCAAAACCAATTCTATGTATAAACTGGCTGGAAACAGGAAGTAGAATCTTCAAAGTTAATAGTTTGGGCTTTGTCTCTTAATGACCCTTAATTATTTACTAGGGGTGGCTTATCTTGAGCAATTGTTTCCTTTCCTGCTTGTTTTTCTTGACAGCCGTCCTACTAAATTAAACCAATATATTAAACTAACATATTCAGACAGTTCTGATGAGTCCACCATGTGATTATCAGAACCTTTGGCATCTCTCTACAATTCTTTGTCTCTTTCTCCCCAAAGTTCCTAGAGTCCTATGGGAGTTGGGAGAGCATTTGTGAGATGTGGCCTGAGAGGATTTGTAAAACAGGACTGCTGACGGCTTTATTTAATAAAACTGGCTAGCTCTAATATAGCTATTTGGAAGATACTGAAGTTTACTTAAAGTGATCATAATTCACATCTTTACAAATGCCTTTGCAAATATTTCACAGGGGTAACCATGCTACTTCCCACATTTGCTGCGGGGAATATAGAATATTTCTGTCTAGTTGCAGAGATGACATTTT
This sequence comes from Dermatemys mawii, assembly GCA_007922305.1. Lineage (NCBI taxonomy): Eukaryota > Metazoa > Chordata > Testudines > Dermatemydidae > Dermatemys > Dermatemys mawii. Next base: position 17,516,913 of record ML677326.1, on the reverse strand, counting down.
AGGTCTTTTTGGATGGCATCCTGCTGCTTTCCACCCATCTCTCTGTTTGATTTTTTCATGGAGAATGGTCCATCAGTGGCTATTAGCCAGGATAGGCAGGATGGTATCCCTAGCCTCTGTTTGCCAGAAGGTGGGAATGGGTGACAGTGGATGGATCACTTGATGATTCCCTGTTCTGTTCATTCCCTCTGGGGCACCTGGCATTGGCCACTGTAGGAAGACAGGATCCTGGACTAGAGGGACCTTTCGTCTGACCCAGTCTGGCTGTCCTTATGTACATATGTTCTTCATTTTTTCTACATTATGCATTAATTCTCTTTCCTCCTCCGTCAGAGACAGATGGCAAAGTTGGTGATATTAATGAGCTCTCTGCTGCCCAGAGAAGTCGGACAGAAATGGTTTGTGTTCCTGGACTAGCAGACAGCTCGCACTTACTAACAGAATGGAGCTTATGTGCTGAGAGGTTTGACACATAAATACTACAGCACATAACACTTTTCTTCACATGTACCTGTGATCTATGTTCCCCAGTGCAGAGGAGTAGGAAAAAAAAATCTTGACCTCTGCTTAGCATGCTTGTTTGATGACTGCAATTAATTATACAATATCCATCTCCTTTATGGAGATGGAGGGAGCGTTAGGCTGGGACACATGGCAATTGAATGCCCTGCTTCTCTGGCATTAGCACACTGGAAAATAAAAATGAAGAACACCTGCTGTTTCTTAACATCATTTTTAACATTTTATATACTTTAGCTTTCTGCTCCCCCCCAACAAAAAATATTCTTTACTGGGCTAACTACAAAAAAAACGCATAATTAATTATGGAAGTTGCAGGCCTCCAAGATAATTAAACACAGTTTTCCAAGGATTCAAGATGGATTGTTGTTTTTTCATTTTTAAAAAAATATATGGGATTCTCAAAAGTGACTACTAGTAAGAGTGTACTTAAAGATAAGACAAGCTGATGGGGAGGTGTTTTAACATTTTGCTTTTTTGTTCTATGTTGCAGCAAATCCATTAAAAATTAGAAAAGTAGCCAAGTTCAACACAGGCCTGAACAGATGTGATGCCAATAATTTCAAATTATTGCCACTGAAGCCAGCTCTGAATTTGGAGGAGGGTATTTGGTGTCCCTTTTCAGTCCTGCCCTTTCACTTATTTTCAGCTTTCACATAAAAATGGAGCCAGTCCAAAAGTGACTAGCTGACTGCAGTCATTCATGTGAAAGTGATAAGCAGCACTAGAAGGTTACGAAGCTGAGTTGGAACTGCTGCTATTGAAGGAATTGATACAATCTAAGTTATTTTATTTAACCATGCATAAATGTATTGACGTGTTTCCTAAATGAAGAATAAGGATTTAGACCATTTGTCAATTACATCCAATCAAGGAGAGTCAATTAAATAGACAAATGAAGTGACACTGAATTAACTTTAAGTACCCTGCATACTAAACTATAAAACATGCACACAAATGTCATCATGCCGTGGTACTCATTGGTGAACGACACTTCAATTTTCAGAAGCTCTGTTTGGGGAAATTTCTTTTACAGGTATGCATTTGATACTTAAAAAACAGAAGTGGACAATTCTGAGAAAAATGTATGGGCCTTTACAAAAAAAAAAGTAATTTTAATTTTAGATGAAGTTGAGTACTTTTAGAAAGATAAAAGTAATAACCATAGGTACAGTCACTTATTTCTGGCTTTTAGTAAAGTTATTTTTGTTGTTAGTTATTATGAGGGAGATTTTTCAGAGCTAGAGAAGTTGGTTAAGCATCCAATCTGTGTTAAGTATTAATTTGTATTATGGCAACTCCAAAGACTCTAATGGACAAGGCTCCCATTGTGAGAGGCACTGTATGGACAGGCTATGAAAATCTCTCCCTGTATCATAAATTTAAGTGCAGCTTTTCATCCCAGGAAATTTCAAATCACCTCTCAAACCGCAAACATATTTGAATCACTTCAGACTACAGAAATTCATCTGGCGTACAGCTGAAGTGAGAACTGTAGCCAGGATTTAGGCCACCAGATTAACAATACTTTTTGTGAAAAAAAGAAACATGTAATCTTTAATTACCGCAAATGATCAGTAATTTGATTTTATATCTCACCAAAAGGCACAGTGCCCCTAACGCCATGTTGTGGCATTGATCAGAGTTAAGATGTCCTTGATTCAAGTTGACAACACTACTTCTTACAGGACCCTGATTTCTTCTTGGAGAAAAAAATTTCAACTAAGTACCTTCTTGTCTCAACTGTGCTTCTTCTGAGATCGCAGCCTGAGGTGGCATGGTTATATATATATTTTAAGAGATATTTGATATTCTGTTTGCCAAAAATATTGAACCTGTTTATAAATATTCTATATTATCCCTATATAAAATACTAGTCATGCCAGGGAAACATTTGCTGGGTGATATGAGTAGCTTTGGAATGTTTTAATATGTTTTCACTTGATTTGTGCTAAGAGTACTTACCTTGAGTTTCAGATGGATGTGGTTACGAAGTTTTCATCCATTAACACGTTTGTGTTGTGTCAGCTTAGGTCTGGGATTCATTCTTTATAGAGATTGCACTGAAGGGTGAAATATGGTAGAGAAAAAAAGGGTAGAGCTTCTGTGAATCAACATCATGAAACTGCTTCTAAGGAATCATATGGGATTCCCCCCAATCTTTATGAAATGCCACCCACACACAAATTGTAGGAGGGATCTAGGCTGAATCTCTGTATTTGGAAGTGTTTATGCTTCCTAGTTCAAAAATATGCCTCTGATACTGTGTTTCAAGTAGAAAGATGGGAAATTCTCTTCCAGTAAAAATAATATGAGAAAAGCCATCTTGAATAAGCCACCTCTGCTTTAAATATGGTGAAGCTTCGGTATTTTGGATTTAATGAAGTTTAAATATGTCAACATTAGAGGCTGTTTGCATTTGTTAAATATTTGGCATGCTATGCTAACTGGCATTGTTATATTTCCTCAGTCAGAATCCTTTTTTAACTTGCTGGTTCCTAAGCCATAAGGATTTAGCTCTTTTGGCCCTGCTTTTATGTTAGGTCATTCCTTTTAGTCTTACCTTGTCTCCCCCTTCTTCTTTGTGTCTGTTCGTACCAATGCCTTTTATTTATTTATTTGTTTGTTTGTTTTATTTTTGTGGTGGTAAGGCAGACGTTGATACAGATCCATCAGCATGGATAAAGCAAGAAGAGGAAAATAATGCACTTAAAATGTGAACACAGAGATTTGCCTCACCTGTGGCATCAAATAGCCTGTTAGACCTGTATCCCTATTCTAAATTGGTGTTTCAGTGTCCAAGGATATGATCCCCTGCCATGCTGGTCAGTGGCAAAACTCCTATTAAAATTAATGGGAACGAGATTGGTTGGCAAGCCATTAAATCTGGAATTGCTGAGTTGGTGCTCTCACTTTGATGGATTGTACATGTCTCACAATAACATCTTGTGGTTGATCAGGGTAGTATACAGTTGTAAAAGGATCTCATTTCTAGTCAAAACATAGCCCTGGTGCCACGAGGTCTACATTTGCTTTTTGGTTAACATTTACTAACATTCCAAACAGTACAGTTATGCAAATAACTGGTAAATGTATGGTATTTATTGGCAAATGCTGAGTTTTCCAATGATGATCACTTTCAGTATTGTAATAATAGTACATATGTGGAACAGATTAATGTTCCAATGCTGCAACATTGAAGTCAGTGGGAATTTGGCCATTAATTTGAATTGCAGCAAGATCATGACACAAATCTTGAGGACAGTACATATTTAGAAAAGTCCACGTGGCGGCTCTTCCACAAATGTTGGTACCTTATCTGATTCCTTGGCAGGAAGGAAGTAAATGGCCAAAGATATATCATTTAATAAAGAGGTACTGTTTGGCTTTGATTTTATCTGAAAATAAAGTATGGCAATCCAGACTGTACTGCTTTTTCATATGATCAAAAATAAATGAATAAAAATTTAGCACCAGCAAGGATCACTGTTAAATTTATCTAATGGGAGAGTTTCTAGAGTTAGCTAGAGCAGTGCTGGTATATTGATGCATATTTGTTTAATGAAGCTAGAGTAAACTAAACTCCTGCCAGTTCAATCTATGGCAAATTATATCTCTTTTAAGAGATCTTTTCGGGCTTATGGACATGCCTGAAATAAACTCATTTATTAAAATGAAGTGATCCACTGATACTGTTGATGGTAAATTAAATATACTGTTACCATTACGGTTTTTTAGCATCAGATTTATTTGGATTACTACTGTGATCTCCTGAAAGTGATAATTCTTTTCAAAAAATGGTCAGAGTGTTAATAGTTTACATAGACCAAATCCAGCTTTGTGGCTTTGAGCTGCATCTTAATAACATCGGTAGAGGTGTCCCCATTTTACCAGGAAGGAACTTGACTCTATGTGCTTAGCGTTATATTGGTACGTGCAATGATATGTTAATAGGAAAGATATGTGTACAACAATATATAATTGGAAACTGATACAAAACAGCACAGTTATCTGGGGCACTGATTGACGAAGAGAGGTCGGGGAGGGATGAAGTTTCCCTTGCTACCATAGTGTAGTTAGCTTAATTATTATGGAGAAGGGCATAACAGAATGCAGAAGGAGTTCTCAGTATTAATTGTTTAATACGGAAGGCCTGGATTAATCCTTTGTAGCAATGAGAGTATGTTTCATATTTGAAGTAATGCTAGCCGCCAGAGGCTTTCGAAACGATACAATCTAATTTTCAGATCAGGTAAATATGCATAGGCCAGATTAAACACAGGTTTTGAAACTGAACTTGTATCCAAATTATGAATTGGTAGAGAAAGAGGAATTGCAGATCCAAGGAAAGGGTCCCAGAAAGGATCTCCATCTGAAGGTTGGTGTCTGTCATTAGGAAGCATTAAATGACTCCTTCACCTGGTAGTGAAGTGCAGTGTCGAACCAAAAGCTTAGGAAAATGGTTGAGAGCCTGGTCTTACCTCATTAAAATCACAGAGGAGATGCCTACACTGCAATAAAAACACCTGTGGCTGGCCCATTTCAGCTAACTCAGGCTCAGGGGGTTCGAGCTGTGGGGCTATAAAATTGCAATGTAGACATCTGGGCTCTAGCTAACGTGGAGTGTAGGCATACCTGGGAGTTATGTCAATTGGCACATATACAGCAGTGTTGACATATTCGTTAGAATATAAGGCACATGAAGGCCTCGTGTAACTCAGCTGTCATATTAGTTTGTTTAGAGGTGCTGATCCTGTAAGGCGTTCACTTCACTGTGTATTGTAGCTGTTTGGTACGTCTCTGGATGAAGTCCCCAATGGACTATTGTAACATAGATATACAATTTAATAGAGCCACCACATTAAGAACTGAGAAACTTTTGTTAAGAAGATACTTGTGTTGATTCTAAATTAGCAAGAACTTGTTTTAGGCACTATGATAGAAAATCTACAACGCTTGGTAATAGATGGCCCACAGCAAGAAAATCTGCTAAAAGTTGCAATGTACTTTTGCGTTTTCCATGTCTTGCTTTGACACATTAATTGATGTCCTAATTTATTTTCAGTTCCTTCTATTACCATAAAAATCACCATATCTGTCCATTACTTCCAATATTAAACAGTTTTCCAAGTTTCATGCATTGGTTTGCAATTCTTTCTTTACAGTTTTATTACTCCAGTTAATAGTGGAAAGGTGAACTGTATAGCAAGCTTTGATCATCATGAAAAGAAGTTTTCCCTAGTAAATGAATTCAACACTTACATTTAATAAGTGTATGAGAATCAGTATGTACAGTTGTAGCTAACTTAATACAGAAAAGAGCATAACATTAGACTAGACCCTGCAAACTCTTACTGTTCATCATTGTTACTATTGTCAGCAACCCGTTGGGGTTGTCTTTTGAAAACATAGTGGCCTGTGGGGACAAATCATAGTAGTTAGCATTATGCTCAGTAATAAGAATTTGCTGGATTAGAACTGAATTCAGCCAATGTGGTACTTAAATTGCAAAATTATGCTATTTGGAAACATTTTAAAACTGATATGAAAGTTTTCCAAGTATACAAACAATCTACACGAAAAAGAGGAGCTAAGAAGGGTTTGTATTGTATATACTGACATTATTCATTAGAAAATATCATAAATGTAAAGTTTAATAAATGGGGAAATTTCAAAAGCATGCAAGAGGAAGACATTTCAAGGCCAGCATTGAATCCAGAAGATTTCACATGGCAAAACATTGCCAAAAAGTCACAAATATACACACTGGTTGAGCCTGTGATTTTTTTAAACAATGGTGATTAGATGAATATGATGATAGTCCTATATCTATGACAAATTTAGTCCACATAACTCTTGTGCACCTGCTTTATAATTATTCTCTCATTAGAACTCGACATATTTATGTAGGTGAGTACCTATACCCCAAAAGGTTACCAATAGCAATACTTTGTGGTATGGATGAGATGACAGGCTTAACTGTTGTGATTCTTGGTCACGTTCATATGGTTAAACTGATCGGAGAGTTAAATATTGTATTAATATAACAATAAATAATAGGTAGCACTTGGATAGTACTTCACATTTTGAGTGCACCGTACAAAAGGAAAAACAACCCCCCAAAAACGAATTGTGGTTGGTAAAGAATTTTCTCCCAGGGTATACTGGTGATTGATAGCAGAACTGGAGAGGTGGTAGTGATGCTGAAATATTCACTTTATGTAGAGTACTGAGTGGCTTTCATCCCAGAGCAACAGGTGGCTGTGTCCCGACTGATTTATTGCTGATTGAGACATTCTGGCATTAGTGGACTTCGCCTTCCCTGAATTCTTACTCTACATTCCTATATATTCTGGGGATTCACTTTATTATTACCAGGACTGTTGCTGCTACTATTGCATACTGTGTAGCATATGGTGGAAAGACTTTCATTCTTGTCCCACAGTATTTTGACATTCTAAACAATTTTTTTCACCAGAGGAGGAGTGGGCAGACTGTTGGTGCTCCACTGATGCTGTTGTATAGTCCTTGGGTTGTTTTTTTCAAGTCAGGGGCCAGCATTATGCCACTGTTTTTCAGGTAGTGTTGTTTTGATAGAAAGCATTTCTGTGACACTGAACGTATTAGCAGCAGCAGTGTCACGAGTGGTAACATTTCTCTCACACTCATGTTTGAACGAGGAGCCAAAAATCACCACTGTGGAACTGGCAAGGGTGGGAGCCAGAAAAGTGACTGTGCGCATTAATTTTCTCTTGGCTGTTTTCCCCATATTTCAGTGCATTTGAGATTGACTGACTGAATTTGATTTTAGACAGGAAGCATATGGCAGTGGGCAGAAGAGTTAAGACTTCAGTGAGATACAGAACACACAAAAGAAACTGCATGAATAGTTGAAACCACTTGTTCTGGTTGAGCAGAGCCTCTGAATGTTACAAGTTTTTTCTGTGAATATTAGCTGATATTTTAAAATTAAATTATTTCAGTTGTGTGCATGCCCCTTTTGTGTTTCTGCAGATAGATTTTAGCAAATGGCAGGATCTGCCAAATCAGGTGATGTTAAGCAAATATTGGAGAATGCTCATGGAAAGCAATTTAGCATCCCAACTGGAGTCTGAGTCCCAGCCAACCAGTCAGGGACTAAGAACTTAAATTATATGACCTGTGTGTCCAGTCAAAGCTGCTCAAAGTTATAAGTTATAGACCAGGAATTACTTAACAGACAGTCTGATGACTGCAGCTGATTTGCAGACAATTTGTGACCGGGAAAGCAGATGAAATGCATTGAATAAATTATTGGTTGTTCAACCAGTCTTTTATATTTTTATGTAATGAAATCAGTTTAATTCCTTGTATGCCTAGGTAGCACTGCAAGTGCTTCCTGTAGGTCGTCTGTTATTCAGGCATCTTGCTGTTAAATCAGTGAAGGGTTGGGTGTCTGTTGCTGCTACTATTGTAGCATTCTGGGTCTTAGAGTATGGATCTCTCCACCAGAATGAAGAACTGCAAGCATAGCCATTCTCACCTTTTCCCATGATAACAGAAGTTTGCGTGTGTGAGAGAGAATGAGAATTGAGGGTGAGGGAAGTCCAAAGAAGAGGATGAATGCAAGGTGGGCAAGAGTGAAGGTCCCATAGTGTATAAATATATGCATGTATTAATGGTATAGAAATGGGATGTCTAAAAGAACTTAGGATAGACATATGGAAAAAGGATCCAACCAGATAAGTCCACTACTATAAATTAAGATACACAATATCCTAAGTAACTTTAAGAATATTCTTTCCAGGGTGATATTGCATCATCAGATGATGCTGATTGGTTTATACAATGATACCCGTTAGATGAATATTTGTGAGCTGTCTATAGAAGAGATGAGTTTGGTGTTTAAAATCTCTTACGTCTCTGTCTGTGATGTGTCACAGTGGAATGACTTTGGAAGCTAATATGTTAAGAACGGACATCATGAAAAATCCCACAATAAATACACACATATCTTCTGTTCTGTGTGCCAAATACTGTGCTTTTTGTACAGCTTATGATGCTATATGCAATTTGGATGAAATCTATGGCAGGCATGCCAAGGTTTCAAAACAAGGACTAATGCATTTCTTTTTCCTTGTTAATATTACACCCTGACTCTAGTCTAATGCCTGCCAAAAGATAAGAATGCAATGGGTGGGGGTGGGGGGGCAGAGGCAAACATACATGCCTTAGTGGGGAAGGGAGAAGAAAAGGTAGGTAGAAAGAGACTGAGAACAAGGCTGAGTAATTACTACTGTACTGTTTATTTGAAATGCACTTGCAAATGGTCACCAAACCCTAAAATCAAAATTCTGCTCTGTCTTGCCTGAGTCTGCTGGGATGTCTGAAGGGGGTCACAGGCTTTTTACTATAGGCAACTCTATAGGCATCCAGTCTTTATGCTTCCTGGAATAATACAGCCTTCTGCTCCTACCACTTATCAAATACCTGAACATGCTCCAGTGAAATACAAGCCATGCACACTCTTTAACTTTTTTCTCCACTTGATGGTATGAACATAATAATAGCTGATTTCATAGTCTGATGGAAATGAAACAGCATCTAGAACTGCTGGGACCTCATAAAGGGTCAAATTGGGCCTGAGACATATCTCCAGTGGCATTAAAATAACAAAGGATTTAACCCAGAAATTTATCACAGAGATAGTGATTTTTGATTTTCATAAACTGGTTGGTAGTAATGCATCTATAATTGCTTTATGGTGGTATTACTATTTTTATTTTATTACTACTGAATAAAAACAACTACAAGAATTATTTTTATAGGTAATTAAAACTTCATAACTTCTTAATAATTAGTAGATAATGGGCAAGTAATAATGAGTTTAATATAATAACTATATTATGTCTGAAACAAATCATGTTGTTTTTCACAATGTGAATAATGTAATGCTTCTTAATAATTTAAAATTCCCTAACAAGCCATAACCCTTGTATTCTCTTATCAGTTGTCCCTGTGTTTATCAAATAAGTGACCTCGAGCTCACTTTCTGTTGTTTTACTCCTCTTTTTTTTTTAATTGTTTGTATGCTTTCATATAGTAGTAACCTTTACCTTCAGATTCTTCAGTGTGCAACTAAAAGAGAATGGATGAAATGCTTCTTCTAATTTTGTTCCATGCAAGCGAGATGCTGAATATTCTTCTGCCTTCCTTTAATGGGAAAGTTGAGGAATCTACAGCTTAATTACTTGTGTTGGATGTGAACTTGTTTCTCTGTGTAATAACATGTGAGTGAACATTAAAAAATTCTGGGATGGATGTACAAGGTATAACTGAAAAAAAATCACAAGCTTTAAGAGCTAATCAAAATGCAATCCACACATCTGATAAATAGGCTGCATGTGGCCAATGCAAATACAGGTGTTACGTGACCATTCATTGTAGGGTAGCCAGTTCCTGAAGATAAAACATGAACGTTAGAGGACAATTTTTTGTGGACCTTGATATTTCATCTAATTAACATATGCTAGCTCATAAATGTCATATTATAAAGTGGCTAAAAATGTGATATGACAAAATGAGTCCAACTCTGTTGGAAAGAAGTTGAACAAAAGATCATCTTGTTTTCTGAGAGAGGGCTGTGTGTCAAATCAATAGCTCTGTAATAATCATGAAGAGTATTCATTTCAAGCAGGTTTGCCATCATGTGGTAGGAAAAACATCGTGAAAGAAGGATTTTGTTTGATCATCCCATGGAATAATCTTAATGCAGTTCTGTGAATGAGAGTAAGAGAACGAAATATTAAAATGCTCATTTATTTTTGAATTCAGCCTTTTCTTCTAGGGTGTGTTCTGTTGTCTCATCTGACAGGTTTGGTGTTGGGGATCTGAAAAGAAATATCCCCCCCTATTTTTTCTTTTTGGTACTTTGTAGCTGATAAGTTTCAAAGAGTGAAATGACCTTGAGTTACGCAGAATACTCCCTTCCAAAACTTGCCAAAAATAATAATAATCAAATGACAGGTGATCCCACTCTCTAGCTAGCATAGAATTCTTTGAAATAACCCTAGAGTCCATTTTGGAGAATGTGCATTGGCAGCTGTCATTTAAGTTCTCTATCCCACACTGAGTAGTATATGTTGTCTTTTTCACTTCCTCACTATGACATGATACCTGATGACTCCCTGGGATAATGTCATGCTCTCCCTAGATCAGAAAGTGGAATAATGAAGATTTTTCTGTTGCTTAAAGTACATTAAAGATAACTCTTCTGTGCCAGAGTCACTCAGTATTCTTGGATATTTTCAAACCTAAAAAATGCTGACATCTTGTCATTAATATTTTTGTAAATTCTGAAGTAAACAGATTTCAGAGGCACTTGACTGTTAGTGTGAAGACAAGGTCAAAGAGTTGAATGACAAGTGCTCCTGGTACAATAAGACTATCCATCAATCAATTCTACCAGAAATTTCTTAAAAGAGACAAGAGAATGGAACATGACAAAATAATGTGTTGAAAGATATATTTGTAGGAGGTCCATTTCAGCATTCTTGGACTAGTAGTTCATAAAGAAAATCAATTATGTATGGCTTAGAAATGGGTTGGCCCCTCATTGAACAGCCTAGTTTGCAATTTAAAACTGCTCAAAGACATCTTGTCACTAAGTCTAAAAAATTAATTCAGAAATTGGAAAAAATCCATTGTGTCAAATTAAAGCTTTTTCGGTTCCACCACCTCTAGAAGAAGAGTATAATAAGTGCACACAGCTGATATAAGTGAAACACATTAATTTGGTCTAGGAAACATCGAATTAGTAGTGATGACTTTCTGATGTTCTTACACTGCTTAAATATAATTTGATTTCAATTATTAATAGTCTTCATGAGTTGTGTGAGGTGGGGCATATTTTCATTACCGCTGAGTTCAGCAAACATGGAATTCAGATGTTCATTTGGACATAGTTCAAAAGCTAGGCCATCTTAACCTAACTTTCTGATGAACGCTTTTGAAACTTAGGCTATTCTGCTCTATATCCATGTATTTATGGTGCCACTATGTTTTGTTTCCTTAAATTTACTGTGGCATTATTCTGCTTAGATAGTCATTAGAGAAAATGCAATAGGAGTCCGATGTTAAATACAGCTGCTCTTTTATAGTAGAAGGACTAATACTAAATTTAGATGAATGGTTTAGAGGTGTTAGAAGAGAGGAGCTGTTCTCCCAAATAGATTAATGTACAGGAAAGGAAAACCATTGTCTGGTGCATGGAAATTATGGACCAGGTTTCTCATTTTTTCATTAGCATGTAATAGTTTTGGTTATTCATTCTTTGATTATGTGGTATCAATATATTGAATTACTTCACAAGCATTCAACACAGAGGGTCCTTTAATTCAATGGTTTTCAAACCTTTTTTCTGGTGACCCAGTTTAAGAAAATTGTTGATGACCGTGACCCAGCGGAGATGGGGATGAGGGGTTTGGAGTGTGGGAGGGACCCAGGGCTGGGGCAGAGGGTTGGGGTGTGGGAGTAAGGGCCGTGAGGTGGGGCTGGGAATGGGGTTCAGAGTGTGGGAGGGGGCTCTGGGCTCATGACCCGCAGTTGGAAAACCCCTGCCTTTAGTTATATCCGAGAGTTTTTACAGTCAACACTCAGGCAAAGTCCCAATGATGTCAGTGGGAGTTTGCCTATATAAAAACTCAATGAGGGTCTTCTGGTCTGTTCTAAGTCAGTGGAGGAAGGGAAAAAGAGGTGATCTGCACTTTGAAGAACATATTTTTCTAGTGTGTCATCTGATGCTGATGTACATCATCTTTACAGGAAGGTCAGTCTTGTAATTAAGGCACTGGACTGGGTCTCGGGAGACCTGGGTTCAGTTCCCATCTCTGCCATAGATTTTCTGTTTAACCTTGGGCAAGTCACTTGATATCGCCCTGGAAATAACAATACATTCTTTTCCCTCCCCTTTGTCTGCTTAAAATGCAAGTTTGTCCGGGGCATAACTCTTACTATATGTCTGTACAGTGCCTAACTGTAGTCCCTATCTCTGTTAGATACTCTCGGCATTACTGCAATACTAATTAATCATTAATGTATAATTGTAATTTAAAATTACAAAGCTCCTCAGAAAGAGACTGTGTAGTCATTAGCAAAACAAGACTAAAATAAAGTGTTAAAAACTCTTTAAAAATGCAAGTCCCATGGGAGAAGGCCTGATGCCAAGAGAGAGAAATTGTTGTAAATACACAGGGTCTATCACTGCACTCATTTACATCTGTGTTGTCCCACTGAAGTCAATGTGGTTGCTTGGCTGTAAATAATGGCAACAGTTTGTATACAGAAGTTAGAACAAAACCACAAAAGATCCATCAATGCAAGGAAACGATACAGAATGCAGCTCCAGGAGCAGTTTTTCCCTGCACTGTGTTTTAGTGTTCCATAGCTTTGCAGTACTGACTATGACATTTGCCTGTGATAGTGTTTGATATCTCTGATGCCCTGCTTTTGCATCATATAATTGACTGCCACACTCAGTGGATGTTACATGTCTTTAGTTAGATCAGGATGTGATGTTTTACTTAATGCTCTGAGAAATCCTGAAAATACAACAAGGAGTGGGAGTGGACATGTGAAAGGACTAATTATGGCAGTTGAAATGCCCCTTACATTTTTTTCTTCTCATCATGCATGGCTGAGCAAAATAACCATTATTTTCAGCTCTGTGAAGCATCTATGCAGATATACAGATGTTGTAGCCTTTTGTTGGAAAGTACTGTAGAATATATGTGCTAAACATGCCTCTCTTGTCAATTGAGTGAGATCTGTTGAAGTTTCCACAGTGATTAAATGAGTCATTAGGGAAGATTTGTTATAAATGTGTTTCCTTCATGTACTGTTCTGGGGGGAAAAAAATCAGACTACTCAGAAGTCAATGGCAAAACTCCCATTGATTTCATTGGGTTTGGGATTTCACCCTAGAAAAGCTTCAGACAAGTTCCTTTTGTGAATTAATCAGTAATTGTGTTGGTTATCTGCAGAACATGGTTTTGTTACACAGTCTCTACCACTGTATGAATGGTACTTAGATGTCCTGAAAGAGCTGTAGTGTATATAATAATCTTTGCTTCTATAGTGAGAATTATAGGAAGCTTTAGCAGGAAGGAGAGTCTTTCTTCCCCCTTTTGTCCCCCATGTCTATCTTAATACAAGATAGTATCTTGGGATTGAGGTTTTCAACTCTTAGTGCTTGTATTATTTTTACTGTAGTGAGGTAATCTTATTCTGTAGAGGTTGTTTTCGCGTCCATTTGGAATTACATGGCAACAATTAATGGTAGACTGAGGTTTCCATAAAGAGCAGTTAGTCATCGTCAGAGAATGAACGTATTAATGTCACTATTGCGAATCAGCCCTGACATCCCATACAGCATGATGTCAGCTGTGAACATTTCTCACTGAGACTTTTTTTATAAACAGGATCCATGATGGCATTTAAAAAAAAAGTCTTGGCTGCACCAAATAGTCCCTCTATTTATCTGTCTATTATATTTTTAGAACAGTCATTTTCATAGTGTAGAGATGCTATGGGTCCATGTGGGTGTGTTAATTGCCATCAAATAGCTTGATTCTACACTGGCTGCTCTGAAATGTCATGTTCTCAGTTTTGAAACTCCCACATAAGAGGCTGTATTTATGCTTTGATACTGTTTTCTGGTGAAGTATGACCCAGGACAAAATGTGCAGCATTTGCCATGGATGGTCTTTGTAATCTGCCTGCATAATTTATAGGAACAGTTCACTGCCTCATCTGCTGCTAATGGTCTAGCTGAGACCTGCAGAATAGGTTGGTTCTGCTGTTTAATTTTAAGAGTTGTAGTGGTGACACTGCACTGTTTATCTTGTTTCTGGACCTCTTTTGGATTTATGCCTGATGAAAGACTTGGGAGAGTTGCTATGAAAGAAAAAAAAAACAAATCCCAAACCATCTGCTGGGGTTTTTTGAGTTGCCTACTTGCCAAGTTCAACAGCAGGCCAATCTATTGTTGATCAGTTCTACCCTCACCAGGTGTCATTACAGTTACAGGAGAATGACTATTGAGAATTTAAAGGAATTTAAGAGATGATTTGGCCACACAAAGTTGTAAACAAAATGTATAAAAAAAGATTCAACAATTGGATAAAACTGTTAGGAGATGATTACTCCTGTCATTAGGGAAAAAAACAGAAACAAATCCCGCTGAAGTGATTATGGGGCATTTGAATTCTCCTAGTCACCCTGGTAACTTCAACAGAACCTTTGAAAGGTGCCTCCTTCCGCGCATTTTCACATTAATTATGTACTTTACTAGTCTGCTTTACAAAATGATGATCCAGATGACATTCGTTGTGGTTTTAATGTGTGTTTAGACAATCTGATCTTGTTACAAAACTATCTGAATGTTGTAATGCCCTTTGATACAATATGGCAACCTGGCTAATGGGAAGACACTTCTGAGGTAGGTGGTTTACAGCACAGGTAATTAGTTCTTTTTTACTGTAGATGCAGACGTGTATTCCACTTGGGTGTGTGCATGCCCAGTGAGCCAGAATTGCAGACTTTTGCCTAGCAATATCTGTAGAGTAGTGGTGCTCATGCCCCATGGCCATAGTCCTTCCCCGGGCTATATGAGGCAGTGCCACCCCAACCTCCCTCAGAGCTCCAACTCCGGCCACGGGTGGTAAGAAGAAACTGTGTGGTTGTAACCTCACATGCTTGCAATTAGTCTTAGCTTAGCTTCTTTTGCATTTAATTAGTATGGGTGTGTGTGTGTCTAATGTGTGTTAGTTCTAGTAATATTTCTCTCCCTGGTGGTGCCCTCACCGGGGTTCAAACACTGTCCTTCGTGTGAGGGAGCAATCTGTAAAAGTGAGCCCCACACATGGTGCCTGCT
This sequence comes from Dermatemys mawii, assembly GCA_007922305.1. Taxonomy (NCBI): domain Eukaryota; kingdom Metazoa; phylum Chordata; order Testudines; family Dermatemydidae; genus Dermatemys; species Dermatemys mawii. The sequence goes on along the minus strand of ML677326.1, from coordinate 17,501,483 downwards.
TTGTCTTGGCAAAGTCCACCTCAAAGAGCATTGTTCATTCAAGAAATGGATTCCGGTGGCTCTGGACCTTTGCCTGAAGCAGCACCTACTCAGGCCATGCAGCCTGATTCTGTACTGATGCCCTCAGCAGGCCAATGATCACCTTTGGGCTTTGAGAGTGCGGCTGCTTCGCATTCAGGGACGAGCGCTTTTCCACGAAGGTGAAGGAGTCTTTCCCTGTCAACTGTGCTAAGGAAGAGGTCATATAAGACTAATCGGGACCACCGCAAGTCTCGGATTGACTCTTCCTCCTCTCCCAGGAAGAGCACAGACCAGCATGGTGCCAACAGCGGCAGATGGGATGGTGTGGGCACCTGTACCATTGACTCCAGTTCTGGCCTTTGGGCCCCCCCTTGAGTCCTGTACCAATGAAAGAGATGCTGGTACCAACTCAGTCCATGTCATCAGTGTACCAGGCAGCCACAGACCTCCTCTGCCTTTTGTCTCTAACCACACCATTGGTTCAGGACTGTCCTAGGGTGGGCAATATCTGTAGGATGTGAGCTGCTGAATCCTGATGTCTGTTGGCACAGTGCACCATTGGTCCCCTTTTAGTAATGGAGATAGAGCTGGTATCAGCATCAGTATCCCTGATGCTGCTTGTGCTTCCTTGGCTTCTTTCTTCACCCTCGCCATCAGTATGGTCAGGTGCTCTGCTGTTGTTCACGTCAGGATTGAGGCTGCCTTTGGCATTAGAATGTCGATACCAATGGTACTGCCTCCATCTGAAGCATTGCGTCCTGCCTAATTCTGGGCAATGGCCAAATAGGATCTCCTCCTTGCTCCATCTGTCTCGCTCTACCCTTGTCACCGGGATCCAAGTCTCTTCCATGTCCAAGGTGAGGTCGTCCTCCTGCTCTGCATCATTCAACGAATGGCAAGGACTGCAAGGAGTGGATTGTTATGGTCCCCAATATTGGCAAGTTCTCATTGTCCAGGACAGAGGCTGGGTTTCTAATCACCACCAATGCCCTGTCTATATCACTGGCCTCTTGGAATTAGTGGGACACTCCTCATTCGCAGATGTCCCACTCTTCATCTCATTCAAAGGCAAAATCACCCACCAGATCTACAGTTGTGTCTGCAGATCAATCATGGGCTGAGACACCAGTTATCTTCCTCTCTTTGGAGCCTGCAGAGCTCTCTTGTGTGGGTACATCATCCCTGGGGCAAGATCTGGCAAGACTGGGGTGCCAAATCATCTTGTGGACCATCTCAGCAGGTATTTTTCTCTGAGTCATGAGCAGTCCCTGAAGGTGTGTCCTCTCGGTCATCTTCACAGCATGGGGCATTCCCATGATCAACCTATTTGCTAGAAGGAAAAACTGGAAATTTCGCCTGTTCTGCTCGTCAGAGGCCTCACTCTGGGCTCCCTCTCCAATGCCTTCCACTGCAGCTGGTGATTGACTCTCCTGTATGCCTTTGCCTCCAAAATCCCTCAGGTCATTCTTAAATTCAAAGTGGATTGGACAAAAATTATCCTGATAGCCCCAGCAGGGCCGAGATAGAGCTTGTTCTCCAAACTTCTTGCACCTACAATTCAGCGTCCCGTACCAGTTCCCCCCATTCTGACCTGCTCACTCAGAACCATGGCCATGCTTGTCATCCCATGCTCAACTTCTTGTACCTCCTGGCATGGTGGCTGCATAGTTGAATGAAGAAGAAGAGCAGTGCTTGGTGGCTGTCCGGGAAGTCCTACTGAACAGTAGAAAGTCTTCTACCAGGATGGCTTACTTAGCAAAGTGGAAGAGGTTTTTCGTGTGGCTCTTCATCCACAGGATCCAACTGGCCGGGGCTTCTGTTCAGGACATCTTGGAGTACTTGTTATGCCTTCAGAAATCTGAATTTGTGATCAGTTCACTGAGAATGCATCTGGCTGCAATATCAGTGTTTAATCCTCCTATTGAGAACAAGTCAGTCTTTGCCAATGCTATGATGATATTTCTAAAAGGGCTTCTCCATTTATACCCTGCAGTCCAAGTACTGGTCCTCTGTGGGACTTAAACGTGGTTTTGGTGGCTCTAATGGGCCCTTCATTCAAGCCCCTAGCATCCTCTCCACTACACCTCTTGTGTCAGAAAACCACGTTTAAGATAGCCATTACACCTGAAAAGTGAGTGTCTAATTTGCAGGCTGTAATGGCAGGGCCTCCTCACACACAGTTCACCAAAGACAAGGTAGCCTTATGACCGCATCCAAAGTTTTTATCCAAAGTGATCTCTCACGTTCATGTGAACCAGGCAATGTATTTAGCCTCATTTATCCCCTGAGGAACAACATCTCCATATTTTGAATGGTAGATGATGTCTAGTCTTTTATTTGGATAGGACTGAATCATTTCATGCTTTGTTTCACCTGTTTGTGTCATCCGCAGACTGAATGAAGGAGCAAGCGATTCTCTTCGCAGACCATCTCTAGATGGATAACATCCTGTATGAAGACTGCATATGATATACCATTGGCTATGTCTTCTCAGCTGATATGAGCTCATTTGATGAGAGCGCAAGCAATGTCAGTAGTGTTCCTCAGTGACATTTCCATGTTGGACGTTTGCAGGGCAGCCACCTGGTCATCCATTCTTACATTTTGAACCATTATGATATTATCGCATTTTCCAGAGTAGACACAGGCCTTAGTAGGGTGGTTCTATGATCCCTATTTCGGTAGACTCTGCCCTCACACCCCTGCACAGGGTACTGCTTGTGAGTCACCTAAGTGGAATACAGGTTAGCATCACGTTTCAAAGAAACATAATTACAGTAAGTAACCATTTCATCTTGTTGCAGGACAGGAATTCATAGTGATTCAGAACGAGGTCTCAAGGTATTGAGTAAAGGTTTTGCTCCTTTGTCAGTTACAATTGCTTAAACATGAAATTACTTTTCTTTAAACACCAGGAATATAGGAATTGTCATACTACATCAGACCTGTATTCCTTCCTGGCAGTCCCCTGTCTCCAACCAGATGCTTCAGAGAAAGATGCAGGAAGCCACACAGAAGGCAGGCAGATGTGTGATAATCTGTACCCCTACCCTGAAGATCTCCTGTTGTTAATATCTAGGGATTGGTTTATGCTCTGAAAGATGAGATTTTATCTATCCTCCAATAGTATTTTTGTTAGGATTTAACTATTATAACCCTGAGTATTTTTGTTATCCATATAAACATCAAATCCCTCTTTGAATTTTCCTAAATTCTTGGCCTCAAAAACATCTTGTGGCAATGAGTTCCACAGTCAAATTACATGTGTTGTGAAAAAGTATTTCTTTTTCAGTTTTGAATTTTCCATCTTTCAGTTTTGTTGAATATCCCCTTCTCTTTCAAAGTATAACAAGCTGTGTCCACATGCGTACCCCCACAGCAGTCAGAAGTGCGAATTGAAGCCAGGACCTTCACTCCCAAGAGCGCAAACCACTGCGGTATTCGAGCTAAAGAATATCTCCTTTTATCTTAGGTAAGTAGCAGGTGGTTATAATTGTGGAGGTCAGTCACTAGAAGAAGATGCACATGCATACTTAAGTTAATTACAAGATCACCATTCTTTCTTTTTCCTGAGAGTTCTTGTTGCAAGAAGAAATGTTCATTACACAAATGCTCACCTGTCTTGTTCAGAGGAGCAGATATTACAAGATACCTCGTTAAAAAACATAATGCTGAATTCTTCCCTTAAGAACATCCGTACAACTTCATTGAGTTCCCTGGTGCTGCCTGGATGTTAACAGAGGAATAGGATTTGATCCAATAATACTTTCCGTTGTGCACATTAATGTAAATAAAAAGCAGTGAGAAAGAACTGGCGTTTTTCTGTGTGACATCATTGCAATCGTTCTAGAGGCCTACAAACATGAGTTGTTTTTTAAGAAGATTATATCGGTTAATTACTTATTATTAATCACAGCAGTCACATGGGAGTAATAATACTGGAAGAGATGTAAGAACTATTCTGTTCTTCAGCAATCTAGTTAGTAAAAGAAATGTTGAAAAATTGTTTTATAGCCCTGAGGCCTTTTTTTCAGCATACTCTGCTTTCCACTACCCCCAAAATTGATGGGTCTTATGAAAGGCATTATAATGAAGATGGATTTGACGTGCTCATTTTCATCTTTTTAGGTACTGAGCAAGTAGTTATGTGAAACCACTCGTGGTTTGTTTTTTTTTCAACTCAGTAAGTCCAGAAATAGGCTGACCTTCTGAAGCAGAGTCTATATATATTAAAATTTTTATGCATAACAGTCAACTTCCTCCCACATTTTCTAATCCAGTTAACATTTTTATGGCACCAGAGAAAACAAATTAATATTTATCACTTTATATAGTGCTGTATGAATTATCAACAGTGATATTTTATTTATGCTTTTAATGTGACTGTAAACTCCATTCCCAGGTGAGACCTAGATGAGATACTGGACTCTCTACTACTTAAGCTAAAACTTTAACCCATCTGGACTTTTTCATGTACATTGAAGATTGCATTATAGAAATAATAGAAATGTAGAACTGGAAAGGACTTCAAGAGGTCACTACATTTATCCCTCCATCCCAGGTTGGGGTATGATTCCCTAGACCATCCATGCTGAGATGTTTGTCTAACCTGTTCTAACCTAGGGATGTGCTAGCCTGGCCCACTTCTGTATGTTTCTTTAGCTCTAAATCTGAAATTTCTAAGAAAATATCAGTTACATGATACACACCTGTTATCTGAAGGAAGGATTTGGTCCTGTCTCCTTTGCCACCAGCAATGCCACTGTACAGCACTCTGAGTTATTCAATTTAAAGACCCCTTACTTACTATACTTAAAGTATGTTCTGGTCTTTGCCTTCCAATGTGTGTTGTCCAGCATACCTGATATTTTGATGAAGCATGGCAAAACAGCTATTTCCAAATGGAAGTCCTACCTATCAACTTTTCAGTGCAATAGCAAGAGTGTTACTTTTTTTCTCACGGGGGACAGTGAAATTAAGAGTGTTTTCTAAACATTTTAGTTCCAAATCCCCCAGAAGATCAAAATGTCAGGAATTCAGAATTGGAATGGCCACTTGCAACTGTATTAATTTTTTTTTTCTAAGCAGATATTTTGAAATTAAAAGCTCTTTCTTCCAAAAAAGATTAGCCTTAAATCTATGTTCTTGTCAGTAAAATGACAGGAACATAGGGAAATGTGGGAATTGCTGCTGGTCCTTTGCTGCTCTGTGCAGGGACTAATAGTTTATTTGATGAAAAATGGAATTTTGGTCAACCCAAAACAATTTACACATTTCACACTAATAGTTTCAACCATGAATGGTGATAATACTGTCCACCTCCCTTATAATTTTTAATCCAGTATGTAGGGTACTCACTTGGGTTGTGGGAAATCCCAGCTTCAAATCCTTGTTCTGGAACAGACTTGAAATTGACCTTTTCAATTCACTGAAACATTCCAGATTTGGTTAGATCCCAAGCAATTTAATTATTGATTTATTTTCCTAGAACTGCCACTAGACTGAAAAATTAGTTATTTGCTCATTTTTACTGTAAACTTCTCTCCGGTAACTGCTACAGTGACAATCTTCATGTGTATATTTACCACATATATCTTGCACCATGCTGCAGTGTTTTAAGTGTAGAGAAGCCCCGAGTTCTAGAACTGTTTTTTTATAAAATCCTGGAAGTGGACAAGGAACAAGGCCTGACACCTGACAGCATACAGTCAGAGACCAGGAAGGAGACAGACTCACAAGTAGCCCTCTAACCATGATGCTAGGAAGAACAGGAGGAGGAAGGTGATATTTAATTCACAAAGAAGTTTTAACTTAGCCATTCTTGAGTACGGCTGGACAATTAGCCAGAAGGGAGAAAATGAGAGTGCAGTATTACCTGGGAGTTTTCAAATACGTTCTCCAGATTAGCAGTTTAGATGGGAACAGATCCAGTAAGCATGTCACGTTATTTGTATAATTGAGCATATGCATTTACAAAAAGAAGCAGCTTTCCATAGTACTGTAATATACATCTGAATTCAATCATGAGAAGCTCAGCTATCACTAGAATTTTCCTACAGCATCTTTAAGTTATTATTAGCCCCTCGCTAAAAGCCAGCATGAAAAGAGCAGCATATTTATCGTTCATTGTTTTTTAAATAGGGCTATGAATTGATCACAGTTAACTCATGTGATTAACTAAAAAAAAAATCCCGATTAAAAAAATAATTGTGATTAATTGCAGCTTTAATTGCACTTTTGTAGCTAGCATTATGTGCCAGATACGCTAAACATTTGTATGCCCCTTCATTCTTTGGCCACCATTCCAGAGGACATACTTCTATGCTGATGACACTTATTAAAAAAATAATGCATTAATTAAATTTGTGACTGAACTCCTTGGGGGAGAATTGTATGTCCCCACTTTCTGCCATATATTTCATGTTATAATAGCCTCAGATGATGACCCAGCACATGTGGTTCATTTTAAGAACACTTTCACTGCAGATTTCACAGAACACACTTTCTAAAGATAACTACAGCACTCATCCCAAGGTTTAAGAATCTGAAGTGACTTCCAAATTCTGAAAGGAATGAGGAATAGAGCACACTTTCAGAAATCTTATAAGAGCCACACTCCAGTGTGGAAACTACAGAACCCGAACTACCAAAAAAGAAAATTAACCTTCTGCTGGTGGCATCTGACTCGGATAATGAAAATGAGCATGTGTGGGTCCGCACTGCTTTGGATTGTTATCGAGCAGAACCCGTTGTCAGCATGGAAGCATGTCCCCTGGAATGGTTGTTGAAGCATGAAGGGGCATACGACTGTTTAGCGTATCTGGCACGTAAATATCTTGCAGCGCCAGCTACAACAGTGGCATGAGAGCAGGTGATCTCACTTTTAGCTGACAATGTAAACAAGAAGCGGGCTGTGATATCTCCTTTAAATGTAAACAAACTTATTTTTCTAAGTGATTGACTGAACAAGAAGTAAGACTGAGTTGACTTGCAGGCTCCAAAATTTTACATTGTTTTATTTTTAATGCAGTTTTTTTGTACATAATTCTATATTTGTAAGTTCAAATTTCATGATAGAGATTGCACTACACAGCAGTAATTAGCTACATATTTTTATTCGGCGAATTGAAAAATACTGTTTCTTTGGGGTTTTTTACAGTGCAAATATTTGTAATCAAAAACAAATATAAAGTGAGCATTGTACAGTTTGTATTCTGTGTTGTAATTAAAATCAATATATTTGAAAATGTAGAAGACATCCAAAAGCATTAAAATAAATGATATTCTATTATTGTTTGTTGTGTTTAATTGTGATTAATTTTTTTAATTGTTTGACAGCCCTATTTTCAAATGCTTTCAATTCTGGCTTGTTGAATAATCCTTGTGTCCCTTGAAACATCTCCATTGTAATTTTCCTGGATTCCATTTGACAGAAGCCCTCTAGCCATAGAGATTCCTTTGGCTGAAAGAAAGCGAGAGTTAACCCTCAAAAGGACAAAATAGAACAGGGCATGTCAGGAAACACATTTATAAGTGACCTGCCCTTTCGTTTCCCTGTGTGCTTTTCTGGAGAATAAATGAAAAATGGAGAGCAAACATTTGTGACTGAAATGTTAATGATTTATTAAATTGGAAACTAAAAATGTCTCTGCAGTTTTATTATTAAACTTTTAATAAAATACTAATAAGTAACAATTTATAAGTTTAAATAATAAAAAGGACTGACAAAATGAAACGTGAATAATATTGAGTGGTTATTATGTGAGTCATCAGTGTAAAGTTTGTACATAACTATACGAATTGTAGTATATTAATTCTAGCCCAAATGGTGTGGTTCCAGACTTTAGGGTTGTTCAGATCTCTGGTTTGGTTAAGACCCCTCTCTAGACTTCATGGAAGCTTTTCCTAGATATTGCTGGAACTCACATCAATACACTTGTAATAAGTTAAAAATACACTGTGCTGTCCTTGCTGTAATCCTATTATTTGCCTTAGATGAGTGTTATTTCAACAGGGGGTTATTACTGAGAGAGGTGATTTTTCTTTAACAAAATCCATCAGGGAGAATGGCATATATTTCAGTGGGGCCATACACTTTTTAAGCAGTCATTACCCACCACTGTGGCCTGTCAGAAAAAGGTTGTTGCTGGTGCCTGAGCTGGTTCATGAGTAATAATGCAGTTGTCAGAATCTGGTGGCTTTATCTCTGCTTCTATGTCTTGGATGGAACGTGTCTTGAATACTGAATGCTTTTATGCTTTTGATTCCTGAAACCCTCTTTATTCAGTTGTGCTGCGTTAAAAAATGTGTGAGGGTGGTGCGTGTTTATGGGACATTCATGCACTTTAGCAGAGATGGACATGGAGAAGTGACTTATAGGGCATCCAGAATTTGCTGCTTATGCTGGAATTTCTCACTGAAAGCTAAAAATGGTATCTGCAGTGTTCCTGAGAGCAGCAGCTCAGACTTGATCTAAGAAATCAGTTGAGTTAATCCTACACAGATTCTCACTGTGGCTCATAAAGTTCCAGTCCCTTGGTAAAGCAAAAGCAGAAATCACATCCAGTACAAATAAGCAACACTTGTGTGTGTAACACTTTTAAAAATTCTTCTTCGCTCTTTGTACCAGTTGAACAGTTGGATATTTTAAACTAATTTGTGTCCTTAAAACCTACTTCACGAGTTTTAGAAAGGAAAGAGAGTTCAGAGGAATTTATCTGGCATGGTAAGCAGAAAAATATTTTTCTGGCTCCAGAATTCTTTTGAGCTTTTGGATCATCAGTAATTTCTAGCTGCAGATTCCACCCAACCTATCCCCACCAAAGACATCTGAGCAGCTTTTTAAAGGAATGTTACATGACCTCACGGTCTCTTTATTGGAGAGTTTTCATAGGCAAAATCCCTAGAATAATGACACTGGTATGAGCTCAGTTTAACCTAAAGAAATAAATAAATGCAAAATAAAAATCTGTTTGTTACTGGAAGTGGGTTTTCTTCCCTCAGAACAGCTTCCTTCCCTCTGGGAGGTAGGAACCACACAGTCTTCAACTTTTCAGAGTTACTTCCAGAGATGGGGGTCCTTCCCATCTGGAAAAGCTACATCTACTAGGGTCTATATGTGTAACAGGAAATCCTGTCCTCACCACATACTGAAAAATGACAGCTGTTTGCATAGGCAAAATCCTTTTGAACTTGGAACTTGCTTAAAATGATCAAAGTTGGACATTCTATTTGCCATTCTGCCTCCAGCTTCAGTGTTTTGTACAAATAATCTTTGTCAGGTACTTAAGTTAATGGAGACTGATGGCTTCTCAACACTTCCCAAGAGCAGCTCAGTTCCTTCTAGAGTCATATAACATGGTTATACACAGCAATTTGTGCTTATTTTGCACAGGATATTGCAAGTGCAAAATTAGAAGCTGGGATGGGATGTATAGATAAGAAAGGTAGTGCTAGCTCTGCCCCTTTGACCCTGTCAATCTTGACTGAGAGGGAGGAGGCCTTCAAAAGGGAGGAAGTTATAGTCCGCACGCTGGGGTACACAAGGAAGATTGCCCTAAGCAGCAGACTACAGGACTGACTCCTGAACCCATGGAGGGAGCTCCTAGACAGGAGAGCTGAAATCTGACCCTGAGGAGAGTACAGTGGACTCCCAGGCTAAGACAGAGGTTGAGTCTGACTCAGAGGTTCAACCCAAGTGGTTTCCTCAACTTTCCCCCTATGCTGGTGCTGGATCATTGGCAGCACTGTAGGCTCTCTGATCTGCCTTTCTGCAGGGAACACAGGGAGGGTATATTCCTGAATATGTCAGGGCTTGTGGCTTTCATTTTGATTCCCGGCTCTGGAAAGGTCCACAAAGGGGAGAGCACACACCCCTTCCCCCACCCACCCGGCAAATGGTAAGGAAGTGAGCCCTGTGCTGGAACACCCAGAGTAGGTAACTGGACGTGGTCAGTTCCTTCCACCCTCTGAGGGAGGAACCACTGACAACTCTTTCAGAGGATCTCTTTGAAATTTAGCTCAGTAGTTTTTGTGATTGATTCTGTGAATCATTAAGCTACAGATGTTGTTATTAATATATTAATAGTTCACCTCCACAAATAGAGGGCCCAAGAGAACTGGAATTTCAGACTTTGATGTAAAGCAAGTGCAACTTTAACATAAGTGGAATTACACAGGCATATACCAGTTCTGAATTTGTACTGTTACATTTAGTTGTTTACCAGTAATAAGCCTACTTAAAAAAGAGTGTTATGCAGAAGCGCTGTGTGAAAACTTTTGCATTATTTTTTGTCAAAAATGGCCCTTTTAAAAATGAAACTTTGTTTTTTTAAAAGAAGTTGCCTACACTGGAAATTTTCCATGATTTGCAAAATTTTCCATTATATCTTTTAACAGTTTTTTTCCAAAATCATGTTAAAATTCTTATCCCATATTTTGTTTACTGAAAATTAGTTTATTAATGAGCAGATGGTTTTAATAATTTTCTTGTCTCAGGCCTGAGTGCTCTCAGGAACTCTGCAGTTAACATTTGTAGCCTTCAGTGACAAATCCAGCATGAGCAGCAAGTTCTGGATGCCCTATAAGACACCATCCATCTGTATTTTTATAAGCTATCTATCATATGCAAGTGGCATGTCCATTATGATATTGCTGTGCCCATTATTTTAACAATCTGTAAATCTATTCATTTTTTTAAAAAAAGCCATCAAACTCACTGATGACGACCTTATTTCAAATAAGATGTTTCTAAATGTCACTTAGAACAGTGGTCTTCAAAGTTTTTCCTCCGCAGCCCCTTTTTGCGGAGGAAAAACTCGCGCGGCCCCGGGGGCGTATCTCCGCCAAAAAGCCGCCGCAGAAAGCGGAAGCTTCCTAGATCAGTCAGTATAAATATATAACATTTAACAGTCCTTGCATTACTTTTTTTCTCGGTTGGTGAAGAGAGAGTGGAAATGGAATTAATGGAAATGTTAAATGTTCTGTTGATTGTTACCATGGGCAAGATCCTGCCCCATGATTTCATCTCTTTTATGTCAGTCTGGCACTGCAAAGAAACCAGAAAGCTGCCCTAAGAGGACAGCAATGTATTTTTCTGATTAAGGGGAATCTCTGGGTGGTGCAAAATGGGCATAGCTGACCCTGTGACCTACTCCTCATTCCCCAGCATCAGAAACATCCCTGGTTGGACTAGGGCATGACCAGGATAGGAGGAGCTATGGCTAAACCATGCAGTACTCTGGACAATTCCAAGAGGGCCATTCTAACTAGTGTAATTTCAAGAGGCCCCTTAAGCTTTGAGCCACCTTTTGAGGACACAATCAAGGAGCTTCTGGGCTCTTTGCTCATTTTTCACTCTTGCTGTTCTCAGTCTAGTTCCCATTGTCTTTAGTAGTAGTTCACCTGGCTAAGGAGTAAGTAACAATAGAGAGTCAGAGCTGATCAACAGGAAAACAGCAGAATGCGGCTGTCAGGAATCAAATAACCTTGCTGAATTTTTTGTTCCATTGGGAGATAGGATTTGTTTCCCCCACCTCCCCCAAGTCACAGGGGCTTGCACATAAACCCAAATGGCTCCTGTAGAATTGTCGGGGGGTGAGAGTTATCCATGTGAGGCAAGTGCCCCCTATGGCTTGAACTCCTGGGAGCTTCACTGTTCGGGCTCCCTCAGAAGGGAAAATCCCACATGGAAGGTCATGTGGCACAATTGAACCATGAATGAGGCATACAAGATTTGATCCAGGATGTTTAGCATTCAGGTTTTTAACTTTTTAGTTTTTGCCGAATTGCTTGCTTTTTTTCAGTCACTGCAGTGATAAATACTCAAAACAGTCACAAAGGTTTGACGAATCGTAGTTCTTCCATGAAAACAAGGCTCTACATGCACGCTACCTTTAGCTGTAGCACACAAGCATAGTTTTATGCTTAAGACCTATTGGAGGTCAAGCATTTGCTTTGCTGTTTAATTAGTGAGTACTGCACTGATGGTCTGAAGAAGAAACAGAAGTGTGGATGTCTTCAGTAAAGATAGTTTCATAGTAAGTCCACTTTCAATCTTAAACATCTTATGCTAGATCCTTCTCCTACTGAGCTCACTGCTCCCTCTGAAATCAGCTTCTCCCAGTAAATTCATGGTGAGCAGGATTTAGCCTCTTTAAATACACCCTGAATAACCTGAGGCCATTAGTACTACAGTGGAGGCCTTTGGTACTGCAATGATGCTAAGCAATTTTAACAGGTTTATCTAAAGATATCGGTGCAATTTATCTGTTTGTGATCATGGATGTGTACTGAAGTCATAACAATTCCTGTGGTTTTGTGTGTGTGTTACATCTGTGACTGTAAGCATATCGTATAGAATGAGAACAACTCTATCACCTTGAATAATACAGAGTGGCCAACAACTTTTCTCAAGCCTGGAGCATTGCTCAGTAGTTGCAAGTCTATTCTACTACCTAATGACCTAACAACATAAAAAACAAAATTGCTGGCTTGGAAGCATCAAAAGTAGACAGCTGGTGTTAGAAAGTACATTTCAGAGATGGTTGAAATACTGGGGCCTTTGGGAAGCACTTATAGCTGTTCAATGTTTCTTTCAGGTCATCAGATTTTGGGACATTATATACAAAGCTGAATCTGCAGCCTGGGATTACTACAGTCATTGACAATTTCTACATTTGTCCCACCAACAAAAAAAAGGTATGTGGCAAGAAAATATTCTTCTTTCTTAGAGATCCAATAGCTCAGGCTAGAAAACTCTCTCAGAGGAATTAAGATTCCAGTAATTAGTTCAGTGAAGCACATTCTCCAGAGTTAAAATATAAAGGAGTAATTTTCAAAAACATGTTGATGACCTCCAAAGACCTCTGGAAATGGGATATACATTTTAGAGGGACTCTGCCAAGCAATGGTGATCTTATGGTCTTTCAATTTTTAGAGTATCAGTGTGGACAAAAACTGGGGGAAGGCCTAGGGGTGAGTGTAGTCTGTGAGACCATTGAATAAGGAGCAAGGTTCAGCCCCCAGAAACTGTAGCTCCTCTGAGGGCCATGGAAATCTTGTTATTCACCGGAGACAACTGACCATCTGTACATAGGGTCTGTCCCGCTGCATCAGCTTCGGGGCCTCCTGACTCCATCTGGCCACCGTCGCAGGGTGACTGCATTGGAGCTGTTCTGCCTGCTCCTCCCCTGCCTGCAGCTTCCTCTGGAGCTCACACTGAGAGGTTTCTGCTACACTAAGGTTGGTGTAGCTGAGCTGGCTACAGGCCCCTGCCTCATTCTATGTACAGACTCCCAGCTTTTTTCCTGTTCTTTGGTGAGGTGTAAAGCAGGGCTGAGCTGGTGCTGTGGAAATGGTTGACAATCCCTCCACTTGGGAAGAAGATGGAAATTCTCATGCTGAGCTTCAGGGAATGATCTTATGTCACTGAAAAGATTTTTTAAAAGACTTCTATTTAAAAATTCCCCTGCACTGTTGGTGACCCCAATACCATTTAGGTTAGTGCATGAGCAACTGAAGTGAAATGGACTATAAACAAAGGGGAATTTGAGCAGTCAAATGTGGCAGCCTGTGATGAATGGATAATAGAATGCAAAGAAACACAGTATTTATAAAAGTTATTTATTTTTAATACAATTCTTGTTGTTTTAATTATGTAAATATTAAGTGCAATAAGACATCTATGAATAAAGAATTTTATCTTGAAAAGTTCCTTTCAACCACAGTATAAAGTAGAAGAATTGATTTCATGTGGGGTCCATTGATTAGAAAGACAATTTTAGTTGTACTTATCTGTTTGTTCTGCCTAATCAAAAATCAGTGATAAACTCAAGGAACCTGCGTGGGATTAAGTGCTGTTTTTATTTTTCCTGGTATTGTGGCTGGAGTCTTTGCGACCAACTGAAGCACTAGATGAGTAAGATAATATGTATTTAATTGGTTGCAAAGCTGGTAACAATTTTCTTACTCGTCAAAGTGGATCTACCACCAGGCACAAAATTGTTTCTGAGCAGCATGCAGCTCAGAGCTAGGCTCTGCAGATTATTTTAAGGCCAAAAAGAAATAATAAATAATAATAAACAAAACTTATTCATATAATTTTCTGGAATGAAGACACAGGAATGAGGCAGGATGGGAAACCTATGGCAAATTCTGCACAGCTCAGCCAGCTACTGTGTTCTGTACGAAATTAAAAGCTGCACAAGCTTGTGGGGATCAAGGATAATGTAAATCTGCCAACTTGGAGGGGGTAAAAAGAAAGAAAATGAATAGTGGTTACAGGATTGCTGCTGAATTTCAAGAACAAAGGACATACTGATACATAGAAAAATGGCACATTTACCCAAACTCAGAATAATCTGATTTATGTTCAAGGTCACTCAAAGTACTTAGCACTTAGTGCAAAGACCCTCTTTAGCAGTTTAATGCTATTTTAGAGTTCAGCTTTTAAATTCATTTCGTTTTGGTCCTCTCTGAATGTGCTGTTTGATGTTCTGTACTTTGCTCTTAAGATGTCAATCTACTTTAAACATAAAAAATCCCTTAAATTTTAGTGCCTGTTAAAGGTACCAGAGCAAACATTTCTAGAAATAAGTCGTTCATGATGCAGGCATAATACAAGTGGTGGAATAAAGCTGGTCTGCTAATATATTTCAGAACTGGGTTGGAGGAACCACACTGATAAGAAATTCAGTCTCCATGCCAAAAAAAAACCAGAGGCAGCCATTCCGTCCATCATGATGGTAGCTTTGGTTGATGAATGGCACTTGACTAAAACCACCAATTTGTTTCCCAAAGGCCGTTTGGAAAGGATGGCACATTCCTCCCAGTCTGGTTTGTTTAGCATCCCACTGCCAAAATCCTGAGCTACTGAACTGATCAGTAGGCAGCCATAGTTCAGCTGCAAAGTGTTGAAGAGCACAAGAGAGAGAGGCTGTCCCTTGTCTGGAGCACTCCGGGCTCAAGAGGGGGCAAGTGTGGATGGGGCAAGCCACTGGGTGTCACCCCTATGCAAAGCTTGGCACCTGCTGAGGGACTTGTTATGATTGTTCTAGAAATAACATGAAATTGCTACAGTTTTCTCCTCTAATCCTGGAGTCATCCACAGACAGGATGCCTGATTTTCCTCTCGTACTGATTTAGTTCCATGGATTTAAATTTAAAATTTTCTATTTTTTTGCTTCTCTAGAAGATCTCAATCTTGCAAGGTGCAAAGCATTCTGGCCCCAGTCCTGCAAAGAATGTACATATATGCTGAAATTTAAGCACAAGAAGTGCCATACTCCCATTCAGCATTTGGAGGATGAAAATGTATCCAAAGAAGAGACAAAAAATGTGTGCGGGGATTATTGCATATTAATTATCACAATTTTAATTCTATTCCACATCATCCTTAGAGAGGCATGAAGGATGTTTCTTATATAATTCTCATCATAGATATCAATTTTCTGGTGCATCTGAGTGATTTTCTGTGGTAAGGAATTTGGAAGGTAACTCTTTAACAGCTGGCTGGAGGGGCATGCAAAAGGTGGGGAAGCTTTTAAAATAAAATGCAACCAGATCAATTTGAAAATTGGCAAAAGGCTGCGGTTTAGTTCAAGGTTTGTTCTGAGGTTATCTAGCCACACTAATATGCAAATTCCTAACTTGAATAAGAGTTTCAGTGAATGTGCTTGGCACATTCCCTAGCTATCATGTTGTACAATCCAATGGACTGAAAAGTGCAGTTTACAGAATGAATCTGAAACTCTACTGAAATATTCAATCCCTGAGGGCTGCATGGCTTTGCATTTTTCTAAAAAGACCAGTTGTAGAAAGGTGACTGTTCTACCATTCTAACCCAGTGTTTATAGCGGGGACTCTCATAATAATTTTTTTTGGTGGCCTCAGAGGGTGGCCACCGACTGTTGCCACTTTGTCATTTTTTTCCTAAAATACTTAATTAACTTTAGGAAAAACAAATAAATATACAGATATACATGCCCAAATCATTGTAATTTATTTATATAGTTTTTTTCAGACTCAAAAATAATGTACAGTTGTCTCTATTCTTTATTGGACCTAAAAAAATTGAAACAAAAATAAGGTGCTTGTATGTTTTGATTTTTTTTAGATTGCTGGTTAGTAAGTCTGCTACTGTGAAAAGTGATATTTGTATATTTGTTAATATCACATTTGACAGCAGACTTACTCAGCGCTGGCAGGCTGGGGGATAAATTAAGCCCTGAATGATGAGGTGGGTAAGGAGGTAGTGGGGGTCAGGAGTGATGTGGGGGCTGGAGAAGGCAGTGGGGGTTGAGGTAATGACAGAGGATGAGTCCAGGGATGGAGCTCAAAACCCTGCGGCTGGGGGACAGAGCCTGCTGTCGCATGGCCAGAGCCTGCTGTCCACCATGGCCAGAAACCTGAAGCCCAAGACCCACTGCCCCTGGGAAGGTGGGGAACTCACACTGGTTGCCTGCTCCTACTGTGTTTCTGGCATCAGAAGGGGGTAGGGACCAACCCCTTTGGGCAGCCCCGGCAGAGGAACCACTGCTTTGCCTCCGCCCCCTGGCAAGCACCACCCAGAAGGCTGTGGCTGCAAGAAAAGCCCCCAGTAACCACATTTGAGAAACCCTGGTTTACAATGGTAAAAGTTCACATAATTACATTTCCTTTCATTAAGAAGCACATTTGTAAATGCAAAGGTTAAATTGTTAGAATCGGGTTATTTTCATCAGCTTCATGGAAAAGGGATTACGTAAAAGAATCAATTAAAGGATAAATTGATGGGTAGATTGGAGACTTCAAACAGTGGAGGACAACAAATCCTTTTAGAAAGCCATGGTGAGTCTATGCTCAGGAATAAAAGGATGTTGCTTCTTTTCTGCATAGCCCTCATGTATATATCTGCAAATTGTTTATGCTGCCCACTGTGCGTGGGACCAAAGGAGAAGCTAGGAAGGACCTGTACTAAGTGACATATCTCACCCCCTTAAGCCTCCTCCCAAACAAAAAATGTGTGCACTAGCCATCGGAAAACTTAGTTTGTGCTGCCTGAGGAAGCATTAATGCTTGCTCCACAGTCTGTGACACCCCCTTCAATTCAGGAGGAACCTGCAGAAAATTACAGCAATGTTGTAGGTTCTGCCATGCTCCCGTGGTTGAGGAGAGGCTGCAGATGAAAGAGGAGGGAGAGTGCACTTGTGCAACTAGCCTGGCATGTGTTCATTTTGATGCAGTTGTTGAACTGACTTGTGACATCAAATTCTCTTATGAGTTCACCACATCAGGGCTTATCCTGAGTTCTGATGGGCTGCACTTATGTCCACCGACCTTGAATTTTCTTACATTTTAAATATGGAACTGATTTAATTGTCTGCCTCTTTTCTGCTAGTATCGCCCTAGCAGAAAACTGGTGCAGGCATCCTTGAATTATACATGCACTACAGAAAAATGGAGTCTGATCTGTGGTCTTCTGTTGCTTGAGATAATAAAGTATGACTGTGGATTGGAAGTGATGTGATTGGGCCACCCAGTGCCTGTATTATATAGAATCAACCTTTCAGTCAACTAAAAAGGAAACCTTTCATGTGGAAGGGGATTAGTTATAGAGTAATAGGGATGGTAATTACATAGTAGTTTCACTGAGATAAATTACAAGTGATAATGCATAGTATGAAATTGTGATTGGGATGTGTGCTGGGTTTTTTAAAGGCAAATTTAGTTCAACCCTGAATAGTGTTTGTCGTTTCTAGAATTAATGTTCTTGGGATTTTATGGGGAGAATCTACAGATTTTGCTCTGAACATACTTTAAATATACACGACAAATATTTTTGACTCCAGTTGTGCCAGATATTATGATTAGGCTAAAGGAACATTTATCCAACATAAGAAAGGGAAGCCTTGTTCTTATTAGAGAAAAAATAGACAGTCTCTGTGGCTATGTTGATTTATTAGTAAAACAGGCTGAACAGCTAAGCTTCCTATCTGCTATGCTAATCAATAACTGCACATTTTCCCAATCTAAACAGTACGTTAATAGGCAAAACCTACATGCCTGATGAACCACAGAGAACCTTGATAAAATAAGGAACGGGTGGGCTATACATTTAACAGTTAGATTGATGGTACTTTAAAATTAGCTGAATTATAAAATATACACCACAGGGAAGGGAAATCTCCCATGGAGATAACACTTCCCTAGTGAGAAGAATGGTATGAGACATGTTTGCAACCATTTAAAGATAAATATAGGGCTGCCACATTTTGTCACTTGTCTTGCAGGGCAAAATAATTAACAATGTAACTTCTATGAGGCCACCTTTTGTAAGTAATTTTCTGTCTTAAAGAGATCACTCCAGAGTATGTCCAAACATGTCAGGTAGAATTTGGCTCTCCCTTTGTTAGAGGACAGTTTCCATTAAGCAACCTCTTTCTGTCTGTTCCCTAAGTGGTTGCTTAAGAGAGGTTTCGCTGTACTTTGTTGTGAGGCTGAGTTGTGATGTTCTGTCATTTGCATCGATATGTGATGCTACATCAGTGTATAATGTTGCACCTTCTAGTGGTGACACTGTGTCGGTATGCGATAATGTTCTACTGACACCAAGATACTGATGCAACAGCATTGTGTCATATAGCTGTGAAACTTGAACTTAATCCAAGACACTCTAATTGGTCTATAGCTTTCAGAACAGTGTATTGTCTATTTTCAGAAAACAGGATTGCCTGTAAACTTGGAATTAATTCAACTGGTACAGATTAATACTACTAATTAGCTTAATGTAGGAGACCATTGAGTAGACAGAATGAAGAGTAAGTAAGGGGACTGTGAGTCAGAAGTCCTCACAACAGCCCCTATTGCATGGTTAGGACAGATTAAATTCTTGTTGGTAAATGTCAATAAATGCTGATTTCACCATAGACACAAAATGATAAATATTTCCATTGAATATAATAGAAATGTACAGATAGGAAAAATGCTGCTTGAGAAAGTGTCATATTCCAGTTATTTAGACTTTTGAATTAGGCTTGTTACAAATGGACTATCAAGTGAATAATAAAAATAGGTATGATTTGTTGATTTAAGAATAGTAATGTTGTATATTTTGATGTGTGATGTTGACAGTTTGTTTTAATGCTTTAAAAAGCTTTAACTTTTCGAATCTCAACATTTGCCATCATTAAATAATTGTCTGATTCCCCCCATAATTTCCCAAAATTGTGAAAATGTGAACTAGATAAAAATAAAAAATCTTAAAAGTAAACATAGGTATTATGTGTACGCAACATAGTTGTAGTCGTCGGTCCCAGGATATTAGAGGACTAGGTGGATGAGAAAATATCTTTTATTGTACCAACTTATGTTGGTGAGAAAGACATGCTATACCAAGCATTTTTTCTTCTGAAGAGCTCTCTGTAGCTCTAAAGCTTGTCTGTTTCACCAACAGAACTTGGTCCAATAAAAGATATTACCTCTCACCAACCTTGTCTTTCTCTGGATATTATCAGTCAGTTATAGAGGAATACAAATCTAGTTCTGCCAAATCTAATCATGCCATTAGAGGTTTTGTCATTAACTTGAGTGGCACCCAGGATTGTGTACTATGGGATTCTGGGCAAGTCATGTTACTTTCCTCTGCCTCAGTTTTCCTATCCATAAAATGGGGATAATATTTACTTTATTTTTAAAAAAATGAAAACCGCTGTATAAATGCAAAGTATTATTGTTATTCATGACTAAACAGGCACTTCAAAATCAATACAGTTTGTATGCATGTTATTGTATAGTGCTAGAAAAAGAGGTTTGTCTCTTAGTGAAAATCTAATTTACAGACACTTTCTTTGCCAATCTTTTGACCTGCTGCCGAAACCTAGTTTCTGTCTCTCCCTGTACTGAGCTTGCAAGGTAGCCTTTGTTCTTATTAGCAGGCACAGTTATTAAAACCCACCAGCTTTGAGTTATTGACAGAATACGGTTCCACTAGTACACGGAAGCCTGCTTTTTGAAAAAGCATAAACCTTTTGATTTAACTTCCATTCAATTCAACAAAGCCAGAACATGATAACTAATTGGTGAATTATACGTGGCAATGAGTGAGTTGTAGATTGTCATGAATTGTTTGTGGCTTTATTGTGGCATGTGGGATAATTAGTTATTAAGGTCAAGGAGTGGTGTAGGCAGAATGGGTTAACATTTGAACAGTCTTGTATTATTAGTGTATCCTATAATTTCTTTGACGTTTAACTTGGACAGTTCAATTGATTTCTGAAGTTGACCTTTTGCAGTAACTGTGGCCTGACATGTAACTTCTGCATTCTCCTGGTTTTTGCTTTATTCCATGTTAAAGAGATATAGTCCCTCCCCTTCCTTTGCTTAATATATATTATTTTGTTTTATTTTTACAAATTTCCTTCCTGAACACAGCACAAATGCAGAACAAAATTGTAATTCACAGTAGAGAAGTGAAAAATAAAAAGTCTAATTTGTAGAAATACAACATGAGACTTATTTGAAAAGGGAAAAGAAGTTTGATCAAGTGCTAGGAGATCATTGTGCATATAATTCTGCATTTGAAAGACATCCATTTCACTCCTGGTATTTCTGGGAAGAGAAGGAATCCAACTATCGTATTTTCAGCAAGACTTTTATTTACCATTATGTCAAGCAGGGACTGACTGATTAGATAAATAGAAATAGTCAGTCAAAGACATCTAAGAGAACTAAGAAGGAATGTTTGAAACTACTCTAAGCATCTGAGGCAATATGTGTTACTTGATGAATGGCTGGGTAGAGATAGGCGTGAACTGGAAAATGAAGAGTGTTCATTTGGAACTGGGACTTTATCGGGATTGGGGCAATTTGTGAAATTCAGATCCAGGTTCTCATTTCAAAACACTTCAACCTAAAATTCAGAGATGATCAAATCTGGGTTTTTTGGCTCAGGCTCCATATCTGAATTAGGTTTTTATGGCACAGAAACATGTAAAGTACCTGAGAAGGGGAACATTCATGGACCGTGCTGTCTAGTGGTTGGGTAAAGGGTGTTGACTTTCTCCTAGGCATTCCCCTTTCTCACACCTGGCTCACCCTTTGGTGGTCTTTCCTTCCAGCCAGGTTGTGCTTGCAAGTTCACCCCTTTTTGGGTATGTATAAAGGGTCCACAATCAGGGAAGTCTTCAGGATCAAGTGAGGGATTCAGAGCTTCCCCCTTGCGTCAGGTCTTGTGATGTGGACTCTTGTATCTTCAGTGTCCTCCGTGAATCACTTGATCATTGCCTGTTGGGTTCGCTCACTCCGAGGCACGTGGCGTTGGCCACTGTTGGTAGACAGGATACTGGGCTGGATGGACCTTTGGTCTGACCCAGTATGGCCATTCTTATGTTCTTAATTAGGTGACCTGCCGAGGGATAGGCTTCCATAGTTGTCCACTAATTAGGGGTTGGTAAGGGACCCCAGACCCACCTTCTTCTCCAGGCTCTGATCCAGGGCCTGATCCAGGGCCTGAAGCACCTTTGGGTGCTACGTGACTTTCTCCCTGGATCACTTCATACGAGCCCACTTTTCTCCCAGGTTAAACTAAAGGACTGAACATAAAAATAAAGTTTCTGACCTTCAAAAGCCACCAGTTCCTTCTTTGCAGTCCCATCTTTGTCACCAGGCCTCAGGAAGCAAGAGCTCCCTGGGTGCTCCTTCTCAGGAACTCCGAGTGCATGTCTGCGCACCTCCGCTGTCTGCCTGCCACTGAGCTACTCCACTTCCCCCTTTTAAAGCTCCTCTCTCAACTTGTGCAGATGCAGTGGGTCAGGGCTGCATGGGACCCGTCTTCTACCACGTAGGGTTTGTCTATCCCATCACAGTACCACGCAGTGTGACTGACCGGTCACGAGCTCTCTCCTTCAGACCAGCTTCTCTCCATCTTCCTTACTACATTAATCTCTTCAGCAAGGATCTTTCACCTCCTTAAACTGAACAGGTGTCCTGTGTTTTTAGCACGTCTGTATGAGATTGGAGATGTGATGGAAAATATACCCCATGTTGGAGCAAGGAGACAAGGTGAAACTAAATGTCCTGTAGGGGAGACCAGACAGATGGTCTGCTCCACCTCACAGAATTTCTGTTATCCGTCAGTTAGCTTTCTGGCCTGAAAAGGCCTGTAGATAAGACTGCTTAATTCCTTGTTTCATTTGTTTGTGATAAAGATTGACAGGCTCATGCCAGGGAACTCACTGCAAGGACCTACAGTTCAGGGAAACCTGGGTCTTTCCTGAGAAACCGGATTGAGCTGTATAGGGACAGGGCTACCATTCCTCTTTGTTCCCCCTTTATTTCACAGCCTGGTGGTGCTACAGCCCTAGGCTAGCCTTACGGAATGTCTAATTTACACCACTTGAGGATCTGGCCTAAATCTTTTGTAAGGTTCTGAGTACATCCCTGCTACAGCTGTGTAAACCCAGTAATTGTGGTAGCTAGAGCTATGGGAATAACCGACTTTTCAGTTTGCAGGCAGTTCTGAAAAACAAATTAAAATAAATGTGTTTTGACCGAAACAACCCCTCCCCCATTTTTGACAAATCAAAAGGTATGCTGGCCAGCAGCCTAGTGGTTAGTATTCTTGCTTAGA
This sequence comes from Dermatemys mawii, assembly GCA_007922305.1. Classification (NCBI taxonomy): domain Eukaryota; kingdom Metazoa; phylum Chordata; order Testudines; family Dermatemydidae; genus Dermatemys; species Dermatemys mawii. The sequence goes on along the minus strand of ML677326.1, from coordinate 17,478,856 downwards.
AGGAGGGAGATGTGGGTTAAAATCCTTGCTCCAGAGGAGGGATTTGAACTTGGGTCTCTTTCATCCAAGATGAGTGCTTGGACCAGCAGGCTAAAGATTACAGAAAGGTATTACTGCCTTCTCCAATTTTGTGAATGGTGCCTAAATCTGCTTGTGAATCTGTCCTGAAAAACTGGAATGATTCATTCTGATAAAGTCAAAACAATTCAATTTAACAATTCAGAATTTTTGATTTAGACCAAAACAATTACCCAAAATTGACTGAAATTTGCCAAATGTTTGGGTTGACCCAACTCTACATTTTTTTCGGTGCATAATATATTTTGGCCAAAAAATTTCACTCAGCTCTAGTGATAGCTTTTCTCCTGCAACGTGGAACCAAAAATTTCAGAAGAGTTCAGTATCATGGTGAATTGAATAATAATACATAGAAGAGTTTAGGAGGGAAAGCAAGTATACTGGCCAAGGGAGAGAGTTGCTTTCATCTGATGTTTGAAGAGTGATGCAGTGTTGTTGATATAGAGAAATGCAGGAAATCTGCTCCAGATGGTAGGAGCTGCAGAGGAGGAGGCTGTTGCACCAATAATGCTGAACTTGTGTGGAGGGAAAGAGAGAAGACAGATGCTAGATGAGCAGAGAGAATAGGAAGGGGATGATTAACAATCATTTAATAGTACAGTATATCAAACTGCATGCCTAAGCAGTTGAGTCACAGAAAACATAAATGAAAGTGGGGGGCTAGGAGTAGAGGATGGAAAATTCAGTTGTGTTCTTTGGAAATTCTTCTGAGTTAACTTTCTTGTTTAAGAGAAATCATACTCCATAAACCCATCCTCTATGGAATATCCTCTTATCTATATTTATTATAACAAAATTTTTCTGTTGGGATAACAGCTTTTCTCTGAGTGTTTTAGAGAGTTTTATGAACATTTATGAAACTTCACCATACTTCTAAAGGCATGTGTTATTGTTCCCATTTTACGGACCGGGAAGCTGAAGCCAAGTGTTGTCAAGGCTTAATCAAAGTCTGGCAATAAATAAGAGTCAGTTCTGGGAAGAATACTCAGGAGGGAGTGCAAAAACTTGTGAATGTTCTTTGGAAAAAGAATTTTAATACTGTTCAAAAGGTCTGCCAGGACAAATTATGGTACCCATGTTCCTCAGAGAGACAGAAAATAGTGTTATCATGTATTTGGAACATAGTCTTCATCATGCTGCTGCATCTTGTGTCTCTCTGAGAGCCTGTGCATTTCTTCATCGTGCCGCCAGTAATAAAAAGGCAGCATGAATCACGAATTCCACACTTCATGCACTGTTAGCATTTTCAAATCTATCCATGTGTCACCTTCTGTTCTCTTTGCTGCAGCTGTTCTGCTTCCCCCTGCTCATGCTGACCACACAACTGCCTCTTCTCCTGGGAGCAGAGGTGCAGCAGGATTTCTTTTTCTCTTCCAGTGCTTGGCATGGGAGCGCAGTGGCAACTAGCTGCGCTTAAATCTCTGATATTAACATTTGACAGGGCTGACAATAACCCACCTTCTGAGAACTCCCTCTGGTGTCCAGCCCCTCCATTTCCTCGGGAAGGAAAATACTGTCTGAGGCAGTCAGCTGCTGCAGTCATGCTGTCACCGCATGAATGTTCATGATCTTGTACAGGACTGTTAGTTGTCTGTAAATTTCACAGCTATATAGTCTGGTGTTCTTGTGTGTTCCTACCAGAAATACCCCTGGTGACACTTGTTTTGAGGGATGCAAAGTGGCAGCGTGCTACCTGCTTCTAGTGTGTTTATCTTCTGTATATGTATTAAAGCAAATGCTGAATCCCATTGGCCTCAGTGGGTGGAGATGGTCTTCCACACTTTTCAGTATTAGTCCTTTAGTTCTGGGACTGGAAGAGATCAGGAGTCTGGGGAATCAACATGGCATTGCCATGTGATTGAGTAGGGGGCAATGTAACTCTGTCAAAGATTCATCAAGAGGTAAAGCAGAATTTTTGTTTTTTTTTTCATTAAACCATATAACTATGTGACTCTGTAATAGTGAAACGATTATCATTTTATATGAAAAAGCCTGAGTTTCCCTCATGGAGCTTGAAACCATGTGTACTTCATTAAATCACCTCCTCTCTAAAGCAATCCTCATTTGTTTTACCTGCTAACAATGGGCAGACTTTTCTTTCTGTAGCACTAGTGTCAAGGACTCATCACCCTTCCCTGCTGTGTGATCTGCTTAATCTCCATGGTCCCAAAACACTTCCTGTGTTGATACTGAGCTTGAGTCTTCTACAAGGCAGCATGTATTAGTCTATCTCCAAATGGTTAAATGGGCTCCTAAACCCCAACAACTCTCTCTCTCTCTCTCTTTCTTTTTTTCCTTTGTGTTAATGTTTTTGCAACCTCCATTATCTATTCCCAATCCTTTCAATGTTCTTGCTGTCTTTGTACTACGGTACCTGTTTTCTTTCCACCCCTCATATCCTATTTCTCTTGACTTTCCCCTTTTTATACACCTCTCAGATTCTGGAGCTGGGTAAGCCATTTTTGTTCATGTTTACAATATTTTAAAAAATGAAATGGTTATTTTTAGATGCGTGTAGCTAAGCAATTCTGTCTTGGGTTTCTGCTCAGAACTAGGATTCAGGGCCATGGTACAAGTGGTGACTGAATTATGATTTCACAAAAGCGGTCTCTACAATGGGGCAATCTGGTGACTAACTCAGATAATTGTTAGTCAGGAGACCTGGCATCTATTTCTATGACCTTATGCAAGCCTGAATCTCTTTGAAGCCTGATTTTCCACTGCCTTGTATACTGTATAGCCCATTTATAGTTGTGCAAAATGGACACAAATATATTATTCTATTTGATAGCATTTTACACCTACCCTGATGTCAAATTATACAAGATGCAAAACAGTGTAGAATGAGCTGCATCTGTGTCTCAGTTTCCTCATCTGTGATCCTTGTATAAATGCTGAGTATTGTTCTGATTCGGTTTTAAGAGAGCTGAATATTTATAATGCATTTCTGTACGTAGACCCATTCCTATAGTAACTGAGCACCACTCTAGTATCAGGAGCATAATAAAAATAATTATGTTGTAAATATGCTTCCCTTTTCTTAAATTTAATTAGTATTTACATCACACTGCCTGTTCAGAATATGAGATTATCCTCACTTCACCCCTTTGTGGTAAGTAGACCTGGAAATATTTTTATTTTCATATGGCAGATGAGGAAATTGACAAAGAAGCTAAATGGCTTGTCCTGAATGGAACATGGTGCATCTATAGAACAACTGCTTGGACCAGAATTCAAGGAGGACTGACTTCCATCCAGTGTGCTAAATCCTCCAGCCCAGATTGTCTCTCTGGACATTTAAATGGAATTCAAATTTTAATTAAAATGCAAGTTCAGTTTTCCCATTCTTTTACAAAATACACTAAATCGACATGAGTTATTGTGATGTGGGCTGGCTAGAGAAATGCCCACCAGGTAGTACTGGGGAGTTCTAGAGTGTTTATCTTGCCAAAAGCTAAAGATTTGCTAGTTGCACAAAGGGCTATGCTTCCTATCTAACTATGACTACCGTCATCAGAACTGGATCTTTGGGAATAGAGCAAACATTTTACATGTCAATTTAATACATTGCATGCGTTGGTGTGTTTGTTTATTTAATGCTAACACATGATAGATTCATTTAAATCTGCTACATCTGTGGAACTAAAGCTTTTCGCATTACGTTAGTTGGATTTTACCTAGCTGTTTTAAGTCCATTTCCTTTTGGTGCTCACCGTTTCTGCATTACGTAGGAGAGGTATGAACAAACCACTGCACCTTTGATTGACGGTTAGATTTTTACCACCCTGACTCCTACTTCATAGCACCTTCTCTCAGATTGGTCCCACTGAACACAAGGGACCAGAACTTCATTTGGTATAAATTAGCCCTGTTCCATTGAAGTCAATGGATCTATGCTGACTTACACCATTTGAGGATTTGGCCAAATTATGATATTCATGCACTAAGGCACTATGCAGTGAGAGAGAAGGTAACAAAATATGGCCTAGATTAATGTGCATAGACTCTCGATTGTAAAGACTGCCACTGTGTTTCAGTTGCAAGGAAGGGTTTGAGGGGTGTCTCCTTGTTCCTTGATCCTGCGAGCTGAACAATTTGGGAAAAGGTACAAGTTTTCCCTTTATTCTTATTGAAAATTATGTTTTATTTCTTTCCTCATCAATCTGTGGGAAGCCTGGTTCTGAAACTGAATGCCAGTGAGAATGGCATCAAGTTCCACAATGCAACCTATGATGTCATTAAATACAGTATAATACCATATTAGAAATACATTGTATTTATCTGTTGCCCTCTATCAGAAGATGGCAAATCATTATACTCACATTAATGAATTAACGTATCTTCATCGCAGCCCTGGCATGTAGGAATAATTAATATTATTATTCTCATTTTACAGATATGGAAACTGAGGCATAGAAAGATTAAGTGACTTGTTCAAAGAAATATGTGGGAGAGATGTGAACAGAATCCAGGTTTCTTAATGCCCTGTTCTGAATCTTAATCACAAGCCCATATTTCCTCCTCCCCAAGGAAAGCAATAGATAGAGAGAAACATTGTATTTAACCTAACAGTCCAAAAGGGATTACTGACTCAAGGAAGGACCCACTGATATCACAGATACTCCTAGGTGGCAAAAATGATAGACAGCCTTATATCAGGATCAGTAAATTTTGTAGTATGGTTACTGTTTCTGGAATTTGAACAGTATACAGATGTCGGTAAACATAAATGTTTTTAAAGATAACATACACAGGTTATGAATAAGATTCATTAATATTTATATGGGAAGTTACCTATGCTAATCATAAAATTAAAAAATATGAAAAATTGTTGGTTAACATTTACAGAGTGAGGAAACAGACACAAAGAGCCATGCTTTAAACAGCACCTAGAAAACTCCCTCATCAGGAAGTTCCAACATTTATTAAGCTCCCCATTGCAACACATTCTAGTTCTCTTTGGTAACTTTGGAGGATCAGGAACACTCTAGTCCCTCAAACATTTACTTGCTCTAGCCCATTTTTTTTAAAAAAGATATTTGGAATAGTGGGAGGATATAAAGCAGGGAAGTTGGCACCACATCCTTTGGCCGGCGCCACTTCCTGCAGCCCCCTTTGACCTGGAACGACCAATCGTGGCCAGTGGGAGCCATGATTGGCTGATCCTGCAGATGTGGCACGTAAACAAACCAGCCCAATCCGACCCGACCCGACAGGGGGCTTAGTCTGGTGGGCTGCGTGCCAAAGGTTGCTGATCTCTGGTATAAAGTGTCCAAATCTTTGAGCTATGTATGGTTCCCTCAGATGTACCGCAACATTTTGGACTTGTCTAATATTTATTTAGCAGTGACTTTGTTTCATAGTTTTAAAGCACTCTGGATTATTAATTTATCTCGCCAGGAGAGCCTTCAGTTCATTAATAGAAATGTTTTATTTATTTATTTATTTTGCCAACAGACCAGTTCATTATATTGATGCTCACAGACTATGTTTGTGCAGCACTCTGTTTCTTGTACATGTAGTGATCTATGGTTTGGATAATTACTGGTTGTTTATCTTTTCTTGAACATTTGGATAGCACATACTGTTTGTTTTTTCCCTTTTTCTTCACTTCCTATGGATAGACTAATGCAGCCTGCCAGCAGCTGAGAGAATAGTATTTGTTATTCAAGGATACTACTGGGTTACCTGCCACTGCATTTAAATGAGGCTTACAGTGTAAGGCTGGTTTATCTCCCAGCCCACTCCTCTCTGGTTCTGTGAAGATTCATGGGACTTGAACCTGGGATAGAAGGCTACACTTCCATGCTGCTACCACGCAGCCAGGGCAGAGCCACCCCTGGTCAACGCACCATACGTTCAGGGAGACCAGTCATTTCAGGAAGTGCCATCCATGTTAGAGAAGACTGGCAGCTTCTCACATGACCGCTGGTGTGTCCAGACCTATTATTTATGCCTGGAGGGAGTACCAGAAACTTGTCTGTGCAACAGGGAAGATCACTGACCTGCTGCTGAGATAAACCCTTCCTTCTTTCTGCCTCCTTGCCCTGCCCTTTGGTTCCTAGCTATTGACTCTGGTTTGACCAGAGGAGGGTGCAAGGGGGAAGCAATTAAGGACCTGGACCGCCCATAATTGGCGGGGGACACAGAACTCCTTTGGCCCTGGCACCTCGACGAGGGGCACAGACGTCTGGTGGGGAGAGCGAACTTCTCCAATCCCAAGACTGCAGTGGGGAGAGTGTTCAGTGCCCCTTGCCAGGGCCCTGGGGCTGAAGGAGTTTGTTCTCCCCAGCCCCGCCATAATAATACTCTGGTGCTCACCCAAGAGCAGTAAAATTTAAATTCCTGAGGTTTGATTCTTGACTATGGTTCAGCCCTAATCTCTTGTCCCCGTTTATTGGCCTTGGCCTGATACTTGGCTCCAGCTTTCAGCTGCCAACTTTGGTTAAACCTACTTTCAGATTGCACAAAACCTAACACACTTGCCCCACACCTTCTCCGAGGCCCTGCGCCTGCTCCCTCCCTCTGTCACTCACTCTATGCCACCCTCACTCACTTTCAGTGGGCTGGGGTAGGAGGTTGGGGTGCGGGAGTGAGGGCTCTCACTGGGGGTTCAGGCTTTAGGGTGGGGCCAGAAATAAGGGGTTCATGGTGTGGAAGAGGGCTCAGGGCTGAAGCGGAGGGTTGGAGTGTAGGAGGGGGTACGGACTCTGGCCAGGAGTGCAGGCTCTCAAGTGGGGCCGGGGATGAGGAGTTGTGGTGCGGGAGGGGGCTCAGGGCTGGGAGAGGGGATTGGGGTGGGGAAGGGGGTTTGGGATGTAGGCTCCAGCCGCATGGTGCTTTCCTCAAGCAGCTCCTGGAAGCAGCCAGCATGTCCAGCTCCTGGGCGGAGAGGCCAGGGGACTCTATGTGCTGCCTGCGCCCACAGTGCCACCCCCACAGCTCCCATTGGCCACGGTTCCCAGCCAATGGGAGCTGTGGAGCCAGTGCTTGGTCCTAGGGCAGTACGCAGAGCCCCTCTGGCCACCCCTATGCGTAGGAGCTGGACTTGCCGGGTGCTTCTGGGAGCCAGATGGAACCAGAGAAGGCATGGATCCTGCCTTAGCCCCGCTGTGCCACTGACTAAATTTTTGGTGGCCCAGTCAGCATGGCTGACCAAAGCACCCGGGGTCCGTTTTTGACCCGGTGTTCAGGGCAAAAACCGGATTCCTTGGCAACCCTAGCTCAACCCCTCAGGCCCAACAGCCCACACTCCACTTCCTGTTGGGTTTCTCCACAAAGAAACGTGAACAGTTTTGCTCCAAATGTTCATGTTAGAAAAAGAGATTATTAAACTGCTCAGCGCCTGTGTCACTGATAAATAAATGGCCAGATCATGATTTACCAAACACCACGATGTGACTCAGAGGCAGAACCCTGGAGTCCTACTTCCTCCCTTACCCACAGATTAATTTGCATTCTTCATCTAATGTAATTATCCATAGCAAGCATTGAGACTGTAAATCTGCTCTTGGGGCTGTCAGTAATGGCTCAAGGGGAGCATTTCAACAAGAATCTAAAATAGGCTCAGCTTGAGTGAACACCCATTTTTTAAACAGATCAAAATGGAAAAATAAACAAATGACAGCAAGGAAAATGGAGAATTAATTGCCATGTGGTTCTAGCTCCACTCTGCAAGCAGGTGGTGATGATAATGTTAGTATTATTCTTTTGGGAAACCTAAGGCAAAAAGAGTTTTTGCTCTTTGATCTGAAAGTGGTGATATTTTGGGTCATTTTGATTGCCGAGTAAGGACGTTCCATAGTTGTACAACGGTCAGCAAGAAAGCTCTGAATCTAGCTCTCACAACTTTGTTATCCTACACAGCTCTTCAGGAGCACAGAGATTTGGAGAGTGTTGCAGATTAACACCTTGCTCTTGAACTGGATCTGATGATCATCCACCTAGTGGAGTTGTTAAGCAGTGTACAGTGCTACATTCTGGACTTTCATTGGCGTTTGTGTGTTGAGTTCCAGGTATAAAACATTGCAATAATAAAGTCTGGATGTCCTGGACTGCTGTAGTCTGGCTTGTCTGTTAGTAATGATGGCAACCTTTTAGCCAGTGTAAGTTCAGGGAAGTGTTTCTAATGGTTATGACTATTTGGGTCTAGTTTTGGTCCTGAAGCATCTAGAGAAAATGCACTGCTTTGATGATATGCACACAGATTCTCTTTATGAAGGGAGATGCTGTAGCACCATCTTTTTTCTTCGAAGTCCTATATGAATTCAGTTCTTTTCTTTCAAAACTTCCAGGGTATGAATTCCCTTAGCATTTTGATGATAGAGGATGATAGATGCCTTAGAAATACCTAAAACAGGAAATTAGATGATAGTTGCTGAGGTATTCATAGTCCCTCATGGTCCTCTATACATCAGACTAATTCAGGGTTCTATTTAGAGGGGCTATGATCCAAACTAATTTCTCTCCACACCAGAATAAGAGTATGTATCATGGGAAGCAGAACTGTCTAGCAGTTAGGGTTGGCAACTGGAAGTCAGGACTCCTGGGTTCTGTACCAGCTTTGCCACCAGCTCACTGTGTGATCTTTGACATTCTCCTTAACCTCTCCGAGTCTCATCTGAAAATGGGTATAATATCTCACCAAGGTGTTAGGAGAAGTAATGGGCGTTTGTAAAATATTTTTGAACTACTGTATGCTGTAGGTTTTATTATTTATCTAAAGTAACTGTTGCTCTGTAAAATTTTCAGATTATTTCATATAGGAGTTCAGATGGGAATCAGATGGGAACAACTACTTACCAAACATAACTGCTAAAAACAAGTTCACTTAACTTACCTTGATTGTAACAGTCTGGCCATATATTCCCTTATGATGAATATAGTACAGCTAGTATCTATTTGTAGAGCCCTCACTCATTTTCAAAATTCTTTGGTAAACAAATTAGTTATTAGTGACATTGACCCATTAGATGAAGAGTGGCAATTTGTTATCTGAAGTAACAGGGCAGCATATGTTTCACTCAACTATGACTGATAGTCTAGAGGCTTGCAAAATATGTTTTTGCATTCGGGGAATATAAACATCAACCTCTTACATCTCAGGAGGTGTTAAAACCACGTCTTATGAGTCAAGCTGTAGTCAAATTAATTTAGTCAAGTAAGAGCAAGCAGAATATTCAAAGTATTGTCAGTTCTGTCTCGCCGCCTATTTTTCTTTTTTCATTACAGAAAATTTGTCATGATTTCTGTGAAGATTTCTTGAACCTCCCTGAGTGGGGAGGTGCACTAAGCCACTAAAGTCTCTCTTACTCAAGTATCTTCAAAAATTAACTCCACAAGTCTTAATTTATGTTCTGCCTCGGCTCTCATAACTTGCAAACAGTTACTGATTTATTTACTTAAACTCTGATGGTGGGGGGATACATGAGACCTTTCTTTATTCTGAAGGGAAATCAGTGCAAGATTGTCAATTTTTTTGGATGATGGCTTGCCTGCCAGACCAAAAACCCGAATTTGCGAGTTCTGCAGATCCTCCATGGAGTGTGTGTCCAATTATGGAGTATGGAGTGTGTGTCCAGTTATGAAAGCCATTTAGTTTACATAAGAACACAAGAATGGTATGATGGGATGTTCACCCCCACAGTAGCCTGGAAAGGGATAATGAGACTTAGAAGGGACTAATTAACCAGATAGTCCATCTCTGAGGGGAATTAAGTGGCCTACGCAATCCCTGATGGAACCCAGATGAGATGTAATAGGCAGGCTATAATAAAGCCAGGAAGCTGGCAGCAGAAAAAGCCTGGGAGGTAGAGATGGAGGAGTCTCTGATTCCAAATGAAGTCACTCTGTAAACTAAAGAAGAGTCTATTGCAGAGAGAGAATGGGTAAAAAGTAGGGCTGAAAAGAGAAGACGCCGAATCAGATGACGATACGACCAAAAAATAAATAAATAGCAAAATAAACCAAAATGTTGTTGTTGTTAAATCTCTAGTCAAAGAAGTAAGATTAGTGATGTTAACTCTGTGAAAGTAGCAGACTGGATTTCAAAAAAAAAAAAGAAAAAGGAGATATTGTAAGAGCAAAGGGGACATGGGATGGTCGTCTTTTAGCTGAACGTAAAAACAAAGAGCAAGCTGATAAACTGCTAAAACCTAAAATGCTAGGGAAAGTTATAAGGTGCCAGCTACCAAAGTATTTGTCTGAAATATAATGCCATTAGAGCTGACCAATGATGAGATAATCCAAAAGCATAAGAGAAGATAAAGTGTTAGCAAGTAAGCAACTAATTAGTAAACGAGGAGGAGTAAGCATGCTGTCAACAGAGGTCCCGATTACATTTGAGGCAGAGACTCCACCTGAGAAAGTAACAATAGGGTTTCAGATATTCAGAACCCAATGTAGTAACTGTGGTGGTAATTACAATCCAGCATATAGAGGGTGTATTGCGGCAAGACAAGCTAAAGGGATACAAAAGACAAAAATTATTAAAAACTTATTTTATGCAGAAGCTGTAAGGAGACTTTCACAGCATCAGAGAAGGAAGAAGCAACAGCACAGGAAAAGGGGAATTGCAGACACACCCTCAATCTATAAAAATATAAATACTGAAGAAGGAACAGGCAATCATATACTAGTAATGAAAAGGGTTTATTGCATTTATGGTAGAAGTGATCAATTGTACATCACAAACTGGGAAAAAATCAGAAAAAGAAAATTATAGAAAGGGAAATATTTGTATATTAACAACTTGTCAGTGGACCATGTTCATGAAATTTTGAATGAAGTTAGTGTTTAAATATGACTAGAATGGGAAATCTCAATATTTTGTCAGAATGCACACATTCTGATAGCACACGTTCAAGTCTGAGGGTAACTTTGGGATTATTTAATACTATATTGGAAAATGGAGTACCAGTAGGGTGGAAACATGCAGTAGTAATTCCAATATGAAAACAAGCAAACTGTCCACAAAAGTGGATGCTTGTAGGCAGTTGCCCTCATGCCTCTCTGGGTAAAATTATGGAGAGAATGGTGGATGGAAGGTTGGTTGCTTATTTGGAAAACAATGGCATTATAGAGAAGGCGCAGAGTGGTTTTAGGAGGAGAAGATGCACTGTTGATCATGTTGCTAAATTAGAAACGGAAGTACAAAAAAGTGTGAGGCACATGGATTTCATGATAGCTGTCTTTCCAGATAATGAAAAGGCATATGATTTACTATGGATGGAAGGCTTATTGTTCAAAGTATGTGCACTAGGGATAAGGGAAAGAATATAAGCATTGACTTTTTATGTAGAAGGCCCATGCAGATCAGAATTGAGAAAGTTATGTTGAATATGTACAATATTAAAAATGGTACACCACAAGAAAGTGTTATCCAGTCAACCTTATTTAATAATTTGATAAATGATCTTCCAGAATAAATAGGTGCTTGGGTAAATGTCACTCTACTCGCGCATGATCGTGCTCTGTAGGTTGGGAGTAGGAATAATGAGGTGGCAGAAAAGTGAATCAACAAAGCTTTAACGAAAGACCTCTGACCAGGAAAATGTGTGGGGTTCCAAGTTCTCCATTGCTAAAACCAAAGGATTGATCTTTATAAAAAGGAAAGTCACAAAGGAATGTATGGAGAACAAATAGATGTAGTTAAAAGATTCATGTTCTTAAGGGTAATATCTGGTACTAAATTATGTTGGAAAGATCATATAAACTATTATAAGGATAAATGTACACATAGGATTAACCAGCTTAAAAGTCTTGCTGGGACTAAGTGGGGGGCCAATAAGAAAACACCGCTGATGGTAATACAGACCCTCAATCAGACCAGTTATTGACTATGGCTGCCAAGCCTTTGGGTGAGCATCAAAATCAGAACTTAAAAAATTAATTTTAATACAAGCTCGGGCTCTGTGAATTGTGTGTGGTGCATTTTATTACAAGATCTATATGTGCTACAGATAGCTTCTAGTGAAATGTCAGTTGCACAAATGAAACTACTTAACCTAAATTTCAGGGACAAAGTTAATGAGAACTGAAATAATGAAAGTATCAAACAAATTTAGAAAAATTGCTGGAAATTTGATAGGCAAACTATAGCACATGATGTTAGAACTCCACATGCTGTACCAGTAAGTGTGGATTCTGGAACAGAAAGGCAAGGAGAAACTGAACAAAGTCAAAACTTTCACTCATAGAAAAATTAGTTATGGATGGAAAGTCACGTGTCCAAACATGGATTTAAATATATTTTATAAACCTAAGGGTAAAAAGAGAAGTAGGTATTAAAAATGAAGTATATAAAATGAAGTAATAGATGAAAAATGGAGTCTCCGGGAAATGGCAGCAAGATATGACATTGCAGACTTTGACTGCTCATTAGAGGGTCCCTGAGCTGGAATCCAGAGTAGAGGGCAGGCCTGGGTTCCCCCAGCAGACACGGGGGAAGTGGCACAGTCAGGGCAGTGGATTTGAAGACTGCCTGGGACAGTTCAGCCTGCAGGACTTTGATAGCTTGGAATGGGGAAAACTCATAGTGACCTGGCCATAGGCTAATTCATGAAAAGAGTGCACCCTGAATAGAGAGAGAGAGAGAGAGAGAGAGCAAGGCTGCGGGGAACATGAACGAATGGCGGAAGGGGCATCAGATCTGGAAGAAGCTAATCCCTGGCGAAGTCAGGAGGAGGCACCCAAGTGGTGAGTGTATCCTGTGACAAATGCTCATAGTGTTTCAAACCTATGGTCCATTTAGCCCAGTATTCAGACAGTGACCAGTGCCAAATGCTATAGAGATAATGAATGGAACCGGGCAATTTCAAGTGATCCAGCCCTGTTGTTCAGGTTCTGGTAGATGGAGGTTTAAGGACACCTGTGGCATGGGGTTGTTGCATCCTATGTTGATATGACATGCCAGAGAGAAATCTAGACTAATGAGTAGATGTGTCACTCCTGCCCTCTAACCTGGGGTTCCCTTTACAATGCTTTGCTGCTGCAGCCTCCAGCCTGAACTGCTCACAGCACCTCTGGCAGCACGTCTCTGCAGCCCCTGGGAGAGGGGGAGCAGAGAGCTCCATGTGCTGGCCTTGCCTGTGGATACCTCCCCTGAAGCTCCCATTGGCTGGGAATGGAGAACCACGGCCAATAGGAGCTTCGGGGGAGGGAACCACAAGCGCACGGAGCCCAGCTCACTCCCAGCTATGCCTGTGTGCATGCTACACTCAGCCTGCCTCGCCTTGGCTCTTACCATCCTTGGTTATATTGCAGAGTAACCCCACACCACCCCGGTCTTAGATTTTCCTCCAGCCATGTATGTCTTGGACTGTCCAGCCTTCCCCAGGACAATACAAGTTTATATAAAGTCTGTTATTTCTTTAACAGAAATAATAGGCACGTAACTTGCCATCCCAAATAGAGTTTCCCAAACACTTCCATTTAAACACACCAGATTAGGTAAAACAATAAAACAAGTTTATTTAACCACCAAGAGATTTGAAGTGAGTACAAATAATGAGGCATAAAGGTCAGAAAAAACTACAAGAAAAATAAAGATAAAGCACAGCTGGTGTCTAACTTAGCAAACAATTCTAAATTCAAAGCAAAGTTTTCTCACCCCGTGCTTTCAGCAGTCTGACTGACCAAACTTCTTAGGTCAGGACCCCTGCTCCTAGAATCCAGCAAATGCTTCCTTTGTGGCGTCAAGTGCCCTCAATGCAATGGGCAGGGAGAGAGAAAGGGGTGCCTTGTAGTGTTTGCCCCTTTTTTACAGTGTCAGTCCCCCTCTTGAAAAACATTTTCAGCTGAGATTCAGGAGACAAAGAGTCTATGTGGAAGGGTGTTCTGAGCTGGTTTCTTCCCGCTTCTTTGAACTTCCTTTGTCCCCCATTCCTACTTAATGACTCTGTTTAATGCTGACATACAAATTAAGCAGAACACATATTCCTTTGTTTAGGACATAGGCGTGCGTAAGGGATATGCTGGGTGTGCCCAGGTGCACCCTAATGCAGGGGTGGGCAAACTACGGCCCGCAGCCTGGATCCAGCCCGTCAGGGCTCTGGATCTGGCCCACGGATTTGCCACCTCCGTGGTGCTGTGGCCCGCTCAGCTCTGGGAAGCGGCTGGCAGCACGTCTCTGTAGCCCCTGGGGGAGGGGGAGCAGAGAGCTCCGTGTGCTGTTCTGGCCTGTGGATACCTCCCCTGCAGCTCCCAGTGGCTGGAAACGGAGAACCACGGCCAATAGGAGCTTCGGGGGAGGGAACCACAAGCGCACGGAGCCCTCTGCTCCCCCTCCCCCAGGGCCAGCAGAGTTGGGGTGCTGGCTGCTTCCCGAAGCGAAGCGAGCTGGGGCTAAGGCCAGGGCAGGCAGGTAGGGAGCACCCCAGCTCCCTGCCCTGAGCCCCCTGCCACAGCCCTCTGCATCCCAGCTCCCTGCCCTGAGCATACCCCTTACACACCCCATGCCCCTTCTGCAGCCCAGCCTCCTGCCCTGACCCTCCTGCCGCACTCTATGCCCCAACCCCCTGCCATGAGCCCCTGCCACATCCTGTGCCCCTCCTGCACCCCAACCCCCTGCCCTGAGCCCCCTGCCGCACCCTGTGCCCCAACCTCCTGCCTTGAGCCCCCTGCCACACCTTGCACCGCTCCCTGCACCCATGCCCTGAGCCCTCTCCTACACTGTGCACCCCAATCCCCTTCCCAGAGCCCCCTCGTACATCCCATGCCCCTCCCATGCCCCAACCCTTTGCCCTGAGAGCCTTCTTACATACCGCATCCCTCCCATACCCCGCACTCCCTCCCATACCCCTACCCTCTGCCTCAGCCTTACCGTCATGGCCCAGCAAGCAATTTCCCTACCCTGATGTGGCCCTCAGGCCAGAAAGTTTGCCCACCCCTGCCCTAATGTCTCCAAAAAAAAAGGTGGCTTTGTATTTTAATTTAATCGCATGATACGCTCTTTTAGTTTTAAAGTATGAATTGTTGTATTATGCAATAAGCACCAAATTAAATAAAATAAAAATAAATAAAAAATAAAATTCCTTGGGTGCACACCCTAATGAAATGTGCTGCACACACCTATGGTTTAGGACAGGCCTGTTTGCCAACTTCTGCTTGGGCAAGACTGTGGTTTGGAACATGTTTTAATAATATGATACAGGGAAATCTGATCACATTCAGTGTTGCCACACATTTTTATCAGAACAATACTGACCAACAAATTATGAGTTTTCAAATGACACCTTACAAAACATATTTGTACAATGATTATTACAATAGTGTGTAGGTTGTTGACACAGGGATACATTCTGTCATTGTCCGCTAATAGCTGTTGCTGGATCTCTCCTTCATGAATACTAGTTATAATTGTACCTGCTGTGTATCAGAACTTCCATTTTGTTCAGAAAACATATTATAGTTGGGAAGCTGAAACAGGGCAATCAACTGTGAATAGCCTTACCCTGGGGAGAACAATGTGGGGAAAGCTATTCACAATCCTCTATGCCCAGCAGCCCATATTGGGATTGTAGAAGGGAAAATCTCAGAGTAAGAAGAGAAGCAGGAAAAGGTGTCCGAGACTAGTTTTAAAGTGACATGCTGCCTAGCCAGGGCAGACACTGCAGTGCCAGAACTAGAGACTGCTGCAAAAGGAGTCAGGGAAGGAGACACCAACCCTCCCTTAATGACTTAATTCAAATCCAGAGAGTACTCAAAGGGGAGGAAACCCGACTAAAGGGTATTGCGTTCAGGAGTTCGTTTTGCCTACAGCTATAATATTCTGTAGTGATTATGAGTGAAGTGTGAATGTATTTAATATGTTCCTTTGCAAAGCCTGAGTTTTTCACTTTAACTTTCACGTGGCCCGAAGATTATAAAGCAGAGTGCCCATAGGGGCGGAGCTCTGGGAGAAGAATACACATGTGATTGGGGAGGATTTGGGGAGAGGAGGGTTCAGCACTGGTCTAGGGGGGTTTATGGTAGGTGAATTGCAGTATCCCATACCCCAAAGAAGGGGACCAGAGTATGCATCTGTGGAATGTGCTGTAGAAGCCCAGAGTTTGAGAAAGTGACTGGATTGTGCTCAGATCCAGCTTGCTTGGACGCATGTGAGATCCAAAGGATTGGTCCAATATAGAGACTGGTGACTGTCCATTGGGGGGACTCAACCTGGTGCTTCAGTCAACTGAGAAGCATTATAACAGGTCTAGCAGCCAACCTCACTTGCAGCAAATAGAGCAGAGGTTCTCAAACTGGGTCTCGGGACCCCTGAGGGGGTTGCAAGGTTATTACATGTGGGGTGGGGGGTGTCGCAATCTGTCAGTCTCCACCCCAAACACTGCTGCTGTTAAGTATATAAGAAAGTGTTTTTAATGTATGGGAGGAGGAGGGGTCGCATACAGAGGCTTGCTATGTGAAAGGGGTTTCCAGTGCAAAAGTTTGAGAACTAGTGAAATAGAGCATTCCACGTTCTGAAATAATTAACAGCTTCAGTGTTGTAGCATGTTCACTGGACTCATTGATTGGTATCACATTGCTATGCAAGTTGAATATGCTTAAGATATCATTTAACAGCAGTTGCCTCCATTACAAGTGGTTTGAAAGATCACTTTATAGTTTGACTTAAAAAAATAATTCCACTTATGCTTTGGTGGTCCTCAGTCAGAACTGCTGTATTTAGTTTCCTTACTCTGTCCTTTGGATTTTTAGCTGAAAAAGTAGTAGACGAATGGGAAGAAAGGTTACTTGCTTCGGAAGTGAGTCTTTTCCCTTTCTGGTAATTCTTCTTCAGTTCAGAATTCTCCTTCTCATGGAAGTTATATTTAGAATAGAATACAAAGAAATTCAGAAAATCTCACTCATCTTCTATCTCTTTTTAATTCCAGTGAAAATGGGAAACAAAACACACTAGAAAGAACAGGCTTTTTATGTTTTTTACAGATATTGGAAAAATAAAATGAATTAATATATACATGGCCAATGCACTTAGCCAAACCAAAATTGGTTATAACTGAACCATATCCGCTACATACTGGGGAAACTGTGCTGTACTCTTTCAGGTGATACCCTAAGCAGAGATCCCATGCTTTGTGAACACGTCTCATGTTTTGTATATCACATATAATTAAGATTCAGATTTTGTCACAGATCTCTTTAGGAAAAATCACGGACAGATGTGGGGCAATAAAGAAAAAATCACAGAAACCTGTGACCTGCCTATGATTTTTATTAAAAATATCCCTGATAGAAAGGGGAGGGAGAAGGGTCCACCACCCACAGCAGCTGGAGTCTCTTCTCCCCCACCCCCGCCCATGGCGGGGCTGCTGCAGAGGGGCCCCCATCCCCTGCCATGGCTGAGCGGCTGTGGGGAGGCCCCTGCTGAGTAGTTGGGTGGCTGTGAGGAGTCCCACACCGGGGCTGAGTGGCTGTGGAGTCCCCTTGCCATGATGGAGGATTGCGGGGGGTCCTCCCATCACCGCTCGCTGCTGGGAAGCTGCTGGAGGCCCTGCCACCCATGGGGAATGGGAGCTCTGAGGGTCCTCTCACTGCCTGTGGTGGCTGGAGCTCTGTGGGGTTCCCTGCCACCCTCAGCAGCTGGGAGCTGCAGGTTCCCACTGTCGGGGGCTAGGAGCTGCGGAGTCCACCTGCTGCCCAGAGGCTAGGAACTAGTGGCGGAGAGCTGTCTGGCCTGCCAGCTGACAGTTCCAGCCCTGGGGCACAAAATGTCATAGAGGTCTCTGGAACACAGATTCCAGATTTTAGCAGGGGGACATTTAGCAAAGTGCTATGCGGAACACAAACTAGTTTTACCAAGCTATGCTTGCTTTATTCACACTTCATCAGCCACCCAGAGCCTACAGCCTTTTTCTGCCACGAGAAGTGTAACATTTTGAACAGTTTCTTTATTATTCAGTGTACTGTGAATATCTTTATCTGATTATGTAATTGTGGAGCACAGTATAACCAGAGATGTACAATATGCAATACAAGTATGATAAAAAATGTCACCAGAGTTCATCCTTGATTAAGAATTTATTTCATTCTGCTCTTAACAAGGGTTGACTGGATCATGGGCCATTGCATTTAGGAGGCTGTATGTGAGAACTGTTGATTTTTCATTCTCCTCCATTGATTTTCAGCATGCAGAGAGCACTTGTTCTCTAATGGCTCTCTCTGTTAGTATTTGCTTGCAAATTGAAGTCAAAGATAAATGGCTTTCAGGATAATACCTCTCAAAGGTCTCTCACTTGAGGGCTGGTGGTTGTTAGCAAAGCTGTGGTGGGATTAGAAAAATTCTGTGTCAAATATAAAGAGCATTTCCTGAGTCTCTAAATGCAGAACAAAAATGGTTTATTTCTTGGCCGGATGTTGTGACAACCTCCAGCTGACTGATAATTCATTACAAAGAATGGTCCAATTTGCCCACATTTCCCTATAAAAGTGAAATGCCCTACACTTAATGGATGTTCAAATATTTTTCCCCTGCACTGTTTTTCCTCAGTGCACCATTGATTTATAAGTAAAGAAGGAGAAAAATATTTACATTATTATGACTTTCTTCACGTTTGTATTAGAACACAGCAGCACTGTGCATTTGCTAAGACTGAACGTTTTCTCCTGTCTAATAGAAAACAACACTTTGAGAAGGCTACAAATTTATTTTTGGAAATTCGTGCCAATTCGTGAATGAGGCTCACATGTAAAGGCAATCCTATGTTATGTTTGGATATTTCAGGTTTGGCTGCATGCAGTCACTTGGACATACCACAACACTACAGAATACTATTAGCTTTTGTGCCCTTAACTGCTAATTAAGAGCCCACTTTGTTACTCTTTATTCGCTTCTTACTGAGGTTAGATTTTCCCATCTGGGAATTATAGATGTGTATCTAGGTCCAAATACTCTGAGACTTCTGAGAATGAGAAAACTGGACTAGGCATGTCATGTATTTTTGTACGGAACGTGTGTGGACTGTAATATACACTTTCATAGTAGTTCTATATAGGCTAATATGCGCCACAGAAATCTAATATGGGTGAAACATATGTTACTTGCACAGTATTTACCTCTAAATGACTTAATTATTTTCCCAACATAGTGGGGAACTTCAACCAGGGGAAGTTTGAGCTGAGGAATGACTGCTGAATAGGATCCTATTGTAAATCCTGCTGTGCCTTACACCTTGATCTCTTTATATGTCCTGTGATTTGTGTTTCTACAGATCGTATAATTGATGTACTGTGTTTTTACAAAAGCCTTCAACAGCAGCAACTCAAGATTTCTCTGAAGAAATGGAAATTGAAATACTTCCACTTCTTCTTTAGTTCCCCCCCTAAAAGAGGCAACATAACCTGTTGCAAACAGAGTGTAAATTATTTTGCTCTTCATATCATTCCTTGCGTGTAACATACCACACCTGTTTCTTTGAAGGATTCTGTAAAAGTGTCTCATTCTAGTTTTGTGGAAGATATCAAATCAAAATATTCTTGGTGAAATTTCTGACTGTTGACTTGTGGAAAAAATAAGGGGAAGTCTTCAACCGATGGTCTGTATGTGTATTCCACTTGAGGTGTGCATGCAATCCATTCTCTGAGACCAGAAGATTTTTCAGTAGCAGTGTCCACTGGTACACCCTGTGCCCTTTCTCTCCTCATGCTCCAAAAGGAAGCTATATGGGGCAGTGAAGACCAACTGCTTTTCTATTTCCTTTCTATCATCTGTGGTCTAAGACAGAACTTCTTCAGTGTCCGCAGCTTTAGCTTGTGTTCTTTGTCTAGTGTAAATAGGTCCGTTTTGCAAAAGGTTTATTTTAGTGTTAGGAGTAGTTTTAAAAAGCCTTTAGTGATCTAGTCTTGCCTGAATTTGTCAACAAGCTGCCTCAGAAGCACATAGTTCAGTTGAAAGCAGTCACTGAAGAAGGGAAATTGCTGGCCAGGTTTTCTCTCCAGGGTTTGGTAGATGCAGCAGACACAGCGTTCTGCTCTGTGGCAACATGAAATTGTTACAAATCTTCAAATACTCCAGCACCACCAAAAAAAATTTCATTTAATCTTACCATAGACAATGGACCACTCCTCACCACTTGTACCCTTTCTATGAGCCTCCAAGAAAATGTCGAAGAATGCACCTCAGAAAGTAGATTGTTTCCCCTTCTCTTCTCAGCCCAGCCACCTACCAAGCAGTTCTTTTGATAGGATATTTGAGACGTACAAACCAGTCTTGCCACCAAGTCTGCTCAGCTCAAATTTCCCCACCCTTTATGGTGGCTGTCTAGCTTGCTCTTCCTTGGCATGGAGCCATATAACAGTAGATGGTTTCTGAAAATAATCACTGGCAGGTGTACAACAGAGTTCCCGTCCAAACACCCTTTCCCTGTCCCTCTTCAGGGACCTGTCTCATGAACATTATTCAGGCAGTAAGTCCTTGCTCCAACTGGAAGCTATAAAGCCAGTGCCACAAGGGAAAAGGATTTACCTGAGATATTTCCTCATCCCCAAGAAGAAAGGAGGCTGGAGGCCCATACTACATCTCAGACAGCTGAATGTTTTTGTCGACCACCTGAGGTTTAGAATGACCACATTGGCCTCTATAATCCCCTTTGCTAAACAAAGGCGATTGGTTCACAGCTCTCAGTTTGAAGGACTCTTGTTTCCACATAGATGGATATTCACCTGGGAGGTTCCTGCATTTTACCTAAGGCCATTACTAATACAGAATATTCCACTTCATTTGACTGCACCAAGTGTATTCAAGATGGTATTATTGGTAGTGGCGGTGGATCTGCATCATCCGGTCATATCAGCACTTCCTTACCTGGATGACTGGCCTCTCACAGTAAGGTCAAGCCAAAAAGTTCTGGTAGCAACTCTATTCGTAGGATTTCAAGTAAATGCAAAAATGTACGCTATAGTTCCCATGCACTATAAACTTCAGAGGAACACCTCTGGATTTGGTCAGAGGCAGACCATGCCTATCTCAGGACTAGTTCCAAGTTACGACAGAACTCTTCACTGAGCTCTGAGTGAGCCCCCAGATGTCCTATCTAGCCCTCATAGGGCATGTATTTGTGTCACATGTACATATCTGACTCCCTTTCTCAAGACTGCATCTGTGATTTCTAAAGGTGTGGTTGCAGATTGCTTGTGCACCATCAATCACACTTTGGATGTATGGAGTCTGGATCTCAATCACCATGAATTTATCCTTTATTATCTCCCAACCCATGAAAATATTCATTACAGATACCTTTCTGCTAGTTTGGGGAGCCCATCTGGATGAACACGTCTCCTGCTGGATCCAACTAACTTGTGTTCAGGTAACACATAAACCTATTAAAACTGGATATAGTACATGAGTCTTGCAAACAGTTTGTGAATTTTATCTGGATCCTACACATTTAAGTTATGTTGGACAACGTGAAAACAATTTGTTACATTAACATGTATCCTTTTATGGATAGAGGCTGTCAGTCTCTGGAATTGGTGTATCTGTCGTCATATCACTCTCTTGGTAATGCACATACCATGGATGTAGAACACTTGGGAAGATAGCTTCAGCAGACATTTTTCCAAAGAACACAAGCAGGAAATTCATGAGTAGGTAGTGCACAGCATCTTCCAACAAGGGAGGCTTCCTGTTCTGGGATTGCTTTGTGTCCCATGAGAACAGGAAAAGTCCAACCTGTTGCTCCTGAGTAGCTTAGGGCCCCAACTCCTAAGTACAATGGTTGGAACTGTGAATGTACACATGTCCGCCATCCCACTTTCACCACGAGTCCTTAGGAACATCAGACAAGACAAAGTGACAGCAATCCTTGTAGCTCCCTTGAGGCTAAGACAATTCCTGTTCAGCAGAATCCTCCAGGTGGCTGAGCACCCATGCATCTGCGTTCAGCTCCTACCAGACCTCGTGACCTTGGTCAGAGACAAGATCGTCCATTACAGTCCAGTGACTCTCCATCTGACAGCTTGGTTTTTGGATGGACAATCAATGTAACTTCGGGTGCCTTGCAGTGCTTTGCTGTTGTAGCTCCTAACCTGGTCTGCTCACACAGAGTCTAGCAGCATGCATGTCATGCATGTCACACCCTGAGGGTCTGTATATAGCTACAGCCCTGTTCTAGCAGCTCTGACCCCAGCAGCCTGTCAACAAAAGTCCAGTCACATCCTGGTTTCCATTAGCCTTTGTTACTGCTTAGAGTGACCCCAATACCCTCTCAATTCTGAATTTTCCCAAAAATGTGGGTTCTGCACTGTCCAGTGCTCTCCTGGACAGTTAGACATTGAAGGTCTGTTGCCTCTGTAAAGAGTCAATATGCAACAGTTTGATACTTAATTTGAGTTACCAAACAGTTCAGTTTAAACACTGAACTGAATTAGTTTAGATTAAAAAATACAGTATGTTTATTAACCAAAGAAGATAGGTTTTTAAGTGAATTCAAGTATCAGGTGTTAAAGTCAGAAATGGTGACAAGAGAAATAAAGATAAAATGATTTCTAGTAGCTAAAACTTAACAAGCTAGACTTGATTCAAGGTCAAATCCTCACCACAAATTCCCAGCAACATGACTGACCAATTTCTCAGGGCAGGTCTCTCTCGACCCCCAAGGCAAAGGGTTGGTTCCTTTGTCTTCTGAGGTGAAAGAAAGAGAGCTTGGGGTTTTCTGCCCCTTTCTTTTATAGACCAGTTAAACTTTGAAGTGGATTCTTCTGAGGTTTACCCCTCAAAGCAAAGTTTATTTAAACATTAAAGAAGATGACCTGGAGTCTGGGGATGAAGGAGGGTCTATATTCTGTCTTCTCACCTGTGTTTTCTGAAACACAAATTTACTTTATCTCCTGTCATCTCATCTACCTGCTGTCTTGAGTATGCTGTTTACAGCTTATAGGTAAATCGAGGTAAAAACACATTTCTTCATTCAGGATACTTCCGCCTGGGAAGGGCTGTGTAGTTTTGAACATGTGCTATCATCATCATATGGGGGATTTCATAACTTTACATGTAATGTTGCTATCTACATTTCAGCATGATATTATTGACCAGCAAGTTACTAGTTTTGAAATGATACCTCACGAGGCATAATATTTACCCATCTTGCAAACTACACGGAAATGAACATTTTGTAGGACAAATAGTATAACTGAAGTCTTCCATCAGCATTTTTTGTTTTTTAGTCATGAATTACTGATGTGCTTTGTGTGCCACAGAATTGTGAAATCTTTTGTTGTCTTTGTGTCTAGTGCTTTTGGGTTTTCCTACACATCTCCCCACCCTCGCTCCGTAATGACGCTTATTACATCAGATGGATTTTTATTTTGTTTCTTCGCTGCAGCTTTCCTGGTGAACTCTGTTGAGATAAAAGGATTAAAACCACCGTGGGATTCCCTACAGTCACAGCTTGCTCAGCCGTACAGCGAAGAGCAATTCTGAATGCAACTGAACTTTCCAGAAAAAAAACAGAGCTGACAAAGCTGTTTTCTGTGTCTCTGTATTACTTGCAGCTCAAATATATGTACAAAGGAGTGGTTACAGGAAGGAACATTAGTCAATGGTATTTTTTTAAAAAGAGTCATCTTTTCTTGGCAGTACTATTGAAGCTAGTTTGGAAATTGCAGGAGGGAGGTGGAGGCTCCCTGTGAATGGGGGAGCACAGCTAGGGAGTGAGGGAAAGTACTAAGACTTGGTGCTGGAAGGGGTGGTAGCTGGCTCCAGACTGGGAAGGAGAGTCCTGGGGGTTCTTACTCTTTTCCAGGCCCATTCCAGTTCCTCCCGGACCCAGTCACTGCTCCCAGGCCCCACAGTGACAGTTGGATAGTTCAAGTCCTGCTGTGTCCTGTTCTTACCTCTGCTCCCTTCTCCTGGATGTGTGTGAACTTAGTCAGGGAAGAGCCCCCACACTATTTCCACTGGAGGGATGCTAGCCCCTGCTGCTGCCTAGCTGGTTCCATTGACCCCAAGAAATTCATTTCCCAGTTTGCTGTTCAGTCTGGGTGCCTTCAGAATAGCCTGACATCTTGGGCCTGATTTGCCCTGGCTTTGATTTTTGCAGAGCTGTTTAAACTCAGTCAGAACAAATGTAATGTGGGTATAAAATACCATCAAATTGGAATGGTGGGGCCAGTCCATATGTCTCTTGGAATGAACCAAACAAAAAAGTCGTCTTTTAAAGCAATGAAAGAGAACTGGATACATTCATGGAGATAAAGTCCATTAATGGCTATTAGCCAGGAGGGTAAGGAATGGTGTCCCTAGCCTCTGTTTGTCAGAGGGGGGTAATAAATGGCAGGAGAGAGATCACTTGATCATTACCTGTTAGATTCACTCAGTCCGGGGCACCTGGCATTGGCCACTGCCCAGGGCCACCTCCAGCTTTTTTGCCCTCCCAAGCGGCGAAGAAAAAAAGAAAACTTGCAAGTGGTGCCGCGAGAGCTGCCGCCAAAGAAAGAAGGCGAGAGAGGGACCCGCCGCCGAAATGCTGCCCAAGAAAGAAGTGGAGCACCACCCCAGTTACGGACGGAGTACCGCCCCCCCATTTTGGCCGCCCCAAGCACCTGCTTCCTTTGCTAGTGCCTGGAGCTGGTCCTGCCACTTACCTTACAGGATACTGGGCTGGATGGAGCTTTGATCTGACCCACTATGGCCATTCTTATGTTGTTATCCACTTAGATTATTTCCTGTGAAACAAAGAAGACTAGTATTAGGAGAATGGTCACAACACAAGAGCTAAATAGATAGCATAGAGAAGGTTTTACATTGGTGTTCTTTACAATAAGGTGAACAGCAAGGGAGTGGGGAAGCATTTAAGAATAATATAAAGTGGGAAACCAAATGCTTCTGGAGAATTAAATCAGCTAATTCTGCCTGTAAGGAAAATAGATGTTTGTTAAATCATTTGAAATGTGGTGGTTAAGAACTGTGTGCGGTCTCCTTTCCAGAGTCTTACTGGTTCTGCGATTTATAAATGGAATTTCTTGGATAAACAAATACATTGGGCCAGATTCCCTGGGGTGCTCTGGCTGCTTTGTGTGGGTCTAGGATGCAACTAAACTGTAAAATAAGCCCGTTTTACAGCTGCTTCATGTGCTGTAGCAGGCCAAAGGAGCCAGAGTGTCCTGGCGAATTTGGCCTATTATTTGTACTTCAATACTTCAGAATAGCCAGGCAGATTCAGTGTGAAGTTTCAGTCCTAAGTCTCTCTCTTCAGGCTGTTTGCGTCTACAAGTCAGGCCTTTCTAGTTATTTCAGTGTGTTTAATTTTGTATCTCCATGCCTTTAATGCTGGTCTAAAACATCTAAAAATCTGTTTTGTAAAGCAATCAATGTGAATGAGACCACTTATGCAGTCGGCCCAGTTATGAACTGTAACAGTACAGGGCACTATGGCAAGGTAAAATGCTGTAAAGAACACTTTATAAATCCTTTAGAAAAGGCCTTCTGAGCTCTGAAGTCACCAACTGCTTACTGTTTACAGCAACAGGAATGTGTTTGGCTCCTTTCCTACAATTGGCCACAGATTCTGTTTTAAAAATCCATTTCCCATTTCCTCTCCTTGGCATGCTGTCCCCTTTGTTAGCATCTGAGTTGGACATTTCCAAGATTGCAACACTTCCTGGCCTTAAAAAATGTCTCCTTGTGTCACCCTCGCTTTAGTGCCTAAGCCAGACAAGAATTGGTATCTTGTTAGACTGAGAGCACTAAGAATCCATGAGGGGACGGCATGAATACCAGGCTGTTGTAAGCAAGATGACCCAAACTGGCTTGGTTTTGTTGCATTATGTATATTGATATTGGTTCTTTTGTCACTTGACTGAATTGTCAATTAATCGCTTCCCTGTTTTCGAGCCCAAATGACATTTTGAAGACCAGTTGGACTTAGTTTGGTATTGGGGCTCTGTTGTGTTGGAGTGAAAGATGTGTGAAGCTCTGGTTTGAAATGCACTGAATGCTGCTTAGTTCTTGTGGCAGATGTCATTAATTATGGTTTCCCTCTGAGCAAAAGGTTTGCAAGTGCCTTTGTAGCTTGTTCATTGGTAAAGCAGAGCTGTGTTGTGGGAACTCAGTGAAATGTTATCCTCTCCAAAATTTTGTTTCTTTTTTCTATGCCTTCCATACTTTGCTATTTATTGTCCCGCTCCCCTTTTCTAATTAGAAATGGAATCTACTCCCTCCTCCTCCTCCTCCTCTGAAATCTCTTCAGGATGGCCATATGTGGCTGAACTAATTTATACTTTGCAAGAATTCAAAGCTCTTTACAGATCCGAATGAATTAACTCCCAGTCGTGCTGTGAGGTTTAAATGTTGTTATCCCGCCTTTACTTTGCTATCTAAGGTATGATTGCAGTATGAGTACAAATCTTTACTTTACTTTACCATAATATCTCTACCTACCGTAGCATGGTTAAAAATAGCAGTGTAGATACGGCGGTGTGGGCTAAACGAGCTCACCAGGAACCCTGAACCACTTGCTCGCATTGCTAGCCCATGCCACTGCATCTACACAGCTATTTTTGGCCACGTCATATGGGTGCCGCTAGCATGGGTCTGTCTGCTCAAGGTGCAGTCACCCCTCAGATTGCATTGTAGGTATCCCTCTAAGGATATGTCTACAGTGTGAACCTTACAGTGGCACAGCTGTGTCACTACGGCTGTGCCGCTGTAAGGTACTGTTGTCTGATCTTTAGATTGTGACCACACCTACACTTTTCATCATTAAAACTTTTGTTAGAGTGTGTTTCTTCACACCCCTGACCGACAAAAGTGTTACGGATGACGATGCAGTGTAGACGTAGCCTAAGGGTATCAGGAAGTGTTATTGCATACTGGAATGAACAGGGCCGGTGGAAGGATATTTCGCACCCTAGGCAAAACTTCCATCTTGCGTTTCCCCCCACCCACCTCTGGCCCGGGGAGCCCTGCGGCAGCTCCCAGCCTCTGCTCCACCCAGGGAGCCACCCCTGCGGCAGCTCCCCGCCCCGGGAGCCCTCCCTGCAGCAGTTCCTGCCCAGGGAGCACCCCTTCCACCCAGGGAGCCCCGCACTGCAGCAGCTCCCCACCCCAGCTCACCTCGGCTTCCCCATCTCCCCTGAGGACACCAGCACCGCTCCACTTCACCTGCCTCCCAGGCTTGTGGCGCCAAGCAGCTGTTTGGTGCGGCAAGCCTGGGAGGGGATGAGAATTAGAGCAGGGCGGTGTGCTCAGGGGAGGAGGCAGAGCTGGGGCGGGGAGTGGTTCCCCTGCGCCCCTCCCCACCGTTACTTGCTGTGGGCGCCCTCCCCACGCCCCCCTGCCCCAGCTCACCTCCATTCCACCGCCTCCCCTGAGCACGCTTTTTGGTGCCCCCAACCACTTAGTGCACTAGGTAGTCGCCTAGTTCACCTAGTGGTTGCACCAGCCCTGGGAATGAGCTAGTTTGAATAACAGTAGCAGCGTAGCTGCGGTGGCAGAAGCAGTAGCAAAGGCTAGCCTCCTGGGTACAAACCTGCCAAGGACATGCGGGTCAGACTCAAGCAGCTAGCCTGTGCTGCTGCCCATACAGCTGCAGCTCCACTGCTGTTGTTGCTCAAGCAGCAGCTTAACCATGCCTATGTGAGCTGCAGTTGGCATCCTGATTGCAGAGTAGAAAGGCCCCAAGACCCAGAGAGAAGGCGTGGTTTGCCCAGGGTCACACTGCAAGTATGTGGAAGAGTCAGGAATAGATCCATTCCATTCTAACCAATAGCCTGTGTGCCTTCTCCCTTTATTTTGTTGAACACATGCTTTCACTGTGTCAATGATTTGTGTTTCTGGGGGCTTGACTCTGCACAGGACTTTAGGAATCCTGAGTTTAGGCTTAGGAAGGATTTTTTTGTAAAGTGTACTCTTTAAGAAGGAGTTAGATTTACTATATCTAAGTACGAAAATCTGGAATATGCCTGTGGGCAACATACATTCTGTACTGAATAGCACAACTGGGAACCCATTTCAGCTTTCCCAATAACGCACATACAGTACTGATGAGCTTTGTTTTGTGTTGGCATTTCTATCAGCGTTGCTAAGAGTCAGCATTGCTACCCAGATCAGTAAAGCTCATGTGGATTTAGTGATTATACAGTTCTCTTCTCCCAAGATCAAGTTAGCAATTGCAGAGTGTACTATATTTTCTCCTAGCTACATTCTTTTACCCTGGTTAGCTGAGGGTGAGAGGTGACAGAGAAGACAAAGTTGTCTTTGTCCCCTTATACCATTACGGTTTACTAGGGGTTTATTTTGTGGAGGAGAAAAATGAATTTTTCCAAGTAACAGGTTTGGATCTGAAAAAGTCCCTAAGGGCAATAACCATCAAGTTGGAACAAACCGTTTTGGCTTTAGGAAAGAATAGGAGGTGTCAGTTCAATTAATGATCTAAAAAAGCTCCTTAAGACAAAGACTTTCTCTTCCTCTTTGTGTTATACCATACAGAGCACACTAATTAGTAATAACAGATGCAGAGATTTTATATAGCTAGCTAGCTAGCTAGATATCTGAGCAGCAGCGTTTCATGGTAGACGATGCTGCTGATTTTGTTCTCATTGACACCAGTTTGGCTTCTGTGCAATTCCACTGATTTTTAAATAGGGTTACTCCTAATTTGCACTGGTGTATGTAATGCCCCATGGTGTAAGCATGTTAGTGCTTCAGAATTGGATTCTTCTCATAGCTTAAGCCTGCTGTAGGCATGGGTTAAGAAACAAGTGCAATCAGTTTTTTATAATTTGGGTAGGGAGGAGATGCCGACAGTTTTAAAATAGCAGAATGCCAAGCCTGATTCAGACAGAGAAATAGGTGTCAGCATCAAATATCCAGTGCTCTAAAGGCAACACTCATTTTTCCTTTGCTAAATAAATCTATGACTAGAGACTGCTCTGCCTGTAGCTCAGCACTATGTGGGGAGCTTTCTTGTTCTAAAGTTCACAAGTAAAAAAGCATTTGAAAGGTCAGTTTGGTGGCCTAAAGGTAAGCACTGTGCATTATGGCATTAGTAGGTCTCCTTCTGAGATGACAGGAGTTGAGGAAGCATGTTCTGTGTTGGGTTATGGGCAAAGAGTACATATTACGGATTGCCTAAAGCTCACCTAGAAGCTGCACTAATGGAGCTCTAAGGAGGAGCTCAGTTCAGCTGTCCTGCTACAATTTAGTTGTGGTCACATGGAACTTGTATTCAGGACCTTGTTGGATCTGACCATTGGTCCCTCAGTCTCCAGCAGTGAGCAGTACAATATTTTACAAAAAGGCAAAGAAAAACAAGTTAATTTGCAGTACAGTAGATGGAGGAAAAAGCTCTTGCATTAACCACAGAAGAAGTTAGTGTAAGCAGGAAATGTAATTATCCTCATAGCCTTAGTATGCATATCTTCAGATATTTTTACATTGTTTTAAGTTACTTTGTAACATTTATCGAAGGCTAAATTTCAATTTGAATCCATGTTTACATCCAACTAAAATTTCATCTAGTTTTACTTTTTTTAAGGACAAAAACAATGGGCCTGAGCCCCACTTATAGAATTGCATCAATCCAGCAGGAAATCCATTTAAATCCTAGGACTTACACTAGTGTAAAACCAGTGTAAATGAAAGGCAAATCAGATCCACCTGCCTTGGGGACCAGGCCAGTTTCCAACATGAATTAGAGCATGCCGGGGTTGGCAGCTGTGCCAGGATGTCCCTACTGCACATCTGTTCCCCAGAAACATCTTAATTTAGTTCCTGGAGCCACAGAAGGATCTGTTTTCCCTCCTATGCTCCTCAGTAACACGAATAAAATGTTTGTGAATGTGCATCCTGGGACAGATGCAAATCATGCTTCTTACATCAGTTTGCACACATTGCGCCTGGGGAGTCCTGAGAGGTCCAATCTGCTCGGTTTTTGGCTGCTTTCACTCAGCAGAGCAGTATATAACAGCCAGAGAAAAGCCAGGGCTATGATTTACTTCCTCTGTAAAAGATCAAGCTCTGCCTAGATTAGAAAATCCACTGCATGGCTAGGTTTACATGCTGTGAACTGCCGAGATTCTCCCTGCCTAGATGGCTACAACGTGACAGGGTAGATAGGAGGTGTGAAAACTCAAAGCTTGTCATTGGAAAGGGCAAATAGCAAATTTAAAAGCCAAGAAGTGGAAAAAAGTGAAATAGCCAGGTGGACCAACCACTAAATCTAATGCAGTTTCTGTCTGTTGAGCCTTGCAGCAGTATTGATATGTAGCTGCAGCATCTTAGCAAATTTCCTTTTCTATGGCAGCTTTCATGTTTTTCAGCTTTTCCTGAATGTCTCCACCTTTTGAGAATGTATCGTTCCACTGTAGCTGTTGAAGAGGAGGCTTTGTGTTTAGTTCTTAGTGCTGTGCTCTTCATTCATTGGGAGCAGTGGCTTGGAAGATGCCCCTCCTGTCATTCATAATAGGATTTCCTTTCATTTTGGCTCCTCAACAGAGGGAGAACCTTTAGTTACTCAGCTGTGCAGAGGTGAATGTCATCTGAATAGCTGGATGAGTCATTTCTGGGTTATTTAACATGCTGGGAGTAAGCCTAAAGGAGTCCATCAGCCAAATAGTATCTACATGGATCCTTACCAACAAAGACCAGTTCTGATTTCTAAAGGTATTTAAATCCAAGTTAATAAAAGTACAGTGAGTGATACTCTAATCTTTGTGAAGCCTTGTCGTTATATCTGAATGCTAATGAGCCCAGTAAATTCATTATTATACATTTTGAAGGTGTAGGGGATGGTAAATATTGAATAAACAGCTGGGACATCTTGTTCTTTTGCTAGCATAAGATAAAAACATGGAAGATCAGTAGGTTGTCCTTGTAAGATCTGAAACAATAAAAATGTGATCACCAATGCAGTACCTGCATCATTATGGATAAAAGTGAGTTTCCTGTCTGCTTTTCTTGTTGTTTAAGGACTGGTCTTTTGGCTTCCCAAGTGTAGAGATTCACAGACTGGACTGCTAAAAACAGCATTATTTTAAGATCTACACATCTTGATGATGGAGATATACGGAGTCACTTGCTTCACATTATCTGTCATTCTCACACTGCTGCCGTCATTATCTTGGAAGCAACCCAGGGTTAAGTCTGTATCAAGGCCAAGTAAGAATAATGATATCCCTTCTAATTCAAGGCATCTGCAGACAATACATAGTTGGCCCCCAGAGCTATGATTCCATTACAGAAAAGGCAAACAGCACCATTTCTAAGCTGTTCCAGTGTCTGGACAACATCAGCGCTGGATTAAGAGCAGGCAGCTGCAGCTAAATCCCATGAAAACAGGATTGATGCTGGTGGAGAAAGGGGAACATTTTGAAGGACTTGGAACTGCCACCAATGCAGCAGCACTTTCTGTTGAAGACATTTGCTTTCAGAGAGCCAGAACCTCAGCTGCTGCAAATTGATGAACTTAATGGAACTACATAATCTTACATCTGAGAATTTGGCCCACATGGTCCACAGTCTTGGCATAATTCTGGGTTCTCCGCTATAACTGAATACCCAACAGCTGGAATGGCAAAAAATGCCTTGTTTTATCACCAGCTGGCCAAAAGTTCTGCATCCCATCTTGTACGATTCAAACTTGGCCAATGATGATTTCTACAAACCAAACAAAATAAACAAACACTATATTCACTGTAATCATTTAAGAGCAAGTGAAATTCTGTTTAGAAACCAATAATAAAACTTGTATGAGGTCATTAATGGACAGATTGTGCTCCCACTTGCCTTGGGATAAGCAGTCTGGTTTCACTGGCTTTGTTCCAGCTTTACATTGGTGTGACTGAAAACAGAATCTGGCCCTAAGAATTTACATGTCTGTCTGTCCCTGAAGTTGTAAATAAAGAGCGCATTGACTTTAGCAGGAGATTTGAGTGTGCAAGAGTGCAAGAACAGGCCCAAATAAAGTTTAAAGTAAACTGGCAGGGTTTTTTAAGAGCCTATCCTCCCTTATGAAATCATTCTATATAATTTAATATAAAATGATATCCCTGCTATAGAATTTTATAGGCTGGTTCAAGAATGTTATAGAAAAAAAAAATACTCTGTTAAATTCCATAGGTCAGATTCTGCCTCCTTTACTCATACTAAATAGCACTCATAGGGAAGCTATGTGGCATTGCTCAGTATAAATAAAGGTGGCAGAAAATGGCCCTATGTGTTTTGGAGTAATTTCTTTAGAACCCTATTAAATGCTATAGAACCCTATTGATTTTATCCCTGTGAAGTTATATAAGACTTTTCCATAAATATTGCCAAGGCCTGAATTCAGAGTTCTGTTTCTCCTCCAAGAATTAATGAATACCTATTATAGTCTCCTCCTTCCTGTGAGCCAAGTCTATTCCAAGCACAGAGTGCAGTATGAATAAAAGGGCCAAGCTAGGAGTGAGAGAATGAGACACCAGGGACCGTTGAAATGCAAGATAAAAATCAAGGTACATTTCAATAAAAATAAAACCATATTTGAATTAGCCTTTCAATCCCTCCACCATAAATCTCAGCAAAGGAATGGATTCACATTATATGAAATCATCCTGTAAAAAATCTGTCTCTCTCTGTTTGTAATCTAATAATATGTATATAACGATATAACAATCTGCTCAGCTGTAGCATCTTCTATTCAAGGATCTCAGAGTGCTTTCCACAGGTGACTGTAAACCAGCCATGTGCTGCTGTCTTCATTTTAAAGATGGGGGAACTGAGTCAGAGAGTGGTTAAATGACTTTGCCAAGGTCATCCAGAAGATGTGTAGCAAAGCCAGAAACAGAACCCAGGTTTTCCAAGTCCCAGTTCTGTCACGTACTGCATTTATGTATGTGGCTAGCTTTGTTGTGATAAATGTAATACCTTTGTCATCTTTAGTTGACTGTATTGTACATTGATAAAATAGTAATCAATGGAGCGTTTTAAAGGAAGGGCTAGACCATGCTATTAAGGGGGTGATGCAGAGGCCACCTCATATGCCAACTGGTGGCAGGCATTCTGTCTCAGAGAGGCACAATGCCTTTAGGAGATCCCCAGCATATAAGGGAAGCACAGCCACTACTTACATCCCTTTATGAGGTGCAGCTCACTCTGCCCTGACTTCTGGTCTACTTCATGGGTTGGGATGAAACCATGGCCTTGCAAATTCCTCATCCATTTCTGCTTCTTGAGTTGTGTCATGCAACTACAAGGGAACAGAGAGGGGACAATCCCTGTGTCCTCTTTAGAACAGGGACTCTAATACCACCTGACCGTTGTACGGGGAGAGAAGATTCCTTGTATGTTCCACTCCCCCTGTGCATCTATCCAAGCAGGATTGGGCTGATAGTTTGCAGTGACACCTGGCAGGGAAGGCAGAGGTGCTAGAATCCACAGACTGTCCAGCTGCTTATTTTTGCCTGTAATTTTTACAAGCTAATGCAGACTTTGAAATATTTTCCTTGTCAAGTAGAAATGTTGAAGTCGTCAGTGGCTAGAAATCTGTTTGCTCCTAAGAGTAAAATGTTGACACAGTCTTTACCAGCATTGGGGCTGCTTTCTTTTTTCCTTCATTATTTAATGAGAAACTGTTCAGGAGTAGAGGCTCAAAGATAACAGATATATTATTCCTTTGAGTCATTCTGTCAGCCCTACTCATTCGTCTCCAGACAGGGAGGAAGACAGCGTTTTATGGCAATTAAAAATGTAAGAAGTACTGAGGATTGAGTTTCCCTTTTTACACCTAAAAGATTGTGTTCCCAATAGTACTGAAAAATTTAACATGTATTACAGCCAATACTGTTGAGAATAGACTTCCTTATGTGGTGAACGGCTCTTAGTGAGCCAGCAATAGCACTTCCATTTTGTGGTCTAGGGTCCTGGATCGTTAATGGTTAAAGCACCAAAGTCTTTGGGAAATATAACTGATTAAGACTCCTGTTCTTGGGTTGTCCAGAGTTAGAGCATCTGTAATACTATAGTTAGCTTTGTAAAATTGCAGTGAAACAGTGAAATTATTAGCATATACAGCAGAGGTTCTCAAACTGGGGCTCAGGACTCCTCAGGGAGTTGTGATGATATTACATGGGGGATCGCGAGCTGTCAGCCTCCACCCCAAACCCCACTTTGCCTCCAGCATTTATAATGGCGTTAAATATACAAAAAAGTGTTTTCAATTTATAAGGGGGATCGCACTCAGAGGCTTGCTATGTGAAAAGGATCACCAGTACAAAAGTTTGAGAACCACGGATGTACGCTAACAAATGATGGAAACTAAGGGATGTGGTCTCATCTCAGTGTATGGGATCCATATGTATAATGTCCATTAATGCTATATGCAAATTAATCTAAAACATTTATCCTGTCAGCCAAGGTTCCCTTAAAGCTGATCTACTGGCATTTTAGATTTAAGCACAGTGTCTTTATTATAAGATAAATACAATGAGAAATCAGAGCTTTGACGAGAAGGACAAGTTGTCTCTTATTGTTACTCGGCGTGCATAGGTAGGATAACTTTTGTGTTTAGCTTATTAGAAAACCTGGTATAATTTTATTAGTTTTTTCTAAATGCTGAAACAATCTAGGAAACATATTTAGGTTGCTCTTTGACTGATACATGCACTAGACACATGTGATCTAGTAGCTTGAGCATAGGGCAGTTTTCCCATGTGTCATCATCATTCATCATTACGCCCTCCACCCCTTTCAGGGTATGGGCCGCCAACAATAGATTGCCAGAGGATTCTGTTCTGGGCCATTCACCAGGAAGTTGGTCTCTGAATTAGCTATTGCTTGCGTTTCTGTAGCGGGTAAATTTTTACGGGATGGGGTTGCTAGCCCCACGCCCAACCCTCCTCCTTTTTCATCCGGGCTTGGGACCGGCATCGGCGAAGTTTTTCCCATGTGTGATATGGGGATAATATTCACATACCTCAGAGTATTCAGTATCAGAGAGGTAGCCATGTTAGTCTGGATCTGCAAAAGCGACAAAGAGTCCTGTGGCACCTTATAGACTAACACATGTATTAGAGTATAAGCTTTTGTGGGTGAATACCCACTTCATCGGATGCATGCAGTGGAAATGACCAGAGGCAGGTATAAATATGTAGGCAGGAATCAGGCTGCGATAACTAGGTTAGTTCAATCAGGGAGGATGAGGCTCTCTCCCAGCAGTTGATCTGGAGGTGTGAACACCAAGGGAAGAGAAACTGCTTTTGTAGTTGGCTAGCCATTCACAGCCTTTGTGATACCTCAGAGTGAAATCCTTGTGTAAGGGATACATAGTGGGTTGCAGTTGTTATTACAGCCCAGAGGTTGTCTTAATGGCTGTTGAGCATCTGCACCTTTTCTCTGGTTTGTGAAGAAGGTTCTGTCCATTAACACACACACAAAGCCTGTTCACTCAGGCATAGTGCAGGGAATGACAAATAGACTCTAAGACTTTCAAACTGATGTAAGGACAGAGAACTTCATTCATTTTAGAATGCCAACATGCAAATCCCTTGTTATTGTTACTGAGGCACACAGACCCCTTGGTGACTGCAGAGATCAATTTCAGATGTTCCAAAAATTAAGAAAAGTTAGTTACCAGTATTATAAGCTTTTAATAAAGCCTCTTATATTCCTCCAAGATGGGATTTGTTAGAACTAATACTGAGAACTAACCAGTTAGAAGTAACAATTTTTAGATTAGTCTAGATGCAGATTTCATTTAACAATAAGCGCTGATAGTAATATTTTTAGCAGAACATGGAGAAATTTACAGTTCAAGATTCCATACAGCTAGAGACACAGTGCATTACTACTTCCTTTTCTACTTTTCTTAAGTTTTGACATAGGGCATTCTGGCACTCGTACTCATTGCATTATGGTTGCATTTTGGACAGAAAGAGTGCATGGTGGATAGAGAACACATAGTAAAGAATGTTAAGTAGCGTAACGCCATCCCTTCTCAAGTTCTTGTGAACATTCAGTGGTGTAGAAGTACATGGGAAAATTAAATGGGGTCATTCCTGGAGGCTTAATACTCCAGCAGTTCTACAGCAGATTTCCTGTTCTGTGGGTGAATTCTATTGAATGACATTGAGTTCTTCTAACTGATACTCCTGTTGCATTTCTGCATGACGTGTGGATTTAAACGCACCTGGGTGAACCTGGAAAGGTTTGCAAATTTGGTTTGTTTCAGATTCGTACCAAAATACTCAGACGCTTCCTTAAATCTCATACTTTGGCCCCTTATTTTGTGATGATACCATCACTAATCACCTAATTCTGGTCTCCCTTATATTGGTTGTACACCTGTGAACAACCAACATCTATCTGCCTGTAAATGAGATCAGAATCACATCTTATAGTAGTAGTTGTAACTTATACTCATTCATGTGCTCCTGAACATTTCAGTTGCACACCCTTGACTGTCAAAAGGTCACAGGTTCTGTCTGTCCCTCAGATTTTCAAACAAAATGAGATCCCTGAAGATGCAGACGATGTTTTAACTTAATTCTGGCTTCATATTGTACATGAACAACAGAAAAAATACTATTTGGTCCAGTATTTAATCCAGTAAATTGTGAGTGCACTCTTTGTCTCTCCTTTCAGCTATAAATGCTGACTGACCTATGCGGGAAGTTTAATTGCACCAAAAGTAAATGTCTTTGAATGCAGCAAGAAATACATTTGCTTTAGAACTCACGGTCTGGTTTATTAGAATAAACTGGTTTATTGCCCTGCCAAGGCCTGTTAGGAGGGTTAGAATGGAGACATAAACTGCATCTTGTCTGCTCCACATAGCAATCAGATGTAACCAATCAGTCACTGTTATTAAGAGATGTGGTGGGGGCGGTGAGTTGCTGTGGAGATGACAGGGTAACAGACTCCAGATTACATCTGCATGCAATACCTCATGTTTGTGGCATTTGGTTTTGCTGTGGCTATGTCTGAGCCATGTTAACAGCACTGAGAATTAGCTGTGTAAGGCTGTGCTGAGCAATAGAAATGGGCTTAAGTGACATCTAAATAACATTCCTATTGGAAATGCATGTAGAACTTACTCCAGTTTCTTGGTTACCTCATTAACAGTGCCTAGGTTAGTTGGGAAGCATGGACCGAGTTCTGCTTAGTCACATAAGAATAAATCTGGAGTAACTGTATTTGAAACTTTCTTTCACTGCATCTAACCACCAGGCTGAAGAATTGTGCGTTGCAGACTGTTGAGTTCAAAGCAGGCACTTGTATATACATGAGGCCAAAGAGTAACTGATGTTTAGATCAGTACCCTAAATAGCTGCTCAAAGTAATACAGTAATGGTGTGATAGACCATTACTGCTAATCTCATTTCCTGGTCTAAACAATGCCTGAGATTGCTGGTGGGACGCATTGGCAGTCTGAACTGCTTGGTGAAAATGCGATAATTTGGAACCACTCACATTTCTATAATTTTATTTACAAGCACATTTCTCAAAAGGTTTGACAAAGCTTTTAATTACAGAACAGCAGTAGAAAGAGTGTCCACAGGAAAATGTAGTTACTATTTAAAGTTTAGCTATATAACTCTTACAGCTGTCAACATTAATGTCAAGTAATGAGTAGTGGCGTGGGTGAGAGAGAGGATATTGGCAGGACAATGCTATGTCTGTACTTAGTGTAAAAGGTCACTGAATTTTTAAACATTCAGTGAACAAACTGCCACCTAAACAGGCAGGAAGGGGGACTTATGTTGAAGTTAATGCCAGCACATCCAGCAGTTGCCATTGTAAGGCAGCTTAAATAAATAAATGCACAGCAAAGAAATGAAATCTCCATATAGGGTCTGAATCACAGCCAATTAACGTCACTGGAAAGATTCCCATTGGCTTTAATGGCTCCCATAATGCATTAGCTCTCCTGAATGCTCTACAGCACAAGTTATGCATTTATATTGTTGATAAATCACAACTGTGAGCAGATACTTTAATTGCTCACCAGTGTGACTTAAGAATTCAAACTCTGGCCCTTAATAATAAACATTACCATCCAAAGCATTTCACAGACATTCAAAGCATTTGCCCCCTACTCTCCCCAATTTACATCTGCCCTCAACCTTCAAAAGTTATGATGTTTCTGGGGAAGTTGAGAGACTAAATGATTTGCCCAAGGTCATACAGCAGTTTGATGATAGAGCTAGGAATACAATGCTGGTCTTCTGACTCCCAGTCTGGTGTGCTGTTCACTGGAGCATTCTGTCTTCCCTAATCAGAGTTAGTCAGAGGTGGCACATGTCCAAGTTCCAAGAGGTGGCACGTGCTCAGTCCTGAATTTGGTTGTGACTTAGCCCTGGTCTACACTAGGCTGGGGGATCGGCCTAAGATACACAACTTCAGCTACGGGAATAGCATAGCTGAAGTCGATGTATTTAGATCGACTTACCACGTCTTCATGGTGCTGAGTCCACTGCTGCTGCTCCCCCATCAACTCCACCTGCGCGTCTCGTGGCGGTGGAGTACTGGAGTTGAAGGGAGAGTGCTTGGAGATCGATTTATCGCGTCTAGACTAGATGCGATAAATCCACCCCCTGATAGATAGATAGTTATCCGCCGATCTGGCAGGTACTGTAGACATATCCTTAGTCAGAGTTGTAGGTATTGCTCACTGAGTTACCCGATAGACAGTTTACCTTGTAATATGTGCTTTACTTAGACCTTTGTTTGCTCAGTTATCACCGTGTTAAATTCAAGGTTTGGTAAAATACAGTCCAATGTCTCTTGTTCATTTAACATTACAATTTTTAAACAGTAGTATTCATTGTCCTGTCCAACTTGTTTGTAATTACTGAAAAAATTAGATGGTGCCTATCTGCTAAAATATATTGGATGGATAATTAGGCTACAGAATATTAAACAAAATATAAACAGAAGGAATGAAAAGGTAGGCAATTAAACTGTTTCTGCTTCGCCATAATTTAGAAGTTGAAGAAGTTTCTAAAACTCTAATTTTTTTCAAAGGGTAACATTTTTTCCCAAATAAATATTAGACACTGTGACTAGTAAAAAGGAAAAATATGCTACTTCATTTTTAGACATTGGCCAGATTCAGAGGTGACATTACAACAGTAAATCAGTATAAATGGGTATAAGTTACACATATTCTGAAGAGAGGTTGGGATTGTAGCAGATAAAGTGACTGACAGGACTATTAAAAGCAGGCCACTCATTAAGTGACTCCAAGATGTTACCCACTCTCCTCTTGTAATCCTTGAAACATGAAATACCTATTGATCCAATGTTTACTCTTGAATTTTTGTGTCAGAAGAGGTTGTAGTTTGTAGGCTTAATTGTGGAGGATTGTCTGACAGACATCTAATGCCACACTCAACCATTTTCTTGAGGAATTCCTCCAAGAATTCCTTTTGTTCCTATTGTGGCCCTAGAAATATAAACTGATGTATGCGATATTAGACCCATACTAGCAATTGCTCAGGCAGTTCACTTGCTTTTCTCTGGATAAAATAATCTTATAGACATTATTTTTGAGAGTAATAATAGTTCACAGTAATATGTATATTACTTGTATTTATATTATTTCTCTCTGCATCCAAAGGTGTGCTAAGCACCTCCCAAACCAGGAAGACATGATCCCTCTGTTGAAGGGCTTGCGATCTGTATTAGGCATGACGTAATGTGAGTGTAGCAATATAGAAAGAGAGGTGGAGAGGGCAGATCAATAGCGCCAATAAGATTATGCCCAGCAATAGCACATAGAATGATGAATAAAGACAGTTGGGGGGAGTTGTTTACTTTGGTTCTTTGCTAATTGACCCCATTCCCATTTCGGGGTCTTATCCTGTCTTTGCAAAGTAAGCTGTGTTCTTTCTGCACCTCCACACATCCTTTCCTAACCAACAATAAGAACTTGGCATAATCATAACTCATCTTGCACTGTGGAGAATGAAGCGCATGTCAGAACAGACTCCAGCTCACTCTGCATCAACTATATTTACTCTGCACTGCTGACAGCAGTAAAAACTTTATTTTCGCAGTAATCTTAGCAGATACCTCTCACAAGACATGCAGTGAGAAAATGTGGACAGGGTCCCTTCTCATCATAGCGACATTTAAATTGTCACAATACATTCAGATAGTTTATAATTAATATCATAGGTGGGATACACATAGTTTAGTGGTATGCACCTCACATTTGGATTCCCTGAACTCTCTGGAATGACAGGTTCATCTCCTAGCAGGGTTGACTAATCCTCTTCATCTCTTTGGGGCAAATGAATTATCTGAAATTTACCACATAGCTGTCTTTTCATTGAGATTTTAACAACTAAAGTCAAGTTTCCTCCGTCTGGATGCTAAATATCCTATAGCACTTTCAATAAAGGATGGATTTTGCATTGGTATTCTTACAAATAAATAATCCTCCATCTTCAGCTCTTGAATAACACACCCAGTTGGTTGCTATCCTCACACCACAGAAGCAGCAGCTTTTCAGTGGAGCTGTCAGTATTTAGTATAAGTCCTTTAAGATCTTTCAGGATCTTTTTAGTACTTTTTGTAAAAAGTTCTAATCACACAATGTAAATACCAGAGATGATGTGTGCAAATCTACTGAATGGGTAGTTTTGCTTTTCTGAGATCAGAAGCAGTTGCAGTATTGAGATGGGCAATGCCAGCTTTTGATGCTTCAAAAGAGTTGCAGAAGGTAGAGGCAAATTAACAGTTCTTTGAGAAAACAGTAGAGTGTTCTACCAGGCTTCTGACAGATGGGTTTCTGTAATAAAGTCTCCACTACTGTTGTTGACTTAAGAATTCAAGGGCTTTAACACTGGATCAAGGAGGATTTCAGAAGGTCTCAAAGATTATCATGGGAGGCGGGCGGGTGATATTATTGGGACCATCTAGAGGTTAGTTAGTGATAAATCAGGCAAAGACACAGAATGAAGACTGCTACAACAGTGTACTGAAATTATTATAAAGCAGGGATAGGCAACCTATGGCACGCGAGCTGATTTTCAGTGGCACTCGCACTGCCCTGGCCACCGGTCCGGGGGGTTCTGCATTTTAATTTCATTTTAAATGAAGCTTCTTAAACATTTTAAAAACCTTATTTACTTTACATGCAACAATAGTTTAGTTCTATACTATAGACTTATAAAAAGAGACCTTCTAAAAATGTTCAAATGTATTACTGGCACATGAAACCTTAAATTAGAGTGAATACATGAAGACTCGGCACACCACTGCTAAACGGTTACCAACCCCTGTTATAAAGCATGTGTGTGCAGGGGATGTCTTTTCATCTTAAACATTTCAATTATGAAATATAACACCTTCCCTGCTGTTTGGTGTGGGACGATACTCTTTGAAGTGCCATTGGTCCACTGGAAATTACACTTCTAGTGTTAATGCCACGTGTCTGATAATATCTTTGGAACACTGATGCTCCAATGGGAGATGGATAACATGAATATCCATAGTTATCATTAATGATGATACAATTTTTGGAAGGGATTCAAAAATCATGCATCAGATCTTAAACAATCTCTAACTGTTAAGAGATCAGTATGAGACCTCATTTGTGGGGTGGGAGCATTATCCCAGATCTGTGGGGTTCTTACAGCTTCTTTTGAAGCATAGTATTGTAAAGCACATGGTTAGACAGGACCACAAGGGTCATCTAGTTTAACCCTGTACCAAGATGCAGGACTTGTATCATTTAGGGCTGGAGACAGGATACTGGACTGGTTGGACCTTGGATCTGATCCAGTCTGGTAATTCCTGTGTAGACAAAGTGTGCCTAGTAGGAAGGCACAACGGAAGAGTGTAGCTGAACTACTATAGAAATCATTACTATATTAGATAAAAGCAGGTATGAAGTTAAGTAGCAAGGAAAGGACCTAGATTATATAATGGCACAGCTCAAGGCGAATCTGTTTGTGTCAGAAATGTCTTTGATATATTGGGAGGCAAATCAAGTATATGATCTAGTAGTGAGTTTGCATATTGCATCATGAATTCGCTACACCCAGCAGCCTGAAATAGTTGGTTGTGTATAAATGTAGACACACTGGGGTCCTAATCTTGGCTGGGGCAACCAGGCACTAATGTGATACAAATTATACATTGAAATCATAATAAAAATATTAGAAAGCATTGGAGATGCTGTTAGCATTGTAAAGGAAATAAAAATCAACCAGGTTTTTCTTTTTGATACTGGAGAAAACTTTTAAATAGATCAGGCTAAGTCCAAAAAGCTATTTCAGACCTTTTTCTTACTAGGTCAGATCAATGCCTCGTTGGAAAAAACAGTGGACGGTCTAATGATACAGAGAGAATGCCAGAAGTTTACACCAACTGTACAAACAGAGAGTGGGATGTTTGGGATTCTTGTCACGCTCAGAAACAAGATTATCTGGGACCAATGGTGCCGCAGGAAATGTTATAAACAACTTGTCACACACATCCAAGAGGGCATCTTGTAAGCAGCAGATGGGCAAGGCTAATCAGGCCAAGGCTCAAGAACATGAGTGAAAGAGAGAGAGAGACAGCTTAGCAGGAAGCCATAGGTGTAATGTTTATCTGAGGGGTTTTTTTTGTTTCTTTTTTTATGTAAATGAGCAGTACTGCAATAGAAAGCTGGTTAGAAGAAAGTTAGAGCTAGATAGCAGAGAAAGAAGCCCAGGACCTGATAACACAGCCAGGCAGCATAGTACAGTGGGCGTGAAAGCAGAAATTCTGACATGTGACTGTGGTGTGAAAAACAAACTGCGCTGTGAACACCACTTAGCGGTGTTTGTGATAACTTGAGTCAGATGAGTGCCATGAACCAGTTATAGAATTTCTCCTTAGGACAAATAAATTCAGAATTCTGCACCAAAAAATGAAAATTCTCTGTGCAATATTTTAAAATTCTGCATATTTTATTGGTCAAATAATGTGAAAGCTTCTAGCATAGCGATGGGGATCATTGTGCAGTTCTTCCCCACCCTGGGACAAAGACTCAGTGATGACGCTGCACCCAAACTAGACACACTGCAAGGAGCAGGCCTGCCCCAGAAACGTCCCATAGCTCTGTTCCCCCATACCAGATTCCCTGGTGTGGGCAGGCAGGCTCAGCAAGGCAGGATCCAGCGGTGGGGGGCTTAGTCTGTGGGGATCCAGGTGTGGGTTGAGAGAGTTCTGTGTGGGGCAATCTGGGTGCAGGCAGCTCAGGGGGATCTGGGTGTGGGGGGATCTGGATGCACAGGGGCTTGTTGTGGAATTGTGGGTGCAATGGGAATGGGACTCTGCATGGGGGTCCAGAGAAAGTGGTTGGGGCTCAGCAGGAGGAGGTCTGGGTGTGGGGAGGGGATAGAGCTCAGCAGCGGGGTCTGCATGTGGGGGGCTCAGTGAGGGGTCCAGATGCTGGGGGAGAGGGGCTCAGTTGTGAGGGGATCCGGGTGCAGCTGGTTGAGGCTCAGTGGGATGGGGATCCAGGTGACGGTGGCTTGTCAGGGTGGTCCAGGGGGAGTGGGTTTTATTGAGGGGTTCTGAGTGGGTAGAGGTTAGAGTTGACGGGAGGGGTTAGGCGGATGGGGAAACAGCTCTCTGTCGCTGGGGGGATAAATCTGGTGATGGGTCCGATGCCGGGCAGGAGAAGAGAAAGTCCCATCCTCCCCAGCCCAGGCAGGACTAGTAGCCAAACCTAGCGCAGGGTTGGAGCCACCAGCTGCATCTTCCACAGTCTTCCCCCACCCCCACACCATAATGATTTACCTCTCTGATAGCTGCCTTGGGCACCTGCAACATATTGCTGTGGAGGGTCACATGACTGCTGTTTTTGCTTCCCCGATGGTTTTCAGGTACCATCATTATAAAACAGTAAAAGAGTTCGCTGAAGGCAGTGACTCATTGTCAGTGGGGCTGCAGAAAAAGGTGGGTTTTCAGAATGAATGTGAAGGCATTTGATTTGTAAATAATTGAGGAGATGGGGCTAAATTCTGCTCTCAATTAAAGCAGCATAAATCCAGACCAAATCCTAACTTCAGTGATGCTAGTGCAGATTTCTATCCCTTTGATTGACAGTAGAATATGACCTGTGCTTTGCTATTTGCTTCAGATTATATTATAATGGTAAGAATGGATTGACAAAGTTCATCCCTTGTATTTTACCTGCGTCTGACAGTCAGTGCAGTATTTTCCTCTTGGATGCAGACCGTGCAGACAGCCTCCTCAGAGACTAATGGAAGTGTCATTTGTGAATGAGAGCTCGCAAAGTTCCTATAAGAAAGAAGCATCCACTTCCTCCCCCAGGAGAC
This sequence comes from Dermatemys mawii, assembly GCA_007922305.1. Classification (NCBI taxonomy): domain Eukaryota; kingdom Metazoa; phylum Chordata; order Testudines; family Dermatemydidae; genus Dermatemys; species Dermatemys mawii. Next base: position 17,434,543 of record ML677326.1, on the reverse strand, counting down.
AGAGCTTGTCACCTGTAGGCTGCTTTCAATTTTCTGAGATCATCAGGCAGGTCTGCAAGGAAGTTGTGTTCTGTATTTGAGTTGAAAAATTCATGAAGATTCTTGATTGAAAGACCAGGAATCAGATTTAATTAGTTTTCACAGTGTAAATATGTGGGATTTCTCTACAGTAGTCTGCTGATGTGTTGTTGAAAAAAAAAAGCAGCGTCAAGACTGGCAGTGATGAGAAGTCCCATATAATTTTAAAGTAAAAAATGTATTGATTCTGATGACAGTTGCTTGGTTTCTTCATAAATTTGACTTATTTTAAAGTGTTTTTTTTAATTTTTGTGGTGCTCCAGTGATGCATGTCAGAACAATATATGAAGATCTTCCAATCATTTGCTATTCAGGAGAAGTGAGAACATAAACATTACTTTTTGCTTCATAAAGAAGCATATTAATCTCACTGCACCATACCTTTCAAAACCTCTACAGTGGATAAATGATATTACAATTCTTTACGCATGTAGGAAAGGGAAAGCCTATTGCTTTATGTATGCTGTCAGCTATCATTGACAACATAAACCCTGTATTTTTACCGATGCTGACAGTTTGTAGAAGTCATGAAAAAAATGAATTCTTACTCACATATGCTCCTTACCTAGAGTACATTGTTAATGTGAGGTTATATTTTTGGATGGAATATAAAAAATTTTTATTCAATATTCCTCCTTTGATTTTACTCTTTCTTTTTCCAGTCTGTATTCTAAAAGCTATAAATAAATCAATGTGATCATCATTTGAATTTGAAACTTAGCAAGTATGGTAACTTCTGGATAAAATCCAGTTTTTTAAAAGGAAAATTAAATGTATGCATACATAGTGTTCTCTCCCTATCTAGTGTCTTATAATAATGTCTTTAATATATCACAATATATAAACAACAAAACCCATGTAATTACTTTGTTATAGGATGATAATTACAAGAGTCATTCTGCTTTGTAATCATAAGTGTTAACTTCTGATACGATGTGTGGATTGCAGAATGACTCCAAATGTAGTAATTTTGTTTTGTGCGGGTCATAAATAGACATGTAAGTACACTGCAGTAATATGAGTTCTAATTGTCATGTAATTATAGAACAGTTATAGGCTGTTTGTCCCTTATAAATTGGTAGCTATATTTCCTGTTAATATCAGCTGTACCTTTTAAAATGTTTCCATTTTCATTGCTGCAACTGGAGTAAAATGTCATTTCCCAGTTGAATAAATCCTATATAAATACAGTAAATATAAACTTTTAAAATGTCAGCAACAGCTTAATTTGAAGACCATTATTTCTCTCTCTCTCTCTCTCTCAGACATACAGATAGTAGGAAAAGGGAAATGCATGTTTTCATCACTGCAGTTTTATGGGATATTACAGTTCTCCTCAGTGTCATGGTCCAAACTACAAATGCATTGTGCTAGTGCATCACAATCAAATACCGAAATTGACATAAACCAGTGTGGCCTGAAGAAGAGCTCTGTGGAACTTGAAAGCTTGTCTCCCTTCATCAACAGAAGTTAACTCAATAAAGGATATTGCCTCACCCACCTTGTGTCTCCAATATCCTGGGACCAAAATGGCTACAACACTGAATATAAACCAATGTGAACACAATTCATCTTTTAAATTATTGAAAATGAATGAACTGCAGAATAAAATTGATAAATAATTAGATTTGATATCTATTTGTACTTGTGGCTTTTGCAAACTTATAGAAATGCTGCACAAGAATGTACAAAAGGTATCTTTTGGGGACATAAGGGACCAGAGATGAGATAAAACAATGGGGAGAACTTGTGGCACCTTAGAGACTAACACATTTATTTAGGCATAAGCTTTCGTGGGCTAAAACCCACTTCATCAGATGCCTGGGGTGGAAAATACAGCAGACAGGTGTATATATACACAGTACATGAAAAAATGGGAGTTGCCTTACCAAGCTGGTCAGTGCTAACGAGACAATTCAATTAAAGTGGAAGTGGGCTATTCTCAAAAGTAGAATACCAAAGGGAGGAAAAATCACTTTTGTGGTGGTAATGAGGGCAATGTAATCAGGGTGGCCCATTTCAAACAGTTGACAAGAAGGTGTGAGTAATAGTAGGGAGAAATTAGTATAGGGGAATTAGGCTACCACTCTGAGAGATCAGATACAAAGTCTTACAAGGAAAAAATCCCATTGAAACATGCAGCTTAATGGAACGCTCAGGCTTCTGTTTTTACCTGTTTATTTTTAAACTGAGAAGATAAATGAGAGAAAGGGAATTTAGGACACCAACAGGTATGTGTGAGGTGTCTGACTAGAGTGGTGTCTTCACCCATTCACTGTCCCTTTAATAGAATTTGCTTCCATTAGGAACATAGGAATTACCATAGTAAATCGGATACAAGGTCCATCTGACCCAGTGTCCTGTCTTTAACAGTGGCTGGTATCAGATGCTTTAGAGGAAATTGTAAGAATCGTACAGTAGACAGATTCAGGAGATGATCTGCCTTCCATGTTAGGTCTTACCCCTGATATATACTAGGATTGGCTGAAGGCCAGAGGTTTCATATCCCTTCTGAATTTTTTTCATGTGTTAACTATGTTAACTCAGGATATTTTTGTTACCATATAAATGTCCAATCTCTCTCTTAATCTTGCTAAGTTCTTGGCCTCCATGATTTTCTGTGGCAATTGGTTCCAGAGCTTACTCTTTTTTGCACACAAGGCATAAATATTTCTTCTAATCAGTTTTGAATTGACAACTTTTAATTTTCATTGTCTGTCCCATAGATCTTGTATTATGAGTCAGGGAGAACAGAGTACCTGTACCATTCCTAATTTTATATACTTTAATTTTGTCCCCTGTTAATGTCTCCTTCCTATAGTAAGCAGACACAATCTTTCCAATCTCTCGTCAAAAAAATAATGCTCTGCTCACAAAGGACTCCTAGAAATACAGGTTACTCTATAAAAATATCTCTTGAGCACATGCACACACATGTACCATAGTTACGACATAAGAACCAAGTAGAGCATGGAATCAGAAAATGATGTTCTGGCAGGTCAGAGACCTGGATTGGCATCTACTAGGCTGATGAAAGCTGACATTAGCCTCAAAAAATCCATCTCATATTTTGGAGGGTAGGGAGACAGTAACATCTGTCTTCTAAAACCAAATATATTGATTAAGGCTGTCTCTGAATGGCATTGCTGAATTCTCAGCTCCTCACCAGTGTAATGGAGTCAGAGAAATAGACATTTGGGGCCTGGTTTGGAGATGATACATAGAAACATAAAGCAGGCAAGAAGTCAGCAGAGATACATAGGTGTATTTAAACATGGTTTTATGAATGCAACTAAACAGAACAGTTTTTCTTCTTGTCACATATGGCCCTTTTTTCCTACTACACTGCCTCATTATATCCATTCTTCACCTATTCATTAATTTAACACAGCTAGAGACTCCCTTATCACCATAGTTTGGACACATTTGGTACTTAAACCTTTTATTTTTTTTAATTGTGCTAATGAGTTATATGACTATGTTAAGTCATGGCAAAGCTGATCACCATAAAACCAGGCTGGTAAAAAAAAAAATGCATCAAAACTGTTTTTGATAGAAAATTGGGTTTTAGTCTAAACAATTTTTTTCCACAAAAAATATCTGCATTCTACAGAATGTTTTCATTTAACAATCAAATGCCCCGAAACCAAACTATTTCAGCTGAAAAACTCATGTTCCCATTCTCCTCTATGGGCCAGGCTTCTCAGCTGAACTACATCTCTCATGATGTACCACTGGCATGATTCCCATGATGTATCACCTCTCCTCTGATGAAGGGAGCCCATGATGCATAATAAGAAATATAGTCTGACCGATGAGTCCAGAATTTCCAAATCAATATCTTTCGGTTTTAGAATTTTCATTGAAAATCTAAATTTTGCTCATTAAAACCCCCATTTTTGACCAACTGTAAACAAAAAAAGAGTTCCATATTGTGCTCCTAATTCCTCGGCCCTGTTTCACTGAACTTATAAAACAAGTGCATTATCATTATGTAAGAAACATCTTTAGTGTTAAAATCTAATTTGAAATGATTGTAATACTTTGAAAGCAAAGAGGTATGTCATCTTGACGTGGATTTCTATGTTCCCTACTGCCCATTTTTCCTACCATGATGGTTATAGTCTGTTGTGTGTATAAATGTTTCTTCCTCCTTCCCATTATGATCACTTTCAAAGTCATCTGAAGATGGCCATAACTAATTGTTTCCCAGAAAAATCACTCGTCGGACCAGTGGTCCAATCCTGTAAAGGCATGTGCTTTAGCTTTACACTGAGTTGTCCCATTTAAGACAACATACTTCTTACATAATGACTTTGTACTTGTTCCATAATGAAGTCAGCAGACTCATTTACAATGAATGAAATGTCTAACAGCATGTTTTCACTGCCCTGCAGTTCAGATTATGGGGGTATGATATGTGCACCAACTCTGCATTTGGAAGCTATGAACATGAATTAATGGTTCCTACTTGGTGTTAGTGTAGTCCAGTTTGAAGAAGACTATATTAATGCAAACTAGGAATTTTTCATTTCACACCCGCAGCGTGCACACAGAAGCATTATAGTGCAGCACTATGGTGCACACTGCTGTTCAGACCCCCATAGTCTGAACTCTGGTGCAGAGTAAACATGCCCTTAGACTTGTACTTAATTTTAATTCTTGCGGTGTACACATGCCCTGAGTCTTTCCAGGATTTCAGCTTAAAATGATAAAAGCCTGGGAAACAGTTAGTTATGTGGCAGAATCTAGCCCTTAATGTTGTAAGATTAGGTTTGGGATTTTTGGTGGAATGGTATGACTATTGGGTAATGCAGAAACTGTACTAAAACCATGCTGTACATTGAAATTGAGAAACCCCAATTTTTTATACCAGCACTTGTCTTAGTTTAGAGTGTATATTTTAGCTGAAAAAATAATGTTCTATTAATTGTCAAATTAGTTGCACCTAATCTTAGACAAAAGCTGATAATTATTATGAAAAGATAGGTCAGAAAGAGACAACGTATATGACATACTCAGTGACAAGTCTAAAGTCATAAGTACATCTGCCTATGGACTGCTTGTCTTTATGTGTCAAGGAGTCCGAAGATTCTATAGGCAGAGTATCTTTCATAGCTGGCATCTGTGCTGGCTAACCATGATTGTGTACAGCTAGGACCAAGTAGCTAGCACAGCCCTTGTTTCAGTAGTATTTACAAAGTAAGCAGACTGGGAGGGAGAAGAAAGGTTGACTATTTATCAATCATGCCTTACATTATGCATTCCATTCTTAATTCTGAAAAGAGAATATTGAAGCTATTAGTGTAGAGCTGGTATGAACTATTGACCTCAGTTTTTGAAAATTTGGGCCATACTTTATAGAGCCTTACTCTCCTACACTGGTGCAAATCAAGAGCAACTCCACTGATGTCAATGGTATAAAACTGGTGAAGATGAAATGAAATCAGATATTATGTGTATATGACTAAACCTTGGAATGAGAATTCATGGTTAGGCTTGGTTACATTTTGGTTACATATTCCTTATGGGTATTGTATTGCTGTAGAATAATAATTTTAGGTATAATTTGAAGCTTTTTCTTGCTGCTTAGGAAAAATAAAAATGCATTGTAAGTCAATTTGTTGGGTAAATTGCAATAAGTAAATGCCAAATGGGTCCTTACAGTCTTTATTTTATATCTAATTGGAACATTGTCACTTCTTAAATTTATTAAGAGACATCATTACTATTTAAGCCAAGTTCCTTGAATATATTTTCCACTTTCTTGATGGTTATTATAATAAATACAACAGATACACACTCTGATTAGTGCATACTGTAGTAACAGTGCTTTGCCTGAGAATGAGACTGTGTCTGATATAAATCTACGTAGCTTTATTTACTTTATTGGAGCACTGTTAATATATATCAGCTTGAGCATGTGGCCCTTGGTTTCTGTGAGTTTCTCCAGGATGAAAAGGATGGTCAGTATGCATTGACCCCTCCTTTTATTGTTACAGAAAAGGTACTCTAGGCTTCTAACATTTGCCAGATACACATTGTCTAAGATTTTGAACTATTTCTCTAACAATTTATTGCTCAGTTACTTAAATGGTTTGTTTCAAAGCCATTGAGGAAATCTGTAGAAATGTTCAGGAGATAAGGTGACAATGGTAGTAGAAGATTGTTTTGAATACGTTTCTTCAAAATCAAGTTACATCGCAGTTCTGTTGTCTTGTAAGCTTTTAATTTTAATTACTAAAAATATCTAAGACAATAAGTCAGTTTCAGTTGCTATTTTTACAGAGATATGTTTTGCTTAATTGAATCAGAAATAATTTGTTGAATTGCTTTACCGATGTGATATTTCAGACAGGTACATTTTTAATAATACCGTTAAAAATTTAATATCTTGTTGACTGAGTGCACTGAGAAGTTTTAGAGTTAGCTCTTGGCCAATATTAACCTGAGCCATCAGGTATTCGGATTTCAATACAGAATCTTCTATTTCTTCTTAAGACTGAGTAATGAAAACAAACGTACAACATTTGCTGGAATTATAATATAATGAAAAAAAATTTGTAAAAATCAGCAATGGTATTTAAGATAGGAGGAAAAAAACCCCACCAAAATCCAAAAACCTTGTGAAATACTCCCCTCCCAGGCTCCCATATGCTGGCTAACCATGATTGTGTACAGCTAGGACTAAGTAGCTAGCACAGCTCAAAGGTAGCTAAATTGAAGTTTCCTTAGAAGAGACAAAAACATGAGAAATTTCAGCATAAAGAGTTCCTACTTGGAGTGATAAATGACTGAAAATAGGGGTTAAGAATGAAAAAGACTTCTCAGCCATAATAAGTAGGTTGCCACTGTCCCTATACTATCTATATCTATATACATATACACACACACACATGCACACACAGAGTGGTATTAATTCCTTTATCAAAACTCTCTAGAATAAAGCACACATACTCAAATCTCTGATTATGTTTGGGGATTTGCTTGTCTGGATGACTTTTTCCTTCTGTTCTTCCAGTAATTGGTTCCTTTGACATCTGCTTGTGATGATGGAGCTTATTCCTTTGAAGGTTCTCCTGCTGATGAACTTAATCAACAACCATTCATGATTACAGCAGATGTTTATGCTATAATGGGTGATGAATATTTTGTGGATTATGTTTTGCTTGCTTGCTTGCTTTCTATTCCAGAAGTAAATGCTAGCATGGTTCTTTGAATTCATTATTTGGCAACAAGAAGTAATTGCAGGACCAACCTTTGACTTCAGAACCTTAAATGAGTCTCCCTAATAGTATGCATTCTATAAACTATGTGTACATTTGATATAGAGTAGGGTTGTGCTCATTATAACTAGTACTTTAAGGAGGGCTGCTATCTTTAAAGCTAAAGGCATAACTGGCCTGTGCAGTGCTTCTTAGAATTGCAAGAGGTGTTATATCAGGGGTAGTTAATCTGACCCTCCATCATGCATCACTGTTATGTCACATAAGTAGTACAACTGGAAGAACATTTGTCTGGCATTAAACCACAGAACTCAACTCTTTAAGACATCAGCTTACATATAACAGTTTCAGATCATTCATCCCTCTGGTTTTTGATCTATTGTGAAAAGCAATGCCAAAATTTATGGCCTCTATCATATGACAGACAGATTCCTCAGGATCCTTTGAAGAAATCTGACAGCTCCAATTTAACTTTACTAATGTGATAAAATGTTTTTTAAAAGGATGAAGAAACAGCTTTATGTGGGGAACTGCCAGGAGAGATGTTGGGTGTTTGGTTTTACAAACAAAAAAAGGCCTCATACTAATGCAGGGGTAGGCAAAGCTTTTGACCTGAGGGCCATATTGGGGTTCAAAATTGTGCAGAGGGCTGGATAAGGAAGGCTGTGCCTCCCCAAACTGCCTGGCCCCGCCCCCTATCTGACCTCCACCCACTTTCTGCTCCCTGACTGCCACCCTGAACTCTCGACCCATCCAACCCCCTCTCCTTGCTCCTTGTCCCTTGATCGCCCCCTCGGGAGACCCACACACACTCTAACTGCTCCCCAGGACCCTTCCTCCTATCTAGGCCCCGCTGCTCTTTGTTCCCTGACTGCCCCCTCCTGAAAACCCCCCATCCTACCCACCACCCCCCGGGACCCGACCCACTATCTAAGCCCCCCTTCTCTTTGTTCCCTGACTGCCCCCTCCTGAGACTCTCCCACCCTAACCACCACCACCCCGGGAACCCACCACCTAAGCTCCCACCCTTGCTTACTGTGCTCAGCCGGGCGCTCCAGCTGGAACACTGGGTCCTGTGGCGCGGCCCGGGCAAGGCCCTGCGGCCCGTCACGCTCCGCCTGCTGCCCCGGTTCAAGGTCATGTGGCTTGTGGTGCTCCGCCTGCGCCCTGGTGCGGAGCCCTGCGGCTCGCTGCACTCTGCCCGGCACCCCAGCCTGGGAGTGCGGGGCCACTGCCACCGCACCCCCGGCCCAAGTTTGTGGGCCAGATAAAAATGGCCGGCAGGCCACATATGGCCCGCAGGTCATAGTTTGCCCACCCCTGTACTAATGGGTCAGTAATTAGGTCTGCATAAAATTTGCTGAACAAACCAAACATCCCTAGATTATTGGATCCATAGGGGAAGAAAGGAGTAGAAAATTCTGAAATAGGCTCCACAAAAGAGAAGTTCAGTGAATTTTAAAATCAAATTTCTTTGGTTTAGACATTTTGATTTTATTTTTTAGTAATAAACAAAAATACAGGTTGCCCAGAACCAAATCCCTTACCCAAACACCTACTAGGTTTGCAGTGTTCAACTCTGAATCTAATACTTTTGGTTGGTCCCTCTTGCTATAGTAGGCTAATCTGAAACTCTGGATTAAAGCACCCTCAAGCTCTTAGAAAGTCAAAATCTGAACTACCTGGCTTGGGCCCATCTCTTGTATTATAGTAGACATCCCCCCCAAAACACATTTAGGTATTATTATAATCATTTTACAGATGGGGGAACTGAGTCAGAGTGAGGGTACTGTATATACTTTATCTAAGCATATACAAGAAATCAGGGGAAGGTGTGGGATTAAAGTTCAGGAATCTACTAGCATATAGCTTCTACACTACATTAATCTCTTTGCATTGTAATATCTCTTATATTCCTTGCCAACAAAAAATAAGAAAATTAATCTTTTCCCTTGCACTGCAGGTCAAGGCAGTTTACTGAGTGTTATTACATAAATGCAGCAAAGGGAGGGTTCTTTAATACTAAAATACTAAGCATTTTAATCTGAGTTTCTGAAATGATTTAATTGCTGTTAAGGAAAACAACTTGTTTTCTACCTCACTATAATAAATAACTAATTTTTTTGCACTTAAATAGCTCCTTACACTTTAACATGTCAAAACATTCACTTTATTTAAGTATCAGAGCACCCTGTCAGATAAGTACTATTCCCATTTCACAGATATGTACATTAAAACACATGGAAAATGACTGACTTGCCCAAATGTGCAAAGTGTCAGTGTCAGATTTTGGAATCACTCGTCCATGCTTCTTCCATACTTTCAACTAAAGTTATTTGTATTTCCTGTTAAATACACTCATCTAGCGCTTTCATCTTCTGATTTTTTTACTGTCTGGTGCCATGAGGCCTATATTGGTTTTTATGTGAAATCAGTTCTAAATGCTCTTAAAATCAAATGTGTAAAGCTTGTCCATTAAATAGATTAATATAAAATGTTAGCCCTCTTTGGGTGAAATATGTCTATTTCCTGGAAAGTTGTGTCATTAGAATGAGGTGGTCCATAAGATACTGTGCTATATGTGGTTAACTGGTCTGTTCAGAAAGGGATGTGTCAAAGGCCAAATTGAACGTAGTGTCACAGATCCCTTGCTGGCTACCCACTGGACTATTATGAGGGAATCCAAGCCTCTGTATCCCAGGATTTCTGGGATTTTTAAAATTCTCTAGATCTCAGCAGGCTGCAGCAGTGTTTCCTCCCTTGGCCTCTCTTGCACTTTTCCTGGGCACAGACATTGTCTTCTACTCCTTCACAAAAATTGAACTTCTCAGAGTCTCCTCCCTTTCCCCAATCTTAGGCCCCTAGGAGAAGTGTTGACCATAAAGATACCCCAGTTGTTTAGACACCCATTTCTCAGAACTCCACCTGAAGGAGTGAAGCTTCTGGTTTCAAGTGTAACTCTCTCTGGAAGCACACAGTAGTTGCAGAGCAGTGAACATACTCAGACACTTTGCTGAGAGTCTTGCACATTTGCTCTTTTACTTAATCATATAAAGCACAAGAAAGTGCAGGTCATACAAAACAATAAACCCTACACATATTTCCAGACCTTAGTTTCCTCCCCGCTACAGGGCATTTTTGGGCAGGGATCAGAGTCCCTTGGGTGGTCCAGAGTCCTCCTGCTCTTCAGTCTCACAGACAAAGATATAACATGATCCAATGGCCAGAAGTCGAAGTTAGATAAGTCCAAACTTGAAAAAAAAATGTAAATTTTTAACAGTGAGAGTAATTAATCACAGAACAATTTACCAAGAGCTATGAGTAATTCTCCATCACTGACCATTTTTAAATCAAGACTGGATGTTTTCCTAAAAGATCTGCTCTAGGAATTATTTTGGGGGAAGTTCTATGGGCTGAGTTATACAGGAAATCAGACTAGATGACCACAATGGTCTCTTCTGGTCTTAGACTGAATAAATCACTATATGGATTGTGGGCTGAAGTATGGAGCCTTCTTCCCCATCAGTTAGCTTACTTAAAAGCAGGCAGGACCCAACATGCTAGATTGCTTCTCTCCCCTTTTTGGGCTAGAGACAGAATAGCCAAAGACCTCCAAAATATGAGCTCCTTCCTCTTAATAACTTTTGTTCCCCTTTAGCAGGTGACACCCTTGCCAGGTTCCCCATGGGAGCACACCCCTGTGGGGTTACTTCATTCCCAAGGTGACCTCCCCCCACTATAACATTTTCTCTTGGTTAGAAGACAGTCTATTGTTTAGAGCTATTCCATTTCAGTGGGAGAGGACTTCAACAACTTCCTTGCTATTTTTTTCCCACCAGCCTTTGGAACTTCTGTGCAGCTTGGAGGCAAAGAGACCATAGAGGAGGCAACAGGCTGCACATTTAGAAGGATGAATAGAGTAAAGTAAAGATACAGATGTCCCCCAGTTTACGCAAGACCCGACTTATGCAAATCCACATTTACAGAAAAAGTTGTGTAAGCTAAAAATAGGAGGGTAGGGTGGTTTTGTTTGTTTTTTTCATGTAATGGTCGGAGATACGTTTCTGACTTACGCAAAATTCGACTTACGCAAGGCATTCCGGAACAAAACGCTTGCATAAATCAGGGAACATCTGTACATAGAGTTTATAATCTTACACAGAATTAGTAATTTGTATAGGCAGATTCCCAAATCATCACTCACAGTGCACCTGAAAATAACTAAGCTGACTCCATATGGAGTTCCTTATTCTTGGTACTCAAATAAAGATGTACTCCTCCCTGTTAAGTTCCATTCAAAGATTCTTATCACCTGACAGATAGATCCACTACAAAAGGTTTTTTCCTCCTGCTGATAATGGCCCATCCAAATTAAACAGCCTCTTAGAATGGGTATGGTAGTGTACAACCTTTTTTTTTTTTTTTGCTTTCTCTGTATATAAATACATCTTACTTCTGTTCCATTCTATACATCCGATGAAGTGGGCTATAGCCCACAAAAGCTTTTGCTGAAATAAACTGGTTAGTCTCTAAGGTGCCACAAGTCTTCCTCGTCTTATCCTCAAGAAAGGAATATAATATACACAAGGGGTCTTATGTTAATGCATCAGTGCTTTCTATTTTTCATCTTTGATAATTGACAGGTTTATGGGATGCATATGGTATTGGGTGCTGTGACTTTTCTATAGTTTTCAAAGTCTTCAGCCAAGCTTCAGGGGAAAGATAAGTATGTAGTGCTTTGTGTATTGGGGATATGGATTTTCAAAGTACACCCTCAAATAGAACAGCACAAAAACTTCTGTCAAGGTATTCTTTTCTAGTTAAGTATTTCTACTATGTTCATCACCCCTATATCTGTATGCAAACATTTATCTTGCTGTAACTGCATATGTTTGCATTTTTAAAGGATTCATATGCCTTCTGCAGTATGAGCCAAACTTAAGTCATGGATTTTGTAGAATTTATGTTAATAACTATATGAAAATGTCATATAGTTAGAGGAAAAATTGCTTCTTTTTTAAATTAATTTGTCACTCTAAGCAAATTTTGAATTGATGTTTCTGTTGGTTTTACTAATGAGTGAGAGACAGTTTCAGAGGAAGAGGAAATATTGATAATATATAACTAGACTGTTAAATGAAGACACAAAAAATGTGTCACAAAAACTGGGGACCACTAAAGATCATATTATTCTCATCTGTCATTGCACAATGAAAGGAAATCTTAGAATAATAACTCATATTTCTATCAGTATTGATTTTCTGTTTTGGATTATAATTGGACTGGAATTATGTTGAAAATCTTTGTTAGTTAACCATTTATTCAAGTACTGACAGTTATGTGTTTATTAATATTACCTGATGCCCATTATGGGCTTGCATTCCAAGCACATGGGTGTCTGCTGTTCCCTCAACCATCTATGAATAACTGCATGACCCGAACAAATGTATGTATATTTATATTGATTTGCATTATTTTTCCAGTTGAATGCAATGCTTGTGAAAAGTGCCCAGACTGACTGCCCGTGTATATGAAATCCTCTTTTCAGCTACAGAAATTAGTATAGCACATACATCAACTGTGTAAGCTTCCGAATACTACTTTTTCAAGAAGGGCTCACCTCTAGGGGTGAGGGACTGATAATCTTCTACGCCTTTTCTCTCCTTAGCCTCTCAAAGGAGACATCACACAAGGGTGACAGTTGTTATTGACAGCTATCCATTAGCAAGTGGATTAAGATTACTAGTTAATTTAATATGAATAAGTGAACCACTACCAGGTAATGGCTTTAGGTTAATAGGAACCTAAGCCAATAGCTGGTAGATTCTATACTCAGTTATCATACCCACTTATGATTTACATGTCTAGGACCAAAACAGATGCATTTTAGGAGTTATTTTTCTCCTGTGCAATTTGGAATTACAGGTTTAATCCACCACATACTGGATTTAGAGAGCAGCCACATTATCACATTTCTTATGGAAAAGTAATGGTAAAGAGATACTCTTCGCTTTCATTTAAGTACAGTTTGTGTTGCTTATGAAAAACCAGTACCAGCTTTTACCCAAAATGAATGTCTGATACCTAAACGATCATGGCCCAAAGGAGCCCTTCTGGTCTCTCAGGGTAATGTGTTTGCTGTGCATGCATCATGTATAATGCATAATAAATGTTATTGTGAATTTTTTGTTGCAAAAACATAGCTGTACTGCATAATAGCATCCTGAGGCACAAGATTTTCCCATACAACTTCCGCTAGTATTGATGGGAGTTCTCATGTGTAAAGCCTCCACATGGAGATGAGAATATCAAATGCTTCCTTACTTCAATGGTGCAGAAAACCAGGTAGTTTCCAAACAGAATAAATTAGAGTTTATCTCTGCACCTTATTCATGAGAGCAATATCACTAACTTCCATGGTGTATTTCTGTGGAGCAAGGAATATTTGCATGTGTAATAATTTGCAGGACAAGGCTTTTAGTTATTTCCAGTTCACTTTTCCCCTAGAAATGCAGCCGGCACAAGTTAGCCCATGAGTGACATGAATACGATGCAGAAGTGACAAAGAGTCCTGTGGCACCTTAAAGACTAACTAAAAGTATTAAAGCATAAGCTTTCGTGGGCTAATACCCACTTCATCGGATGCATGCAGTGGACTTCCACTTGCACTTCCACACGGCTACCCCTCTGATTCATGAATAAGATGCAACTTCTCATTTAAACAACAAAGCCTTTAAAAGTTAAATAAATAAATGCACGCATGTGATATTCCTCTCAGTTATGAGGATTTAATTGAAAATATTAAGCTTGATAGTGCAAACCTTACCCTACAAGTTGTCCCAATGATATCAGGATGTATGAGTGATCCCTACATGGAGTTCCTTGGAAAAAGGAACTCTACCCCATCATGGGACAAATCTCTGTGAGGAAAATTTTCTGGATAGTCCATCTTTCTCCCTCTCTGCTTCCCCCCAATACATACTTATGGGATTTCTTGCAGGAGGGGGCAGTTGGGTCTCCTCTTATTTTTCTTCTTATTCTTAATCTTTCTTCTGTTCTTCTCACTCCACCTTCCCACCCCATCCCACAAGCACTTAACACACATGAGTAGTTCCTTTGAGTTCAGTGGGGACTACTTTTGTGGGTGAGTGCCTGCAAGATCACATTCAAAGATGTTAATTCTTTGGGGCCGGTATTATCTGTAGATGCCACACGGTGCTGAGCTCAGTGGTAGCACTATAAACAGATAATAAATGATAACAATAATTATAATAGATCTGGCTTAGAGCTATCAGAGTGCAAAAAAACAAAACAAAACCATAGAACACTTTCTTAAGTGCAAAATGCTTTCTCCCTTATGCCTGGATAAGTCAAAAGTGGCAGAATGGATATTGTATTAATCTTTCCAAAATATTTTCATTCTGAGCCAAAGTCCAGGCGTGAGAAATTTCATCCCCAATGACATGTTTTTGAAAAGGTTACACATGACTGAAAACTCTTAGAATGAAAGTGCCATCTCAGTTCGACCTTTAAGATCCATCTCATGATAATACTCCGACAAGTGGCCCAACTAGTTTTTACTTTGAAAATTTGTATTTAAAATAAATAACATCATGGACTAAAATCTTGCATGCCACGTTTCATCCCGAAATGAATCCTAATCAGCTGCATCTAAACCTCTGACAATATATATCTTGTATCCAAAAACACTGACACAAGCTGTGGTGGTGGTGGTATGGATGTCCAGTTGGGGTTCAGTGAGCCTGATAATGGTTGCTTAGCGAGAAAGGCGAGTATTACCCACAGGAGGACCATGGATGAGGTGCTGCTGCAGCACTACACCTGTGCTTTCAGAATAGTGTGTGTTTGTATTATTTGCATTTCTAAAACATGCATCCTTCCCTGTGGGTGCATTACACCCACAAGAGTAACAGTCTTCCTTTAAATCAGAAGACAGACATTTCCCAGAATAATGACAGCTGTCTCTATAATTGAAAGAAAGGTAGAAACGTTATCATCAACCAAACATAGGCAAGAGAAATATCCTTTCTAAATAGTGATTTGGTATATTTTTATCTCAGACAGCAGGTTGCTTAACCAGATTCTGATGGGTTGCTTAACCAGACCCTATCACCTGCAAGGCCAAGAGAAAAAAAACAATTTGTTATACTCTGCACTTGAGGAGTGATTAACTAATTGCCTCCTGGCGAAAGTCGTGGAGCTAAGCCCTATAAGTAAGTAGCTCGATTCGAGGGAGATTGCAGAGGAGATAGGTCTCTGGTAGAGAGAAGCCCTGGGATAGGATTTAACTGACAGACGACAATGGAGGAATAACTCTACAGAAGCAGATTAGGTCTCTTCAGGGTAGGAGCCAACAAGAGACCTACAGTGGCACCTGAGAGGGTCAGATGATGTTTGAAGGTTTGTTTGGATTTTCATTTGGAATTTCTCCATTAGTCCAGAATGGATTTAGACATCCATGTCACTTGGCTGGAGGGTCAAACCACAAAAACCTAGAGGGAGAGATCGGAGAAGACTGGAAAAGGCCATTGCAGGGCCAAGGGAGAGTCCAGTAGAGGTACCAGGGACAAGAACTCTGTGCAGCCTTGCAGCAAGAGACAATGGGGTACCCACAAGATGAGGACACACTATTACACAGATAAATAACATGATCACAGTAATAGCCTGCAGCTATTGCCCTGTAGCTCAGTTAGATGCACCACCTTGTATTCCATAGCATGTACTATTGTAGTGGGAACAACCATCATCATGGTGACATTTCTCCCTCCTTCCAGTGGTACTCTCAAGCCACCTGGATTGGCAAAATGTTCTGAACTCAGCCTATTAATCTTGGTGACTTTTATTATTTTGTATCATTCCGGTAAGCTTCTTTTCAATTTGTAAAATTTTGCGGCTCTAGGAAACCTCATCACCCATTCAGAAGTACACCTTATGTAGTGTACTGTGCAAGGGGCCTTATGGTGAAATTGAGGACACTAAATGGATATGAAGTAAAAATTAGACTACAAGTATATTATGAAAGTTCTTGAAACTATAAACCCTCTATATCCCAGAATTTCATGTGGCCTAGAGACCCCTATAAAGGCAGCTTTTTAAACGGTGATGGCTTAAAATAGGGCAGGTTTACACTTACCTCTGGAGCAATCGGTCCAGTGGGGGTCAATTTATCATGTCTAGTGAAAATGTGATAAATTGACTGCTTAGCACTCGCCCATCGACTCCGGTACCCCTCAGGAGCAAAAATTGTAGGCGGAGTCAACGGGGGAGTGTCAGCAGTTAACCTACTGCAGTGAAGACACCGTGGTAAGAAGCTCTAAGTATGTCGACTTCAGCTATTTTATTTTCGTAGCTGAAGTTGAGTAACTTAGACCGAATTAGCTTGTCCCCTCCCCCTGCCTCAGTGTAGACCAGTACCAGTAAAGTTCTTCTAATGGGACCTTGTAGGTCACATTGGCAAGCATTGGCTGACATCAAAATGACATCAATACATTCTGGGTCCTTTGTGTAAGATGTTAATAGTTTATTTGAAATGCAAATGAGGGTGAACTAAATTTTATTATGAAACCACGTTTCACATTTGAAGTCCAACTTTGAAGTGTCATTACGGAAAGAGAGTTTCTGAAATTTGGCTGCAGTTTCTGTATCAGCTGAATATATTCTTAGAGAGTTGCTTTTGTTTTAGTTAAAAGATGTAGTAGTCTAACAATATTTTTTTAAATACAATTTCCTTTCTTCCAAGGCATCAAACAGAGTTGCTACTGTGGCTCATTTGTTTATCTCAAGTGGACTTGAAGTTACTTAGTGGAGAGGGCAGGACTTCTGTACTGACATTCAGATTTCCTTCAGAGACCCTGTTTTATACAGCTCCACTTACACTACTGGCTGCTGATCAATAACACTTGATTGAAAAACAAACAAACAATAATAAAAACCCCCAAAGGTCTCCTGAACACATCTGCCTGCATTGCCTCTGTGAAAAGAGAGCACTTCCTATCTTTAGCCTTCTGCCTTTGTCTTAAGGTGTAGGCATTGTGTCAGGTCTTTAAATGAAATCCTCCTCATTTTTATGACCTTTCTGATATTTTTGCACTGAAAATGTGTAATTCTGTTTTTCCAGAGCCATATTCTCCAATTCCGTGCACAAAGTGTAGTCATGTATAGTGGTGCAAAATAAGTATATAAAAAGCCATTGTTCTGCTCTCATAGTGTTCTACACCCACTTTGTGCAGATGTAAATGATCACCCAACTTGCAAGATAGTGAAGAATCAGGCCCTGAGTATATGCTCTGTCACATTGTACTGAAACTCTTAATATATTTGGCTTGTTGTTTGTATTCTTGTGGTTTCTAGCATTCAGGAAATGTCAAAGAAGGTCGATAGGTACTTAAATTGGTTTATCAAAATTGAAAAAAAAAGCTTTTTCACTACCATAGCAAGACCATGACAAATTTGAATCAGGATGAGCATCTTCAGCTTGTAGAATGAATAGGAAGGAGGATGTTACAAAGAGTAATTCTATTTTTATAAAAAAACGAATGGTTCTGGAACACTGTGCTTGGTTCTGGACACCCCATCTCAAAAAGGTAGAGCAGAAATAGGTTGAGAGACAGACGATGAGAATGATTGGGCATATAAAAACTCTCATATGACAAGAGGTTGAAAAGATCTACAAAAAATGAATGAGGGGGAAAATAAACTATAAAGTATGGAGAAGGCTGACTCAGAACTTCCAATCCTTCTTTTTATAATAAAAATAACAAATGGACACTGATATTTAAAGGTGTGTAAACTGAAAACTGATGAGAGAGAATACTTTTTCATAAAATGCATAATTATCCCATGGCACATTGCCACAAGATGTCATAGAGACCAAAAGTTTAGGAGGATTAAAAAAGATTGGACATTTATATGGATAACAAGAATATCTGGATTAATAATGGTAAATGCTACACAAACCTTCTTTAGAAAGCCCCAAAGAGCTTTGAATAGGATATTAAGCCTTCTATTTTGGGGCAAAAGCCAGTCTCTATTATGAGGGTTATAAGTTAACTGTTTCTGGGGAATCCCATAACTGCCTACTTCAGCTAGTACTAGAACACTGATTTGGTCCAGTATGGCAATTCCTGTGTTCCTATGAATAGTGTGGCTTGGGAATTATTTCTAGGTTATATATCTTTACTTTGGAGAGAACTGAAGTGAATGGACAAGATAAAAAGCAAATGGTCTCGAGGAAAACGTTTCAACTGTAAGTTTTTATTTACGTAAAGTAAATGTACTTTCTGAAACCATCAGGTCTGATATTGCTAGATTATCTTCTTTTCTCATTTATTCAACGTCATACAAAATGTATTGTTATCTATTATCAGAATGGAGGCATCTTTTTTGTTCCTGATATATTAAAATCAAAATTGCAGCAATATTTCAAAAAGCATAGATTAAAGCAGTTTCAAGGCATTTCTGGCTGGGAAGAGGAGCTAAAAGGAAATGCAAAGGAATTCAAACAGGTTGCAGCCTTTAAATGCTAACTGGGTTTTTCTGCTATGTTGTTGATAGAATCGATAAGGAAGAGAGTGGAAATTTATTTTTGATACAGATAATTAGAGGAAGAAGGTGTGAATAAATAAGGAGACATATATTTTTCTTCTTCTAGATATATCACTTATTTGAGTACAATTACTAATGGTCAGTGTAATGTTTTAGTTTTTATTGTGTTTGAAGTTTAATTATCTGTTACTAAACTTTATTATTATTATTTATATTTTGGTAGCATATAGAAATGACCGCCTCATTGTGCTAGACATTTGAGCTGGTTAGGAAATGGGTTTTTTTTTATTTTTTTTTCTTTCTGCAGAAAATTTAGACATTTTGGTAAAAAAAATAAATTTCAACTGAAAACTGAAATATTTCAATTCAGAAATGCTGCCACAGTTGTAGCTTGTTCCCATTCCTCTCTACAGATCATTTTCCTTGACTGAATTTCATCCACCATCTCTTAGGGAGGGGAGGGAGGTGCATAAACAGAGTCCAATAGCTGTGGTACATCATGGAAGATGAACTCCGGAGCCCAGCACATTTAGATGAAGGAGACATCAAATGATTTAACTACAATTCCGTGAGATACTGCAGGAGCATATCAAGTTAAAATATTTCAAATTTTCAATTAACACTTTCAATGACACTTTTTGTGAAAAATTTAATTTAATGAACAAGAGATTTAATCATTTTAGATGGAAAATTTTCCACTAGCCATACTAGATACTGCATAAATGTACAGTAAATAAATGATATCTCCCCTTAAGAGCTTACAGTTTAAGATGAAACAAGTGGATAAAACAGCATGTTATTTAGAGATGCCATGAAGCAACAAATAAAGTTGTGATCTGAAACTAAATTACATAATGTACTTCTAGCCTCTGAACTGGGATCAGCTCTCTCTCTCTCTCTCTCTTTCACTCACTCACTCTTTTCTTCTTAGTACATTCTGCAATGTGGGCTCAAGGCTGAAGTCCCTAACTGTCAGTGCTAATGATTTCCTCCAATGAGGTGGAAGATGGCTTCAGTAAATAAGGAATTCAAAACAGGGCACAAAGGACTGTATTCAGTGGTGTCAGCTGATGTGGGTCACACTGTTGATGCATGGCATCTATAAACATGACATAAATGGCTAGGTAAACTGGGTTATGGGGTTATGGTTGCTTTGCCTCACCTGTGCAAAGACATGTAGAGTATACCAGTGAACCTGGCCCCATATTTTTAGTGTTTGTTTGTGGAACCTAGGGCATTTGCTCCTTTGGATTAAGTCTATGCAATTAAGCCAATTGAAAGATGGTATAATAGGAGGAGGAGGAGGATTAGTAGTACCATAGTAACTATGCTTTATGACACTGTACACACACTTGGTTATAATAGTCCCTTTCCCAAAGAGTGTACAATCCAGTTAGACAAGACAGACATTTTTATGAAATTTCCTGATATAGATAAGGCTTGAGCTGCTCCTGTAACTTGACAAAGTTTACACCTCACTTATGTTTTTGCGTGGTTTTTTCCCCCAGGCATTTCAGTGATTTCATCTTCCAGTGCTGCTACTAACATTTTTTTTAATGAATTTCTTTTCTATTAGTGAATAAAGCACATTGATTTAAACATGGATTTCAAACAAAGGGTTTTCCTGCTCATGATGTTCATTTACAAAGGGCCTTCTTATCTTCCCACATTCTCTTTAGCAGTGGCATTACAATATAAGTAGAATAATATAGTTGAAAACTAAGTATAGTTACATGTAAATATGATATGGATAGGCAAAGTCTTTGTCCTCCTCTCAATACAGCATGTGCCCATATCCACACATTTGGTTAGCATCCAAAAACCACACCCTTGTTGAAGTTCTCCTTTAGTCTTAACTTCAGAACAAAACCATATAAACCTTAGGATTTTTCAGGATTACTGGCCTAATAGATATGGGGGAAGCTATAGATGTGATATTTCTGATTTTAGTAAGGTTTTTGGTACAGTCCTTACATTCTCATAAGTTAACTAGGGAAACATTGTCTAGATGAAATTAATATAAGGTAGGTGTATAACTGGTTGAAAGAGTAGTTATCAGTGATTCGCTGTCAAATTTGGAGGATATTTCTAGGAGGATCCTGCAGTTCTGGATTCAGCATATTCAACATTTTCATTGATTACTTGGATGATGGAGTGGAGAGTATGCTTCTCAAATTTGCAGATGACATTAAGATGGAAGGAATTGTAAGCATTTCAGAGAACAGGATTAATTTTCAAAATGACCTTGATAATTGGTTTAATTTCAGCAATATGAAATTCAGTAAAGGCAAGTGCAAGTTTTGCATTAGGTAGGAAAAATCAAATGCACAACTACAAAATGGGGAACAACTGGCTGGGCAGTAGTACTGCTGAAAAAGATTTGGGGGTTACTGTGGATCACAAATTGATTATAAGTCAATAATGGTGATGCAGTTATAAAAAAGGCTATTATTATTCTGGAGTGTATATAAAAAACTGGCGATGATGTCCGACTCTACTCGGCTTTGATGAGACCTCAGACACATTAGACTGTGTCTAATTCTGGGTGCCATGCTTTAGAAAAGATGTGAACAAACTGGAGAGAGTCCAGGGGGAGCAACAAAAAATGAGAAAACATATAGAAAACCTAACCCATGGTGGAAGGTTAAAAGAACTGGGCATGTTTAGTCTTGAGAAAAAAGACTAATGTGAAACTTGATAACAGTCTTCAAATAAGCAAAAGGGTGTTATAGAGAGGACTGTGATCAATTGTTCTCCATGTCCACTGGAGGTAAGACATGAAGTAGTGAGTGTAACCTGCAACAAAGGAGATTTAGTTTAGATATTCCAAAAAACTTTCTAACTATAAGGATAGTTTTGCACTGGAAAGTAAAGGGTCCCTATCATTAAAGATTTTTAAGAACAGGTTAGACAAACACATGTCAAGGATGAGTCTAGCGTAGGGAGGTGGATTAAATGACCTCTTGGGGTCCCTTCTAACTCCATCCTTTGATGATTGTTAGCCTCCTCCTGATGAAATGATTTTGCTTTTTCCCCTGTAAAGCCCCTTAGGTCTGATTTGACTATCACTCATTCAGAAGGAGAAACAAACCCTTTTATACTATTGACTTGGATATAATGAGAGCCATCTTGTCTAACAGGCAAGAAGCGTCAGCAGAATATTACTGTTTCATCATGCAAGGTCCAAGAACTTGACAGCTTGTCAAAATTTCAAACTTTTTCAGCACCTAGTTAAGCACCTGTAGCTTTTTGGTTTTTTGGGCAGCTAAATAAATGCCCTGATTTGCCAAGGTGCTGATCAGCCCTGGTTCCTAGTGACTTCAACAGGAGATGAAAATGATTGTCCTCTTTGCAACTGAGTCCACATATTTTGAAGTGAATGTAGGCGATTCACGTTGAGCCCAAGCTTAAAAATTTGTGTCTTAGCTTCTTTCTTCACATGATGTTATGAAAATGAATTCAAGTGCTTTGGTCTGTTATATATGGTCTATTAAGTGCTATATGTGGGCCATTATTAAAATAACATGAAAGATAATCTAAGAAAACAAAGCAATCTAAGCAAAAATGTGTAGACAAGACATACAATCAGTAAGTGAGGAAGATTTAAATATAGCCACTGCCTCTAGTTTTGTTTTCAATTAGTAGCTGACAGGTGAAGGAAAAAACAGATACACCATTAACTTGAACTTGTTTCAGGTTCTTCAAGTACCATGCCTAGGCAGCCAGACTCATTGGGCTTCTTTATATTTTAGTTCTTAATGAAGAAAGTGAGTTTGAGAGTAAAAAAGAGATTGTGAGCTTGTAACTCTCCATGCAAAACTTGAGCTCCATAGCTAATGAGGAAACTTGCCAAAGTTTCCCAGCTCTGCTTCAGTATATACATGTATTAGTCACCATAAATCAGTTTGCTTGCTAGCTCAGACTTGTTAAGGAGAATAGAAACTCTCTAAAGTCAGTGTGTATAGCAAAGCTCTAAGATCACTAACAAGTAGAAATGTTTCAGAATGGGGATTTAAAATTTTTTTTGAAGAAGTGGTATCATGTTGAGGAATGGCACAATGACTTAATCTGACCTATCACACTCTGTTTAGAAATTCACCCTCACATGGAATAAGACCTAAGAATAAGAAAGAAAAGGTGGTCATAATATAGAAGGTTACGACAGTGTTTATCTTAAATTGTTAGTATTCACACTGCGGTCCACAGACCACAGTAGTCCACAGAAAAATTTCCAGTTGCTCTGCGGAGAGGCCTTTGTCACAATGGTGAAGGACCGTGACATTCGCTCGTTACAGACAAGGGCAACACTCACTTACGTTTTCCAGAAGCTATTTTGACCAACTACACTAAAAATAATGTTCAAAGCATTTTGGTACCATCTGTATGCCTGTTTCCTGTCTCTTTTGGTCAAGCATTTGTTTGGTGCAAATTCAGTGGAGGTCAGATTTGCAGAGGACATCAAAATTGGAAGGGTAGTCTCCACACAGAAAAATGCGGGGTGGGGGGGAGGGAATGCTAACCTAACCTGGGGAGATTAGAGAAGTGGAAGCTCTGGGCATTAAAGCAAAATTTTGTACTAATAAAGTCATGCACCCACCATAGATTAAAAATGAGGTGTTCTAACCAAGATGACAGTCAGATAGCAGCAAAGTGGATTTATTTCAGTTATTTGATTCTCCTTTCTCTCACACCGGTGTACACTGGCAATTACTCTGCTAAAGTCAATGGAATTATATCAGTGTAAAACTGGCGAGAAATGAGAATAAGGCTTACTTAGTACAACTCTGGCTGCTTTCGGCTTCTCCAGTGAATCAAAGTATCTGTAAAGCTGTTTTAAAATATGTTTAATTTAAAAAGAATTTACCTAAAATTAAATTTCATTAAATGGGGTTTATAGCTGCATTGTGTTGTTGAAGCAATGGAAGGCAGCCAGAGTATATCGATGAATCTGGCTCAATATTTGCACTCTATTTGCTGCAAAGAAGAAGTGGGATTAGAGTTGGGAAGGGAGGTGTCCATGAAAAATTTGCTTTCAGTGATTAGCAATATGAAAAAGCTTGAGAACCATTTCCCAAGAAATGAATCATGCCAAACTTAGTCTTCTTCATTCTTTCTCTCCCTTAGATCTTTCTTAATCCCTGGAATGTTTACTAAAGTTTAGAATAATTATTTTCTCTGTCTGAAATGTTTACTAAAGTTTTATCAGTCTCCTCAGTGGGAAGCTACTGAGTTCATACTGACAACATTCTGAATGAATATTTGTAAGAAACATTTCTCAAAGTTTCTAGGAAGCTCAGAATTATCCTTGCAACGGGACTATGGTTTCAACCTTAACTATACAGTGGCCCTCCACCATAAACCACACAATACAGCAAAAAAAGCATCTGACATTTTTTTCTGAACATCTAACTACATATACATATCGAAAAACAGAGTCTCTGCCACTCAATGGAAGCAGTATTAGGTTCATATCCTCCTTTGTAATCACAGCTATCAATCATCATGAATAGCTGCTTCATTACAAACTATTCTCTTCAGATATAGGAGTACCAAGGAGATTTTGCCATTTGAAAAGTATGCAGAGGTAGTAAGAAACCATTTTGAACTTCTTATTCATTAGATTGAATGCTTTAAAGCCAGGACTGTGTGGACAGAACCTGCTGTTATGGACTGGAATGTAGGCAGTCTGGTTTAGTAGTCGGGTCTCGTGGGCAGAGATAGCATCCAGGTTGCGGAATGAAGCCTGGGTCAGCACCAGAGTCAACTGCCAGTTACCAGAGCCAGGTGTCAAGCCAGAGTCAAAACCAAGAATTGAAGCTGAGTGTCAGAGCCAAGGTCAGGTACCACATGCCAGAGCCCTGGGCTCTAGCCAAAGTCAGAGTTAGAAGTTGGAGTTGGAGCCAGTTCTGATAACTAGTAATTGGGGGTGAGGTGTAAGGACAGGAAATGGAGGAGAGACAAGGATCAGGAGCAAAGGCAGTGGTGAGGCAGGAGCCAGGAGTGGAGCAGGAATTAGGAACAGAGTTAGGTGCAGGAGGCAGATACTAGCAGGATTTAATACAGTCAAAACAGAAAATCACCGTATTGCCCAGAAAAATTTCCTGTGCCCCCCTCTGACTTAAATAAGAATATAAGAATTGCCGTACTGGTCAGACAAAAGGTCCATCTAGCACAGTGTCCTGTCTTCCACCAGTGGCCAATGCCAGATGCCCCAGAGAGAATGAACAGAACAGGTAATCATCAAGTGATCCATTTCATGTTACCTATTCCCAGCTTCTGGCAAATGGAGGCTAGGGACAACATCCCCCCCCATCCTGGCTAATAGCCATTGATAGAACTATCCTCCATTAATTTATCTAGTTCTTTTTTGAACCCTGTTATAGTCTTGGCCTTTACAACGTCCTCTGGCAGGGAGTTCCACAGGTTGGTTGTGCATTTTGTGAAAAACTACTTTTGTTTGTTTTAAACTTGCTGCCTATTAATTTCATTTGGTGACCCCTAGTTCTTCTGTTATGAGAAGGAATAAATAACACTTCCTTATTTACTTTCTCCACACAGGATTTTATAGACCTCAATCATATCCCCTTTAGTCATCTCTTTTCCAACCTGAAATTCTCAGTCTTATTTATCTCTCTTCATACAGAAAGCGTTTCATATCCCTAATCATTTTTGTTCCTCTTTTCTGAACCTTTTCCAGTTCTAATATATCTTTTTTTCAGATATGTGACCACATCTGCACATAGTATTCAAGAAATGGGCATACCATGGATTTATGTAGAGGCAATAAGATATTTTCTGTTATCTGTCCCTTTCTTAATGATGCCCAATGTTCTGTTTGCTTTTTTGTCTGCTGCTGCACATTGAGTGGATGTTTTCAGGAAATTATCCACAATTACTCCCAGACCTCTTTCTTCAGTGGTAAGAGCTAATTTAGACCCCATCATTTTATATGTGTAGTTGGGATGATGTTTTCCAATGTGCATTACTTTGCATTTATCAACATTGAATTTCATTAAATAGTGTGGTTGGACTAGTCGGTGTAGCCAGGCAATCCTCCAATTAGGGCTCCCATGGGTGGTACCTTGGCAGATGCTATCATCCTACTAGTTTCTCAGCCCACTGAGTTTCAGTAGATATTGGGTGGAGGCCAGGATGCAGCAGCTGTCTCGGAACACCCAGGCCTGGGTTCAAGACGGGACATCACACCTACACATATTGTAGGTACTACCGAAATACTGATAAATAATAATGATGTCTTTAGAATAAAACACGTGATGGGCACTTTGCTCATACTCTAGGTAGTCGAGGTCAGATTCTGCAATATGTTCCATCAACTTTGCGCTGTTCGGGTGGCACAAAAAGGCCAAGTTTGGGCTGTAATTGTCCGGTGGAGAATTCTCTTGGTGGATGGAAGAAACAGGTGTGTGAGAGCAGAGGTCTTGCTATGTTGATCTTCTGTTGTTTTAAGTCAGAGCAGCGCCCGGGCTGTTCTAACTGACATCAGTGCCAGTCTAGCACAGGATCCCCACTCTTTCTCCTTCCATGTGGAGTGGAGTTCAGATGCCAGGGATAATTGATCCAACAGTATATATATAAGGTAAACAAATAAGGGCTGAAGCAAATAAGTGACTGGGAAGTGTAGTTTATCATGCACCTTTCAAACAGTATTGCTTTTGTCACTATTTTGTAAACTACTTCTGTTTTGTTAACACTTCTGAAGGAGTACGTAGGGTTTAAAGGCCTTATAGAAGTGTGTTTGCAGGCAGGAAAGGAAGGGAAATGTAGGGCAGATTGGGTGAGGGAATGGATTCCAGGGATTGAGAGCTTATATTTAAAGGGTTATGTTGTGTTATTATTTAGTTACCAATAAAGCCAAACCCCAAGAATGAGATGATTTTGGAGACTAGCTTAGGGACTAGCAGTGTTGAGGATGGGACAGGGACTCAGATCATTCCTAGGGTCTGGAGGTGAAAATAGGCAAAGGGAATTATTTGTGGCACATGTAACCCTTCTGCCCATCAGAGTTGGCAGCAACAAGGGCCGGGTTCAATATCCAGGGGTTCCATTCCAATAGCACAATACAAAAACCGGCTCGAGCCCCCACCCAGTGACCTGGGACAACCATATACCACCCCTCTGGGCGTCTGTAAGAGACAATACTTCTCCTCTCGCAAGCACAGAGTCTGAGTGTACCAAAGCCTTTTAATAACAAGGAGAAACAATGTGGCATTATATTGGGGAAACACCACAAACAAGGTTAATAAACCAAACCATGAACCAGAAGCCCCCCTCCCAGCAAATAGGCCGTGGCCTTCCCTTTGGCTCTTGAGTTCCACAACCCCAAAAAGTCACTCAATAGTCCCAAAAGTCCAACAGCCCAAGAGTCTCTGTTCTTGGTCAGTGCAGAGTTCAAAAGTCAATTGGCAGAGTCTTACCTCCCAGTCTGGGTGGAAATGGAGGGTAGGGCAAGGGGCACCTTACGTGGTCCGAGGCCGACTGCGCCGCCTCTCTGTGGGGTTCTGCTGCAGCCCTCACCGCAATCCGTTCTGCTCACCGATACTCGAACTGCTCTGCAGTGCCAGTCACTCCGCTAGCCGTCCTGCTAGCCGACACACGGACAGCTCTGCGGTGCCAGTCATTCCGTCAGCAGCACAAACGGCTCCGCTAGTCGACACACGGACTGCTCTGCTGTGCCAGCCACACAAACTGCACCCAGGAACTGCTTGGCTGAGTCCGCTGCCAGCCACACGAACTGCACCCAGGAACCACTCGGCTGTGTCTGCTGCCAGTTGCACAAACTGCACCCAGGAACCGCTCGGCTGAGTCTGCTGCTTCGCTCTGCTAGCTGCACAAATTGCTTGGTGCCACCGACATGCCTTTAGGCCCACCCCCACTTAACACAGTGCTCAGTGGTTTCAGCTCTTAAGTGATTTCAGCTCTTAGTGGGGGGCGGCACCTTGGCACAGGTACACCAGCAGACCCAAAGTGAATGCAGCTTAGCAGGCTGAACTTAAACTCCTAAGGGAATCAAAATTAGCTCTAACATTCCACAGTGGAGAGAGGCAAGGTGCAATAGGCCTGGGGGAAGGGGCCCTTAGGCAAGTCCCTCACCAAAAGGTATAGAAACCTGCCCATGGCCTCTCTCAATCTCAGAGTGTTCTGAAACTCCTGCCCAGTGAGTGCTACCTAGATGATGGCGAGTCCCTCCATCATAACAAGGGCCAAGTATGTGTCCATAGTCCTTCATTCACATAATCAGGGTAACATCACTTTATATTTCCTGCCCCAATAACATAGAAACTGGGGTTCCCACCTCAGCCGAAGTGGCCATGTGGGCGGCTGTGGGCTCAGGCCAGGTGCAGTGGGTGTGTCTATGCAAATTGATCAGCCCCAAAATTATTTTCCATAACTCACTGCAATTCCCATAGTTTGCCACCAGATGTCAGAATATATCTCATTCCTGACACTGCTTACACACATGTGCCAAGGAACTGGAGCATGAGGAGAAGAATAAAAAGTGACAAGACCTAAGAAGTACTCAGGAGCTAAACTATAGAGTGCCCTGAAGGCAAGGCTGAGGTAAACATTTATGCACAAGATGATGGAAAGGGTGTGAAGTGGGGCTGGACATGGCAGAGTAGATGATATTTTGGATGTCATTTTGATAGACTGAAAGTGAGAATGCAGGGAGAAGGGAGAGGCTATCTGGAGTAGTTAGACAAACCTGATACAATCTCACTATTCTCTTTGGGCTGGATTCCTTTCTTCTTTGGTTTTTCATTGTGTTCTAGTCTGTGGTTTGTGCAGAACATAGAAAAGCAGGAGAGCCAGCAATGTCTATTTTGCCTGCACTGGACCAGCTGCTTCTGAGATTATGTGATTTTTTTTACTGTTACTCAAGTATAGCTGCTGCTGCCTGTGTGCTGTAAGAGTGATTACTATTTTTCCTCTTTAACAGGATTTTTCCTGAAGAAATCAGAGCACTTGTATCTGTGTTTCTTTCCCAATAGTTTAGTGCATCCGCAGTGCATTTGAATTGTTCATTATCCAGATGCTACCTACATTAAAAGGAAAAAGGTAATCTACCGTGTAGCCTGACCTAGTACTCGCTACAAAAATGAACTGAATTCATTCCAAACAACAGCGAATAATGTGGGCTTGTCTCATGGGCTTTCCCCTGAAAATTTCATACAGAGCTTAGAAACGTCACATCTGTGTTCTTGTGCAGTTTGTGCAGATGCCATTTTGTATAAAGAGCTGTCTTTTTGGTACTGGAGTGAGTCAGAATAGCACTGTAGGGGTCATAGTCACTTTTGAATTCAGACCAATTTTTGGGGGGTGGAAAGGGGAGGTGAATGAAGAAGCATGAATCAATACAATAAAAGCAAAAAATACCATATTTCTTCTGAGGCATGTTCATATCAGCATCTGGTGAAGCTGACGAAAACGTAATTTGGATTTGCTGGATTTGCACAAGTGACTTCTGTGTAGCTTCATGAGGGCATACAGGTCTCGGCGTATAAATCCACTGATATGATTGGGGACTGGGAGGCCTAAACCCCATTGAAGTCAATGGGACTTAGATGACTAACTCACGTAGGCACTTCTGTAAATCCTACTGGGTGCCCATTTGTATCTTTAGGCACCTAAATTCCTTGATAAATCTGATCTAAAAGCTCAGTCCTGCACACAATTACTATGTCTTCACTTCTGTGCATAACCGCACTAGAACTACAGGCAGGAGTAAATGTAAGCATGATAGTAACTAGTAGTTAAGGCAGCAAGGTTTATCTCTTTCCACATTCTCATTTTTACTATTATAATTGCTCATTAGTCAAGCATCGATAATGTGACATGGACTTTATCCTAAGAAGCCTGCAGTTGAAGCCCAAAACTTTCAACTGTTCTCTGATTTTTGGTGCCTTAAATTTTTTTTATATCTGACTTTGACTGTGTTTGACCTGATTTTCAGAAGTGCTGAGCAGCTAACACTCCAGCTCAGGTCAATGAAGGCTGTGGGTGTTCTACACATCTGAATATTAGAAACAAAGAAAGATGGGGATCTCACAGCTGGACTATTTTGCAAACTGGGCTTTACATACATAGCTAAGAAACAGACTTAAATGTATTGGGAGTTCCTTGCTTACTATAATTAGAGCATCTTTTAAAAATTGTTTAATATGATGGCATAACGGGCTTTTGGCAAGGGTTAATGTTTGTCTTGCAGGATACACCTTTCTGGTGCTTGCCTGCTATACACAAGAAAAACTTTCATGCTATTGTGATGTTTAAGGTTCTCTGTGTTAGAGCTTCACTGATAAATGGCATTGATCTAGCTGGGTTAACTTTAGTTCATCGCCTTTCTTTATATTGCTCCTTGTTATTTCTTCTTTCCACTTTTTCTACAAAGATATCTTAGTTACACATTCATCTCTCTCTCTCTCTCACTGTCTGATATAATATTAGGCACAGAGAGGCAGACTTTGTGGAGTAAACTCTTTGAATATTTTCCAGCAAATTCAGATTCAAACCATTTTTTTCTATTTGTGAGTGTTTTTTTCCCTAACAAAAGTGGGTTCTTTGCTGGGTATTAGAGATAGAAGAACAACAAACTAAAAGCTAGGATGACCTAGGTTGATGCATCAAATCAGTTGGGCCAAATTCTCAATAGACTTCAGTAGAACTATGCTGATTGCAGTAGCTGCAGATAAGAACATAAGAATGGCCTTACTGGGTCAGACCAAAGGTCCATCAAGCCCAATATCCTGTCTACCGGTAGTGGCATCTCTTTTGAGATGAGACCATATCTGTACGCAGTGTTCAAGATATGGGCCCACCATGGATTTTTATAAGGTCAGTAAGATATTCTCTATCTTATTCTCTATCCCTTTTTTAATGATTCCTAAAATCCTGTTTGCTTTTTTGACTGCCGCTGCAACCTTCGTGAATGTCTTTAGAGAAGTATCCACAATGACTCCAAGATCTTTTTCCAGATTAGCTGTAACTAAATTAGCTCTCATCATATTTTATGTATAGTTGAGATTATTTTTTCCAGTGTGCATTACTTTACATTTATCCACATTAAAATTCACTTGCTATTTTGTTGCCCAAACGTTTAGTTTTGTGAGATCTTTTCGAAGTTCTTCACAGTCTGCTTTGGTCTTAACTATCTTCAGCAGTTTGGTATCATCTGCAACCTTTGCCACCTCACTGTTTACCCCTTTCTCCAGATCATTTATGAATGAGTTGAATAGGATTGGTCCTAGGATTGACCCTTAGGGAACACCACTAGTTATCCCTCTCTATTCTGAAAATTTACCATTTATTCCTACCCTTTGTTCCTTGTCTTTTAACCAGTTGTCAGTCCATGAAAGGATCTTCCCCCTCATCCCATTACAACTTAATTTACATAAGAGCCTTTGGTGAGGAACCTTGTCAAAGGCTTTCTGGAGATCTAAGTACACTATAAAAAGAACAGGAGTACTTGCGGCATGTTAGAGACTAACAAATTTATTTAACCATAAGCTTTTATGGGCTACAGCCCACTTCATTGGATGCATGGAATGCAACATATAGTAGGAAGATATATTTGTGTATATATACATATATTCATACAGAGAACATGAAATGGTGGAAGTTGCCATATTAACTCTGAGGCGAATTAATTAAGTTGAGCTATTATCAGCAGGAGAAAAAAAACCTTTTGTAGTGATAATCAAGATGGCCCATATCCGATGGTTGAGAAGAAGGTGTGAGAATACTTAACATGGGGAAATAGATTCAATTTGTGTAATGACCCAGCCACTCCCAGTCTCTATTCAAGCCGAAGTTAATGGTATCCGATTTGCAAATTAATTCCAGTTCAGCAGCTTCTCCTTGGAGTCTGGTTTTGAAGTTTTTCTGTTGCAAAATTGCCACCTTTAAGTCTGTTACTGAGTGACCAGAAAGGTTTAAGTGTTCTCCTATTGGTTTTTAAATGTTATGATTTCTGATGTCAGATTTGTGTCTATTTATTCTTTTGCGTAGAGACCGTCTGGTTTGGCCAATGTACATGGCAGCGGGCATTGCTGGCACATGATGGCATGTATCGCAGATATGCAGGTGAACGATTCCCTGATGGTGTGACTGATGTGATTAGGTCCTATGATGGTGTCACTTGAATAAATATGGACAGAGTTGGCATTGGGCTTTGTTGCAAGGATAGGTTCCTGGGTTAGTGTTTTTGTTGTGTGGTGTGTGGTTGCTGGTGTGTATTTGCTTCAGGTTGGCGGACTGTTTGTAAGCGAGGACTGGTCTGTCTCCCAAGATCTGTGAGACGCAGATCTGTGTCCACTGGATTCCCCTTGTCCACATGTTTGTTGACGCCTTGAAGGAACTCTAATTGATTAGTAAGACGTGATTTCCCTTTGCAGAATCCCTGTTGACTTTTGCCCAACAATTTATGTTATTCTATGTGTCTGACAGCCACATATATTTTAGAGATAGGCATGACCAGAGGTACTTGGAGTCCTGCCCACAGATTATTCATAGACTTCTAGATTAGTCCATTTCTCACAAATAGTATATCTATTATCATTAGAATTTTTCTCTCCTTGTCATCTCCCTTAGTTTAGCTCCTGTCTATTTCCTTTTTGCTTCTCTCTTCCCTTCCACCCCCCCCCGCATGTTTTTTCCAGATAATTTTTTTCCTCCCTGCTCCTATTTTTAAGTCTTCTGTAAGTAGAAGAGAAATTCATTACTGTTCAAATCAAACCACAATGTTTGGATGGATTCAAAATTAGGCAAAATGTGTTCACACCTCTTTAGTATTAAAGATCTTGGATGTGCTAATTGTTCCTGTTTCTGAAACTTTTTCTTGCATGTAGGTATTGAATCACTGCAGGATCTTTTCAATATTAAAGGATAATTAGACCACTCATTCTTTCTTGGTATACCTTGAACATCTGCAGTGTTATAGGTATACAATATTATTGTAAAAAAGTCTAACAAAATGCTATAGGCACTTTTTTGTGATGCTTCTTGCAGCACCTTTGGCCTACCAACAAACTGGAGTTGAGTTAATCCAATGTGAATGGCAGTGCTTTTTGTTCACAAAGGTGTTCAATAATTCATGAGCTACTTTGCATCCAATTCTAAAACTTCTAGATGATCAAATTAACAATGCTTTTGGGTTTGTGGAATACAGTTCTGTTCAATATACCAATTTAGTAAGGAAAGGAGTGTAAACAGAATTAATATGAGGGTAGGTATTGTGCACAACTAAAACTCCAGTACTAGGAGCTTGTGATCTTTAGCCTTGAAGGTCCCAGGTGGTTGTATGACCATGCTGTCCATATTTCTGTAGCCTTAGTTTACTACAAAGTGGGACTGGGAGTCCTGTGGTCCTTGGATACTCAGGTCTAGCTTATATAATATGGGTAGTGTGCAATGTGCTGTCTTAGTGTAGGTGACTGTGTATCCCTCCAATAGTTTGGCCTCAGTGCTTGCCACTTAATGGTAGCTAATTGAGTTTCTTCAGCTCAAGTGGCAGATGCTAAAGTTCCTAGATTTGAATCCATGACTTATTTTGTTCAGCGCCTAACACAGGGGGGTCTGAATCTATATCTAGAGCTCCTAGAAACTATGGTAATGCAAATAAAAAATCATACTAATATTAATGGTATTAAGATCTGACTCCTTGTGAATTGTATGATATACTGTATACAAACAATATGAATTCAGTCCAGTCACTAGAGGTCCACAGAGAGCTGATTGAGGCATGTTACTGCATTCCCTCCATGTTTCCAGCTGCTAAATTATATTTAAAGAAGCTAAAAATGCATTAAATAGTTGCCTAAAATTATTTTTTCCATGTAAACAACTGCAGTTTCCTCATGAATATTGTGTTTATAAAAAGGAAGAGAGGTTGTCCATGTGACTGTGAATTAGGGAGGAGGTAGACTACAGCACAGTATCTTTATTAAGATGTGGCCCATGATATTAATTCTTTTAAGAAACCTCATAATAAATGACTAGAATGACCTGTTTCTGCAAATTGTTGTTTACCGTAATTGCATATCAGGGACAGTATTTGTGTCAATTAACATCTAAGAATGTGGCATAGACAGTCGGCACCATTTCTTCAATTAAAGAAAAGTTGTAATATAGTAATAATAATTATAAAAGATTTTCTAATCTTTATGTCTAATTTCAACTGAGAGTTAACATTAATAATTTTTCAAAGAGGTGAACTTATATAAAAAAAAATGAATAAAAAGCAATGATGCAGGAAGCTGTCGTCTAGATAGCTTGATGTCATAATCGGAAACACACAAAGGGCAGCTCAGAATATGAGAACATAAGTGAGAAAGATTTTCAAAGGCATCAGTAAATCAGATTAGGAATTTCCCAAAGTGTTTGGGCTTTCAGATCTGGGATTTGATATGGGTCCAGCTGCAGTAAATTACATGTAATGTAAATCTTGTATTGCATTATATACTTTAAGCTATTCCCTAATAAATATCAGAGAATTTCCCCTACATTGCCCTAATTTGAAACTTCTCATGCATCTGAATGGTGAGCAGCACTTTCTGTGTGTCATCCCCTGAATTAACTTCTTGAACAGAAGTGCAGTATCATTCAAATGGGTGCAGTCACTGAGAGATAACAGCACTATTTACAGTAATGGAGGTTCTGAAACAAAGTAGTCCTCAAAAAATTAAGCATTTCCTAAAACATGCTCTATATTTTTATTTAAAGTTAGCCTTTGCTCTTATACGGGCCCATGTGTGTGCAGTGGAGTTGGGGAGGACAAAAGAAGCCTTGCTTCTGGTACACAGGAGCTAGGCACAATTGCAGCCCCTGTTCTGTCCTGAGCAATGTCATGTTCCCACTCACGTTTTCTGGGATTGTAGTTATCCATAAAGGGAGGGAGGAGAGAGTGTCATGGGCCTCATCCATGTCCATACCAGCCAGCTGGCTTGCTACTAGAGCTGGTAATGAAATAAAAAAAGGTGACAAAAAATTAAAATCTTGAAATGGTTTTTGTTGCTTGTGGTAATTGCTGGTTTTGAAAAAAGGCCATTTTCCTATAAATATATATTGTTGAAAAAACTGTGACTATGTCTGTTTGCCTCAAAGTGACACACACTGCGCCCTTCTATGGCATGCAAGAGACATTCGTAGTACCAGAGGTATAGTGCTTTATGGTGCTACCCCAGCTCAGTGAGGCTCCCCACTGGCCCCAGAGGGAACCTGAGCCTGCAAGGCATTTGTCTCTTAGTAACTGCTGGTTTATCTATCTGAGGCATTGAAAGTTAATCTCTGCATTCTTACTGCTTGTTGTTCTAGCTTTCAACTGCGGCTTTAAATGAAATGCATTAGTCCCATTTGTGTAAGTGTCTGACATGAAATGATTCTATCATGATTAGAAAGGTAAACGATAGATTTATTTTTTCCATTCAGTAATTTAACAAATTGAATGATCAGAGTTCATAATTAAGAAATTAGTTTATTGGAAAGCTCTGACTTCAGAATTAATGAAGTAAAGACCATAGAGTTTAC
Source organism: Dermatemys mawii (assembly GCA_007922305.1). Classification (NCBI taxonomy): domain Eukaryota; kingdom Metazoa; phylum Chordata; order Testudines; family Dermatemydidae; genus Dermatemys; species Dermatemys mawii. The sequence goes on along the minus strand of ML677326.1, from coordinate 17,399,132 downwards.
TGAGGAGGGTCACATTTCAGTGAACATACAAGATAGTAATTACTGGTTTAGAGCTGTGTGCGCTGTGACATTTGTATGAACTGAGGCCCTCTGCTAAGTTAAGAAAGACATTTGAGAAATCTAGCGTTAGTATTGCCTTCTCAGAGATTGATATTAATTGTAGTGTTAAATAATATTCTTTATTATTTGCATTATCGTAGCACTAGGAGCCCCAGATCTTGACCTGGATCCCTTTATCTGAGAAACACAAAACAAAAAAAGACAATTCCTGCCCGAAAGAATGTAGAATTCCATGCAGCTCCCCAGTTTGCTTCCTGCCAAAGTATACTGCATATTTGGGATTTATCATTCCAGTGAAGGCAATACTTTACTGCGTGGCAAAACATTAATAAATACACTTTATCTTTTAAAACTGTGAAAGTAAGGAAGGTTCCATTCATAGGGGATTTCATGTTAAAAACAATGAAATTTCTAACTCTAATTTTCCTTGGTAAAAATAGTACTAGTATTGGCAAGTAGTACTTCTCGATACATATCAGTGATGATTTCTATGTGTTGGCATCACAACTGGGTCCAGTCTTACTAGTAATCAGTAGGAAAAGTTGGGACCAATACCAATCACATTAGCACACAGCACTTTTTCCCCAGTATAGGGTTCTCTTTACTGAGATAACAGATGGTTAATATTTTGACCTAAAAATAGCTGGAAACTTTCACTGCTAAATTGTTGACAGCTCTTGGCTACTCCTGTGGCTAACAATCAAATAATCAAGCTAAAGCTTGTCAAACTAATATTAGCAATTAAAGTCTTATCCAGCTGATAGTCTTCCTTTTTAACACGTCCTAATTGAAATTGAATTTACTTGTACTTAATTTTAATTACTTGTTCTTAATTTTAACAAAGAAATATATTGTTCCATCTTGTACAGAACCTAGTAACGTCTTGAAAAATGGTGTCATGCAGGACAATGGTAAATGCTCTTAGTTTTGAATTTTAGATCAGTGAATAGGAAGGTATCATGGATGCATTGATTGTAACTCCACAGGTTAAGGTTGAGTTGTGTTTTGCGCTTAAATCAGGGATTGAACTTCTTTTGTTTTTTTTATGAAAAAAAATACAGCATATGCTCCCCAAACTTAAACACTTACTCTGAGTATAGAATAAATTTTCAGAATATTTACATCTTCAACCCATTAGTTTTGTAAGTGAAAAATAAACACGGAGTCATTTAAGAAAATTAGCATCTGGTCTGTGTCAGTCTATTCTTTTCTCCAAATGAAAGTTCCATGCCATTAAAATTAATTGAAATATTACGTATAGGATATATTTGAAGAAATTAGGTTATAATTAATCTGTGCTATTAAGTATTGTATCTAATTATGGTTATATAGACTTATATACAGGCTCAGGTCAACAGCTAAGATAACTTTTTTAAGTAGGATTATTGTGACAGAGATAACTCAACAATCATCACTCTTCCTTTACAATAAATTTTCATTCAACAATTCTGTTGATTGTAATGACTCATTGGTATGAGAGAGGCATGTATCAAGAGTTCAATTGGTAGTTTACTTGGCCCAGGTGTGTCTGTTCTTTATGATTCAAGGCTCATGTACTAGCTTGGACATCAGAACTTGAAAGGTTTCTCATGGCATTGCTGCCTCATCTGTACTGTGTTGAGAAACTGAAACAGGAACTTGTGGATGCCCTTGAAGCACAGCCATTGACACTCGGGTGCTGGGCTCTCCTGCCCCCCTTTCACGTAATGCCAATCTCACAACAGCCCCCTAAAACAATGTCAACTATAAATTAAGGGTCATTTTTTTTGGCCACTTTGTATTACTTTGATGCAAATCAACTGTAAATGCAGTTTAGCAGTTTGGTGTGCTTTGGCTGCCTTGCACTGTACAGCTCTGGTGTTCTAGTGAACCATAACTCTACCCTGTAGTAATGCTATGTGAGAGGAAAATATGTCTTTAAAAATCAGTTTAATCTAATCTGGCCTCACAAACAGTAAAATGCCTTAATTGTAAGGACATGGTTATTGCAAGACATCACTACAGGGGAGAGTTAAGATTGTTTGGGTACCTTAACTGTACGTTTCTTACTTTTGTAAGTTTGGGATTTCTTTTAAGTATAACATGAATTCTGAATTTTCAGGGTGTATAACATTTGGTTTAGGAATAATTACAACTTCACTGTAATTTTTTTTTACTCAAGTTCCTGATATTGTGAAGTGCAATTTGTAATGTAATTTTTGGTCTGTGAACCTTTTATCTGAGTATGAAGGAGCATAGTGAGTTACCTGTGCAGATTGTTATGGGCAGTTGTTCCCAAGCATGAGGGGTAGTCTGGAAAAACCAAGATGGTGCTTGTTTGAAAACAAATGTAACAAGTGAGCAATGGAGACTGGCCTCATTGGCCAATCCAAGATGAAAGTCTGCATCTCAATAATGAGTGAGAGATGATAGGTAGAGTGGGGATAGACCATGAAAGGCCTTGAAATTAAAGACAAGTAGCTCATCTATGGTATGATAGAGAAGGAAAAGCCAGTGGAGGGATGCAAACAAAGGAGTGACAATTCAAAGGAAAGGGCCAGGGAAATGATCTTTGTGACAGCATTCGGAATGGATCTGAGCGGGGTAAATTGCATTTGTCAGGCAGAGAGAAGTATGTTTCAGTAGTCATGACACAAGATGGTGGGAGTATGGTGGGAGTATGGATGAGTGCTTTAGCTACATGTATGGATGAGTGCTTTAGCTACATGTCTGGATAAGAAAGACCATACCTTACAGATGTTATGTGGAAAGAATTAGCAAGATTTAGACATAGCCTGGATGTGAGGACCTAGAGAGAGGTCCAAGTCAAAGATGGATACTAGGTTACGGGCCTGAATCTATTTAAGCCAATGCAACTTCCTAATGCAGTTGCTCTTAAATTAAGAATCAGAGAGGTAACCGTGTTAGTCTGGAATTGCAGAAGTGACAGAGAGTCCTGTGGCACCTTAAAGACTAACTAAAGTATTAGAGCATAAGCTTTGCATGCATCCGACGAAGTGGGTATTAGCCCACGAAAGCTTATGCTCTAATACTTTAGCTAGTTTTTAAGGTGCCACAGGACTCCTTGTCGCTCTTAAATTAGTGACCAAACTGGTTTAACTTAACTTGGTAATTTACCAACACAAACCAATATGGTTTAAGAAAGAGTTAAACTGGTTTAAGTTTGTATGCATTACACAAGTTTATATATCCATTTAAAATTAATTTAGTTTTACCAGTGCAACTTTTCACATATAGATAAGTCCACAGATGGGCACCAAAACGTTAAGGCCAAGATTTTTCATAGTGAGAGCACTCATTATCAATGAAAATCAGACTCCTTATTTACATGCCTAAATACGAATTTAGGAGGTTAACTTTAAGCAGCCTTTTTAAATCTTTGCCTAATGACTTGCCCAGGGTCGCACAGTGCAGCAATGGCAGAGATAAATAGAACCCAGGAGTTATGTTCCCAGTCATATGCACTAACCGCAAGACAATCTTTCTTCTCATTTCCCTACTTAGTGGATTGCACTCCTGTATTTAACTTTCTACACCAGTCAACAGGATAAAATTATTGGCTGCAGTTAGTGAAATGTACTAAAAGAATACTGAAGGGTTTATGGATGAAAACTGCTATAAAAATGCTAAGTTTTATTATTCTTATTTATTATTTACAAACATAGATATTCCATAAAGCTTACTGGTAAAGAAGTCTTAGCACAGGGCTTAAATTTCTGATTGTGTTTTGTGTTCCAAAAGCTTTATTCTTCAGTTGACATATTTAGTTAAAAAGTAGTTGCTAGCATGTTTCTGGTAACATGGAATTTAATCTTGTGGTGGGAGGTGGAAATTAACATATGAATGACTAGTTATGAAAAATCATTCTAAATTAGCAACATTTCCTGCTGCCATTATTGGCCTCTCTTCTTGAATGATGGTTACAGGGCTCCATGCCACAAATACTAAGGAGCACCTGTTAGTGATGTCAGGGCTACATTCCAGTCACCGGCGATTCTACAAGGGGTTTTCTTTCAGTGACCAATCATATTCACTGGTTATTGCATCCTGAGGTAATTTCCCATTTATTTAGCTATAGCTCTCCTTTCCTTCTCTATCAGTTCATGTGTGTCTGTGTAAAAAGGGCAAGGAAAGGGTTGTATGATCTGTAACCATTCAAAATGAAAAATTATGTAAATGAACGGCCATATTCTTTCATTTGGACTCCGGCTGATTTAAATGGGAGCAATATCCAAGAGATGGACTTTTCGCTAGGAATTTAAATCATTGTTGGTTAAGTTGAGCAGTTAATTTAAGCAGTTTATAAAGCTTCATACGATTTCCTTGCTCTACAAGACTAGAAAAGCATGTAACGAACAACAAAAAACCAGAACTCCCATCTTTATCTAGACCTGATCCTGTTCCCTTACAACACAATGGATACTTTATATTACAGTGCTTTGAAAATAAAACTGCTTGTTATTATTACTACTGTCAGATTTTATTTCTTGTGCAATTTACAGCACCCCCAACAGGAAGACATTATGAAAAATTCACTCAGTAAGTCACAGGGTCCGTGATCTTTTTAAAATAAAAGTTATAGTGCAGTTCTATTAGTTGAAATAGTTCACCTTTCTGTACCTCAGTTTCCCTGTCTGTAAAATGGGAATAATGGTCTGTATTGATCTTTGTGAAGAAAGCAATTTGAAATTTTACAGGTGAAAATACTATGAAAATATTATTACTGTTATTAATACCACCACACTGAAAACAAGATATTACATCACCGTGGTAGCTAACAAAAAAGAAACAAAGAACCTAAGTATGTAAAAACGTATTCATGGGATATCTCACAGTGCTTCTAAGCATTTATATGACTAAGGTGCCCGAAGCAGAAGGACATAGGGGATACAGTTATATTCTATCCTCACATTAGATTAGAGGATAAAATGATAATCTCTCTCGCACACATTGGGCTGTGTAGCAATCTGCCAAATGCTTCATTTTTGGAATGCCATTTGTCCAAGAAGGAAATAGAATACCATTACATAATTGCACTAATTCATGATTGTTAAGGATAAATCCATATTTTTGTGGGGATTGCATACTGAAACAGATCAACCATTCCTGTTGCTAACTACGGCCATTGCTAGAAGTTTCAGAGGAAGGCATAAAACCTCTCCTTGGGAAGATTTCATTCTTATTCCAGTTGATTAGGTTATGTCCTGAAACATGAGGCTTGATGTCCCTTTTTGCTTTAAACCTAGCTAGAATAAATGCAGATGCTATTCTTGTTCCTAGGTATATCTAAATATATATTTTAAAATGTACCCTGGTATTTGTGTCAATAATATGCTGCAATGAGGAATATCATGCGTTAATTTATATGCTCTATTGAAAAGATATTTCACTATATTCATTTGTAGGGAAAGAAATGATTTTTGTTACTTGTGTAGATTCAGGTTATAAATATTATCTTATGAGGAAACTCTTGTGGATTGAGCCTGTGTTTTGTTTGTTCTGAGCCAGTCTACTAGTTTTAGGGTGACCAGACAGCAAGTGTGAAAAATTGGGACGGGGGGTTGGGGGGTAATAGGAGCCTATAGAAGAAGAAGACCCAAAAATCAGGACTGTCCCTATAAAATCAGGACATCTGGTCACCCTAACTAGTTTAAATCCCTATACTTAGACTAGGGAGTACCACAGTAATATTAATTATTTTCAAAGGTCTTTGGGAAGAACATAGTGTGTACCACTGTGCTTCTCATTTAAACAAAATCGTAACAATACGGATGAGAAGTTTGCTTCAGCCTTTCTAATATGAGCAAATAAAACAAGGTGGGTGAAATCCTGTTCCCATCAAAGTCCATGGCAAAACTCCCATTGACTTCAATGGGCCAGAGTACATTTTAGTTAGTGTGTAGGAAGACAGGGCATACTTCTCTCAACAAGGTATCTGCCATTGCAATGTCTGGTGAGATGTTAAATTAATTTATAGTCAAGCAAAGCTTCAAATTTGCAGCAGGAGGTTGCTACTTTTTTGATGTGATTTATGTTTGTTTTGTTTTTCTTCTTTTGTTTCTATTGGGATTCACAATGCCACAAGGTAAAAAGGTTTGAGTGCATGAGTCAGGCACATGACTTGGGAACGGGAGAGGCTTTTAGATCTTTCTTGGTCAAGAAAAGTGATTTATATATTCAGCACTTCAGTAATGAATAAATAAGCAACGGGGAAAGATACAGAATCTAATTTAAGATGCTGAAAGCAGAAAGGGGCAGGATGGATATCAAGAATGACAGGAGAGCTACACCTAACATTGGCCAAAATGGTACAGTGCTATTTGACTGAAATTTCTCCCAGAATACTGCTATTTAAAAAAAAAAAAAAAAAAGACATGTAAGATTAACATGATGACATAGGCATTGGGTAGTGTGAGGCCTACACTCTTTTTGCAGCTGCATATGACCCAGGCACAGATACCTGAGCTAAGGTACAGTCATACTATTGGGCCACCTGCATATTGTAGCACCAGGGCTTTCTATTCTTCTTTTCCATTGTGGTCTCATGTCAGCAGCATTTCACCACTGCCGCATGGTGAGAAATAGGTTTGTCTCCTGACCTCTCTCTCTTTCACATGTCAACTTTGTGCCGTAGTAAAAGTTACTAGAAGGTCTGAATTTGGGTAGGAAGGGAGAAAAACAGCCACTGAGGTGGCCTCATGCCCATATGAAGTGTTGGCAGGAAATATTTTTCCTATTTACTTATTTGTCTTTTTGTGCAGTTAGCTGCCTGCAGCATCCCTCCAGCACTTAATGACAAGGGTGGGTTTTCTGGCCATTAAACCAGTTTGTGACTTAAATCTATTCTCTTACAATCATGAAATACAGTTGAGGAGCCTTATTATTCCATATGCCTTGCAACAGAGGAAAGGTCCAGGGTGAATTCCAGAGAAAATTGTTGAGTTTTCACTGAAAGAAAGAGGACAGAAGGAAAGAGAAGGAAAGAAAGAAAGCAGGTGAAGTTCTTACGTTGCAGGACTGTACTTCTGGCAAAGTGCTATGAATTGCTTAAACTCTAGGCATTCTGCCTATGTTTAGAATTTAGACACGGGTTTTCATTATTGCTGTTCTACAACTTTTTTCAAGTTTGTTGCTCTAAATAATAAATGTTTGCTGTTTGTTTTGGATAGACTGTAAACTATTTGGGGTAGGGGATGTCTTTATCTTTGTGTCTTATCCACCACTGAGCACAATGCCTGGGTCAGGAAGTGATCCCAACCCCCCTGTTTTGATTTGGGTTGTGGGTTTTTTTGTTGTTTTTTGTTGTTTCCTTACTGTGAAACATCAGAGATGAGAGATGGGCACAGCTGGAGGCGGGACACTGGATACAGGGAGAGGATACTCTAAGGTAGTTCTGAGAATTTTTCTCTCTTCAACCAGATGGTTCTTGCTCAGAGTCGAACTGTTCCTCTTATGTGGGGTCAGGAAGGAACTTCCCACAGGTCAGATTAGCAGCGACCATGAGATTTTTCACCTTCGTCTGCAGTGTGGAGTCTGGATCACTTGCCAGACTCATCTGAGTACATGTCAATCAGTTCCCAGAATGCCTGGTCAAAAAGGGACCCTGGGGGCTCTGGTCAGCACTGCTGACCATGCTGCTAAAAGTCCAGTCGGTGGCGCAGCAGGGCTAAGGTGCAGCTCCCGGAAGCAACCAGCATCTCTGTCTCCTAGGCGTGCTGCCTCTGCCCCAAGCGCTGGCTCCACAGCTCCCACTGGCCGGGAACTGGAGCCAATGGGAGCTGCAGGAGCAGTGCCTGCAGATGCAGGGAATGTGCAGAGCCCCCTGTGCCTAGAAGTCAGATATGCTGGTCACTTCTGATAGCTACCTGTGGTCAGCACTGGACGGTTGGAGCCCAAACCCCATCCAGCACCCCTCTATTGCAGATCGGAACCCCCTCCCGCACTCTAAACCACTCACCTCCAGCCTGGAGCCCCCTTCTGCACTCCAGTCCCTTCATCCCCAGCCCCATCCCAACGCCTGCACCCCTTCCCACAATCCAACCCCCTTCCCCAGGCCAGAGCCCCTTCCCACACTTCAAACCCGCAACCCCTCATATCCGGCCCCACACCAGAGCCCCTTCCAAACCTTAATCTCCATCCCAGTCAAAGTGAGTGAGGGTCGGGGAGAGCAAGCAACACAGGGAGGGGAGATGGAGTGAGTGGAGGGTGGGGCCTTGGAGAATGGGTGGGAGAGGGGCAGGGTTTCAGGGAAAGGCTGGGCAAAGGTGTTCAATTTTGTGCGATTAGAAAGTTGCTCTAACCCTATTTGCAAGAAAGGTACGATGACGTTCCAGATGTTGATATTTCCATTTAGTTCGGTTATTGAAAATGTAACGTGGATGTTTGTGCTCAGTCCATAGGCGCCGGCTTTAGCCAGCACCGGCAGGTGCTCAGCCCCTCTGCACCCAGGCCGACCCTCCGACCCGCCCCCAGCCCCGCCCCAACTCTACCCCTTCCCCAAATCCCCAGTCCTGCCTCCTCCTCCTGGGCACATCACATTTCCCCTACACCACCCTCCCTCCCAGGCTTTTGCGCGGCAAGCCAGGTAAGAACGGGGAGAAGCGGAATGGGAGAGTGCTCAGGGGAGGAGGTGGAGCGAAGGTGAGCTGGGGCGGAGAGGGGCACAGGGAGGGCCACCAGCAGTAGGTAACCAGGGGGTGGGGCGTACGCAGGGGAACCGCTCCCTGCCCCAGCTCACCTCTGCTCTGCCTTCACTTCCTCCCCGAAGTGAGCTGCCGTTGCTCTGCTACTCCCCCGTCCCAAGCTTGCCCACCAATCAGCTGATGCGCGGCAAGCATAGGCGGGAAAAGCGGAGCGGTGGTGGCCTGCTCGGGGGAGGAGGCGGAGTGGAGGTAAGCGAGGGCCGGGGGAAGGGGAACTGCCGGTGGGAGTTGGCGCCTATGGCTCAGCCTAGTCATGTGATCTTTCTATTTATGATTTCAAGTCTATGATAAATAGTTTTCACTTCAGTACATTGTGTTGTGGCTACATCAAACACTTAATATGTCAGGATCAACTAAAAATATGTTAAAACTTGGCATAAATAAAGAAAATAAATGTCAGTAAATAGCTCAATTCTACATCTTTTCTGACTGTAAATGTTGAAGAGCAGCCAAATATAGAAGTTGTTATTTTTAATCAAGTCATTTCGCTATTGTTAAATCTTTCCAAATATTTGTAAGTCATCTGTCTAGTGTAGGAGTTTTTTCCAACTAGTGCTAGTGACAATCCAAGCGCCCACTAATACCAAAACAGCACAACAGTGCAATTTATAGCAAGGGCACTCAGTGTCAAAATTGGCTAAATGTATATTTACCTCTGAAGAGAAGTTAGAAAACAAAATCTAGGAACTAAAGCAGCATCTGTTCTGTTCCCCATCACTCTGTCCCCTGGACCAGATTCTCAAGCCTAGCTGTGGCAGTTGTGCACCACTGAGGTGACATAAATTAAGAATAAACCATCCACCTATCATAGAATCTCAGGGTTGGAAGGGACCTCGGGAGGACATCTAGTCCAACCCCCTGCTCAAAGCAGGACCAATCCCCAACTAAATCATCCCAGCCAATGGAGATTTCTCCCGGCACAAGAGATCTCCCTGCTGGTGCACCTGTGCTGCTGCCAGACCTTGCACCTCTATGCAGGTGTTCTTCAGATAAGGGATGTGTCGGATTTGATGATTCCTGCTATGCTACACCAGTCCTCCAGTGACATAACATAGATCTGCCTGGTACCAGCTCTAATGGTCAACCCCAAACCCTACCCTAACCAGGGAGCCACAATCAGTTCCCTGGTGTCTCCCTTCTTTTGTTATAAACACAGGGAGCTCCTGCTGAAGCATTTCTGCTGATCTCATCTACAACAGCATGGTCCAAGGAGAAGAGGCAGTGGAAGTTCAGAAAAAGCAGTTAAGCATATGCCTAATTTTAAACAATTGCTTACATCCCACACTCAAGCACAAGACTAAAGTTAATCATGTGCTTAGGAGATTTGTTGAATAAAGAGGAACTGCAGAATCAGGTAGGAAGTATCTGCTCCTATCAATGCTTAAACAGGAGATATCAGAAAAGATTAATTTATAATTATCTGACATTGCATTTCTACCAGAGGTGAAAATCTTTTCTATTTTGGGCAATTCCATCATTCATGTATCACTATACCAACCTACCCATTATAAATTCAAAATGATATATCTTGGAGGAAGTATATTATATATAGTATAGACAGGGTAAGATATGTGTTCTCTTTCATGGCAGACAAGGGATAAGCTCAGTGTTAATTAATAAAAAAAGGGAAACTACAGGACCCACCCAGATCCAGTGGTTCTCTTAGGTGCTCTACTTCACAGATTGGTTATACAAGCCTGTGCTGACCTTTCCTTAAATCATGTCCTGAACTATGAGGACTTCTGACTGCACTACAGTAGACACTGTGCAATATAGATATTGAGGAAGCCTGTAGTGCCGCAAATTTAAACTTATTTAATATATATCTGTCTTATGTCACCATTTATTAGGACTTCTAATGATAGGATTATCCTGTTCCCGAGCCTCCGTGCAATCCCAGCTGTTTGGTGTTTGTTCAGTAAATAACAAAATATGCATCTAACCTAACAAGCTGTTATTACTGTCTGTCTAAAAGAACATTTTATGCTTCAAAACAAGACATAATAATACATATTTTCCATAATACATTGAGTGCAGCATATTGAAATTAAGGTAATCGATAAACATTGAATTTCTGGCATGGGGTCATGTTTTATTATAATGGAATATTTGAGTAATGCCATTTTTATCCCAAACATTAAAACCTCACAATTGTGCTAAGAGGAAGAAATGAACATTTTATGGGGCCTAGAAGGGAAACAAACAATTTTAAACTATATGTGCCCTTCTTCATCAAAGCACTTAAACAGGTGCCTAAATCAATGGGATTTAAACATGTTTTGAAATGTTTTGCTGAACTGGGATGAGATTACTCACATATGTAAACATCTTCATAAAGCACAGCCATAGTACTGTGCTTTGTATGAGTGGAAAATAAGGTCTCTGAAATAATTTTGTATGCCACACCCTGGAATAAATTATATGAATTTCAGTTCCAAATACTGATCAGTTTCTAATCAAAACTGTTAGGAATTATTGTGGTATGAACAAGAGAGTGTTTCAAGTAGTAATAAAAGTGTGGTAAAGGTAATCCATAATTCTCATTTTTTCTACTATTTATTAGCCTTAATAAAAACAGAGGATTGCTTTTCTTTGTTTTTTGAAGTCGGAAATAAGGTCATCCACTGGAAGAATCAAAATACATAATCAAGTGCAAGCACGATATTCATTTTAAAATGTTAATTTGAGATGTCCAGGCAAAGCTGAAACATTTTCAAAGATAGATTCTTAAATGTTTTATCTTGGAGTAGAATAAATTTGAATACGTCTGTGATGGGGTTGGAGCTCACCGCTGCAGTGCCTCCCACTGGCACATCTGGGAATTAGCTCAGTCCATGGGAAGCGCCCTCTGCTGGTGGTGTCTCGTTCATCTCTCGCACCCTGCTGGCATCTGTACCCGTGTTGCTCCCAGCTCGCGGCGTCCTCTTCAGGACACTGCCCTCCGGCAGTGCCCCTTAGTCCACACTCACCCCCTTCCAGGGGTGGCGGGGGGGACAGTGGTTTAACAGCAGTCTTTCACTTCTCTCCTGCTGCAGTGGACAACCATAACCCACCATCTAGCCCCTCTCATCAGGGGCTGGTTGCAGTCTCTCACGGCCACTCCTCTATGGCCGGGGTAGCACAAGGAGGAAGGGGTGGGGGGACCCAGGCCCGCCCAGTGCTCTGGATCCTAACCCAGGGATCCTCTAGGGGCAGCCTCCCTGCTCTCCTTCTCTTCCTCTTCAGTCAGTCTCCCTGGGCCACTTCCCCTCTGGCCCCTTCCACCTGTTGGGCCCTTCTCGTCAGGGCCTGCAGTCTGGCAGGTATTGGGCTGGAGCTTCCTTCTGCTCCTCCAGGCCTGCCCAGCACTGCACTGTCCCAGGTACTGGTCTCCTAGCACAGGAGACACACCTTCCCTCCTGAAGGTCTGGGAGAGACTCCCTGCTTCTCTCCCAGGCGGTCTTTTATATAGGGCCCAGCCTGGCCCTGCTGGCCTCCCTCTGCTTGCACCTTGATTGGCTCTCTTTCCGGCCCTCTCTGATTGGCTCCCTGCCTGCGCAGTCGCTCTGGCCTAGCCTAACCTCACATGGGGGTGGGGCAGCCGCCTCACCACAACATCTTACAAATAAAAAGATTTTAGCTTTTAAATATTGTATATTCTCTTGCCAATTGAAAAGAATAGTTAGAAAAGGAATAATTTAATCATGTCACGGCGAGATTGGGAGTGCCAAGTTTTATCTTGGTTTATTTTAAAACCGAAGACTGAATAAAAAAAAATAACAGATATAATTAGGTTTGACAAAGAAAATATAAGTTTTGAGACAAAGTATAGTGGGCAAAAATAATCTGTATATTGCCATTTTAACATTCAGTTTGTAATGGTTCTTTCTAATCCTTTTATGTGAAAGTTCCATGCAAATGACAAGCAAAGGTGAGAAAATATTTTTAAAAAACTCAGCCTCAGGCTTATGTATGCAGCTTTAAACCATTTCAGGTAATTATTGCTCAAATTTGCATTCTGAATAATTGCAACTGAATATTTGCACTCCAAACAGTCAAAAGCTTTCGAATAACATGACCATTTTGAGTGTCCAATGTTTATTGAAAGTAACTTTAATGCCTAAGTAAATAGTAGGATGTAACCTTTCATTCTTAAATCCAGTATTTTACAGGATATTTTAATATAATTATAACAGAGAAACTTTACCAACTATTGTTTTCTTATTCTCACCCCTCTTTTCATGTTTTATTTATTCGTTCTTTTGTATTCCCATAATTACATATATCATATCTTATGAAAGTAAATCAGCATAATTCTGTCTACCTATTTATGTGGCCTCCATCACTCTAATGTGTGAGAACTTCACAATATTAATGAATTTATTCTCAAAATTCCTCTGTGGTATGAAGGTATTATAACGCATATTTTAAGAGATTTTTATTTGCTGAGGTTCAGACAGGAAATGTGACAGGTGGAATTACTCAAACTCCCTAATTAACAGTCAAATATTGTAACAACAAGGCTACGAAGATTGCTGTAAGATTATTAATCTTTTCTAAAAATCTTACAAAAAGCAAAGGAGCTAGGAACTATATGGGATGTAAGCTATAAAATTGCCATGAGAACTTCCTTTTAAATTTATGTCTTAATGATTATGTATTTGAGGGGCCACAACTAAGTAATGTAACAGCCTCCAAATATTATATTTGATTTGTTTTGAAATAATATGTATAAAATGTACAGCAATTTCTCTATCACTTGTTTTGTATGGCCATATTTCTTGTGCACAGAATTAATGCTAGCATTTTTAATTTTCAACTACAAAGTCAATAATTTGTTTATAAAATGTCTTTATAAAATTTGTTTTATGTATCAGTGAATTTAATATTTTCTTCTGAAAACAGCATTTGATTTTTCCTTATCACAAATTAGTTTTTATAAACACTTAGAAAGTCCATCTTTTATGGAATTGTTCAATTTAAAAAGCCTCTTTCAGGTTGTAGAATCTATTAAAAACTCTTTGCTGAATTTATTTAGGCATTTTCACTGGAATACACAGAGTACAAAGAAGTATTTCTTGTCCATCACACTGCAGATGAATTTCTATTTGTTACAGTTACAAAATACAATAAATATTCAATCTGTTAGCTAAATTGACTCTTCAGGATACGAAGAAGCTTGGGTTATTGTACAGCATGTTCTAATTCTCCAGTAGGAGGAATAGCTTATAAATTAGTCCTATTTTTCTGCCTGCTAGAATGCCTCTGTTGTACTTAACTGTTTTACATTCTGCATATTTATTGTAGTAAAATGATTCAGTGTTCTTTTTCAACTGAATGATAAGCCATCTTGGTAGCTTTTGAAGAGACCTGAATTACAAAAGTACCATCTTTAGGCTAGCTGGGGAATATGAAATCCTTGGGCCAGATCCAGAAAAGGACTTAGGGATCCTCTCAGGTGAATGCCCTAACCAATGGACTTATAAAGTGATTCTCACTCTGTCTATGGCTGTATTAATAATTCATTAAAGTGGAATGGCTTCAACAAAAGATGCTGACAGACACTCTCATCACAATAACCCATAACTCAGGACTTTGGGCACTCATCAGAGAGATGGGGAAACTCTGTTCAAATCCCTTCTCCTCATCAAGCAGAGGGGAAAGTTGAACTGGGGTCTCCCACCTCCTGGGTAAGTTCTCTAACCACTAGGCTAAAGGATGACTCCTAGTACACTTCACGGGACAGTTTTGTGTGGAGTTAGGCAGGTGCCTAAACTTCAGCGCTTAATGTGTAATGAAAGAAATGGCGGGGCTCAAGCAATTTTTTTACATTCATAACTGATACAGCAAGCCCAGATTTGCCAAGGCTATCAGCTGGCCAGCCTAGAGGTGCCACGGCTCAAATTAATCACTGCTAAGCTGCCTGACTCCAAGAGAAGTGTTCCTGGCTATGGATCACAAGCAGAGATAGGTGCCTTCTTGTAGCCCAGATTTAGGAGCCTAATTCTTTGAAAAGGGCATGGCTTAGGATACACCACTCTTGTTGGCTAGCTTAAACATCTCCCATTGGCTAGCTTAAACCGCTCCCCGATTAGCATGTTACGTTTTGTGGATTCCATTCTCAGGCATCTATTTCTTCCCATTCATTATCTAAGGAGCCTCAACACGTATCTCAGGGATTGTGGGTTTCAGATCCAGCTAAGTCCCTTTGTGGATCTGGGCCCTTGTTGGTCAAGAACACTTAACCAGTCTAACTCCTAATGACAGCAGATAATTCTACTAGTAGGTTTCCTCTAGTCAATGTGGGCCCTTACTGTGCTGAGTGTTATTGGGTGTGGCCAAACTGGGCATGAGATGAGAGCTAATTTTTTTTAAATGGAATCAGTTACATACAGTAATGGCAAAGTTGTTGGTTGAGGCTTGTAGCAGTGATGGATTAAACTGCAGATTTAAATCAAGTCTCTGGAGTACATCTACAGCTGGGATGGGTCATTCAGCCCATTGTTCTGAGATTCAATTTGCAGCAAGATTCCTCCAGAGATCAGAAGCAGGATTGAAGACAAGATGGAGGCGGGTTTCATGGCCTTTTAGATTCTCTGCCTGTGGAAGGGCACCCCTTTGTTCTGAAAGTGGAAAATCACAGCAAGATGGAGTTTGGAGTCACATGGGCAAGTCACCACTGTTTCCTTTATTCTGTGCGTGTGTGCGTGTGCACACAGATCCTAAACCCCACACACTCTGCGAAACACCGTGCGCACAAAAATTTGCACAAAAGAAATTTTTGGTGCACACGGCCTGTCAAAAATTAGAGGGAACATTGCAAGTTACATGTCCATACATGACTCAGTTCTTTAGAGGCCGACACCATTGTTTACGTATTAGTTTGAACAATCCCAGGAAAGCTCAGATGTGGATTGGTGTCTCTCAAAGTTCATTGTCAGTTAAGTGTTTCTTGATTGGGCACTTACTGAGAATAGTCCTTTCTTTAGAAGGTGATTAAATGCTTCACTGAGGCTACTTAGAATCAAATACATTTGAGATACAGGTACATAGCCCATATTCATAACTTCAAATACAAAAATGACACACATACAGCTAGCATAATTATAACCAGCAAATCATAACCGCTTCATAGACACCTCACACGACAACGTTAGTACAATATTTGGTGCAACAGTGGTTACAACAATGATCTATACTGTTACAGTTTATGTCAATAACGTCACAATGATGTCCTAGATGCTATGATGATGACACCTTAGAAATGCCATAGACTGATAACCTTAGAAGGATTCTGTCTCTCTAATTTCTTTCCATCTATGACAATTGACAATTGTATTTTTTAAAGTGCACTGAACCTGGTATCTCCATGCAAATATACAATCAAGTAATAAAGTCACACAATATAGATATCACTCTTGCTCAAATGAAAAGAGAAACCCTCATGCTGCAGTAAGTACTATTTATCTAGGGAAAAGGAAGGTGCTCTTATTGCTGCATTTTATGTAAAGAGAATGACTTCTCAGTGGTAAGAGCATTGTGTCAGGGCTTTATTTCCCTCCAATTATGGCACCAATTCTACTACACATATGACTGAAATCCAGTTGGGAGAAAAAAGAAATGTTGTTCTGAAGGGAATTAATTAACATTAATTCATTAATGTCTATCATGCAACTCCATTTTTAATAATAAAATATTTAGAACTGAACATATTTACCACTAATAGCTTTGTACGGCTAAGATTATCATGAGAAATCCATATAACAGAACGTATTGTGGAGCCTCTTTAGACACCCACATTTTTGGCAGCGCATTTCAGCTTTCAAGACTCTTTAAACACATGGCCTCGGTAATTGTAAATTAATTGGCTGTCATGAACAATGGAACATATCATAATACCAGGATTACATGCCACTGAGAAAAAAAGAGGGCTGCCATATGTTGCAGGATTTGCGCTAATTGGATTCAGCCAATATAGCAACAAATATTTCTGTCCTGTCCACATCCTCTCCCCCCACAATAGCTGACACATCTACAGCTGCTACTGCAGAATGATTATGGACTCATTTTAGGAATCCACTCTCAGAAGTTAATACACTCCAGAATTGAACTGTAGTTCTGCTTCAGCTAGCCCACAACTGAGAATTCATAAATTAAGTGGCAGTGATCAGGATCCCAGATCCATGCTGGAGGAACTACCGGTGTAAGAGCAGGCACAAAAGATTGCTGATTAGGAACATGTGGAAGCATGCTGAGTTTGGCAACAACCTGATGCCAGTATTGAAACACCCACAAAGTTAGGCAGTTCTACATTTGTGTCTGGGGTAGTGGAAAGGGTGGTAGAAATGCTGTAGGAGCATGAGGAGGTGTCTCACCAGGTGCGATAAAATCTCATGTAAACCTGGTGCTTATTTTACAAGCAAAACAATTTATTGAATTCAAATTAATTCATAAAAATGTAGAGGGTTCCTATGTGCTGTATGATTTGATATTTTTTTAAGAATGTATTGGGATGTAATATGGTAGGATGCATATACATTAGATGCTCAGAGTTACGAACACCTCGGGAATGGAGGTTGTTCGTAACTCGGAAATGTTCGAAACTCTGAACAAAGCATTAGGATTGTTCTTTCAAAAGTTAACAACTGGACATCAGCTTAATGCAGCTTTGAAACTTTACTATGTAGAAGAAAAACGCTTCTTTCAACTAGCACAAATTGAAATGAAACAAGTTCCTTGCCTTGTCAAATCTTTTTTAAACTTTCCCTTTAGTTTTATGTTTAACATAGTCCTGTAACGTATTTGTGTTTTATTGTTCTGCTGCTGCCCGATTGCACACTTCTGGTTCTAAATGAGGTGTGTGGCTGATAGGCCAGTTCATAACTCTGGTGTTCATCACTCTTAGGTTCTACTGTATGGAGGCTGAGGGCTTGTCTACACTACCTGTGGATCGGGTCTGGTATAAATTGATTGCTGAGCTCTTTTCCACCAAGGAGAGAGCATCAGCTGTTGACTTAGCACAGTGAAGAAGTTATTAGCTCTAAGTACATAGCTGAAGTTGTGTATCTTAGGTCGACCCTGCGCAGTAGTATAGACAAGCCCTAAGAAGAAAGGAACAGCCTTTTCTCTCACCCCTTCATTCCTCCAATACAGAGGCAGCTACAGCTTATGGATTGCTCCATAGACTAGCCCCTCAAAAGTCAGGAGGAAGACCTGGGTCTGCCTCTGCCTGCACAAGCTATCTGAATTGCCTTTGCTGCAGAGGGGAATGCATGCTTGTACCTCCCTAAGGAGTTGATGCAGCAACAGTGCTCCTCAGCAGCTCTGGGAGTGGAGTTTCTGCTGGAGAGTAGCAGCTTTACACTGCCCTCTACTTAAAGCTTTGGAGCAAGAGCTTGGATAAATGAGATCTGGATTCAAACCATCCATTTTTCAAAATTTGATAATAATGGTATTGCGAGTTCTAATCCTGGTTGGTTTTGCCTGTCTCACATAAGAACTGCTTTAGTGGTGACAAAGCTTCTTTTTGTTCTACCGCTCGCTAGTCAGGATCATCATTAAATGCTGTTCTTAAACGTCAGTTCTGAAGGCACTTTTCGGCTTGGAACTGGTTCTGATCGAAAATGGATTTCTTTTGGTTTTGTTCTTAGACAGAGGAGGGCCACATTTCAGGTCAGACTGTTTATCAGAAAGGCACTTCAGAGATAAAAACAAGAATGCTGAATTTATCTTGCAGTCACAGCAACATCCAGCAAATGATGCTGCAGGCTCCCTTTGCTCCTGCGTCTGAGATCAGCCAAACAACCAAAGAGAGCTGTTCATGTCAATATGGATTCACCGTTTCAGCACTGCATATTAAAGGACATCTATGTCAGCTGTGTTTTCTCAATTACTCATTGTTTTTCTTGCTCAGGAGGTAAACAATGCTAGTTATTTTCATTCAGAAAGGTTCTCATTCCCTTTGCCTTCAGTGGGAGTAGAGGACATTCATCAGCTCTTAGCATCAGGTGTAAAATCTGACAGCTACTGTTTTATTAGCAGTTTTTGCTACATCAAAAAGAGTTAGCAAAATAAAACGGGGTTGTATTGCAGCTTAGTGCAATGAATGAAAACAAAGCATCACAATAGGAAAACCTGGACTTATTCCAGCATTTAGTCAAAATAGTCATTAATGGCTAATTTAAATATGCTCATACATGGCAAGTGTGTGTTTTGATCACTTGTATCCCCTTTAATCAAATGCTATCTAATCCTTTTTTACCTTTTTCTTTTTTTTATAGCATGAATCATGCCTTTTTGAAGGTGACATTCTTATCTTTTGAATTGTATTTACCTCAACATTTAATTTGTCACTAGCTTAGCTATTGCCATCTGTATAGTGAGCTATGACAAATCAGAGCTGCTCTCATGAATATTCAGTAAAATCTACTTGTTGAGGTATAAAAAGAATTATATTTATGTAACTCTTGTGTATATTCAGAGTCACATCTACTGAATGTTAGTATTAAATATTTTTTGTACTGTGTTACTACTGTTGCCTAAGGAGAATATGTTAGATTCTGTTCCGGCTTATGCACTGACAGTGTTGTTTACTAAATTCTCATTAGCTATACCTATTGAAATCCACTGAAAATAGTGGGTTTGACCATATGTCACTAAAGACATAATTTAAGTCAGGGGGGTTACATAGGTGTAATTGGCATAGTATAGTCAGTAGAACTTTTATTACTGATGGTGATGCATTTTAAAAATATCCAGTTTGACTTTCAGATTCCAGGCTAAGTTTGCAGGGGTGGCAAATGGGGGGAAAATGCTATAAACTGAGCATATTACATATGGAAACACTGAGAAACAAATAATCCCAGGATTCATATTTAGTCATTTTTAAGAGCAGAACTGCACTTTAAACAAGATTTGGATTTGGTTCAGTGCAGTCAGAGAAAGTTCTTGTTTTGTTCCGTTTATCATTCCTTAGAGGCAAATCTCTTTTTTTTCCTTCATAGTTTCTCTTCCATGGTAGCAAATTATATTATCAATCATAGGACATGATACTATGACACCTGTTTTTTGTAAAGCAAAAGTAAGAACAAATATGGTTGCAGTTGCAGGTCCCATTCTTAGGGACCAGACCTTGAGAGATACTCAGCTCAGTTAGGAAATTTTGAGTTCTTAGAACTGGACATTGGTCAGGTTCAGTGGAAAGCCTTGTTCAAATGCAGTTGCATTAATAAATATGGTCAATTGGTTAAAGAATTCAATGCTCTATTTTTAACGTCTCTAAAATTGCACGTTTTTGGATTCTGGCTTTAGAGGATTAAGGATAATTTAGGTGGTTGTTAGAAGTGGATTTCACTGAAGACTTTGAATAAAATCCTGATCTCCTATTGAAAAAAGATATAAAGCTATAGATCTTTCTTTGATGAAATCCACCACTGTGAGATTTGACAATTGAGTCCCCATTGTATTCTGTACATGCATGGTGGATTTCTGATAAAAGTATATGCTGCTTTCTCATCTGGCTTTGTATGTGTTTGTGTGGGGTTATTATAGAAGATATAAAACATCTCTATCCATTTTGTTGTCAGTGTTCTGAGGGTAGATGATAGGAGTTCTTCAAAAAGAGTTTATTATATAAATGCAATTATAGATAAAGAGAAATGCAGTGGCTCATTGCTATGAGAGAGAAACCACCCCAACCTCTCCTTTTAATTGTCAGTAACATTAGAAAATAGATGTTCTTTGCTTTCTGAAGAGTTTTATAAAGCTGTGCTCAGTGTAATTTTCCTCCCTCCTTAATACTTTTAATAAAGAAGAAGAATTTTAGTTTTGTGTCATTGACATGCAGCAGTTTGGCATAAAAAATAAATCTAGTTACGGTCAGAACATTTAGGAAGATTTCCTTTGGAGCTCTTATCCTGACTTTGCGCTACTTGAACAAAGTTGCTGCAGTGAAGTTATAATGTCTTAAACCTAAAATATTTCTACTACTTTGTCTTTTTCTTTTTTTTAAAAAAAGCAAAAACTAGGGTTCTGAAGCCAGGGTGGCTGATGTGATCCTAGGTGACGTGTAGTCAGCAAAATCCCAGAAGGCAGCCTATTACAGATGGGCTAGTCATGACATTTTCTCCCATCAAGCATATTGTGACATCTATTTTATTTCCCTTCTTTTCTCAACAAATGTTCTATTTTGCTGACCTAGCTTTCTATTAAAAGAAAATCCAAGCAGCTACAATTCCTTATGTGCACAAGACTTTTGCCACCTGAGTGGGGGGGTTCTATGTGTCACATGAGTACAGGTTCCAAGATGTTTGTGAAATGTAGGTACATGGTTGCATAGTGTCTGTCAATAGTTAGCCTTGGAATGCTACCAGATGTCAAGGTGAATAACACATGGAAACTGGGACATCTTGACTGTTGGGTTGATAGAACAAGGCAGTTCAGGTCAGAAGGGTCAGAGTTTCAGAGATGGTTGGACATGAGATCATGTCACTTGTTGGGGCCAAGACAGCTGAGTGAGGGTTCTGCTGGGCACTTGGCATGGGCAGTTTGCAGAGGGGTTGGGCAGATGAGGATTGCAGAAGGATTCAACACCTGAGAGTAGCCATTTTAATCGTCACAGGAATTTGAGAGGACTAGGCAACTGGGAGGTGGGTCTGGAGGATTCTCCTAGTTCTCCTACTGAGGTTTTTAGCAGATGTGGCAGGAGATAGGGGTACAGTTCAGGTAGTTTGAATGGTTGATTACAGTTCGCAGTCAAGTAATAAGCTGTAGTCAGCCTTGTAGTGTTGTTTATTGAGGATAAGTAAAAATTGTCTGGCTGCCAATAAATCTTTGCATTCATTTTTTCAAGTGGCCCTTTGCATCCTTCTCAGTCTCCAAGATCCCACCCTCATACTCAGTATCTCACACCATGGGCATTATCCATTTGGCTGAACATCTTGTGAAGGGGTTTGCAAATCTCACACTAAGGCCGAGGCATGGAAAAGTCTGAAACAGTATTGAACTAGAAATACTCTGCCCCTCAGACGCTGAGTGTGCTCCTGAGAAATGAAGCAGTATAAAGAGTTCCAGAAGCCCAAGCGGGGGGAAGGGAGGCGGGAGGAGAGTGGGGAGGAGGAGAGAAGCCATTTACAGGAAGAGTATTGCCCTGGGACAAGAAAAGAAGAAACTCTAACTGAGAGAGTCTTGCTGTGAGTTTCCACCCACCCCTCCTATTTTAGACATCACACAAGAGGTATGGAGAACCACAGGCAGGGGCACCAGAGGCTCACCTGCCTCAGACTCTGGGCTTTGAAGCAAAGGACAATGACTAAACAGCAGCCGCTCCTCAAACTGAGGCGCTTCCATAGTAGGACGTGGCCCAGGGAAAGGTGAGAAGGAGGTGGGCCAAATGTAGACCATCTGACATGATTCCACTTTCAGGGACCAGTGGAGTGGCAGGGCCCAAGTGGTCTGCCTGTCCACCCTAGATTCCCATATGCCTAGCACTGAAATGTGCAAGACTGGGGGGTTATCGAAAAAGAGACTGACCTATCTGAACTCCATTCAGGATGCATTCAACTAAAAGAAGAGATGGAAGCAGCAGGTCTTGACCGCTAGGACTGGTGAACAAATGGACAACCCCGCTACAAGTCCACACACTTTATAATAAGACCATTGTATTTCATTCTTGCCAATGTTTCCGAGTCCTGAATATAACCTGAGACAGTACCACAGTTACCTCTTCTCTTCGAGTCTTCAAACAGCCTCACCGCATTCCCTTTGCCTATGGAATGGGCAAAGGCTGAAACATAACCTTTAGGTCCAGTTCCGTCTATGAAGGGGGAAGGTTTCTTCATATCACCCCTGCCCTGGAGGCTGAGAGCAACATCTATGTCATGTTCCCACCCAGGGCTGTTGCTTGGAGAACTGGATAAAGACTATATGGACCAAACTCCTGCAGATTTCAACACTGTGCAGGGAACATCCTCAAGCTGGTGAAAAATGGTAAACACTATTTCTATTCAGTGGACCCTGGGAATTGGATGATAACCTTCAGGTGTCCAGAGTTCACCTTTTACTACACCAATCCAAAGGATGATTCCAAAGCTGAGTTATTTTCCATCACAAGATCTAACAGTCCAAATATATCACCAAGTAGGTGACTGCTTTGCAGCTCTAAAGCTGTGTGTTTGCAGAGTTTTTACATCAGAAGTATGCTGCTTTCTTTGCACAGATCAACAATGTTTGGTTTGTATTAGCCAGAGTAAATTCTTACTGTTGTTTTATTGTCACCCCAATGACTTTGGAACCTGAGTGAAAATTATTTTGTCAAAAAGGAAGTGCTTTTTGTCCTGAGTTTGAAGTCTTTAATGGCCATTGGACGTTTTTATACGAGACTTAATGAACAGGAAATTTGGATTCCAATCCAGTGAGCCATTGATCCTGTAACCAAAAGTCTGCTAGGAATGGTACCACCCTATTTCTCTACCTTAAAGTAGCTCGGTCTGCTTATCTTGTCAAAAAGAAGATTGAGATGTGACTTGATTATGTGGCATCCTCTTTGGACTTACTGCAGTATGTGAGAGCAGAATCTGGCTCGTGTTTCTATCATAACCACAGTGGGATGTAACAATGTAACTGCTGCTTTTTGCATGGCTTTTCTCAAAAAATTCATAGAATGTTTTTTGTGACCAGAAGGGACCATGTAGTGTGACCTCCCGTTTAATACAGACCACAGAATTTCAGATTGATCTCAGTAATTAATATTTGTGTAAAGGATAGGAAAAGAGGTCCATCACTTGGCTTCCATAAGGTCTGAACTGAATTTGTTTTAAATCAAAATGAAAAACTCTTACTATGAACTCCTAATCTATAAGGCTTACAATACCCAAAATGTTGAAGGTACACTGCAGAAGAGATGCCAAGATTATTATGATATTCTCCCATATTATGGGAGATATTTTTAAAAAGGTCATTTCCTATTGAGGATTTTTCCTTTTTGTCTCAGGCATTTTTCTTAAGCCATAAAATGGTTATTTTTTAAATTTAAATGTAAATTATACTCGGTATTGGTCCTGAAAACATCTATAATTTCAGCAGAAAAAAAGTTCAAAAATATTCCCCCCTGATTTCCGTTTCTGTCAAGCCATTTTATGTGGTGATGTTTTATTTCAAGACTGCCAGTACTGCCAAGCAGTACATTTGTAGAATGAATTTTTTTTGAAAAATCCTGCATTTGTTTATGTCTTGACTAACCCCCATTGGCTCACTCTGTTTTCTTCATAAATGTCTCTGTCTTTCCTTTCTCCTCTTCTCAGGGTCCATCATTCACACTCATCTATGATTTTGTAAACTGGCTCTCTTGCCAACTGATTGTCACTTTTGCTGATGTTGAGCAGGCTATTGCTTCCTTCAGATATTTTTGTAATGATCCCTGTAATTTACACACAGTAGTAGAACTCAAAGGTAATGGAAGTTCTTCCTGTCCTTGAATCCTTTGTTATGGAAAGGTAACGAATATATGTACTGTGCAGCTATATTTCTGAGTTCTTACAAATAATACAATATATGGGTAGCGTCCGTTTGTTATTCTGTTGTACTGCAAAGGGAAATATTTATACTGAAGGTACTGTAAATCCAAGTTGCCATAATATATCACTCATAATTCCTAGCATACTCAGCAACGGCAGCATTTTCTTAACTGTAAGTCAATAGTTTAATCTCTTGTGGGTTGTAATACATTGGTCTAATTCATGTTGTTGGGTTCAGTGTGCAGGTGGCTGGGTAGTGTTGAAGGCCTGTGATATACAGGGAATCGGCCTGGATGATCCAGTGGTCCCTTCTGGCCATAAACTCTATGACTGATTGTGAGACTATTATTGATCAACCATTGTCTCTCTCCTCTCCACCTGTCCTGTTCTTTCCAGCTGGAGTTAGTTTCTTCTGCTAATCGGTAAGAGAGAAGTAGTCGTTGCATTGAACTTTGTCATTTTGCTGACTGCTCTGTAGGTAGTGCTGAATTCAAGCAATCCATTTGAACTTGGAGCCCTGGGCAAGTAGTGGGAAGAGAGAATAAAGACAACAGAGAATGATGGAAAATGGCGCCTGCATACAAACACAAAGTGTCAGGAAGATGTGGGTGAACACACACACAAAAGAGAAGGGAATAGGGACAAAAATCCTTCCAGAAATAGGGCCTCTTCTCAAGTAATAGTCTGGAAACAGTGGGGAAGACCATGGAGGAAAAACCTTGAAACTTTGTCACATTTATAATGGAACACATTTTAATGGGACATTTGAAATGCATTGCCACTTCAGAACGAAATTAATTCTAGAAACCCTTCATCGGAATGTCTACCGTATAGTAGCCATCTGCATTCAGTCCAACAGTATTTGTACTTAATTTGCCTTGGTGAATTAGTGATATTAATATTGCAAACAAAAAGGGAAATGGATATCAGGTTAGACATAGCTTTTAGGTGTACTATGGGTAGTGTCACCAAATGATATATATGTCATGATCCAAAGTTCTGAGAATGAGCCCCACACTGTACTTGATTACTAGAGATGGTGGCACCATCTACTTTACTCATAATATGCATACTCTGGTCTTGATATAGCTTCTAGTATTTGTTTAAAATTTAAAAGCCTGGGAGCACTCTTCATCCCACTGTCACGGAGTCCCCGAGGCGATGGTCTGGACCTGCTTCTTAAGAAGCCAGTCAGGATTATGGGGGGAAGCTTCTTCTCCGTAAACAGCCTGTCTCCAAGGCTAGGAGCTTCACAGCATACAGCTTCCACCTTCCTGGGTCTGACCTCAGAGTATTCAGCACCTTCTGCCCCTCCGTGCGCTTCCCCCAGCGAGCCCAGCCAGGCAGGGTTCTGGGGAAGCCTGTGGGTCTGCACCCCAACTTCACAGTCAGACATGACTTTCAGCCCACCAGTAAAACAGAGGTTTATTAAATGACAGGTGATCTAAGACAGATCTTGTAGGTACAGTGAACGTGCCCCCTCTGCGGGGTCCATTTCGGGGGCCAGGGAGCCAGGCCAGCCTGCCTGTAGCTCTCTGCCTCTTCCCAGCCAGAGCCAGACTGACCCTCACTCCCCACCTCCTCCCCTGCTTTCTTTGTCTCCTTCCCAGGCAGGAGGTCAGGTGACCTCTTCCTTCCACCTGGAGTCCAGTTACAGCTTCAGATATGTCAAGTATCAGAGGGGAGTATGGGCATCTTCACACAATAGTCAGAGGAGCCACTGAGAGCATTTCTATTCCATCACACCCACTGTGGCATGGTGGTGGAGTGGAAGCTCAGCTCAGCTCACTCCACCACCTCTGATTTTCTCTGAGGTCTTAGATTTTTACCCATTTTTTTTTTCCAGCTGAACTGAATGAAGCACAAGGAGCACTTGCCCAAGGTCACACAGTAAAGTTCATGGCTGGGGGGCTAATTTTCGCATGACTTCTCATCTAAGCACCAGATCACATGGTCTCATTGAAAATGAACAAGAAACAAGAATGTGCAGAAATCCCATGAAAAATAATGACATAGTTAGAAATGTTATTCTAGCAGTGTGATTTGATCTTAAACAGAAAACAAGCTCTCCTGAAATAGTGTTATTGAAAATCACCAGGCCAGGCAATCAGAAAGGGAGTCACTACCTCCAAGTACTGTCAAGACTGGAGGTGGTTAACATTATTTTCACATTTAATTATTTATTATATACAGTATTTGAGTACCTTTAGGGAGAAGAAATCAGACATTTAGTAACTGACTTCAGTTTTAAACTTGACTAAATAACTTCATATAATGTTTTTATAATCATCTTAGAAATAAATAATATGTAATTATATTGGTTGCAGAAATATCCAAACATATTTTCTCTTTGAATGAGACTCTGCTTTGTTTCTTGTCCACAGTTTTCTCAACTCTGACAAAGTTGGCATTATCACACAAGCCTTAAGGCACAGCGTGACTACAAGTACATGGAAAGCATTGCCTGTTTTACAAAATGCCTTGTAGCAGAGGCAACGAGGACTGCTCCTGTATTTTCTATGTAACAACTGTTCAACATTGACAATGTTTTCTGCACTAAGACACAAAATATAGGCAGTCCCTGCACTTAAGAGTTTACAGTGTAAAAAAGACAGATATGGAGTAAATGGGGACTTGGAAGCCTGGAAGATTGGCTGACCAGGGTTTATTGTTGTTTATTCATTAGTTGTGGGGAGGGATAGTTCAGTGGTTTGAGTATTGGCCTGCTAAGCCCAGGGTTGTGAGTTCAATCCTTGAGGGGGTTATTTAGGTATCTGGGGCAAAAATCTGTGGATGAGATTGTGGCCTGCATTGTGCAGGAGGTCAGACTAGATGATCAGAATGGTCCCTTCACACCTTGAAGTCTATGATTCTTGTGGGCAGTAATCCAGATCCTCAGATAGTAAATTCTGCTTCATGCAAACCCTGCATTTTTACTTATTTCATCTAGATTACTTCTCATCAGTCTATTCTTCTTAAACATCAAAAGTGTGTGTTGTTATGGATCTTGTTGGTGTACATGCTATGAAATGAAGTGCAGCGTGTGTTCTGATTCAGTCTCATTTTGGCACAGAAATTAAATTGAACCTTGGCAGGGTGAGGGGGGCGGGGTTGTTACTTTGCAAAGATCTGCCCCAGAGATACAGGGGAAAATAGAACCTTAAGGCCTGACCTTGCTGCTATTAGAGTCAATGGCAAAACTGCTTTTATGGTTGATCAAAAACCCATTGCAATCCCTAGGGGTCTTTCTGTTGACTTAAGTGGGCTTTGGAACGGGTCCTTAAACAGTAGTCGCAAAAGGGTACTGGAAATCTCCCCATTGGCCATCATATTTTGTTTTAATAAAACAACACCTAGGGCAGGGGTTCCCAGCCTTGGTTCATGGCTTGTTCAGGGTAAGCCACTGGTGGGCCATGAGACGGTTTGTTTACCTGAGCGTCTGAAGATACCTCTGCAGGTCACTCTCAGCTCCTGGTGGCCATGGTTCGCCGTTCCCGGCCAATGGGAGCTGCAGGAAGTAGTGCTGGGCGGGCCACCACTTCCCGCAGCCCCCATTGGTTGGGTACAGCGAACCACAGCCACTGAGAGTTGTGAGCGGCCATATCTATGGATGCTCAAGTGAACAAAGCATCTCGCAGCCCGCCATGGGCTTATCCTGAACAAGCCGCAAACCAAGTTTGGGAACCCCTGGCCTAGAGTAAGGGCTTGAAATTGTGAGAGGATTACTCATTCCTTCGAAGGTGATGGCTGCCATCCTTTCTCATGTTTACTGAAGTCACTGGGAACTGAGGGCACTCAGCACTACTCAGAAGGCACTAAGCAGCTTATAGGACCACTGTAGCATCACTGTGACAAGCTCATAAAGGGGAAATTTACATTTCTATAGAACATATTATAATGATAACTTAATTCTCCTGTTTGCTGATTGATTCTGTCTGACCTTCCTTTCCAGTTAGATATATTGCAGAATCTCACTAATTCAAATTAATGACTTGGAGACTTGTTATACAATCACTGACTTTGTGAACTAGTGAGTAAGTAAGCACACAATTTTTTTATTTTACAAAAAAGGCAAGGATAATGCATCAAAAATATACTTTCTTCATTTAATTCCAGAGGAATTTAATTTTAATTAAAGACTTCCTAGGATGCTGATAAATAGTCTATGGCACATTTAATAAAATTCATGAATTCTTAGTGAACAGCATAGTAATTAGTGACTCTCACTACACATTTTATAAATCTGTCCTGAAAATAGACTGTGATTTTTTTTTCTTTTTTAATGCCAACTGTAGAGTTTGCAAATAAATAACTGCCAAGGTGCTATTCTATTTAACTTTTAAGATCTTTATTTTCTCAGATTAATAACGTTGCTGAGGTCATTTAAAAAATATATAGTCCTGTGGAATTTATTTCTACTGTACATTAGGCTAAGGTACATTACAGACTTTTAATTTGTAGAGGGGGGCTATTAAAAATTACATATTAGACACTGTCTTTCTCCCTCTTTCTCTCCCCCTCTGAAATTTTGACTTTCTTGTTTTCAGTGGCTGCTTATTATTAACAAATGGGAGGAAAGCTGATCTGAGAGAGTATGACATGACTTCCTGGGGGCCCTGGGCACTTCCAGTGGCCTTAATTTTTCTAGATGAGCCGTGACTTTACTAGTGAATTGTCTTGTTATCTTTCCCTAAAGTGATGATGATGCTCACTACTTCTTCGACACCATGCTATGACTATGTGGTTGCCAGGAGCATTTACCTTTCTTTTTTTCTATATAAGCAGGATTCAGCTACTGAACTGTCTTTACATCTATGGTAACAACCATGTGTTTGCTGAAAGTCTAATTATAGTCGTGTTGGTAAATGAAGGGCTTTAGAGATCAGAAACTGAGTTGTGACTAATCTAATGTATTAGTGACCAGCACAAAGGTGTGGGTTGATATAGGAGGCCAAATAAGTCAATACATTTTTGAATTATGTAGCCTATATGGAGACATCTTTTGCAAAGATCCAGGCAGCACAAATTAGCGAGTCTTACTATAGTGAGATTCAGACATGTATGCAGTCATTTTTGCCTGTGAAAAAATGTGCAAATCAGATAGTACCCAGTGTGCCATGTGCAGATAAATGGACAAAAAGTGTATGTGCAACTTTAAAAGCTGGGTTGAGACCACTTTGATAGATGGTCTTACAAGTTATTGTTTTAAACTGTTCAGTGTTGCTTTTGGCCAGAAATGCCAATATTTGTAATTTTGTGTGTCGTCTATCAAACACTGTATTCTATTTTATGAATGTATGTAGCTTTCAGCATTCCCTGAAGGAACAGCATATGTCCAGTTAAAAGAGCACTTCTAACGTACTATAGATGCAAAGTATCTATCAGGGTGATAGCAATGGGAATGCCTTGAAAGACATTGACCCTGGGCAAAAGATCATGTTTGACTTAGTTTTATGTGCTTTAATATGGGGGTTTAGTCTCCAAAATTATATACAAAGACCAGGAAAGCACATCATATGATAATAAGGTATAGAATATGGCCGGTGAATTAAATGAATAAGGAGATGGAGTGCTGCCATCTTTGGGTAATCCACCATAATAGCATATATCAGTTATAAAAACTTATGTAAATTACTAATTTGTAAATGAATGCTTCAGGGTGGCATTTGTCTTCTTTGAGCATGCCTAATGTTAGAAAACCAAAAGATTAGCCTAATCATCCTCTTTTCCAAACTTTCCTATAAGAGGTACAATACCCCTTTATTTTTCATGAGCTATAATAGTGGGATGGTTGCTTTGACTCAGTCAACCTTTAATACACTGTTATTGATCATTTGTCAGCAAAGAAGATTTTGCTAACATTTGTTAATATATTATGCCATGTGATGTATAATATCACCACAGAGTGTGGTCTAATCATGTAACTCCTTAACCCTTTTGGCTACAAAATATTAAAGGAAAATAGCTGCAACTCACTACATTCTTTTTCCTTTCATGAGCAGAGTAGGTCAGAAGTTTCCCATCCCGTCTTTTTGTGTACAAAGATAATTGGTGAGTGCAAAAGCAGATTGACGGGCTAGCTGTATGTTATGGCATACAGCAATGTGCACATGGAGAGATTTATGATATGATAACAAACCAGTCATCCTCATGGCATACAGCAATGTGCACATGGAGAGATTTATGATATGATAACAAACCAGTCATCCTCATGTCTCAGAACTAGAGCTGTGCAAAACTCAGTGGTTTTGTTTCTCCAAATGTTCTCTTCTTTTCATCTGCAAGGGTGGCAATACCCAAATTTCACTTTGCATTTCAAGTGTGAAGAAAGGCTGATTCTCAGTGCAAAACTATACCACAGCTGCCTAACTTTACCTGCATTTCCATAGGAACTACATAGACCTCCACATGTCAAAGGATTTTGAAGCAAAACATACATTGGTTCTATGTTTTGCTGACGGTGGACCCTAGTCCACTTGAACTTTTCATATCTCAGTAAATATTTCAGTGAATTTGATCTTCTATTTTGAATTTGTAAGGAATAGAGACAATAGAATAATGAGAAAAAAACCCTCAATTTATTTGATGAAAAATTATAGTTGAATACATTGTGGGATCAGGGATATTTCACATGGTTTCAGATTTGATTGCAATCATTTCTAATGGCTATATACTGTACAACATTTCAGTAACAGCGGATGTCTTGTATTTTTTTAATCCATTGTTGGCACTAGTGTCTAAATGCAACAACTGGATCAAGTTAGAAGCATTCTCAAGCGCAGTGATGCCCAGACAACCATGCACAGATGGAACTAAGGGCATGATTTAACCCATTAACTGTCCATGTGAATGAAAGGGAAGGAAGAACATACTAAACTTTATATGGGAAAAAAGATCGGCCTAACATCTATCTCATTAGCCATTGTATTTTCTCATATGGCCCACATCACCATAGTCCGAGTGACTAGCAAAATCTGACTGTAACAAATACAAGAGCTATACCTGGTCCCTGGTGAGCTAAAGATTAATCTCAGTCCCGATATCACTACTGCTGCACAGGTGCACAAGAGAAGATTGTTTGGCAGAGAGCTGGGGAAGAATGTGTGTGGGAAGGCAGTGCTTAGTATCCAGAATTGTAGAACTGGGAAAATTCTATGCTGATGGATAGGGGTTTCTTGTTTGTTGTTGTTGTTGTTATTATTATTATTATACATGTTTTGATTTCTCATTATAAACCTCCTTTGAGGAAAACCTCTTGCTGACTGTACCTGTGTTTTCCTTCTGCTAAGACAAATTTACACTGAATTATCCTTGTTGGCTTTCAGTAGCAATTAATCACAATCCATAGCAGCATGTAATCAGCATATTTGTTGTTCTGCTAGCTGATGAATTCTTTCATGTCTGTGACTTAATGGTTTCTCTGTGACTGTTCAGCTGTTCTGAGTATTGTCTGTCCTTGCCATTTGCCTTTTTGAATACTTTTGCATGTTGCTACTTTCTGAGTTTCTATATCCATCTCATATTTTTCACCTGTGGTCTAAATATAGTTTGTGCTTTAGAATTGCCATGTAAAAACAGTGGTATAATTATGGGGCTTGACGGATCTAATGATTAAGAAGTAGAATTTGGTTCATTTACATGGTTATTAAATAAAGTCTATCTGTGAGAGTCACTGACACCGCAAGAATATATTTTTGAGCTTTATGTTAGGTTCTCTCCAGCATACACAAATATTAAGCTGTGATTCAGAGATAGTATGCAAGTAACTATGATTGCCAGTGTTCATACTGCAATATTATGTGTACTATTGTAAAAAACCAGCATGAAATGAATGTCGCCCAAGACACTGAGAAAATCACCTAGTCTTTAGGAATCATGACCCAAGGTTTCTAAAAG
This sequence comes from Dermatemys mawii, assembly GCA_007922305.1. Classification (NCBI taxonomy): domain Eukaryota; kingdom Metazoa; phylum Chordata; order Testudines; family Dermatemydidae; genus Dermatemys; species Dermatemys mawii. The sequence goes on along the minus strand of ML677326.1, from coordinate 17,366,983 downwards.
CCTGAATGTCTATGCCCAGGACCAGATGGTACCAAACTCATTAAGCAGTGGCATGTGATGACTTTACTGTTGAATTTCATGGCAACTGTCCTTCTGTACGGATATTTCTGTTGCCAACAGCCTGAATTACAGTTAGTTAGAGGAATCCTTCTAAAAGGATATTTTTAAAGGAACATCTTTAATTTGTAGTGCAATTTTCATCTTTGGCTTTCATTGCCACATCAGAATCTTTACATGTTAGTAGTCCTCGGTTGAGGTTCCCTGTGGGATGTGATTTATTATAGAAAATTTCTAGAACATTTGGAAATTTCTTCCCTGTTCTTTAAATATAGTATATCAATACAGGTATACGTTGAATCTCATTACTGCTGACTCTGACGATATGTTTTTCATTGTATCAGTGTATCATTAGCATAAAATTTAACTCCATCTAATATGCTTTTGTGATTGCTTCTTCATTTCCAGCATAACTGTAGTAACTTTTAACATTTAGATAGTGCTTCACACCTTCAAACTGCTGTATAAAACATTAACAATCCTTGTACCACCCCTATGATAAACAAGTGTTATCATCTCCACTTTTCAGAGGGGGAAACCAAGATCTAAAAAGGTGAAGGGATTTTCCCACAGTGAGCCAGTAATAAAAGGTTAGTCAAGCAGCATTGCTGTGGCACAACGAGGGTTAAAAATCAGTAGTTCTGATTAGTTTCTGCTGTCTTGAAGCTTAAATGCTAGACCATGTTGCCTCTCTGGAAGGAAAAATAACATTGAATTATTTATTTAAATAAAGTATTATGAATCTAGAAATGGCTGCATTATGAAATAAGGCATCTAATAAATGAAAAATATGGCTACTGTATTGCCTTCTCAAGGAAGTGTTATTATGAAGGTTCCAGACAGATTTCTAATGATTCTTATTCAGTTAATGGGGAGACTGTGCAATTTATTTGCCTGGTTCTGTATCTTTGTAAAAAGAATTCCAGCTTCCAGTCAAATGGCCCTTTGCCCTCTCTGAATCTGTTGTCTTGTGCAGAATACTTCTGGAGCATGGGTTTCAGATTTCTTAAGTTTCCAGTCACTATAATGCCCGTGTTTCTCTATTTAGACCAGAAGCAGGCAGACTACGGCCCACGGGCCACATCTGGCCTGTGGAACACTCCTGTCCGGCCCCTGAGCTCCTGGCCTAGGAGGCCCCTCCCCTGCTGTTCCCCCTCCCCCGCAGCCTCAGCTCACTACACAGCCAGTGCAATGCTCTGTGCGGCGGGGCTGTGAGTTCTTGCTGGGCAGCACAGCTGCAGAGCCACAGCCTGACCCAGTGCCCTGTGCTGCACGGTGGCGTGGCTGGCTACAGCAGGGCTACATGGCTACCTGTGCTGGTGCTCCGCCACCCACCGGTGCTCTGGGCTGTGCTGTAAGGGGCTGGGAGTGGAGTGGGGGCATTGGATAGAGGGTAGAGGAGTTTGGGGTGGTGGTCAGGTGGTGAGGGTGTGGATAAGGGTCGGGGCAGTTAGAGAGCAGGAAACAGGGAGGTTGAATGGGGGCAGGAGTCCCAGGGGAGCTGTCAGAGGGCAATAAGCAGTCGGATAGGGAAAAGGGGCCAGGCGACATCTGGCTGTTTGGGGAGGCACAGCCTCCCCTAACCGGTCCTCCATACAATTTTGGAAACCTGATGTAGGCCTCTTCCCACAGCCCCCATTGGACCAGGATGGCGAACTGGGACCAGTGGGAGCTGCGGTCAGTGAACCAGCAAGTAAACAAACTTGCGGGGCCCACTAAGGGTGCTTACCTTGCGATTCTACATGCCAAGGTTGCTGATTCCTGGTATATACAATACACATAACTAAGATGTAGGTATATTAAAAAACAAGTGTTTCAGTTATATCTTTATCTATGAATTATGCTATTAGCCTTCAGTTGTCTAAGGTCATTTTTAAGAATTCAATGTTTTTTTTCCGTGTGTGTGTGTTTTGGTCAGAAAGAGAGAGAGAGAGAATAAAGTATAGGTTCAGTGTTTATTAAAAATGAGCTGGACATCATGATAATGATAGAAAGTGATTTCTCCACACTGCCCATCTAAATCTGCCTCAACTTTGACCTGACTTGGAGTGGTTATAAAAGGCCTATAGCCATAAGCACCCACTCAATGGGTGCTCCAGGGCTGGAGCACCCACGGGAAAAACTGGTGAGTGTTCTGCACCCATTGGCAGCCAAACTCCCCGCCCCAGCTCACTCCACCTCCATCCGCCTCCCTTGAGCGCGCTATCCCCATTTCTCCTCGCAGTGCTTGCCGCCGCAAAACAGGAGGAGGTGGGGAAGAGGCGAGGCTGGGGCAGGGATTTGGGGAAGAAACCCAATAGAGGTAGGGGGGGAGTGGAGTTGGGGCGGGACTTTGGGGAGGGGCTTGCGATGGGGGCGGGACAGCAGTGGGAGGGTGTGGGGCAGGGGTGGAGTCAGAGCAGGAGGATGTGAGTACCTACCGGCACCAGGAGAAGTTGGTGCCTATGCCTGTGGCTACCCATAAGAGTGAGAGAATAGTTCTATCCTCGGTGTCTCTGCCAAGATAGCCAACAAGGCTGATGAGAGCCATATTCTGCAATCACTCTCAGTGCATTTTCAATGTTCCCAAAATGGAACAGAAAATAGACTTCTCATTCATACCAGGAGACCAGATCACATCGATAGTGGAGGAAGAACTGACTTCCCCTTACAGATCTTACTGTATTTTAAATAGTGCTTGAGAGTACAGTGATGAAAGCTTCTGAAATATTGATGGAAAATATAGTAGTTAGTGGATTTTCTAATATTTTTCTTTAATATGAAATCCAGTTTAGCAAGTAATACGGTATTTCACTTTGTTTATGTTTCAAGTTGGGGCATCAAATTCTGCTGTGTGTTTTGATAAAATGGTAGCACACTAACACCAATTCCCATTTACCCTATTGCTTGGAGATTCCATATCACAAATAAGTGGCATATCTGTATCTGATTGAAACATGACCAGCATCGCACTGAAATATTAGCAAATTTCTAGAATCTGCACAATGTACTTTTCTATCAAAGATAATTCTGGCAAGAATAAAGGGGTTTAAAAAAATAAAGATGAGGTCAATATAAAGTTGTGCAGGTATATCTGAATTTCCCTTAGGTGAAAAGTCCAGAAGACTTTATATAGTAAAGTTCATTAGTAAAGTAACGTTTGGCTGTACTTGCTTTTCCCAATCCCCATTCATCTTTAGCTATCAGTTAGTTCACTATCCAAATACTTGGTCCTTGAAAAATATGGGCATGTGGGTATGGAAGATTGAAAATTGAAGCAAAGACCTAGAAAGCTCCACAGTTTCAGTTGGCTGAAGTTAAAATAGGCCAACTTGACTAAAATTCAGAGGGCTGTGGCTGACTCATAGTTGTTCTGTGATGTAATTTTTTTTGCAGTGTTCCTATATATTTACTACACACACTGTGTGTGCTCCATCACTTATGGTGAGGTTTCCATAAAACCTGAAGTATCTACATCTGAGTCACTACCATATACTTTTCCTTATATACAAGAAGATCTTATTCAGACTGTAAGCTCTTCAAGGCAGGGAACAGTAAAGATTAATTGAGAGCAATCCTGCAGAAGCAGAAGTGGTATTCTTTTATGCTTGTTTCAAAGAGTCTTTTTTCCAAAAGTTTGTTCCTTTGAAGGTCTTTTCCTCTGGCCTCTGTGAAGTTTGGTTTATAAAATTGATTTTTTGGCAGGTAAACCCTAGGATGCACATCTAACACACATTGTGTACATCTGTTCCTCTCTGATACTAAGCTCTGCTAGAAACATTCCTAAGCCTTTCAACTACCAGATGGCCTTATGTGTTTTCAGCAGAGCTTTTTCTTTTTGAACCTGAACTCAAGTTATCCAGGTCTTTTGGTCCTGCTTCGTGCACTGTGAACAGAGCTTTAGAGAAATACTGGAATGCATCATTATTTGTTTTAATGACACTTGCCTGTCAGTCTCCATTTCTGAGTGTGCTAACATTTAGGGAGAAAGGGATCCCTTGGGTGCATTAGATGGGGGACTGATTACATTTTTTGTTTGTCATTTGTTTTGTCATTTGGCAGTTATGTGCAATATGCTTATATTGAACCATAAGCATTTAACTATTTATGGAGGAAAGTGATACAGACAACAGACCAGAATTGATTTACATTCTGTCTATCTTATAAGATAGAGTGATGTCTGCTGAGAATCTGCTACCACCAGACCAGGGGGATGAGGTGGACGAGACTTTCTTCAGGCAATTAACAGAAATTATTAGATCACAGGGCCTGGTTCTCATGGGAGGACTTCAATCACCCTGATATCTGCTGGGAGAGCAATACAGCAGTGCACAGACAATTCAGAACATTTTTGGAAAGTGTAGGGGACAAGTTCCTGGTACAAGTGCTGAAGGAACCAGCTAGGGGCAGAGCTCTTCTCGACCTGTTGCTCACAAACAGGGAAGAATTAGTAGGGGAAGCAAAAGTGGATGGGAACCTGGGAGGCAGTGACCATGAGATAGTCGAGTTCAGGGTCATGACACAAGGAGGAAAGGAGAGCACAGAAAACAGGCCCTGGACTTCAGAAAAGCAGAGTTTGACTCTCTCAGGGAACTGATGGGCAGGATCCCTTGGGAGAATAACATGAGAGGGAAAGGAGTCCAGGAGAGCTGGCTGTATTTTAAGGAATCCTTATTGAGGCTGCAAGAACAAACCATCCCAATGTGTAGAAAAAATAGTAAATATGGCAGGCGATCAGCTTGACTTAACAGTGAAATCCTCGCTGATCTTAAACACAAAAAAGAAGTTTACAAGAAGTGGAAGATTGGAGAAATAAGCAGGGAGAAGTATAAGAATATTGCTCAGGCATGCAGGAGTTAAATCAGGAAAGCCAAAACACTCTCAGAGTTGCAGCTAGTAAGGGAGGTTAAGAGTAACAAGAAGGGTTTCTACAGGTACGTTAGCAACAAGGTCAAGGAAAGTGTGGGCCCCTTACTGAATGGGGGAGACAACCTAGTGACAGAGTGTGTGGAAAAAGCTAATGTACTTAATGCTTTTTTTGCCCCCATTTTCACGAATAAGGTCAGTTCCCAGACTACTGCACTCGGCCGCACGCTATGGGAAAGAAGTTACCAGCTCTCTGTAGAGAAATGAAGCTACATAGATTTACATCTGACACAGTCGCATTCTCAAGTGCAGGGCCGACCCACAACATTTTGGCATCTGAGGCGGGGAGCTCAAATGATGCCCCCATTCCCTCTCGTCTGGGGCAAAACTTTGAAAGGTCTCAATCCTGCCTTCTTGTTCTACTCCTCTCATAGTACTGCTCTGCTACCTACCCCAGTAAAGAATCAGAGGGGTCTGCAAAACTGACAAAGAGTCCTCTAGCACCTTATAGACTAACAAATGTATTAGGGCATAAGCTTCCATGGGCTAATACTCACTTCGTGGGATGCATGCAGTGGAAATGCATATCTAGAGGCAGGTATAAATATGTAGGCAAGAATCAGGCTAGAGATAACAAGGTTAGTTCAATCAGAGAGGATGAGGCCCTCTTCTAGCAGCTGATCTGGAGGTGTGAAAACCAAGAGAGGAGAAACTGCTTATGCTCCAATATGTTTGTTAGTCTATGAGGTGCCACAGGACCCTGTTGCTTTTACCCAGTAAAGGAGAACTAACAACTTAAAATGCCTTGTTCAAAAATTTTAAGTATCACTTAACTTTCAAACACCTGAACCACAAATTTAACTTTTCTTGTCTGCACAGTAAACACTGGCATTTTTATCTGTTTGAATAATCAAAGTGGTGCTTTCTGTGCCTTCTTTTGTTGCAAAGATTTGAACTGCTTCCTGAAGGTCTACCGTCTGGGCCAGCTCATGCTCTATTGAGATGGTTGTATGGCCAACTGGCCTCCCCTGTATCATTGTGGAGCATAGATGTGTTTTTATTAACTTCAGCTTGGAGAAGCTGCGTTCTCCACTGGCAACTGTTACAGGAAGTGTTAGAAGTATGTGCAGAGCAACAAAAGCATTTGGAAAGAGGGTGGTTATCTTATTAGTGCACATCTATTCCACAACAGCCTTTGGAGTTGATCCTGCTGAAATGTATCTTGAAAGGGCTTATCATACATGTCATCATGTGTCACCACTGTCTCTTGGGCCCTGCATTGCTGTTGTAGGTCTTCTTCAAGTATAGTGAGGAGTTTTGGAATATCATACAACATCCCAAATATACTTCTGTGTTCCTTGAGCTGCATGAAATGTTCTTCAACTGATTGTATTGCACAATCTAGCACCTGGTTAAAGAATTCAACTTTGAATTGTTGTTTGGGGTCTCTTAAGGGATTATCCCCTGCCTCGTAATCGAAATGTCATCTTCTTCAGTGACTCTTGTATTCTTGAATGGGTGGGAAAATAGCTTCAGTCTGACGTTCCTCTGCCAACTTCTGTGCACTCTTCAGAACATTTTCAAATCCCTCATCTGACCGGTAAGACTGTAGGTATGACTTTGCTTGTCCAGTTGTTCCATTGCTCCAGATATATCAAGGTCAACACCTTGGAGTTCCTTGCTTACAACATTTCTTTCAAACAGTATGTCATGCCTCAACACTAAGCCACACAGAAATTTGAAATTATCTCTGTTTCTGGTGATTTGATTTCCCTCTGCCACTGTTCTGCCATGAACAGTTTCTGTCATAGCATTATCCTCCATATTGGTAACTAAGGCACCATCTACCTTCCCAATTTGGTGTTTGATAGGCTTTATCGCCTCCACTTGACTTTCCCATTGTGTGGTACTGAGTGGTTTCAGTGTCATGGAGGATGTTCCCAGATGTTGCTTCAAAATTTTCCATCAATGAGTTGATGCATAGAAAAATACATAGATGCTTTGAATTATATTTAAAAATTCAGCAGCCTCACTAGACGCTGGTGCTGCATCACTGACCACCAAGTTCAATCAATGAGAACTGCATGGGACAAAAAAAACTCGAGGGTTTAACTCTCGGATCCATGTCTGCACTCCTCTGTTCTCTGTCTCATGTTGGCATCATTGTCGTAGCCCTGACCTCTCATGTCAGCTATCACAATTCCCATATCTTCCAGCTTTTTAAGACGCACATTTGTCATACCAGCTCCTGTAGTATCAACAATGTCAATAAATTCTAGAAAATGCTCTCTGACAGTCACCATTGCAGGGACATTTTCACTAGGTTCTGTTGTTGTTGTTACACAATGCACCATCCGTATGGCTGATGTCAGGTATGCAGTCCAGAATAACAGAGTACTATCTTGCTGACTTCACATCTACCACAATCTTCTGTTTGACTTTTGTTGCCAGTAGTTGTATGATCTCATTTTGAATTGTTTTTCCAAGGTAGTACTGTGTGTACATTTCTTGGGTGGTGACTCTTAGATGCTCCTGGAGTACAGCATCAAACAGCCATCAGATCCACAATTTTAAAGAAGTTTCCATTGTTTGGTACATACAGCTGATCTGAAGTGCCATGCAGTGCTAGATTTTGGGTAGCAAGCATTCTCACAAAGACAATGAGCCTTTTCAGAACATTTTGCCAGTGAAGAGACTTTGATGCAATCTTCTCTTGATGCTGACCATCTATGGTGACCTTTAACCTTAGTTTCATCTCAAGCTCTCTCCACCTATGGAATGCTGTCTGGTGACTTGCTATCTTTTCATGGCATACCAGGTTTCTAGCCAGATTTTTCCAGTCCTATGTTCTTGTAGAGCCCAATGTGGCTGGAACATTAGACTGGAAGAGTTTGCGTGGATTGCACCCTCAGCGCATTTGCAGATGACACTTACCTGGGAGGAGTGGTAGATACACTGGAGGGTAGGAATAGGATGCAGAGGAACCTAGACAAATTAGAGGACTCGACCAAAAGAAATCTGATGAGGTTTAAAAAGGACAAGTGTAGAGTCCTGCACTCAGGATGGTGGAATCCCATGCACTGCAACAGACTAGGCAGCAGTTCTGCGGCTAGGCAGCAGTTCTGCAGAAAGGACCTAGGAGTTACAGTGGACAAGAAGCTGGATATGAGTCAACAGTGTGTCTTTGTTGCCAAGAAGGCTAACGGCATTTTAGGTTGTAAACGTAGGGGCATTTCCAACAGATCTAGGGACGTGATCGTTCCCCTCTATTCTGCATTGTTGAGGCCTCATCTGGAATACTGTGTTCAGTTTTGGGCCCCACACTACAAGAAGGATGTGGAAAATTGGAAAGAGTCCAGTGGAGGGCAACAAAAATGATTACAAGGCTGGAGCACATGACTTACGAGGAGAGGCTGAGGGAATTGGGAGTATTTAGTCTTCAGAAGAGAAGAATGAGGGGGGATTTGATAACTGCTTTCAACTAGCTGACAGGGGGTTCCAAAGAGGATGGATCTAAACTGCTCTCAGTGGTATGACAGAATGAGGAGTAATGGTCTCAAGTTGCAGTGGGGGAGGTTTGGGTTGGATATTAGGAAAAACTTTTTCACCAGGATGGTGGTGAAGCACTGGAAAATGAGTTACCTAGGGAGCTGGTAGAATCTCCTTCCTTGGAGGTTTTTAAGGTCAGGCTTGACAAAGCCCTGGCTGGAATGATTTAGTTGGGGACTCGTCCTGATTTGAGAAGCAGGTTGGACTAGATGACCTCCTGAGGTCCCTTCCAACCCTGATATTCTATGATTCTGTGCAATAAATGGGTTTTGTACTTTCCCTATTTTAATTGATTTTATACTTTAATTTCATGTATTTTGTTTTAAAGAATCTTACTGCTTGTGTAACACCAACAGACCCTGTCATCAGTGGGCAAGATCGAACTGGGGAACCTCTGGAGCTTAGTGCATGAGCCAAAAGCCAACTGCCTCTTAGCTAAGGCTCTAGAGCAGACTCATTTAAGTTTCTCTAAGTGCTTTGGGTACCACTAGCTGGGACAGAACACCACACCCAGAAGGTGTGTGGGTTGCATACTTCCCCTAGCTGAGGAAACACATTCCGAGTTTCAGAATCTTCCCAGGTGAAATTCTGAACAAGCCCCAATTTGTAACACTGACAGTCCCTGGTCATCAGTGGGCAGGACTGAACAGGGAACCTTTGGAGCTTAGTGCGTGAGCTGCTACAGCATGAGCTGAAAGCCAGCTCACTCTTAGCTAAGGCTGTATAGCAGACTCATTAATTGCTCTCTCTAAGTTGTCTCCATGCTATTAGATGGGACAGAACACCACACCGAGAAGATGCGTGGGTTATGCTTGCAATTACAAAAAAGTTTTATTTCCTCTAAATGTATGTTAGGTCTTTCTTAGATTAAAAAGTTTAAAGAATCTGGTGTTCCCTCCCAATATAATCATGCAACTTCCATTAATATTAATAGAAGATGCTTCATTCATGGAGAGATGCTGCAGATCATTTAGCCTGGTTTTACATCCCCTATGTTAATTATCAACATAGTAAAATTTTCAGTCCTCTAAGTGACTTAGTAGCCTAAGTCCAATGAAAGCAACATTACATACTGTATATAGATACAGATGTAAATTTTCCCTCTCTTGCATGCATGTACCTACATATATACAAAGAGAGAGAGAAAGAAAGAGAACAAACAGGAAATACCACAATCAAATCAAATGCCATGATATAGTTAATGTTGATATTTTTATACGGATCATTTTCAGAATATCAGACTAAGCCATATCCATTGCTTTTAAAAATAATGGGAACGGGTAGACAGGCTTAGAGAAAATATAACTACCGTGAACATCTGCCCACCCCTCAGACTCAACCTGAAATTAACTTTTTCCTGAGACTTGATTTATGGACCTTATTGTGAAATACTGTTGTGTCATGTGGTGAGTAACAGATAATAAAGCTAATGTGAATGTTTAAAACATGGAGAAGAGCTGAAATACCTGTGAATAGTCTAGTGAATGCTCATGGGCTTGGAGCTTACCGTGACTCTGATAATGAGTTGCTTCATGGCATGAAGTAAGACACATTCTGTGGTCTCATTTTACTCCTTTGTAACGTGGGGTTAAGAGGTCCTTATCCAAAGCCCATTGAAGTCAACAGAAGTCTTTCCTTTCACTACACTGGGTTTTGAATCAGGCCCGTAATGCAAAATTACCAACCTCCGAGGTTATTATGAAGGTTAATTAATTAATGTTCTTATAATGTGTTGAAAATGTAAATCACTACCTAGTGTAAGTGCGGGATCACCTTTGCAAAATAGTCATGCACTATTTACAAGACAGGACATAAACTATTCATCTTCCTTTTGCCATGATGGTGGTTGATAATGAAAAGGAAATGTATATTGTCTTTTAAAAAGATTGCTACACTCAAGGCTAATTGGGGGATTAGAATCTCACTTGACTGTGCTAGGTATTAGTTCATTAACATAATGAGTGTTTCCTTTCTGGGACTCTGGCATATTCCCCTAATTCCCAACAGCTCCTATTGTAGGTGTTTTGACCATGATAGGGACATTAAGATAGTCCAGCCAAATGCAGGGATAGATTCTTTGCTGGGATATCTGAATACCAGCTGTAATTGAAGTTAGTACATTTAGATGAGTTCCCACAAGACACAGCTCATTATGTAAGTTAAATACAACTACTGTCCCATTTGAGAGCCCAAACATCTCCACAAGGAGTGAAGGCCAGAGAAGGTCAGTGAATGAGGTCAGAGAGTCAGATCCCTAGGACAGGCAGAGTAATCCTGCACTTTCACACATGATGTCATATCTGGAATACTGAAACCAATTAGAACCACTCTGGCCTTGTAGCGCAGTCCCTGTGGGCATGTTAAGAGAGTAAAAGTGACACATTAATTTTCACTTACTATTGAGAAGCTTTAAAGACGCTCTGCTTCCTGCTCTCTGGTATATCTGTGCCCTTTCCATGTAGAGATTTGTTTAAAAGCCTAGTATATCACAAGAATCCCTTGTTTAAACAGTATTTTAAAATGCTTGTGCTTGGAAACTAAAGACTGTTAAAAAGGTGATGCAAATGGGCCAAAACATCTTTACTTTTTTGTTATGGTCTTTGTTTTATTGATTATTTATTGCTAACAGGATTTTACTTATTTTAATACCAGACATTTTTCTGCCCTGTTATCCAGTAAGGTTCATTTGAGATCTGGCAGTAATAGTGCACTTTTGAGGTTAAAATCAGGGACAACTGCAAGGTATGTTTTGCAATCAGAGAGAATTGCTTATCATGAGGAACTCTGCATCAGTAAAGAGCCATGGGGTAGCTTCTGTCTCTGTACATATCTTTGGAGAATAATTTAAAGATAACCAAAGGCGCTGTTGAAGCCTGTTTTTAATCCTGACTCTTTCACCAAAAATTCCTGAGAAATGATTGGTGAAGCTTAGAGAATGCACTCAAGTGCTGTAATAAATAAATACATTTTGCTCTGGCTGAAGAGTGTTGGACGTAACTGTCCCTGGATCTGAATAATGCAACCCTATGTGTTAGTCAGAGGGGTCAAAAAAATTGTGGTATGAGCATCTTTCTTTCCCCCCAGGAGTTATTAATAATCACACTCAGAGCATACATGGCACTCTGACAAATTTGAATTATATTGGAGTCCCACATTCAAAGACTTCTGGGTGCCTTAAACAAAACAAAAGAATAACTGAAATCAGTCTTTCCAAATAAACTACAGTGAGAGTGAGAAAAAGGACAGATACACAGGGAGGGCAGAAAAATCCAACCCAACATCTATCGGACCTGTGAGAACAAAGCGCAATCAAACACTCAGGCGGCTTGACTTGAGTCTGGCCTGAAATATTCAGGCATATAATGATTGAGAGAGAATCACAGTCCTCTATGGAGAACATATAAACCCATCCAGATTATGCCTTGTGATGGTCAGCAGTTCCTGTCCTACCAAATTAAGATGGCTGCCCAGAAGACAGTGTGATAGGAAATTCTCCAGGTAGATAACACTGATATTGCTCCTAGCTTAAAATATTAGAAGTAAATTGCTGATGCTCTCTTGTAGGACGATATGCAGGGCAGTACAGACAGAAGCCTCTGAGCGACATGCTTTTACTTTGTGCAGTATTTACAGTTCATATGTAATATAACTCATCCAGAAGTGACAGATATGTGGGTCCTTGTGGCTAGGCCCAGTACTGACAAAGAAAGCTTAAGCTCTGAATGGCCATAAGATGAAAAAAAGAAAACCATTTCTGGACACTGCTAAAATGCAGCTCAAAATTAAGGTCCCACTCCAAAAAAAACCAAACAAACAAACAAAAAAAACCCCTCCCTTACTCACCTCATCCAGATCTAGCCCCAAGCAGATCTCCTACTGGCCTCAATTAAACATTGATCAATAACACTGCTCTACAGCCAAAATGCTTCTGAAATAAATGTAGTCAAACTTTACTAATTCTGGGTCACTGAGAACAAAAATGATGCTTAAAATTGTTGAGTGGCTCTAGTTTTCAAGATATGCTCTTGGGTCAGTATATACGACCCCTGACATGGGAATGGCGGAGGATAAGTGAGTTATAAAGGGAAGGGATCTCAATTTAAACCAGAAATGACTAAAATACATCTTTGACTGGATCTATGAATAAATCTATGACTGGCTTTGGACAGTACTTGCTTTTTAGGCAAAACAATGAATGATGCAATCTGAAGCTGGTATTGCGTCATACATGATATGAATTGCATCATGTTATTCCTAGAAGTCATGGATGATGCAATCATAACGAAGCTTACATCATTCTGCTGAACAAATTGCCCTGTATCAGCTCTAGAAATCATACAGTGTCGTGCTCTCTTATTTGTCAGTGTTTGATTTTGCAAAGGGATACATTTCTGTTTAGCCAAAGTGAGCAGAGATGCCTCGTACTTGTGTGAACAGTGCAGATAACTTCTGCTATGTTTGTGGTGAAGTGACTTTCGCATCACAAAAGCGCAGTATAACCACTATGGTTAAGAAAGCCTATCACCTTTATTTTGGCTGCAAAATTGGAGATCAGGACAAGAGGTGGGCCCCACACATATGCTGCAACACTTGTGCAACAAATCTTCGCCAGTGGTTGAACGGGAAAAGGAAATCTATGCCTTTTGCAGTGCCAATGATTTGGAGAGAGCCAACAGATCATATCAGCAATTGTTACTTCTGCATGGTGCCTCCAGTTGGGAAAGGTGTGTCAAAGAAGAAAAAGTGGACTGTGCATTATCCAAACATTCCATCAGCTATACGCCCAATACCCCACGGAGAAGGACTGCCGGTTCCTGATGCACCAGAATCATTCTCACTTAAGTCAGACGAGGAAGAGGATGAAACTTCTGGTCTTGAACCATCAATGTCACAGGACCCACATTTTCTCCCATCCTCCTCCTCTGAACCACACCTCATAACACAAGCTGAACTGAATGACCTTGTCAGGGATTTGGAACTACCCAAGAGTAAGGCAGAGCTGTTGGGCTCCAGACTACAGCAGTGGAATCTCCTGGCAGGTGATGTTAGGGTTTCCATGTTCCGTGACCGTCAAAAGGATCTTGTCCCATTCTTCTTCATGGAAGGTGATCTTGTAGCCTGCAACGACATCGATGGTGTGATGGCAGCCCTCAACATTGTTCACGTTCCAGATGAGTGGAGACTCTTCATTGATTCATCAAAGACGAGTCTTAAAGCTGTTTTGCTGCATAATGGCAATGTTTTGCCATCAATTCCAGTTGGTCATGCAGTCCATATGAAGGAAACCTATGACAACATGAAACAACTTTTGAGGTGCATAAACTATGACCAACATCAGTGGCAGCTTTGTGGCGATTTAAAGGTTGTTGCTCTCTTGCTTGGTCTGCAGACTGGATACACAAAGTACTGCTGTTTTCTCTGCGAATGGGATAGTCGTGCAAGAGATTCTCACTACATCAAGAAAGATTGTCCACTCCGACAGTCATTGGAGCCTGGGAGGAAAAGTGTTCAGCATCCACCACTTGTTGAATCAAGGAAGATTTTGTTACCACCTTTACACATCAAGCTGGGTCTGATGAAGAACTCTGTCAAGGCCATTGACAAAACACAAGCAGCTTTCAAGTACCTCCGTGGAAAATTTCCAAGGTTAAGTGAAGCTAAGATAAAGGAAGGTGTCTTTGCTGGTCCTCAGATTCGTGAACTTCTTCGAGATGATGCATTTGACCATGCACTGCGTGGCAAGGAAAAGACGGCAATGGAAAACCTTCCGGTCAGTGGCATGCATTTTCTCGGAAACAACAAGGCAGACAACTACAGGTTGTTGGTGGAAAACCTCCTCAAGGCATACAAAAGCCTTGGTTGCAACATCTCACTAAAGATACATTTTTTGCACTCTCATCTAGATTTTTTTTCACCAAACTGCGGAGCAGTGAGCAACGAGCACGGCGAGCGATTTCACCAGGACATTGCAACAATGGAGAAACGCTATCAGGGCAAATGGAGCCCATCAATGCTTGCAGACTATTGCTGGACAGTGACAAGAGATCCTCCATTTAATGAATACAAGAGACAAGCCAAGAAGCGCCGAGTAGACACTGAATAGGACTAAACTATGTACATAATAGTTTTTTGCCTTTTGTTTCATAATACATTTTATTTCTATAACCCTTTTGCTGATTTTTAAAGTGTTACATAAACAGGACAGGTGAAATATTATCATGTAAAGCAACCATAAACACATGAAAAGACCTAGGTTTACAATTTATGATTAAAACTCTACTATCTACACAATATACATAGACATAAAATGTAAAAACTTAAATATCTTAGAAACAGTAGCCAATCAGTTGTTTTAATTGTCATATTTGAATTCAGCACATCAAAATACATAATAAATATCACATTTTATCTCTGAAGCAGACGACTTCTAAAAAATTGTAGACCAGTGTAATGGGGATAGAACCAGCCCATGAGGGAAAACTCTTGGTATCACCAACTGATACATCTGGGTACAGGAAATGCAGTCCTAGCATTCAAAAACCTGGGACCTGGGTGTGTATGTCATAATGACAGGGCTGGGAGTAGTAATAAAGTGTGTGTGTTTGTTATGGTAGCTGTGTTAGTTTTAGGAGATAACAGAGAGGAGGTGGATGAGGTAAAATCTTTTACTGAACCAACTTCTCTTTGGTGGTGGAAGAGGCAAGCTTTTGAGCTTCACAGAGCTCTTCTTTAGGTCTGGAAAAGATGACCAGAGTGTCACAGCTAAATACAAGGTGGGACAGATTGTTAAGTATAAGGGGTTAACACACATTGCAAGAAACCACTTAACATGAAGTAGGTAATTACCACCTCTGCAGTCATAGGACAAAGGGGGTTAGTGGATTACAAATTGTTATAATGAACTATAAAACCAGTGCCTTTGTTGAAGCCAAGATTTGTAGTGTCTAACAGAGTTATGAATTTAAGTTTCCAGGCTTGCCTTTAGAAAGTGTTGTGCAGGTTTCCTTTGAGGATGAGAAGTGAGAGGTCACATATGGAGTGATCACCTTGTGAGAATTGTTCACCTGCAGAGTATATCGATGCAGGCAGAGTATACTGATGTTTCTTCAGACCATCGTCCCTGCTGATTCCATGCCATTAGCTGTTAAGGGCAATAACTGACAAAGATTTGTTTTATATTTGTTTTGCGATTCTGAATTTTAATGTGATATTTCACCTTTTGGACTATTCTTCTGAATTCTGGGGAGACAAACAGATGCCAGCCTCTGGGAATCCTATTAGCCCATGCGAATTGTCAGCCTAGGGCTAAACAGCCCTATTATCATTGTGAGAGTCCTTGGCTGTATGCAAGCCCAACAAGCCTCCCCTTAAAACCGGTAACTAATCCCTCCCTTTAAGTGTAAGGTGAAAAAGGACAAAGATCCAGCATGTCACCTACCAGCATGATCTAGACCTGTGGTTGACCAGGACCCAGGGGCATGGCTGCTGCTTCCTCCTTCCTGGGATACTCTGCTATCCATCTGGTTCTCAGAAGTGTATACATGTTTTCAGTTTGTCTCTCCATAACTCCATAAGAACACTGCCACTGTCCATCTCAAGAAGGTTTCATTTGAAGTTTTCCTTCTTCTAGGTGAGTCGTCAGCCATAGCTAAAGGGTCCCACCTGTCCTAAGCAGCGTGATTTTAAGGCATCAGTTGCTCATCTTTCACCCACTCACTTTTTGAAACATCTCCTTCATCAGAACGCAAGTTGTAGGAGTTTATTTGTCAAAGGCTACATGTTAATCCTGGCCACTGGAGCATTTTTTATAGACTGAGAGCTCATCCTCAGATCCACCCTGGCTATGGCAATACTTTAGCCCTTTTAGGGGCTGGTGAGTGGCAAATGGAGAAAAAAGCACAACTGTAAGCCAGGCTGCAGAGCAGGGTGGAAATCTGGTGACAGGTAATAGTAGTTTATGATAAACAGATGCCCAGACTGTTTAAGAGAAAACTGTACAAAACCATGGGAAGACCAGTGTCAGTCAGACACATGGGTAACCAAGCGAGGCACATGAGAAGATTTAAAGCCATTGAAATGAGATGTTTGAGGGCAGCAAGGACTACATAGGGAGTAACATACGCAGTGTCAGAGAGAAGATGCAAGAGAGGAGGTTGAGATGGTATGGACATAGATGAAGGATGAATGAAGGGAATCTGGTGAGACATTTGAGACTAGTGTTCATAGGAGGAGAACAAAAGACAGCCAAGCAAACAATGGATGACCTGTGTACAGAATGGATTTGTAGCAAGTTTTGGACTGGCAAACCTGGAAAAGACTGAGCTAGTGACCTGACCCCAAATACCTATGAAAAAGAGAAGACGACGAAGAAGACGACGACGATGAAGAAGACGACGAAGACGAAGACAAAGAAGACGACAAGCTGAAACAGACTGATGCTCCTGACTCAGCACACCACAGATATAACTATGGACAAACCAAGTGTCCTGCCACTGAACATTGTTGACCAAGCAAGTCAGCCTTATGCAGTGGGTGACACATGACCTGTTCCTTTCCAGTGCAATGTAATGTGTAATTTTGTATGCCATGTTGCACTAGTCTATGGTAATCTATTGGGAGCTGCAACTGGTAAAAAGATCACGTGGGATCTAGTGATAGTATTATATATATTGGGAAGAATATGCTCTGTCTGAATCTGTGTTTGGGTGTGTGTATATATTTTTCTGTTATATTAAGTGAAACGTACATCATTTTATAAACAAGAAAATATCCTCCAGTCTAACATGCACCCCCATTTTCAGTTTACCTTAATCCAACCATATTGTTTTTCACCATACTCCTCAATTTTTGTTGTGCTTCTTCTAAAAACAAATTATTTCTGAATTCATTTACATGCTCAATTTCACTTAATCTCTTATTGCTGATTTCCAAAAATGCAAGTTTGCATTTACATGCACAGATATCCACACAATCTCATTCTCTTACCACAATAGTGCAGACAGACTGGGTATTTGCACCCAGAAATGGTCAGTTATGCATCTATGGCCAATGGGAGGATGAATACAAATCATGCAGTTATAAGTGCAGTCGTGTATACCTGCTTTTTGAAAAGTAGATCCTTTGTGTTTTGGGTTATCTCTGCCATTGGCAAAACATAGAATTCTACTCTTCCCACTGTTTCAGGAACATACTGATGGGCTCTTCATTTGTATGTTGTTGTTATAGTAGTTTATAAATACAGAAAATAAGGTAGAACCCTGATTAATTGAAAGGCTTAAGGAACAATAATCTTCAAATAGCTGTGAAAGCTGATTACCCATGGACCCTGCATACTGACTTAAAAGCTTGCTTGCTAGCTCCTTCATTATAGACAGATGTCTGGCTTCCTTAGGGCCATCAGGCTAGCAGGAAGCTATATTTTAGGGTATCAACACATAAGACTTGATGTGCTGAGTTCAACCATCGGAGCATATCTGTCCTTCGGAGAACAGGTGTTGGGGTAATCAAGATGTGATTGTTTTGATGCATGGAAAAGTTCTAGGAAAAATAAAGCCAGGAGAAGGGGAGATAAACTCTATTTTCTAATTTTGTCAAAAGTTGGAAAATTTAAAAAACAAATCTGAAAATTGTCAGTTTTTAAAAAGGCAGGTTTTTTTAATTAAAACATTTTTGTTTGCAAAATTTCAACCATTCTGGTATTTTGGTATATTACCTACTCCTGTGTGTGGAGTAGTTTTGCCTGAGTAGTTATCAGTACTACAGATGTACTCACAGTCCCTGCTGCAAAATAGTTATAACTCAGTTCCTAAGGTACAGAACACCACATGCTTCTTCCAGGCAATAACATTCTTTCTGTGCTGTGGAGGTCTGTGCTGTATTTGCTATTCTGGATATGATCTAACATCTGAAACAGTATCACAGTTCTTATTTTGTGGTTTACTTATGTGCTAAGTACAATCTGGTCTCTTTTACTTGTCTGTCTATACTGCTGTTCTATACTAAGCTAATGGGTTGTGAGGTTTGGGGTTTTTTGCCATAATTTCCAAATCCTTTTTTCTGATTAGGGTGCTGAATCATTTTGCCTTCATATTCCTCAGTTTCATTCTTTGCTCATGGACTAATTATTATACAAATCCTAGGTAAATTTCACTACCTGAAGGATTTTTGAAATAGGGCTGTCTCCCAAATTGTAAAATGTCAAATGTTTTTAAGAAGATCTAATTAAAGCCTGTACAGTAAGCTATCATTGCAGCAAAATGAGAAGCAACAGAGGAGCAACATCAATTATACCAAATCCTTAACTATTTTAAGCACTCCAGTTGGACCAGCAGCGTGTTTAAAAAGCTGTATACTTCATACTTCCCACATTGTTCTCCGTGAGGCCGTCTGTTTTTACTGCATTCTGACCAGGATTCTGAAGCCTGTGGTTCCTAAAGATCTCACTACTAGATACTATAAGCATTAGCTGAATGTTTGTTTGTCTTTGCCATTCTTTGTTGTATTTTGTTCCAAAGTGATCAGGCTCTTATGCAACGCCCATCACTGTGATACTGTGTGTGTGTGTGTACGCGCGCGTTCTGATGGCATGTCCTGCCCATTGCCATTTTGTTTCACTTAAATCTTTTAAATGATGTCTGATGTATCTGGTGCTTTGTTTGCTGATTTCATAGTCTTTACATCCTTTTCTACGTATTACTAAGTGGTAAGCTTCTGCTTGACTTTCTTAGGGAAAACTTCAGTTTTAAATATATTTCTAAATATTCCTAAAACACTCAAATCTAGCCTTATGCTTCTCTTAGCTTTTTGTTTGGTATCTCTCTTGTTCAAGGAAGAGTTTTTCACCTTTGATTCATCGATGTTTTATTTTTCTGTGTTGGTTAGAAAAGATGGATAGCAAGAATTTGTTCTTTTAAATCACAGCCCCGGGGCAGCTACTTTTTTTGCTCTTCCTCCCGTCAGCTCCTGGGGCTTCTAAAGGGCAACAAAATTAAAGGACCCTTCTTAAAGCATTTCCACTGCAGCGCTTTAACGTCGCTGCCCCTTTTGTGCCCCACATCAATGGCCCTTGTATCAAAACTATCAATGCTAATATAAATCCAAAATAATTTAATTTTAGTGGAGTTACTTTGGATTTAAACCAATGTCTAATGTTTAGCCAGCAATGCACAGGTCAAACGGATAGCCATATATATCTGAATACTATTGTTTGAGCTTGTTTGTCAACCAGCCACCTTACAGTTAGACAGGATGTTATGGGATAGATTCTCCAGAATAGATGCACAAAGAGAGCAATCTACTAATGGTTCTCATTTTTTTCCAGTTTGGCATCATTACTGAGGAGGCAGGTTAGGGTAAGCAAATATATAATCAGAAGTGGCTTCTTGTTTTTTAAGTTTTGTTTTGTTTTAAAATGAGGTGTTTGGTGCTGGCTAACCTAAGCAGGATGTTTGTCTGTCACAATGTCACTAACGGCATTAAAGAACTGCTCTTAGACACTGACCAGCAGACAGCTCATGTAGGGAGCACCAATTATTTATCACAGCCACCTTTTCAAGTCCTAGTATAGTGGAAGTTCCTCCTTGACTGCTCTGGACTCTTCATCAATGGAAATATTCTTCCATAGAGGCAGATTGAAATGACTTGGACAGTAACGATGTCTTAATGTAGCCCTGAGCCATTCCTCTGCTCAATTTCAAAGGAACAAGGAAATTGCTGGTTTGATACTGCTTTGCTGCTGTTATATGATTCACTGTTGCTTTTGCGCTTTGGTGCATCTTGGAAACTCATTTTCAACCACTAGCTCGATTATATTGTTAAAACAAATTAAAAGAAGAAAACTAGGGCTGTCAAGTGATAAAAAAATTAATTGTGATTAATCGTGTGATAAAAATCACAATTAATCAATAGAATACCATTTATTTAAATATTTTTGGAAGTTTTCTACATTTAAGTATAGTGATTTCAATTATAACTCAGAATACAAAGTGTTCAGTGCTCACTTAATATTTATTTTTGATTACAAGTATTTGCACTGTAAAAAAACAAAAGAAATAGTATTTTTCAGTTCACCTAATACAAGTACTGTAGTGCAATCTCTTAACATGAAAGCTGACCTTATAAATGTAGAATAATGTACAGAAAAAACTGCATTCAAAAATAAAATGTTGTAAAACTTCAGAGTCTAAAAAGTCCATTCAGTCCTACTTTTTTTCAGCCAATTGCTCAGACAAACAAATTTGTTTTCATTTTCAGGAGATAATGCTTCCCACTTCTTGTTTACACTGTCACCTGAAAGTGAGAACAGGCATTGCAAGATATTTACCTGCCAGATGCACGAAAGATTCATATGTCCCTTCATGTTTCAACCACCCATCCAGGGGATGTGCATGCATGCTGATGACAGGTTCTGCTTGATAACAGTCCAAAGCAGTGCAGACTGACACATGTTCATTTTCATTATCTGAGTCAGATGCCATCAGGAGAAGGTTAATTTTGTTTCTTGGTGGTTCGGGTTCTGTAGTTTCCACATCGAGTGTTGCTCTTTTAAGACATCTGAAAGCATGCTGCACGCCTCATCCCTCTCAGATTTTAGAATGTACTTCAGATTCTTAAATCTTGGGTTGAGGGTTCTAGCTACCTTTAGAAATCTCACATTGGTACCTTCTTTGCGTTTTGTGAAATCTGCAGTGAAAGTGTTCTTAAAATGAACAGCATGTGCTGAGTCATTATCCAAGGCTGCTGTAACATGAAATATATGGCAGAATGGAGGTAAAAGAGCAGGGAACATACAATTGTCCCCCAAGGAGTTCAGTCACAAATATAATAAATACATGTTTTTAAATGAGTGTCATCAGCATGGAAGCATGTCCTCTGGAATGGTGGCCAAAGCATGAAGAAGCATATGAATGTTTAGCGTATCTGGCATGTAAATACCTTGCAATGTCAGCTACAAGAGTGCCGTGCAAACACCTGTTCTCAATTTCAGGTGACATTGTAAATAAGAAACATTATCTCCTGTAAATGTAAACAAACTTGTTTGTCTTAATGATTGACTGAACCAGAAGTAGGACTGAGTGGACTTATAGGCTCTGAAGTTTTACATAGTTTTGTTTTTGAGTGCAGTTATGTAACAAAATGAATCTACATTTCTAAGTTGCACTTTCACAATAAAGCGATTGCACTACAGTACTTGTATGTGGTGAATTGAAAAATACTGTTTCTTTTATCATTTTTACAGTGCAAATATTTGTAATAAAAATATACAATTTGATTTCAATTACAACACAGAATACAATATTGGGAAAATGTAGAAAAACATCCAAAATATTTAATGAATTTCAATTGGCATTCTATTATATAACAGTGCAATTAAATCTGCAGTGAATCATGATTAATTTTTGAATCGTGATTAATTTGTCTGAGTTAATTGCATGAGTTAACTGCAATTAATTGACAACCCAAAAGAAAACATTTACCAGGCACTAACCTGGTGAATAATTGTACCATTTAAAAGCCCAGGGCCTTATTCTATGCACATTTATTCTTGTATTACAGTGATAAGCTAGGAATAAATGTGTAAGAAGTGTAGATATGGAGTAACTCCATTAAATCAATGAAGTTACACCAGCATAAATACGGTGTGAGATTGGAATCAGGCTGAGAGTAGCCAATTAGAAACCTGTGGTATTATGACAGATAATCTTGGCAACATTAAATACACAAACTAGATTATCACAATGGTCTCATTTTGCTTTAAAATGTATAACTCTATTGACATTTTACAGTTAGGGAAATTGCTCAGGATTTGTACTGTAGATTGGTGTTTTCAAAAACTATTTGGCACTGATAATTTCAATTGACAACAGTAAAATCTGTACATATGTGGGTCAAATTCTGCCTCCTAGAATCTGGGCAAATGGATACCTTCAACAAGCAGCAGCCTCACAACTGATATAGCTAAGAATCATCCATTGTGCCTGTATGAAGGCACACAGCAGAAAGTTTTATGACCTTTCTTACAATGCTTCCTTGTGTTTAGTGTATTGCATATACAGAGCTGAAGAAATTCATCCTTCAATCTCCTCAATTGCTCAACTTTTGCAAACATGCCCTATTCTTAAACAAGAACGTTGCTTAATAAAAGGATATTATAATCCTAATTAGTTGTGCTAAACTGTCATCTATCATTATTTGATCACTTCTGATTTGATCCTGTTATCTAGTGTGTAAATTCACAGTCTGATGCACAAGTGAAAGTGTATCAAAACCTGGTTAAGAAGCAGAAGCTCAGAAGGCAGGATAGGAATCTCAAATACTATATATTTTCAACTGTCACTTGAAACCCCAGAAGAAAGTAGCAGGTAGCAGTAGGTTGCTATCATAAAAGTTTGAGCAGGTTTGATGTGTCATCCAGAAAAGGGTAGCGGTAGGTATCTGTGCTAGCTTTTATGGATATGCCTACACTGCAATTAAAAACTTGCCTGCCCGTGCCTGCTGACTTGGACTTGCATGCTCAGAATAAAGGGCTGTTCAATTTCACTGTACACGTTTGGGCTGGGCCTGTAAGTTGGGAAAAACCCAGAGCTCAGGCTGCAGGATATATAATTGCAATTGTAGACATACCTTTATTAACGGTCGTTTTTCATTCTCAGTTATACGTCTCTGGTGAATTCATTGGAGTTTCATGCATGCAAATGAAGGCAAAATCTAGTCATAAAGGTAAAGGAAAGGGATACTCCATGCAAAAGACTAATATTAGAAGTTCACCTATCGTCTGTGTGGATATTGGGCTGTAACTGCACTGAAAGAGGGCCTGGCAAAAAGAGTGAAGAAGAAAGAAAAATGCTTTAATAAATTCAAACTCCCTACTCTAATGAATGTTGATTGATTGATTGTGTAACTTTTAGGTAGATTTGAATTGGGATAAATGTCAATGATAATTTAGCTCAAGCAGCCATGTGAAAAGAACTGTTAACTTACCTAAGAGAAAACACGACAGCCCAACTTTCTTAAAGGGTTTTTCTTTTTCCTTTCCCTTTTAATGAAGCCTGTGGTGACTGATATGTCTCTAACGAAGGATAACACAGGTCATTCCATTGAAGAGAAAAGGCTTCTGTGAATGACATCGGAGCCATAATCTAACAATGGAAACTGGATTATTTCTGATTCATCTGATAGGAAGAATCAATGATCTTACTATAGTATTCTAAAGAAATATCCCCTAACTTCTACTATTGTTTCTGGCACCCATTGAGAGCACCAAGAGGATATTTGATTGCTATAGAAGTAAATAAAAGAGAGAGAGAGGATGGTTTCGGTATTAAGCCCTGGACTGGAAGTGAAGATCTGGGTTCAGTTCCTAGCTCAGTCACAGACATCGTGTCTAAACTTGAGGAAGTCATTTAGGGCTGAAGAAGTGGAGGTTTTTACCCACAAAAGCTTACACTCAAATAAATCTGTTAGTCTTTAAGGTGCCACTGGTCTCCTCGGTTTTTTTGAGGGGGGTACAGACTAACATGGCTACCCCTTTGATACTTAGGGCTGCTGCTCCTCTTTCCCTTTCTTTTCCCTTTTTTTTAATGAAGATATTGTACCTTGTTTGAGATCGTAGATATAACTTGTAGCATTAAGGAGTCAGATTTCATAGAATGGATATATTTGTTCACAGTAGTGATCTGTCAAGAATGATTTTTTTAATTATTATTATTTCACAGAATATCAGCTGTTTTTATTTCTACTCAGATTGTAATAAAAATATAGTTGTTATTATATCCTTGAAGGAAACTGCTCAATCTGAGGCTAAATCTGACATTTTCCAATCAGAGTCATAAAATACAAAGGTATTATGACTTGAATGAAGGTTAGCCATTGGGCACAGATGATAATGACAATTTTTTATAAGGTTGTGGTGAGATTTTTGTCTTGATGAATTGCACAAAAACTTGCTGGGTTCTTGTATTTCTAAACCAGCAAAAAACCATATTCAGAGGCCCTTAAAAATGACTGTAATAAATATACATGCTGCATAGCGTACAACATAATTAAGAGACACTCTCAGTCTGAATGAGGTCTTTGAACAATTTGCACCAACAGGATGTTTCTCTTGAATCTCACTGCCATGATGTATATTCCCATTTACATTAGAACATGTTATTATTGTCATTAAACAATAATCACACTCACTATATCCTCATCTGAAGCATTTATCACTAGCAAGCCCACTGTGCCCAGGTGAAAGGTTGGGGTATGTCATGAATGCTTATCAAAACGCCATTCAAGGTACACTTTTCAAAACTTGGATTCAAACCAGCGTTAAAGGAATGTATGTTGTTGCTACAATAACACATTATTGTCTTCTGATTACATGCAAAACCACTGTCTCCACCCCAGAGTTGGGACCTTGTGGGCATATGGTCCCCAAAACACCCTCTCTCTGTCCTTCCCAACAACCCTCCTCCTTGATATCAGTAGTTCAGGACTCTGTGAGACGACAAGAGAAAAAACTACATGACAGATGTTAGCCACATCACTTAATGTACTATTCGAATGCACTCCAATACTACAGTTATGAGCACAATAAAGAATCTATATAACCTAGAAATATTAAATAATTCTTTTTTTATTATTCAGTTGAAACCATTAATCTCATAAGTATTCAAGTTTTAAAATGTATGCTATAAGAACTTCTTATAACCATCTTTTTGTCACACTCCGATTGTGAATTCTAACATTTAACTGAATCAGTGCCCCGGATCATAGAGCATACCTCATGTCAGCATCTTGAGAATACATTCATGACTCTTTTAATTCATTTTTTGTTTTGTGAGGGGCTATGGCATAGGAAAGAATAGGAAGATAAAGCTAAAATTAATAAACCAATAGGAACAAAAATACAAGCACTGATAGTTTCTTGTTCCTGTCAAGGTCCAATCATTAATGTAATAATGTAGAAACCATAATATATAACGTATTTAATAGTTTCTAGAGACTGTTTTATTTTTCATTCCTGTCATTACAGAGAAATAGTAACACTTATTGCTATTTGTATAAGTTTAGAAGCAAAAACACAAACTTACTTTCAACAATAATGCTTTGTCCCATTTTTAAAAGATCTTTCAGATCTTTCTAACTCTTTTTTAGCTTGATTCTTCTCGCCTTACACCAGTTTAAGTCAGGGCTAACCGCACTGAAGTCAACAACATAAAACTGGTGTCACTGAGAGGAGAATCGGGCCCTTTATTTCTCTTTGGACTACAACATAGATTTTATAATTACCCCAGTGATCTGAAGGAAATCTATTAATAATTGTCAAGAAAAGGGTGGTTTTACAGTCAGTATAATATGTGGCCACACAGAAGTATGAGTACTATGGATGAACTCATGAGGACTAAGATTTTAGCAGCTGTTAGATGAGCAAAATTAGAAGGTGATCAATAGCACGTTTCACTGTGTTTTTGAAAAACTGTTCTTTCACAAAAGTAAACCTGATTAAGGGCTCAGTTTTGATCTCTGATCCAGATATTTGCACAGAGTGGTACAGTATACATTAGAGAGGATAACAGCAGCCTTCTCTCAAAGTGATAGGTTCAATATGGTAATGCTATCCTCCAAGAAATACATTAGGATAAAGATGCATCTGTGTTTGAAAATCAACAAAGAACAGTGGTGCAGTATGACCAAAGATGAATTTCCTAGCCTTACACACTAGGGGTGAAATCCTGACCTTGTCTGTGTCAGTGGCTAAACTCCCATTAACTTCTGTGGGGTGAGGATTTCACCCCAGTTATTCGCATAAATGTTCTGAGACTAGAGCACATCTCCTGAATGCTAAATATTTTAATGAGACAAGATGCGGGATGTAATATGTTTTATTGGACCAACTAAAGTGTGTCTCTCTCACCAACAGAAGTGGTCCAATAAAATAAATTACTTTCTTCACCTTCAGAGGGGTAGCCGTATTAGTCTGAATCTACAAAAGCGATAAAGAGTCTTGTAGCACCTTATAGACTAATGGATTTTAGGAATCATGAGCTTTCATGGGCTAAGACCCACTTCATCAGATGAATGTTGTGGAAATCTCCAGAGGCAGGTATAAATAGCAGGCAAGAAAGCAAGGTAAATTCAATCGGGGGGGGTGGGGGGGTGAAGCCCACTTCCAGCAGGTGATCTGGAGGTGTGAACACCCAGAGAGGAGAAACTGCTTTTGCAATTGGCGAGCCATTCACAGTCAATATTGAGTCCAGACCTGATGGTGTCAAATTTGCAGATGAACTGGAGCTCAGCAGTTTCTCTTTGAAGTCTGGTCTTGAAGTTTTTTTGCAGCAGGATGGCTGTTTTGAGGTCTGCTATTGTATGTCCAGGCAGGTTGAAGTGTTCTCCTACAGGCTTTTGTATATTCCCATTCCTAATATCTGATTTGTGTCCATTTATCCTTTTACGTAGCGATTGTCCAGTCTGGCCGATGTACATAGCAGAGGGGCATTGCTGGCACATGATGACGTATATTATGTAAGCAGTGTCAGGAATGAGATATATTCTGACATCTGGTGGCGAACTATGGGAATTGCAGTGAGCCTTGCAAAATAAGTCTGGGGCTGATCAATTTGCATAGACACACCCACTGCGCCTAGCCTGAGCCCACAGCAGCCCACATGGCCACTTCGGCTGATGAGGGAGCCCCAGTTTCTATGTTATTGGGGCAGGAATGATAAAGTGATGTTACTGTGATTATGTGAATGAAGGACTATGGACATGTACTTGGCCCTTGTTATGACGGAGGGACTCGCCATCATCTAGGTAGCACTCACTGGGCAAGGGCCATGCGTTTTCAGAACACTGTGAGATTGAGAGAGGTGATGGATAAGTACCTATACCTTTTGGTGAGGGCTCTGTCTGATGGCCTCCCAGGCCTATTGCACCTTGCCTCTCTCCACTGTGGAATGTCAGAATTGAATTTTGCTTCCATTAGGAGCCTGGTTCCAGGCTGCTGAGCTGACAATTGCTTTGGGCTCATTGGTGCACCTGTACTAAGGCTCCCCTACTATGAGCTGAAATCACTTAAGAGCTGAAATCACCTAAGAGCTAAAGAAATCACTGAGCGCTGTCTTAAGTAGGGGGGACCTGGAAAAAGTGCAGAGTGGCTGGTGCAGCAGAGCACTCTGTATGTCGGCTAGCAGGATGGCTAGCGGAGTGACTGGTGCAGCAGAGCTGTCTGTCGACTAGCGGAGGCGTGGGGGCTGCGGGCAGAGTGACCGGCGCAGCAGAGCTGTCTGTCTGTCACCTAGCAGAGGCGTGGGGGCTGTGGGCAGAGTGACCGGCGCGGCAGAGCTGTCTGTGTGTCGGCTAGCAGAGCAGCTAGCGGATCAACGGGCAGAGCGGTTCGTAGGACAGCCAGCGGAGCGGAGCAGAGCCGATTGCGGTGAGAGCTGCAGCGGAACCTCACGGAGAGGCGGCGCAGTCGGCCTCGGACCACGTAAGGTGCCCCGTGCCCTACCCTCCATCTCCACCCAGGCTGGAGGTAAGACTCTGCCAATTGACTTTTGAACTCTGCATGGACCAAGGACAGAGACTCTTGGGCTGTTGGACTTTTGGGACTATTGAGTGACTTTTTGGGGTTGTGGAACTCAAGAGCCAAAGGGAAGGCCACGGCCTATTTGCTGGGAGGGGGGCTTCTGGTTCATGGTTTGGTTTATTAACCTTGTTTGTGGTGTTTCCCCAATATAATGCCACATTGTTTCTCCCTGTTATTAAAAGGCTTTGGTACACTCCAACTCTGTGCTTGCGAGAGGGGAAGTATTGTCTCTTACAGACGCCCAGAGGGGTGGTATATGGTTGTCCCAGGTCACTGGGTGGGGGCTCGAGCCGGTTTTTGTATTGTGCTATTGGAATGGAACCCCTGGATACTGAACCCGGCCCTTGTTGCTGCCAACTCTGATGGGCAGAAGGGTTACATTATATTGGTAGAAGTGCAGGTGAATGAACCAGTGATGGTGTGGCTGATCTGGTTAGGTCCTATGATGGTGTTGCTGGTGTAGATATGTGGGCAGAGTTGGCATCGAGGTTTGTTGCATGGATTGGTTCCTGAGTTAGAGTTGCTATGGTGCAGTCTGTGGGTGCTGGTGAGAATCTGCTTCAGGTTGGCAGGTTGTCTGTGGACGAGGACTGGCCTGCCTCCCAAGGCCTGTGAAAGTGAAGGATCGTTGTCCAGAATGGGTTGTAGATCACTGATGATGTGTTGGAGAGGTTTTAACTGAGGACTGTAGGTGATGGCCAGTGGTGGTCTGTTGGTTTCTTTCTTGGGTTTGTCTTGCAGCAGAAGGCTTCTGGGTACATGTCTGGCTCTGTATATCTGTTTCCTTACTTGCTCATGCGGGTATTGCAGTTTTAAAAATGCTTGGTTAAGATCGTGTAGGTGCTGGTCTCTGTCTGAGGAGTTGGAGCAAATGCGGTTGTACCTCAGTGCTTGGCTGTAGACAATGGAGCGTGATCAACTTTTATGGTATGTTGTGAGCTTTGGAACATAGTTACTGTACTTTGTCAGCTTGCATTGTGCCACAACCATCACAATATAATTTTTGTTGCCATCACCATTATGTAAAAAAATGTTCTCCATTGACAGGTCAAAATTAGATCCTGTGAAAGAAAAGATTTTTCTTCTCTTCATATTTAACTATATGAGTTAAGAGTTAATAAAGGACATTTCTGATGTGTTAACCCAAGAATACAATATGGTAATGAATAATAGAGAGAAAAAAGAAAATAACATCTCACTAAAAGAGCTCAAGATAGGAGTAGGCGTAGATAAAACACTAGCATAGAAGAGAGCTATAAGCAAACACTACTTTGATTTTTAGGTAAGTTAACATAACACTCTTGCAATGTATGATCATGTGACAGTGTGAGATCAATAGGAACTCTAAAGCAGCAGATTTCCCTTCCTAGCTGGTCAAAATCCAACACAAATGCATGACAGGATAGGCTATTTTTTAGCATTTGACGGACCCACTTATATCTTGTTAAAATAGCCTGTAACTTGCAATACTTGTTTTCCTTCCCCTTCTGTGATAGCACTTGTCAACTTCCAATTTTATTTAGACATGAATAATATAGACAACTTAAAAGTTGTACCCTTGGGTTAAGAAAAATAATTACATAAATTCCCAGCGTGAGCAGAGTGTGATAAATCTTGGATATTAATGACAGTGTTAAGTGGAAATAGAAATACTTATTGTAACATGATATCCCGTGAACCTTTCTGGTGCCCTGCAGACATGAAGAGTTTATTCTACCCTCGGTCATGCTGGCATAAACCAGAAGTAACCCTGTAATAAATGAAGTGGGGAGAGGGGAATTAACGCTTTTGATGAACACCCAGCCAGCCAGTTAACTGTAAAAATCCCTCTTTGTAGCTGTTCTTTACTTGCTTTACCTATAAAGGGTTAAAAATTCCCTCAGGTAAAGAAAAAAAAAGTGGGCACTTGACCAAAAGAGCCAACGGGAACGTAGAACTTTTTAAAATTGGGAAAGAAACTTTCCCTTAGTCTATTGGTCTCTGTGGGGCAGGGACATGAAGCAGCAATGCTATAAGCAGGAATGCTGTGTAAGGTTTGAACCAGGTATGAAAAAGTATATTCCGTACCTAGAAGAAATAATTTGGATAACGAATGTTTAGTTAGACACAATCCTGTTTATTTCTTATTTTGGCTTGTGGATCTCCTCTGTGCTAACCCCTAATGCTTTCGTTTGTCCTTAAGTTGAACCCCCAAGAAAGCTAGTTTGGGAGCTAAATTTTTGCAATTGTTCTTTTAAAAATCTAGTAAAAGTCTAAGTTCCAAATGTATTTTCTTTCTGTTTGTTTTTAATAAAAATTACCATTTTAAAGAACAGGATTGGATTTTTGGTGTCCTAAGAGGTTTGTGCATATGTTGTTTAATTAGCTGGTGGCAACCGCTAATTTCCTTTGTTTTCTTTCTCAGCTCTTCCCTGGAGGGGGTGTGTGTGAAAGGGCTTGAGGGTACCCCACAGGGAGGAATTCCCAAGTGCTCCTTCCTGGGCCCAAGGAGATTTGGTGGCAGCGTTTACAAGCCAAGGTCAGAGAAAAGCTGTAACCTTGGGAGTTTAATACAAGCCTGGAGTGGCAAGTATTATTTTTTTAAATCCTTGAGGGTCCCCCACCTTCTGCATTCGAAGTGCCAGAGTGGGGATTCAGCCGTGACAAGCCCCACTGAATTTCCTAATGCAAAACTCCTCTTGTTGATGGGGTCTAGTTTTCCAGTTTAACGCCTGGTTAATGATATATTATGTGAATGCATAGTTGGGCAGAAAAATGTAATGTGCTGTCTACTGTGCTACAAATACACCTCAGTTAAAAAGCAACATCTTTGAGTGATGTAAGGAGTAACACCACTGTAGAGCTAATTTTAGATGAGTCAGGCCTGCATTGGAGTCAAATATTGGAGTCAGATATCACCCATATGGTTGTAAGTTGCTGAGGGTGCATCTATATTCGAGCTTGGAGGTGAGAGTCCCAGCTCATGTACAGAATCAGCCCACAACATTTTGGCACTTGAGGCGGGGAGCTCAAACGACGCCCCCATGTCCCATCGCTTGGACCAAAACTTTGAAAGGTCTCCTGTGCCCTCCTTCCTCCAGCACAGCACTCTACCATCTCTGTGCATCTAGAGCAGAGAGAATACATACATACCAGCAGCACAGTTTTCTATACTCTGGGTCCTAGTCCCCTCTTTCCTCAGTCTGGCACCTGTTTGCCTCATGGTAAGGCCAGCCTTTCTCATATAGATGAACCCACACTAGCACATTTGAGTACATGCTCAAGGGGCTGGGTGGATTTGTACTCATGGGGCAGGCTGATCTGCCACATGTGCTATCCTGACCACAGTGCTATTTGTAGGCAATTTGTCAAGCAGAGCTAATGTAGGTTCAGCTACATAAGCTGGGAATCACACCTTCCAGCTGAAATGTTATACACAGCCCGGAAGTTGGATACATATTCCACATGGTAACTTTTCTGTGGAAAACTAAAGCCCAGCAATAACAAAGATTTTGCATTAGGAAATTTTTAAACCCTCAGTGTTTAGAACTCCGAATCTATGTCTTTCTCTGGGTACAATTTGTTTCATTCATATCCAGTAGGATGGAGGAGCAGTCATTTTTACCTATATGGTATATTTTTACTTCTGAGTGTGAAACATTAGAGCAAGCAGAATGGGACACTAATCCAGATAAACCAAAATGAGTAGCCTCAAAAATGTGACTGATCTGTATCTCAGTTTGAAATGATCCTTCTTGTGTCAAAATCTGCATATTCCACAAACACCATACAGAATGCTTCACAGGCCCCAGACTCGGTGTTTGTATCTTTGTGACCTTTCACAATAGATGGAAAATCAAAGAAGCTGTGCCTCCCTCCACCATGTGCCATGGTAATTTGATTCCCTGCCTTTTCCAGAGATGCAGAGCACCTAGGGTGACCAGAAAGCAAATGTGCAAAATTGGAATGGGGTGGAGGGTAATAAGAACCTATATAAGAAAAAGACCTAAAAATCGGGATTGTCTCTATAAAATCGGGACATCTGGTCACCTTAAGAGCACATTGGTAATCATTGCAAACTCCCATGCACAATCTCCAATATCATTGCAGTCCACTATGAAAAAAAATAGTTTAGCTTCTCGTCTTCAAGTTCCTATTCGCTCTGGTCAATTTGACATTTCTTGATCTGATTTTGTTTTTGGGTGACCCGTTCACTTTTTTAAAGTCTTGCAGTCATTATTGTCGGTTAGAATGGTGACATGCAAGATTCTTCAGGCCCGCAAGATTCTTCAGGCCTGAACCTCCGTTTTCCAGTTTTATTCTCTTTCTCTCTCTGTAGCAATTGTTGTAGCAATTACAGTAACCTGGATCACAACTAACATTTCATTAATATCCACTGCATTTGCATGATTGAAGTCCAGAATTATTTGCTAAGTAACATTCACAGATTCAGGTTGCTAACAACTCTAATGCAGGCCAACCTGGAATGTGAAGTTCAAAATATCAGATTTTAGTAGACTCAGATTTGATGTGAATGGGAGCTGTAATTGTTCAGCACCTCTGAAAATTAGACTGTCTTCCTAGCAGTAGCATAATGAATTAAAATAAAGATGTTACATCAAGTTTACACTAGTGTAACTGAGAGCAGAATTTGGCCCATTATGTATAACTCACCTGAGTGGTTGAGAGAGAGTTTCTTTACTGGTATAAATTTACACCACTGGTGATTTTTTAAAACATCCCAGTTCTCACTTAAGTGCCTAAATAACAGCTGAGTTTCAAAAGTGCTCAGTACCCAATAGCTCGCAAGGTGACACTTAGAAATGTTGTTATTTATTTACATGTTTTACCAGGCACACCTAGAAGCCAGTGTGCTAGGCACTGTAGAGACATAGAACAACGGATAGCCCGTGACCCAAACACTGGTACTTTAAGTGCTAGCTGAATAAATAAGTTTGCAAATGTGCTGAAATCTTTTGAAAATCTTGCCCTGATTATGGGTGCTGAACCATTTTGAAAATGTGACTCTTACATTTTTTTTTTTTACCATTTACTCTTATTAAAATAGAGCTACATCCTGTTCTAGCTTACAGCTGTACAACCCCATTCAGCACATTCGTTTTACCCAGATACAGCCAAGGAAAGAATTTGGCTGGTAGCTTCTAGCGGTGCTTTGATTTGGGATCCTTCAGATGCTGTATAAATGTACAACATGATTATTCTAATCAAACAAAAACAATAAGCAGAGAGTGTTACACAAACAATGAAAATGGATCTGGAGGCATCTTGCCATTAATGGCTGCCTGCCCAGGCGATCTCTCTCACTCTTAAAAGTAAACTGTGTGGTAAGTGTTCATGTGCCCCATGGGGCTTTTTGTTCTCAGAAGCAATAATTAAGTTATAGGCTTATTTCTCCATATACTTCTCTTTCTTGTCTGCTTATTAATTGAGAGAAATGCCTAGGAACAAGCTGATGAAGCAAGGTAGATTTGAATGTGAGACATTATTATCAGAGAGGAGGAGAGGAAATAACCTTCCCCCCGCCACCAGGCTGTTTAACTTGCTATAAATTATCAAGAACTGTTAGTAAATTAGTATGCCACCTGGGATGGGCTGTGGGATTACTGTGTGATTTCTCTTTACTTTTCTGGAATGGGCTGCAGTCTCAGATGAGTGCTTCTTTCAGGAAACTCACTTGAATAAATGACAAAAGGCTATTTTTTTCTGGGCATAAATTACACCAAGAGTTTTTAATTAACTTTTAATTACATGAAAGAGGCTCTTCATAATTCTCAATATTTTTTTTGTTTTATGACTAAGCCTTACTGGCTCCACACAGCAAGTTTGTGTTGTACTACAGTTGTTCTGAAGGTAGTCACAAAGATTTTTTTAACAGAGTGTTTTTATCGAAAATACTTGATAGCAAAGCCAGTAAAACATCCTGCACTTTTAATCAGTGGCTAACTGTAGTCTGATGCTGTAGTGAATTAAAATATGAGGGGAGAACAAGCAAGAGAGATATATGGGAAAGGCATTTATAAACATAAGAAAACAGTCTTTGAAGAATCCAGCAGTGGTGATAGTAACAGGTATAAAGTACAAAGAAGCAAAGTCTGGAACAACTTGACGAGTGGAAAAGTAATTTTGAGGATGCTCCAAAATGGAGATATGCAGGTTATACTCAACCCTAATTTCATATAGTGCTAGAAATTAAGTTCATAGGGATAATTCATGTATCCTGGGACCCGGGCCAATTCCAACAATGGTGCAAAGCCTGCTGCAGCAGGTGACCAAAGGATCTTGAGGCCGCTTCGCATCAGAGACAGGCTGACAAGGAATGAAGATCATGTCCAATAACAATGGTGAGGAGTACAGTCTGTGACAGATTGATAATATTTGTAATATGTTGAACAACCCTTATAGAATTAAGACACATCGTATGGAATTGGACTTCATTACATTAGAGCTGAAGTTCTTTTGAAATTGAAACCACAAGGAAGCTACTAGGGTCGGGTGTTGAAAGATTATTCTTGCAAGAGTCCATGTGAGATTTGGGATAGAATATCATAGAATCACAGAGTTGGAAGGGACTTCAGGAGATCATCTAGTCCAACCCCCTGCTCAAAATATCTAGGCCCCTTAACAAGGTCCCACACCACCAGATACAAGTACTGTATCTCCCTCTCTCCACTTGCCAGGTAAACCCTGGCAAACTTATAAGCATGCACGTAGGTTCTTTGATTTCTTTTAATATGTTTTCTCTCTAACACTTTTCCCCTTAAGAATGAAGTAGACTTGCCTAGAAAACTCTATACGGTAACTTATATTGGTAACAATCACCTTATCCATTTCTGAAGAGAAATCAAGCAGGTTTGTTTTGACAGGCTGTCTTTCTGGGAAATAGGTAGGGAACTGCCCAGGATCTCTACCTGAGAGAGGCAACACCTGGGCAGCTGGAAGCCTGAGAATGGGTGCCCTTGCTGGGGTACTGAAAGGAGGTACAAGTGCAGCTGCCCTGAACTGAGATACAAACTACTTTGTGCTAGTTTAAATGCTCTATTCCTTTCTCTAGGTTCTTATACCATGATCATCACCTTAGGTATCTGAGAATCTTCCAGTAATTCATTAAAACCTGCATCTTGGCAGGGAGTTAGACTAGATGATCCTGGCTCTCCCTTCTAATACAATGGTTCTATGATTCTATGATTAAGCCTTGTGACTAACATCTGCCATGTGTTTTTTCTCTTGGCCTCTCCCTACGGGGAGAAGTGTGTGTGAGATGTGGTGGTTTGTTTTGGAAGGTTTATTGTGCACGCGTGCACACACGCAGAGCTATTTGTGTTAGAAAATGGAAGTTCAAAGAAAGGTGCCTAGCACTTATAGCAAAAGTTTGTGAAGGTCCTTTTCCTGCCATAGTTTATTCCACAGTCTCAGGCTGGCCCCTGAAAAATGGCATCTCCTGCACATGGGAGCTTTACCCATTACTGTAGAAAGTGCCATTGTGCCAATGGAATGGAGTTATTAACCACAGTCTCCATCCCAGACCTTTAGTCAACCTTTTACATCTCCTGTGCCCAGGCCTTTGTGTCTCTTGAAGATGAGGACTGAGCCCTTGAACTTGATTAAGTAGTCTATGGGAAGCTAGCATAGAGAGCTGAGGACAGGTTTGATGTGTTCATGGTAGCCTGTGTTACTGTGGAGAAATACTGTAATGTTCTTTATCAGTTGTAGTTTCCTAAGGGCTTCATGCCCAGATATATTGCATTCCTGTAGTCCAGTCGAGAGGTGACAAAAGACATGAATAACTGAGACCAGGAACGCCTCATGTAAGTCGAATTTTGCATAAATCAGAAACATATCTCCGAACATTACGCAAAAATCCCCCACCCCCGCCTATTTTTAGTTTACGGAGCTTTTTCCATAAGTGCGGATTTGTGTAACTCGCATTTCCGTAAATTGGGGAGCATCTGTAATTGTTTGCCAGGATGGCAGGAAGTCTTCTAGCCAACTGGAGATGGTATAGCCATTACTTGTGGGTGCCACTATGTGAGAATCTAGCATAAGGAATCCAGGAACACTCCTAAGCTGTGGACTGAAGTGACCAATTATGCGTGTGTACTTTCAACCAAAAGAAATTCCACTATGGCTGCAAACTCTTCCAAATGTTTTCCTCTGCCTCTCAGTATAACCTCTGTCTTGCTTGCATTCAGCTTCAGCCAGCTGTTCTTCATCCATGTGCTGATCTTATCCAAACCCTGGTAACAGTATATGGTTATATGTGTTGAAAGATAAGTAGAGCTGTAGCATCTGCATATTGCTAGCACTTAAGTCTATGTTGTCTGACGTGTTCATTTAGTGGCTGGCTGTAGGTGTTGAATAGCACTAGTGAGAGAGAACAGATCATTATGGGACTCCGCAAGAGAGTGATCTAGTGGTAGAGATGCAATCTCTTATCACCACTCAGAGTGTGTCCTCTGGGAAGGACTCACTCCATTTTAGCACATTACTCTGTATTTCTGTCACCATTCTTAAGTGTTGATGGTCAAGGCTAGTGCACATTATCAATGATTCACCAGATCCTTGACTCTTCGTGTTGTGGATGGAGTGCTGCTGTCCTGTAACAGGCTTTGGAATTAGGTGGAAGGCATGAGTTTTTTGTGGTTAAATCAGAATCTATGGTGGTTAGTTATTAAGCTTTTGATGCACGTTTTATTTTAGACTAAATAAAACTGAACAAGAAAGAACAAAAACTAAAGTCCGCGAGAGGGTATGGTATGAGCCTCCTATGTGATATGCTGCATGATCTCTGCCTTCCAAAACATCAGTTACCTTATGCAAACAGCAGACTCTTAGAAGTTTTAAGGTAAAATATAGAGAAAATAAAATCATATATTACAAGGCTGCCTATATGCAAATAAGAACTTGAGTTTCTAGGGGATTCAGAATATCTCCCCATTTATTGTCACTCTTTCTAGGGAATATTTCAAGTTGTCTCTTTACTATTTAACAGGAAAATTTCTTCAGTTGTTTCCCTAATTCCTTCCACAGGCTCATGGTCCCTATAGCCTCCAAATTCAAGATTTGGGAGCGCACAGTCAAATGACTTTGCAGATGACAGTGTTGGCAAAGAGGGACATTTTCTATGCTATTAGGCATCCTAGGAACAAAAAGAGTTTTCCTGATAGAAGTCTTTGATCTGAGCTGTGCCTGGTGAATAATTTGCGGTACCTAATGCCTGTCAGGAGTCACATATCACTGTTGTTAGTCTGAGGGAAAAAACAGTTGCTAAGAGTGGGCTGAGCTCTGCTTGCATCAAATGAGAGCATGTCAATCTGAAAACAAAAGGAGAGAGAGAACTTGTACAACTAAATTCTGCAAATTAAATTTGAGCGGTAAATTTCTGATGGAACACCTGGGCAGTTTCCAAACATGGGAACAGTGCTGGAGCACAGCAGCAAATCACTAAATGAGGTGTCTTATTTTTATCCCTTATGACTAACATAGGCTTTTATAAGACTGTTTGTTTGACTCAAAGCTGAAGATATGCAGCCTGTATCTGAGATTAAAAGTCAGCCTTGGATTGAATAAGGCTCCCCGCTCCCCAACCTTATAAAATTAACTCTAAGGCTCCGAGACTACCAGGCAATATCCAAATCTTAGCTATAAACATCAGTACGGAGGTAACTGGGTGAAATTAAATGGCCTGTGATATATAGGCAGTCTGAAGAGATGATCTAATGGATCCTTCTGGCCTTAAAAGCTGTGAATCACTGAAGGGGTTTATAAAAATCACCTTCTTGCAATGTAACTTTGAATGATAAAAGCAAACCCTGATTAATGTTTACTTCCATATGAGCCATAGTTGCTTGTCTTAGTTTAGTTTTTCACTAAGACGACTGGTCAGGTTAGGGTGTCTCTGGCCCTCATTGCTCTGTCAATGTGTATTAGCACTTGTCTGTATCTGTTTTGGTACATCCACTGCCTCCATTCCTGTTGTATCTGAGTACATTGCAAGCATTAATTAAGTCATTCTCTTAACACTGCTGTAAATTAGAGAATTATTTTCTAACAATGGGAAAATAAGGCCCAGAGAGATTAAGTGACTTGTCCAAGGTCACACATGAAAGTTGTGGCAGAGCCAGGAACTCAGCCCATCTCCTGAATTGCAGCTCAGTGCATTAACCACAAGACCATCCTTCATCCTCAATCCTATTCTAGTGGAACCAACTTTATGATCTATGAACCTGGTTCCAGTCTCACTGAAGAAAATGCAAAGTTCCCATTTATTTTAATGATGCAGTGTCAGGCTCTGTATTAAGAAGCGTTACTGACCTCACGCTGAT
This sequence comes from Dermatemys mawii, assembly GCA_007922305.1. NCBI lineage: Eukaryota > Metazoa > Chordata > Testudines > Dermatemydidae > Dermatemys > Dermatemys mawii. Next base: position 17,328,640 of record ML677326.1, on the reverse strand, counting down.
GTTTTCAGACCTTCGTATAGCTTTCTCACTTAAAGGAATTTAACAAATAAATCAATCACTTGGATTTTCTTTTCTTGTTGCTGCCGTACCTCTGAATGTGTTAAAGCTTGTGCATGCCAAAACGAGCTCCTGAAATCTTCCTTGCTATCTCCATTAGCAATCCCCTCATTCCCAAGTACTCAAAGCTCTGGAATTTCAAAACAAAATCATTTAAAAAGACAACCTAACTAGAGATTGTTGGAAATGTTTTACTGAAACAAAATATAATTTAAAAAATGGAATAAGAGGATTTGTTTCCTGTTTTCCTATTTGCTTGATTATTATTTTTTTTTTGCATTAAAATGTGGCACAAAATAAGGATTCATATCTAAGGTGTTGTGTTTAGAGTGGGAAAAAATACATTTCTTAGCTATGTTGGAATATATATCTGAGATAGGGAGCCCCACCCCAGATTAGCCAATAGCCCAGTGGTGGGGCAACTCACTAGGAGCTGAGACATCCAGGTCCAAGTCCCTGCTCTGCCTAATTTACATTCCAGGTAAATAGCTAATGAATATTTAATTATTTATACAAACTGAAACACCTCCAACTGGAGTGTGCTGTCTCTCTCGTTCTCTCTCTCTCTATTTCTCTCTTCCAACTCTGGACCTCAACACTGATATGCTTACATAAAATGTTTTGTTTTGAGGAAACAGCATTTTTTGGTTGAAAAGACTGGCAAAAAAAGACATCCGACGAAGTGGGTATTAGCCCACGAAAGCTTATGCTCTAATACTTTAGTTAGTCTTTAAAGTGCCACAGGACTCTTTGTCACTTCCAAAAAAAGACTGTTTGTGACCAGCTCTAAGCAATATCAGCTGAGCTGAACATGGAAAGAATCAGAACAGTGAGTTATCTTGGCAGATTTGTAGGTTTTCTAAGAACTGACCTTTATCAAAAGTGGGCACTGCAGTGCTGCACAAGCCTGAATCCTGATCTAAAAGACATGCTCTAGGAATTATTTTGGAGTCCTCTGGCCTCTGTTAGATGGGAGGTCAGATTGAATGAAAACCACAGTCCCTTCTGGCCTTGCAATCTATGAAAGGCTTGCTATATACAGTTCTGCTAGAATCAGGGATAGCAGCACTGAATGCTATTAAATGTAAAAGCTCTATTCTCCAGTGCAGTCCTTTCTTTATTAATGAGATTCAGCCTGATGGGACCAAAAATTACTTTAAAAGACATTTCCTTTTTGCTCTTCAAGGGCTTTTGTTTCAGTCCATTTCAACTGGGTATCAAAGATAAGGGGAAATATTTCACTAGAAAGAAATTTTATAATTAAGCTTTGTGGCCTATATAAGTGAGATGTAACTTAATTCAAGTGGAAATTAATAATTATATTTCCAAAGTATGCTTTTGGTGTCCCAATATATCACGGAATCAGCTTTGCATTACATGGTAGGGCTTATGGCAGCTCTTTCCTTAAGGTGCGAATGTTACCCTATATTTTAGAGAAGAAGGGCTGTGTAATCTTTAGTGAGAGCAAGAGCTAGACCATCATATAGGTTCTTACGGAAGTAGGTGCTTACTGAAGAGCTCTCAAAACCCCAGTCAGATTTCTTCCCCATTCCAGCTACCTTTTCTGTACTTTTCTGTACCTTTCAGGAGAGAGCTGATACTAGAATCCAAATATATGAGTAAATAAAATGTATGAGACTGGCTTTTTCTAGTGTTTCTAGTGAATAGTGACCACACAGGTGATGGAGGCAGGTAGGAGAAAGGGCATCTATAACAGAAATACATGTACACTTGGGGTACATCACAACGCTCAAATGTTTATAAAACATAAAATAAATATATTAGATTTCCCCAAGCAGCCTGGCAAGGAGAAGAGGAGAAGCGCACTTCAGGATATTTCAGTGAGAGTTAATTATATTCTGTGAAGACGAAGTGAAAATATGGCCCCCAGCTGAGAGAGCAAAAACAATTGGTTCCCTAGCACAAAAACACTGAGATCTTGTTCAATACCCATATGCTAAATATTTAGCCATGAAAACTGCCTTTCTTTCCTTCCTGTCTTCTCTCTATTCATTGTTCGCTAACCTAATTATTGCTATTCCAGTAATTCCCCTTAGAGCGGGGTAGTTAGTAGGTGGACTGCAGGCCAAATTCGGACTGCCAGGTGCTTTTGATCAGATGCCAAAATCTTTTTATATACTTATTTATTGTTATTTTTTAATTGTTCTTCTCTGGTGTCTGGACCTGGACTATACCTTGAACAAGAAATGTGGACCTTGGGGTGGGGCGGGGAGGGAGAGGACAGGAAAATTGACTACCCCGTCTTAGAGTCTAGTACTGTCTCTGCTGCCAACAGATTTAAGGCCAGAGAGTGGGGACTGTTTGCTCTATCCTTTCATTAGATTAAAACACATATGCAGTTATTTGTTCTGCATGCAGTATTCTGCTTGGAAAACACTGTTGTTGTTCTTTGTGATGCCCTGAGCCAAAAATATATGCATACTTAACTGGGGAGAAGGTGGGATCTGTAAAGAGCTTAATGTGCAAAAAACCCGAACATAAAAGATTAATATCTGCCCACTCCATGTGGGAAATCATAACCAATTGTGGAGATGTTAGATCTTCCTCTCATTCTTTGTTTTCCAATATATAGAGAGAAATTTGCCCATTTACATTGGACAATCTAATTTTCATTATTTCTTCAAGCTGTGCAGAATGTCCTCATTGTATGAGAAGTATAAAATCTGATTATAGAACATTCCCCCACTGTGACAAGAATTGGTGGTATGCCTCTCCCACTACCATTACTAATCAAACTGTTGACTTAGTCTTTCCACCTGGGTTTATTCTATCAAATTTAGTTCTTGCACTTTAAAGGAAACCAGCTGAGAGAGAGATGTATATTTTGCCCCATGCAACAGGATGATTTAAGATTTTTCTGTTTTTAGATACATAAATTATACACCCAATACACTAGATGGTCCCTTCACTCACACAGCTTCCAATAGCCGTGCCAGTGTTTGACCTTCAAGAGAACCATGGGACTTCTCTGCTTTTCTTCTACCCCTGTTTACATTGCAGTGGCTTTAGACTACCATAACATGATGCTGTAGAAACACACAAGTTTAGTCCAACACTGATACCCATGTAAAATCAAGTTAATTATCTTAATCCATATTTAGACTCTAAAGGTGTAGTTACATATAATAAAACACAGTGGCTGGCCCAGTCAGCTGACTAGGTCTTGCAGGGCTTGGGCTGTGGAACTATAGAATTGCAGTGCCGACATTTAGGACAGGAGGCCAAGCCCTGGGACCCCATGAGTGGAGAGAGTCCTGGAGCTCGGGCCTCAGTCTCAGAGCTCAGGCTCCAGCCTGAGTCTGAACATCTACACTGCAGTTTTATAGTCCTGCAGCCCATGCCAGTTGATACAGACCAGTCACACGTGTTGTAGTGCAGTGGAAACATCCCCCAAGGCCCCAAAACACTTAAAGCTGTGTTTAGAGTGCTTAAATTTAAGAATGTGCTTGCATGCCCTGCTGGATTGACCGGGTATGCCAACTTAGATGTTCATTCTCTCTCTAGCACACTTCATGTACTACCATTCCAGCTGGGTACTACCTCATGTTAACATCTTGAGCCCTGTAAGGTTCATTGAGCATCATAAGTGTCTTGCACACTGTTGATACTACATAATAAAGAATAAATAGCACTGCTAGTAGTGTCAGATGCAGAATGATTAACCAAACTGCTGTACACAGTTTCTATTAGTCCCAGAAGAAGTGTTTCAAATAGTCTTTGATTTTTTTTGTCCTGATATTATATGAGTCTAGTAGATTTTTCAGGAGCACGTCTTAACTTTCAGACCTTATATAACTGACATTCCCTATTTACAGTTCACTTGGAAATCGGCTACTGTTCTGGAATGTATCTCCTGAGATTTATCTGTGATACTTAAAAATGTACAAGAGGCCCCTCAAGAAAACATAAAAATCTCTATAGAACTGAAAATCAGAGCTCTAGAAGAAGCTATGAACAACTAGAAGGTATCACAGTATCAAGGAATATAAATATGAGGGGGAATTTGAGTACATGTGGACACTTACTAAATTCAATAAACAAACACGAGCCAGTTTTCTAGCTTTTGTTAACTTAAAACAACTACTGCAAATGCATTAATAACATTGGGGTTTGTGAGGGGTGATTTAGGGACAGCCACAGGAGAAAACCTGCAAGATAAAACTTGTACCTGCAAGGTATTTTATTCCTCCTCTCTGCTTGGAATTATCTTGGGTTGATTCTTAAGATATTATTTTTCACCAGTATGGGAGTAAGGGGTCCATAACTCATTTTGGCTGTGCCACTCATGAGTTATCAGGGCTTTCATACCATCTGAGATAAAAATCATAACCCATGGCAGTCCATTTTGTGTGTTTTATGAATGCCCTCTGAGAAACAACATCTCATTTACAATTGGAGCCTGGAGCGAGAGTAATTTCTGCATCAGCCAAGCACATCTAATAACACATAAATAATGTAAATTGTAAAAACAACAAAAATAGACAGGTTAGTTACTTACATTTGAAAAATGTTGAGAATGTGGCTGCAGTGCTGATGAACTGTTAACCACTATCCGGAAATCTGTATTTTGTTACGAAGAACAGTTAGTTCCAAAACTCAATGAGTATGGTGTGCGATGCACATGAATCAGCAGTTTTAAGCTATTTCATCACTAAGGGTTGGATCCTTCAGAGTGTTGTGCACTCTTGCCCCAGTCCAAGGCACTTAATCTGTGCTTAACTTTGTCCATGTCCCATTAATGGAAATGAATTGACCTTAGTGGTACAGCTCATGAGTTTAGAGTTTAGGCACATTCTTAAATACTTTGCTATATTGAAGCCAGAATGCTCAGCACTTTGCAGGATCGAATCCTAATAGCCACATCCTTCAGCTTCGGTGGGAGTTCACTTTAATGGAAAAACGTCAATAGGACTTGAAGGTGGTCAACACCGCACAGGCAGCATTCAGCATCTTATTAGAAAGGCTCTCTCTCCCCTGCTTACAATAGAAGGCTCTATTATTGCAAGTTCCTCATGATCATTCCTCAGGTTACTTAACTATTCTCTCTTTTGAATATGGTGAGATGGGATTGAAAATCAGTGCTGGCATTACAACTAAGAACAATTGCCGATGCTATACGGATGTTATGGGATTACCTATGTGCTATGTTTTTTTTGTTTGTTTGTTGTTTTTCTAGACTTGCTAATTAAGATAAACATTTATGTTGAGTTTAGATTTTGAATAGAGCTGTATTTTGTTCTGCTAGGAGTCCTAGAAACACGTTCTCAAAGTATCTCCAAATTATAGTGCAAGTGAAAAGTTTTTTACTAAAGTCTGGCAAAAAATGTCACTTGGAAACCCCCTCTGGTTCATTTAAACTAGTAGATAGAGGAGTTGTAGTTGCAACAGGGCTGGTCTTACCATGAGGCGAACTGAGGCAACCGTCTCAGGTGCCAGACTCGGGGGAGTAGTGCCACTAGGACCCAAAGTGTAGAAAACTGTGTCTGCTGCTGGTGCGTATGTGTTCTCTTTGCTGTAGATGCACAGACACGGTAGAGTGCCACGCTGGAGGAAGAAGAGCACGAGACATAACAGGCAGGCAGGAGAAAAGGGGAGAGGGAATAACAGAAAGCAACAGGAGCTGCAGGAAAAGAGAGGAGGAGGAGCCTCTTATGTACCTCTCTAGCGCCCACAGGAGCCTGGACTGATTAACACCAGCTTCTCAGAGAGCTTCCTGTTTCCTGCTGCTTCCCTGAACCCACTTGAGGAGAACAGGCAGTGAACTGAAGTAGTAGGAGACAGTTAGGCCTTTAAGACAAACTGAATCTATTTCCCCATGTTAAGTATCCTCACACTTTCTTGTCAATTGTCTGATATAGGCCATCTTGATAATTACAAAAGGTTTTTTTTTCTCCTACTGATAATAGCTCATCTAAATTAAATAGCCACTTAGAATTGGTATGACAACTTCCACCTTCTCATATTTTCTGTGTGTGTATATATATCTATATCTATATCTTACTACTGTGTGTTCCATTCTATGCATCTGATGAAGTGGGCTGTAGACTATGACAGCTTATGCTGAAATAAATTTGTTAGTCTCTAAGGCGCCACAAATACTCCTGTTCTTTCCACTAAGGAATGCCTTTCTTCTAATATCCAACCACAGTATAGTTTAAAAAACAGAGCACTTCATCCATACAGCTCAGTTCATCCTGCCTTTTGCGTGGTGGAAGGTTCTTCACCTGCATCTATTTTTCTTGACTTGCCCCCCGACTCTCAGATCTGGTAGATATATGCTGTGTTTTAACCCAGGTAATAATGAAGTCTTATTTAGCAAACAAAGACTGACTTAACTACTGAAAACTGCTGTTGTATGATGGATGCTTCCCAGTGACTTCTGTGACTGAATCACAAGTATCCTTACGATGAGGTGAATCTTCCTTGGATATTAACATAATGTGAGCCATAAATAATTATTAGTAATAAGTTAATCAGTCTTTGTTGTTCACTTCTCCAGGTCTTCTGCTCAAATGCAATCCTGCAGTTGGACATGTGCCAGTGCAGACACCTGGGCATGGCACTGTGGGAGGGCCTGTCTGTTTCCTGTTTATTTACAGCACCATGTTCTGCTCTTGTCACTTTACGTTGTATAGTAGAAGTCCACTCTATGTGGGACCAACTGGATCTTCTCAATGGTTTTCACTTGGGTTTAACTGAGCTTCTGCTATTTAGTGGTGATATGGGCAGTATCACTACCAAGTAAATTTTGCTTCTATATGTCTTTTTCACAGTCTTCTCCCTGACAGTAATGATAGTAAAACACAGGAGTCTAAATCCTTCATTACACATCTTTTACTGCATAGGTAGGGCCCTACCAAATTCATGGTCATGAAAAATGTGCCATGGACCATGAAATCTGGTCTTTTGTGTGCTTTTACCCTATACTACATAGATTTCATGGGGGAGACCAGCATTTCTCAATTACACCACCATGAAATTTTAGATTTAAATGGCTGAAATCATGAAATTCACAATTTTTAAAATTCCATGATTGTGAATTTAGTAGGGCCCTATAAAAGAAATGCAAGAAATTATGGTTTTTTTCACTTACATTCTAGTTCTTTTTCTTCTTCTTTTTTTCTTTTTCTTTTTTTTTTTATTTGCTGCACTCCAAGATAGTGACACAAGTCTATACTTTATCGTAATAGCTTGCCTGACAATTTAAATGACAGGTTCCTTCTTTGAAACACTTGCATAACTCCAATTAATGCTAATGTGAGTTATGCATGCACATCAAGTGATGAATACACACCTGAGTGTCTTTGTTGCTTATATAGATGCCGTAAGGTTAAGAGGAAAAGTCAGAGATCATTTAATAGAATTTTATAGTTTCACTGCGAAATAGTGGAGGATTCCAAAGGGAATGATGAAAAGCTATAAAAAAAAGTTATGAAAAACTTAATTGAAGTTTAGAAGTGATTAAAATCTATTCTCGTTTCTGGGTCCAAAGCCATTCAAGCAAGTAGTTATTCATTTTGAGCTAAAGTCATCAGCAGTCACCATTTGATTCTGCAATCCTGACAGTATGTCCCAGTTACATTCATGAAGCAGTCACAAGATCTTTTGCTGAGGAGAAGATCTGTTGCTACTTGTCCCACTTAAAAAAATCAAAACTTGTTATGGAAAGTGCCTAATGAGTGTGAAATATTTTGTCTGGAATATCACCCTCAATAAACAGTGTACTAGTCATGGGGTACATGTAAGTCTTTATGTAGTAGTAGAGTGGTGATGTGAATATCCAGTATACTAGCAGAGGTGTGTGTGTATGTATGTTATAACTGACCTAAGCTACTGGAACACACTTCTTAAAGAACAGGAAGTAGTACTTCCAGTCTTCTTGGATAAGAGCATGAGAGACATCTGTTGTATATACTACTCAGCTAAGGACTTTGGGCAAATCATTCCCTCCTACACTATCTATGAAGGGTGCAGAGAACTCTTTCAAACATGGTATTACCAGCAGTTGCAATTGTCCCATGATATTTGGTGTTTTTCATGAAGTCCAGCTCCTGGAGACAAGTTGTTTGGTGAGAATCTCAGCTTTCATTTATAAATATTCAAGCCCTCATTGTTTCAGGAAAATGCTTGAGCCTGTCTCCTGATTTCTGGACACTTGGCAATGCTGCAAATGACCAAAAGTCATGTATGGATAGAAGTTGAGCTTAAGAGGCATCATGCCCTCACTCTTTTAACCCTGTAGAAGCCCCTTCTGTGTCATGTGGGCCTCATAGGTTTTGTGCTATGTTTGGTGGAACCAAACAAGAGTCTGTCTATATGTCATAATTCCTACACAAGTACCCGGGCATAAGTCCATGGGAGCTGATGTTTGTCCCATTAACATTTAACACTTCTAGACGTTTCTCCAAGAATATAATGGGGAATAGTGCTGATAGCTAAACCTTGCTAACCCAGCTTTACCCGTCCATGGATTGCATGAGATTTGCCAGATTTACTTTCAGGTTTTGGGACAGATGTTTGGAACAATCCCTCTGCATACCATAGATGACCAAATTTAGAATTACCCTTTTAACTTTGGCCTTCCAACATCTTTTTTACATAGATACAGAATCTGTCTGTTTTGTTATTGTTTAGTTTAAAACCTGCCAAAGATCTAGCTAGGTGGACAGCTTTACAAGAGTACGTTCAAAGGGGTGAACAAAAGTCTGCTGGTCTTCATAAAATCTATAAATAGCTATCTTTTTTTTAACAATATTTTTTAATTACCACATACCCCAATGGAAATCAGTGTTTGACACATGATCCAGAACAGTAATAACTTATCTTCAAAACAAATGAATGTTTACGATATAGATGAGAGCTTTATTTTCTCTTTTGTGTGTGAGAGAATAGGCTTATTCTAATATGCTTCAAATTCTCAGTATCTTACTATGTTAGTTCACTCAACTTTGTATTTCGGAATTCATCTTGAGTATAATGAGAACAATTTGTGTGGTTTGGTTGTTATTGTTTTGCTTTAAATAATGTAGAGATAGTCATCATTGTGAGTTAGGTATCAATAGACCCTGCCTACAGTCACATTCATAGAGGTTTATCCCAAACATTGCCCATTTGAGAAGTGCATTAGCAACCTGTGAGAAGGAAGGAGCACATTACAGCTGTATTCAACTTTAATACCGAGGTACGGCCCATATAGAATACTGGTCCTGGTATGCCTCCTCCATCGTGATCAAGGAAATGCAATTTTATGGTATAGAACTCTTTTGGGACCATATTTGGCCCATAAGCCACACATTGGCCAGTGCTGCTTTCATTTATACAATCAAATACATTTTATTTGAATATTGTGTCCTTACAAAATCACAAAATGTTTTACTCAGAGTTTAGACAACTAAAGAGAAAAAAAAGAGACATTAAGATGTGATGAGATGTGAGAGGTAAAATTTGTAAAGATAATATTTCTACAACCCCCCCTTATAGATTCACATAAAAATTGCATATTTACACTCCCATGTAAATCTTAAAATTAAACAATATAGTAAATCAGTGACATCCTGCTTATATCAATGGACTAGTTACATGAAGAAGGCAAGCAGGATTTGGCGTCAGATTGTTGAAATGTTTTGTTAAAACATTTGAAAAAGAATTTGTGTGTGGTCCTAGGGGTGTTTGCAAGATGGCCCCTGATTCAGCAAAGTACATGAGCCTATAAGTCCATCTCTATTCAGCAAAGGACTTCGTGCTTTTCTTTAAGCATATGAAAAATCACATTGACTGTCTGTGTAGAGGTAAATGGGAATGCTCATATGCTTAAAGTTAAGAATGTATTTACATATCATATTGAATTTGGGCCCGTGAATAACCTATTTACAAATTTCTTGCTGAGGGACAGAGGCAATAAAAGCTCAGTCCAGCTGTTGTATCTGTGCAAGTTTACCAGGGAGTCCAATTTTTTAAACTGCAGTTCTACTCCAAAAACCAACTGAGTCCTTGTCTATGCTATGCACCAAATTGCCGGTGCTGTGATCAGTACAGCGGCATTGATTTAATGAGTCTGGTGAAGACACAATAAGTCGATAAGCACTCTGCTGTCGACTTAAATAATCCACCTCAACGAGAGGCAGAAGCTATGTCGACGGAAGAGCTTTAAGTGAATGTAAGTCAATGTAAGTTATGTCAACTTAATTAATATACAACTTTACTAGCATAACTTGCATCGACTTACAGCAGTAATGTGGAGTAGGCCTAAGTAAAAATAGTACCATTGTGCGTTACACAGTGCAGAGTCAACCTGTGGAACTCTTTGCCGGACGATGTTGTGAAGGCCAAGACTATAACAGGATTCAAAAAAGAACTAGATAAGTTCATGGTGGAGAGAGCCATCAGTGGCTATTAGCCAGGATGGGCAGGAATGGTGTCCCTAACCTCTGCTTGCCAGAAGCTGGGAATGGGTACCATAGTTGATGATTACCTGTTCTGTTCATTCCCTCCGAAGCACCTGGCATTGGTCACTGTCAGAAGACAGAATACTGGGCTAGGTGGACCTTTGGTCTGACCCAATATGGTCATTCTTATGTTCACAATAGATGCCCCTGAGTGTATTTTTTATCATTTCTGCTGCCACTGCTGAGTGCCATTCACTCTTGTTTGCAATGCAGAGCCACCATAACTATGGGAGAGCAATCAAGATTCTTTGCTGGCTTGTGCATCATCAACTGAATATTTTAATTTGTTTTGATTGCAAAATTTGTATTATTGTTGTGTGAGTCAGAAAGAACACTGCTGGACTTTGAAATTCCATGTTGCATTTGCTGGGCTAGCGGTTAGTAAAATAATTTTTTTATTTACAAGCTGAGTATGTTGGATGTGGAGACATAATGCAAATGGAACCTCACAGTGTCATTTTTAAAAGCCATACTGTAAGATTCGGGCCAGCTTTGAGGGTGAAGAAACTGAAAGGACTTTGATTCTTATTAGATTCTGCAACGAAAATATTTCTTTGTTACTGAAAGCCCTATATGAGTCCACGCAATCAGACAGCCAGCAGCTTCAACTTTTATTAGGTCTGAGTCAAAGTAATATCCTGAGATAAAAAGGAAATGCAGATAATTGACTGGCATTTATTTTTGCAAAGCATCAAAGTGAGAATGCTATCAGATCCAAACAGAGAGAGCACTGTTCAGCCATCTAAGGATGTTATAGACCAGTTTCATCCCTGGTGTGTCTCTATTAATTTCAGTTTAGTTACGGCAGTGATTAAGCAAGCCATTTGTTTATAAAAATAACTTCACTACACAAAAGGGTTAGCTATTTAAATGATCATGTTAAATGAGATATTACTAGAATTATTCCTTCCTCAGGAGCTGTTGTTGGAACTCCTGTGTGTGGCCTTATCAGCCCTGGGACAAGGACTACAATAGAAATAACGGGATTAAACTCAATACCTTTGAGATATAAGTAGGGTTGTCAGGCACTCAGTTTCCGACGCCCAGTCAAAACGGGACTCTGGTGGCTCGGATCAGCACTGTTGACTGGGCCACTAAGAGTCCAGTCAGCAGTGTAGCAGGACTAAGGCAGGCTTCCTGCAGCTCCCAGAAGGGGCCCAGCGTGTCTGGTGCAGGAGTGGCTCCAGGGGTGCCGCATGCTGTTCCTGCCCCGAGCACCAACTCTGCAGCTCCCATTGGCTGGGAACCAGGGCAAATGGGAGTTTCAGGGATGACACCTGCAGGTGCAGGCAGTGCACAGAGCTCCCTGACCCCTCCACATAGGAGCCAGACATGCCACCCATTTCCAGGAGCTGCCTGAGGTAAGTGCCCACTGGCCAGAGCCCACATCTTGCACCCTAACCCCTTGCCCCAGCCCTGAGCCCCCCGCTGCACTCCAAACCCCTCATCCCCAGCCCCACCCCAGAGCCTGCACCCCAAGCTGGAGCCTGCACCCCAACCACCTGCTCCAGCCCAGAGCCCCCTCCTGTACCCTGAATCCCTCAGCCTTAGCCCCTTCATGTATCCCAAACCCCTCATCCCCAGCCCCACCCCAGATCCCTCACCTCTCCCGCACCGCAATACCCTGCCTAAGTGAAAGAAAGATGTATCAGTGAAAGTGAGTGATGAGGGAAAGTGAGCAATGGAGAGAGAGGGGATGGAGAGAGAGGGGATGGGGCCTCAGAGAAGGGGCAGGGCAGGGACCACAGGGTATGGGTTGAGGCAAAGATGTTTGGTTTTGTGCGATTAGAAAGTTGGCAAACCTAGATATAAGATAAATACTTTGGGTACAAACCTGTAAGGTGCTTAGTAGAATCAGCTTGGACTGATTTGAAAGAAAGTTTATGGAGCCTGACACCTGCTCAGGAAATTAATGGAAACTGGGTGTTCAGAGCTCCTCGATGGTTTTGAAAATCTCAGCTAAAGAGTTCTTATGAAGTGTGGTGCCTAATTCCTACCATCTCCGACATTTATGCAACAAAAATAATGCTGTTGGCTTCTAATATTGGCAATGAAAAACTCTTTGTACAGAAACAGTGGTTTTTATATGTATTACCCTTTTTCTTTTGTAGATAATTCTTGTGAGTTCTTCACATAATGACCGGGACCAGAGCCTTTTCATGAGCATGGATGAAGGCGCCACTTTTCAAAAGCAGCCCATTACCTTCTTTGTGGAAACCCTGATTTTTCACCCAAAAGATGAGGATAAGGTGATTGCTTACGCCAAGGAAGGCAAGGTAAAGCTTGGGTGTTCTTGACCATCACACAATGTTTTGTATGAACCTATTCAAACTATCATGACTTGCTGATTAGGTTTATATAACATGCGTTGCCTAAAGGGAATCACTACCCGGTTCCTGGAATGCTCCTTTCTTTATTTCAGTACATTATATCAATCTCAGAATGCCATTGTCCTTTTAGAGTATTTTCATTCTCTCTCATTTCTTGTTGATTCTGATATTCGCAATATTATCTATCCTGTAACATAATTATAGTTAAGTACAATCCTAGAAGCTTATTTTCCCCTAGAAATTGTCCATAAGCAACTGTATAGTGTAGTAGAAAGTTTAGCTGAGCTGAAATATTGGCTCCAGAGCCATTATTGGTTTGTAAAACAAAATAAAACAAACCTTTGTTTAGGTGTAAAGCAGAATATAATTCCATGGAATCAGTAGATCAGTAGAAAAGTAGAAGAATGCTCTCTTTGAAGTATTCAGGCCACATACAGATTTAGAAGTCATAACAAATTATTTGTAGACTTTCAGTAGTGTTCTGGATTATTGCACCTTAAAGTATAAAGATTTATGGCACTTTTCTGAATGTGTTAATGCAAAAACCTGAAGCTGAACACCAAATCCAATAAAATGTATATGCAATCTTTTTTCATAGCACCAGAACTACAGCTGTAAATTCACAGAGATTGTGGTCCTGATTCTGATCTTACATGCCATTGGTTTATATTGACGTAACTCTATTATTACTCCTGATGTGTGCAACACTGAGTGAGATCAGAATCAGGCCCTCTAAGCTTTGTCACCGTGTATGGAGGGTTTATCTTGCTGATGTGATGAAGGGAGTAGAGGGCAAGTTGTTTATTCTTCAGTCAAGTATTGCACAGATATTACTGAAGTTTCGTTGAGCTACCTTTCAGGAACTGAATATAAAGCTATGCCCAGCTGATCACCAGTGATTCATGCTGTTCCACTATTTGCAAACAAGGCTACATCTAGAAGAACTCTTGACAGCTTTGACCATTTCTGCCCTACAAATGTCATGGTGGATTTCTTTGTTTTGTTAAGTCAGTTTTAGGTCCTAAATAACATTCAAAAATGTTTTGAAAATTTGACAGGAACAAAAATATTTACATGGGGAAAATACAGCATAAAAGCCTTCATTCTGGAAACCTCTGTTTTCAGTTGAGTTTCTGGTCAAATAATCTACTAAGGGAAGTGGCTCCCATTAAAATTAGACTGGACAAAACCCTAGAAAATGTGCAGTAAGTAACAATCCTGTATTGGCCTGGAGAAGGATTAGGTGATCTAATAGATCTTTCCTTTCTATCAGTCTTACAATTAACATAGTGAATCATAGGGACATAAAACACCAAATCACGCAGGCTTTACTCAAGATGTCTGTAAGAAAAGCTATCATTAGCTGGAAGGGGAGATTTACCTGTGCAAATCTTGAGTAAGGACTGCAGGATATGTCCCAAAGAGAGTAGAAGAGAGAAATTCAGAGGTAGAGATGAGGGGAAGAGATGGAGGGCAAAGTTCAGAAGTGGCATAAAAAGAATCACTGTGTTGAAATCCATGACTCCAGAGATAATACGCCTTGAGGGATTTCATAGTCTGGATCCTAGAGTTTTATATTTATGTTTCCTAAGTGAAAGAAAGATATATCAGAAAACTCATGAGAACAAGCTCTCATTTTTACAGCCTAAATTTTCAGACCCAAGAAGTTCAAATAATTTGGATAAACTGAGAAGAAGCTTCCTAATCAGCCCATTACTTGCAGTAGCATTTTTGAGTGCACAAGATATGCAGGATAGATCTCTTTGACAACTAGCAATCTGTATGCTTCTGTCTCCTGGAGCATTTCAATATTCTCATGATTTCTGGCGTGATTTAGTACCTACTTTATATAGCAAAACCTAGATTGTTCTTTTATTGAGTACCCTGTATTTTATTTAAATAAAGCTCCGATCTCTAACTGACGTTCTGTAAATGAATACAAATCTAGTCAGTGCGATTGGGTTAATCCACTTACTGGCTCAAGTCTGTACTTTCTTTTTTTGGCTACCAAAATAATAATGAACATCAATCAGTTGTTCACTGAGACAATATAAATGCTTGATTTCATTTTTAAGACTTGACAGGGATCACAGGAGATTTTAATTGTTTCTTTGAAAGCTATGTGAGCGTGGGGAAAAAACCTGAACTCATGTATTCTGTGGCCTTATAAAAAGTGACTACATTAATTTAGTGCAAGGCCAGCAATTAACAGAATAAAAACTAATTCAAAGTATTTGCTGAAACTGAAAGTTTTGCCTTTTCCTTTAATACAACTTTTATACCACAAATTTAATTTCAAATTTGATTTTTGTCATGGGTAATCAAAAATAAAATACATGATGAGCCAGAGTTTTCTCTCATTTAGGGCCTGATTCTGCAAGATATTTTAGCACATGCATAAATGTAAGCATGTTGAGTAGTCTTGTTGAACTTAAGTTAAATACATTCTTAAATACCTTGCTGAAATGGGGTCTAGCTCATTACTCCTAGCTATACCTCTTTTTATTATGATAAATTATTCCTTCCATTCTTGGCATTTTAAACTCTTCAAGTTTGTGTTCACTTGTTTTGGGGCTTTTTTGGCCAACTTCTACATATCTGTATAGGATACATCTATGCCAAGCTACATATCTTCTCCATTTTTCTAATCCTTAGCAAGTCATTCCAATTTGCATGCTTACCAACTGTTGTTCTCCCCTGAACTTTCTTCATCGTTGTTTTTGACTGATAAAGGGTGGTATTCCAGAGGTGCTTTCACCAAATTCATAGACAGAATGTTATGTCCTCTTTCCCATTACATGCATTTCCTATGTCATATTTGCAGCCTAATACCACCTATAACTTATACCTGAAACAGCAACACAATGTACAGTGAATATCCACAATACAGTGAACGTTGTCTCCTGTTCTGGTCACTTTACTTCACATTTCCATGGAACAAAGCCTTGTTGCTATGCATTACAGTGCACAATAGCTGGATAGTGTTGTCCTTTGGCCATTCATATTATTTCTATTTACATTCTTAAATATGTAAATAATACAATAAGTAATATCCCTAATAAAAGTGCAATACATAATGTACATAATGGACTCATCACTTTCATTTGAGTTTCTCCTTTTACAAACAAGTATCCTTCTGAGTATTCCCTACGAAGCACTGCACTCCAGCACAGACTGTGCCTTAACAGATAAATAAGACCTTACATTGAAAGGGAGTAGTTTTCACTGTGATTTTCATCTGAAATATGGCGGGAACCCAATCCATGTGTAAATTGAATGAAATAACAAATACAAGGGACTTCAATGTCTGTGTATATCTGACTTCTTAAAGTTACTTTATAGCTACAGAGAAGAATGCCTTCTGAAGGCTCTGTTTGAAATGAGGTAGTCTTTGAATGAATAGTGTTATGTATGGTACATATAATGGAATGAGAATTATATCTGTGCTACTGACATACCTTGTCCCAGTGTTCTTATTGTTATTAGCACATTAATTTCTGAAAATAAACGTGGAGGAAAAGAAACTGATCCCAGTGTTACCAACTGTGACCAGTGCAGAAGAAGCGAGTAAGATCCTGGCCCATACCTTATTGTCTCTACCTTACATCTTTTGAGGTGGCTATTGCTCCATGTGGTGCAATCAGGGAGCAGTCTCTGTGCTTATAAGGATCCCTGTTAAGCAAGTGTGTACGTTCATTTATATTCAGCAAAGCTCTTAAGCATCTGATTAGTTTTCCACGAGATCTAAGTTTCTGCTGAACATTAAGCATTTTAAGTAAGGCTGTCCAGCGATTAAAGAAATTAATTGTGCTGTTAAAAATAATAATATACAATTTATTTAAATATTTTGGATGTTTTGTACATTTTCAAATATATTGATTTCAACACAGAATACAAAGTGCACAGTGCTCACTTTATTACAAATATTTGCGCTGTAAAAAACAAAAAAAAATATTTTTCAGTATTTGACGCAAGTACTGTAGTGCAACCTCTTAACATAAAAGTTGACTTTACAAATATAGACTTATGTACAAAAAAAACCATGAATTCAAAAATAAAATAATGTAAAACTGATTGAAGCATTAAGGGAAATATGAATCTTTAGCGCATCTGGCATGTAAATACCTTGCGACGCCAGCTACAAAAGTGCCATGCAAACGCCTGTTACTGTATCACATTCAGGTGACGTAAATAAGAAGTGGGCAGCATTATCTCCATTAAATGTAAACAGACTTGTTTCTCTTAGAACAAGAAGTAGGACTTAATGGACTTGTGGATTCTAAAGTTTTACATTGTTTTGTTTGTGATTTCAGTTATGTAACAGCAAAAACGACATTTGTAAGTTGCACTTTCATGATTAAGAGATTGCACTACCGTACTCGTATGAGGTGAATTGAAAAATACTGTTTCTTTGGTTTATCATTTTTACAGTGCAAATATTTGTAATAAAAAAGAAAGTGAGCACTGTAAAACTTGTATTCCGTGTTGTATTTGAAATCGATATATTTGAAAATGTAGAAAACCATCGAAAAATATTTGATACATTTCAATTGGCATTCTATTGTTTAACAGTGTGATTAATTTTTTTGAGCTAATCACAGGAGTTAACTGCGATTAATCGACAGCCCTAATTTTCAGCTCTGCAGAATTGGGGCCTTGAGCATTGCAGTTAGCTTGGAAAGAACCAAGGGAGGGAAAATTCTCTTGCACTCCTTCCTCTTGCACAATCACAGTGGGGTTAGCAACAGTCTGATCCAAAATGAAATTGTGCATTGTTTTCGTGGGAAACAAGCCGTCATTGACAGAGCATTTTACTCTTATTTATATATATGTATATGTGTGTGTGTATATAAATTTTAAGCAAGTTTGTCCTAATTTCACTTGATCGAAAAGATTCAAATGTTATTGCTTCGGAAAGCATTCTAGAAAGTTCCTTGAACTGATTTTGATTCATGTGA
This sequence comes from Dermatemys mawii, assembly GCA_007922305.1. Lineage (NCBI taxonomy): Eukaryota > Metazoa > Chordata > Testudines > Dermatemydidae > Dermatemys > Dermatemys mawii. The sequence continues at coordinate 17,310,829 of ML677326.1, read as the reverse complement.
AATCTGTCATTTTAATAGCTTATTTCAAAGTCCCTGGGTTAGCCACTGTCTTTTAAAATTTAAACAGTTAGCAATGCTCTAACAGCTACTATTTTTCTTTTCTCTTTGAAGCTCTATGTGTCAGTTGACTTGGGGAAAAAATGGACTCTTCTGCAGGAGCGAGTGTCAAAAGACCATATATTTTGGTAAGAGGCATATATTGTTGTTAGTCTCCAATGAACACATGAAAGGAAAAAGTATCTGATTCTAATCCTCCTAGGTGTTTCCTGAGGCAGGAGGAAGGATAATAAAACAAATTTGACATCTATTCTAGTCTCTTGTTCACCTGGGTCCAATCTTGCAAATTCGGACTCATACTTACTCAGGCAAGGAGCCCCAGTTGAATCGAATGTAAGAGTTTTCAGCACTGTGGTCTAGTGACATTGGTTTAGAGAGAATTTTAATGTCTGCTCAAACTGCACTTTATTTTACAGATAAAAGTGATCTCTAGAAGCTAGACATATCAATCTAGAGGGAAAAATCTATAGAGTTAAAGGCTGAATCTGGCATATTAACTACATCTGTGTAGGAAAATGTTCATTGCCTGGGAAACAAGTGAAAAATCATGTTTTTGTCCAATTTGCAAAACTTTTGCTCTCTTTCCACAAATATGGTGGGTTGTTTTCACAAGGAGAAAAAACTGTTTGTTGTGGGGAAAAAATGGCCACTGTTATATGAAAGTTACCCGAAGCTCATGTGTGATTTGTTCCAGAATGGAAATGAACCTTCGTCTTCTACCAAAAAAGAGAGGAAAAATTGTGGTCAGTTGTAGAAGTGATCAAATTTTATATTTAACCAATTGCCTGAATTCTATTGGAAAAAAAAAACTGAAAAAATTCACAGCTTCCATGTGTGGGATTCATACAATTCTAATTTTAGCATTATTTATTATTTTGTATTCCAATCATACCCCCAAAGTGCTAGACACTGTCTTTCCACACAGAAAGACATGGTGTTGCCTCAAAAGATCTTATCATCGTAGTTCCTTTGGCATTTCTGAACTGCATTAATTGCATTGCAGTGTATCTTTATCCTTGTGCAAAGTCATCTCTGTCTTTCAAGATTATGGAGATAGCCAGCTGGTGGCCTACACTATAGTGGACTTAACTAATTTCAGCTGCCTTCCCAACTAGTGCCTGTGCTTGCTGTGCTCCCCTTCCCCCAGTTCTTTAGGTAATTGGGGTATGTCAAAGTAGCAAAAAGTCTCAGAGCCCGTGTCAGCTGACTCTGGAATGGGGAGTTTGTGCTGCAGGGCTAAAAATGGCAGTGTAGATGTTCGGGCATGGGCTGGAGCCCAGGCTCTGAGACCCAGTGCTCTACAGGTCAGACACTAAGGAGACTCGCTGTGGCCAACCCCGCAGGGACTCTGTTGAGCTTCTTATTTGGAGGTTACTCTTTGTAAAATATGGATATTATAAAGTAAAGATATTATAATAAATACAAATATGAAATATTATGGTCCGATTGGAACCTAGCAATCCATCCCAAGTACAGGTTAGTGTGTAGAGGCACTGCCCCAAAAGCAGGACAGGTAGCAAACTGTGTCTGTGTCACGATCTGCTTCCTTCTTGGACATGGGAGAAGTAGTTTATTCTGTTTGTTGGCACAGATTATTTATCCATGTCAGCTCTGATGGACCTCTTAGTCACCTGCATGGGAGAAAGAATACCAGCTCCTCTCCTCCTCCCCCCAACTCCCTGTCTCATAGTGGGGCTGATCATTGAGGCTCACAGTATTGTGTTTGTGCTGCAAATGGCCAAATTCATTTCAAAACTAATGTCAGCTAGGAATTTCCAAGGTAAGATGGATCCTCCTTTCTACATAACCATCATTATGAAGGTTCTTTTGAGTCGTCTTAGCTACCTTGTCCAGTACTTTCAATTTTAGAAGCAACATTCTCGGCCAAATTCTGCTCTGGTTTATTCCCCATTTTCTTCATTGGGGTTGCACAGGGTATATAAGTCAAGGCAGGGTATGGCTCATTGTCTTCTAATTAGAGAAAAAAATGTAAATGTGCTCACCGTTCTATCATCTTGTGTTTTTTAATCCTTGGCTATTATGAAACACAGATTAATAAAACATAAAAAATCAGAACTTCCTCATTCTACACACCTGCTTAATCATGGTTTTCTTATCCTATTTTAAGTATATTTAGTGCGGTTAGATTAGGACAAACTGAACATTATATCAGAAATTAAAGTTAATTCTGAATGAGTGTTACAAAAGCAAACTAACTGGCAATATTTCCTCTATTTTGGCCCTGAATAAGGTAGGGAAGGCAGTACAATCCAGGAATTCAGTGGGATTTAAGGACATGGGTGTTTTCCTGAATAGGCATCTTTCCTAAATTAATGAGACAGAATCAGGTTATTAATGCTGAAATTTTGGTTAAATTAGATAAATAATGGCTACTACTACTACACAATCTTATTTGTTTGGGAGCTTGTTCTTCACATTCATCACAGGTGACTATAACAGTATTTAAACTAAGCAGTTTAAATACTGTTTCTCTCTCTCTCTCTCTCTCTCTCTCTGTGTATACTTTGCATGATGTGTGTGTATAATATATATATATAATATACACCACATATATAATATTTTATGTTCACATACACATATACCAGAAGGAGTGGTCTAACGGAGATGAGAGAGGTGCAGTCTCATCCAGGTCATATGAGGTTCCTATGCAAGAGGAGGACAGGAGGCACTTACAAGCCAGCAGACAAAGAGAGCCTATAGAGATCATCACAGAATGTAGAGATGAAGAATCATCCACACAGAAAGGGAGGAAGCTCCCCAGAGAACAGTTTCCTAGATCAAAAACAGGTGAAAGAGACACAGAAATGGGTCACTCGCTGGATTACTTCTACTGTGGTTGCCTGCTGAGGAGTTCAAACTATCTCAAAGACAGTGTAACCTGCTGAGCCTATGGTAAAGACTAAACTCCAACTCCGGTATGTTCTAGCAACATCTGGGTGAAGGGCTCCGGTGGGACTCTGGGTGTCAATTATTTGTTTTTAATGTTTATATTAAAAAGTTTGCAAAATAGGGAAGATGTATGATGATCAATGGTACTAGAGTCAGAGGGCCCATGTTCCATGTTTACTGCGGGACTGCTATTGACAGGAGACCAGTCTAGTGTAACAGGGAACACAGGCTGGAAGCAACTCAGTCATGTGGACAGAACAGTGCAAAGGGTTTAATAAAGTTCCACTTGTTCAACTTAACCTGAATTCAGCTTTTCTCTTTGCATATGAAACACACGTATTATGGGAGTGCATAAAAGGTAGGGACAGACAGGGTTTACACTATACCTCCACATCTTTTACCATATAGTCTTACTTATATCATTCAACTCCTCTCTACTGTGTATGCTCATCACATGTTTGTCAGACATTACAGCACTATACCTTAAATTAACTTTACTGTGGTAGACCCTGAAATATGGAGCTTGCTCTCGGGTGACCAGATTTCCTGATTTTATAGGGACAGTCCTGATTTTGGGGTCTTTTTCTTATATAGGCCTCTTATTATCCCCCATTCCCTGTCCTGATTTTTCACATTTGCTGTCTAGTCATCTTAGCTTGCTGTCTCTTAACACTTGGCAAAATTCACTGCTGGTGAATAGGTGAAGCTCTGTTAAAATCAATGGAAGAGTGTCTGTTTACACCAGAAGAAAAATTGGCCCCTTCTCTGTCTCAACTTTACAAAATTATCTTACCATATAATGTTAACAAAACTGATTTTAATAAGGTCACTTAGTTCTATATTTATTACTTACTCCTCCCTCATACCCACCTACCCTTTTTCTCTGGGGGTTTTTGCCCCCTCGATTTGTGGTATTAATTCTTCTGCCAAGTAAAGTCCACATATCTTCTGTCCTCTACAGTTCCATTTAGAGGTCAGGAGGCAGAAACACACTAGTTAGCCAGTGGCAAGGAGAGTGTGGCCCATCCCTGGAAGATCCATCCAGAGTTTTTGTTTTTGATTTTGCCTACTCTGCTGCAGTTAGGCTTTTCCGGATCTCCTTGCTGCAAAGCAGAGCTAGTCAGAAAGTGGAATTTCTGTCCAGTATTTTGACTTTTTTATGTCCAGTATGGGGATGAAAAATCAAAATATTGAGAAGAAAAGAAAAATAAGATAAGATGAAAAATTGAAAAAAATAAGAAATTTTGAAGACTTAATAATAATAATAAGTAATAATAAACAGCTTGGAAATATTGAAAAGAAAAACTTTGACAATTTTCAGTTAATCGAAATATTGTGACCTGACAAAATGAAATATAGATTTGCAATGGGCATTTTATGTCAAAATATCAACTCCAAACTATTTAATTTCAAATTAAGATTTAGAAATGAAATATTTTGTTTATTTAAAAGTGTCACTTCAGAAAACTGACAAATTACAACAAAATCATCATTTCTCCATGAAAAGTTTAAATTTCAGCAAAACATTCTTTGATCAGAAATTTTTGTCACAAATTTTTGATCAGCCCTATTGCTGAACAGAAGCTGAAACCAACCAAACCTAACCAAAATGGGATGTTTTTATTAGTTATTTAGTCTAATAGATTTTAACCCTGATTAGGGTGACCAGACAGCAAATGTGAAAAATTGGGACAGAGGGTGGGGGGTAATAGGAGCCTATATAAGAAAAAGACACAAAAATCAGGACTGTCCCTATAAAATCAGGACATCTGGTCACCCTAACCCTGAGTAACTTGTGTTTTATCTGGTACTTAGCATACCTATGAATGGCGAATGTGGGGGGCCTTGCTCTAGAAATAGCATTATTTGGCCTTGTCCTGAAAGAGGCTAGACACTCACAACTCACAGTGAATTCTGTGACTGCTGAGGGTTAGGCCCATTTTAAAAAATAAAATATATAATGTAATAACAATTTCGAAGAGAAGAAAATTTTATAGTTTGAGATTCCTCTCACTCCATTAGTGATGGAGTCCTGTGGCAGTTTATAGACTAACAAATGTAGAGGAGCATAAGCTTTTGTGGGCTAATACCCAACGAAGTGGGTATTAGCCCACAAAAGCTTATGCTCCTATACGTTTGTTAGTCTATAAGCTGCCACAGGACTCTCTGTCGCTTTTGCAGATCCAGACTAACACGTCTACCCCTCTGATTCTCTCACTCCATTGACAGGCAATGAGTTGAACTCCACAAACCTTACCCATACAGGGAGAAATTCACTTCTGTGCATAAAGCTAGCACAAGATCTATCCACTAGTTAAGTTATGCTTAAGTAACACATCAGCAATGTGTGGGTTGTGTGTTGGCTGTCTACACAAGACGTAACCTCACCCTAAGACAGTACATGTACTTGGTGAATAAGGACTACAGAGTTGGACCTATTTCATTTTCAGTTAGAATTAGGGGAATTGTTTCTTTATTTCTATATCTCAATCCTTAAAGAATGTATTTTCCTCAACTCAGTGGAGTATGTCAATTCTGTGCTATAGAAATCTATTTTTCAAAGAATGGCCTCTTTATTTTCATTAATGAGTAAAAAAAGACTTTATTTATGTAGAGCTATTGCACCCTGGAGATCCAAGTTCAGTTCCTAACATGAAATCCATGTGAGTCATAGCTGGAGTCATGGAGGTCAACTCTAGTGGGTTTCTGGCTATTCAAGAGCCAGGTGAACAAGTGGGCTGGGAGAATATTTTCATTACAAAGTATTTAAACATGGGAGAGAGGGGAGGGCAGATACAGAGCAGGGGACATTTGCATGGTAGGGCACTGAATGAGTAGCTGACAGGTTGATTTTCAAAGATGACATAATGAATTTCCCTTGCCACGCCCAAAACATAAAGCAGTTGTAATTAAACTATATTATTATATTGTGTAAATCAAATTTGTGGGTTTTTTTTGTCTCCCCAAGTAGGCTGAACAGACAGCAAATGTGAAAAATCAGGGCAGGGGGTGAGGGGTAATAGGCACCTATATAAGACATAATATCGGGACTGTCCCTATAAAATCAGGACATCTGGTCACCCTATCCCCAAGTAACTCAAATTCCCCAGAGCTATTATCCTTTAAAACTAATCAGAGTAGACATTTGCAACAGTGTTTTTTTAAAAAAAATCCTCACAGTACTGTATGTAATAAAAACGGGTTTTGACCTGTTCCTTTCATTGTAAGCAATGAATAATGCTGTTTTCACTGAATTTCTCAGTAGTGCTTTGCCCTTGAACTGACAGTGTGAATTACTGAAAATCAGTTTCAGTTCCAAATCTTGAACCTATTAAAGTTCTGATAAGCATAATATTATTATTAACAGATTATATTAAAGTGGTCCTGGAGAGCAGACAGAGCAAACCTGCTAGTTTTCACTGGGTCTTTGATAGGAGGCTCATGTAACAGCTATGAAGGGTTTTTTGTTTGTTGTTTTTAGAGGGAGCTTATTTGAGGATCTCTCTGCATCAGCAGACACCACAGTAAATTGCATCAAATATTGAACAATGAAGCCCTTTTGTGTGCTTCTTGAGGAACCTAATTAGTGTAGATGAACTACACATCCATGACAGATTCCACCTGATTAGGTACCTAGTTCCTGCTTCTCTTGAATAAAATGAGATTTTATTTTTTTTAAAAAACCATTCCCTGCCTCCTTTCCCAAATTAACCCAGGGCATTCAAAATACAGAAGCACTATCTATATAGAGATCATATCCAAAGGTATCAACTTTATATTTATAGTGTGTGAAGGGTTATTGTTCATGATTCACATTTCAAGATGTACTGTGTGTTAACAGTTTGTGTTTTTTTGTTCCCATATATTACGTGACTAAGTCACATTATAAATGAGCACTACTACTTTTTTGGTATTTTTGTGATTGAAATAAATGAAAGCCGTTATGAGGAGCTCACAAGGATGAGAAATAATTGAATAAAATAACAATCGTGGTTAAAACAATATTAAAGGCTTGACAAACTCAGAACAAAGGAATTGTGAATATAGAAATTCTTAGTGTTATACTGAGAAATGCAAAATTGGCACAATGTGTGAGTGTATATATGTGTAGAGACGGACACAGGAGCTTGGTTTTCTACTCCATTGTATCATTTTTATGCTGTTTTAACTCCTTTAAAGTCCATGTTTTGCACAGTGTAAAAACTGAGTTAACAGAATAGAGAAATAGGCTTTGTGAGATAGGAGTTGAGAGGAACAGAAAAGGAGCTTACCCCTCCCAAACACATACAAACACACATACACTCACACTCACACTAAAATTGCAGGGAGCTCTGCGTAATTAAGTGGCCTAAGTGAGAAGTGCTAGATCAGGTTTTGGCCACCTTTGTTCCCACCTACGCACCATGAGTGACTTGAATTTGATCTTTTGGATGGATTTGTATCAAATCTATGTATCCATGTATCAAATCCATCCAAAAGATCAAATTCAGGTCATTCATGGTGCGTAGGTGGGAACAAAGGTGGCCAAAACCCATGTGGCCTGATCTAGCACTGCCTTGCACCTTGTTTAGTCATTTATACTCCTCTACAGTTGGGATGAGCCACACCTTGTAGTGTATACCCCATAGAACGATCAGGCACCCCACACTGCTGAAATCAGTTATGCCTTTGGCCCTAGTAATGTGTGTGATTGGCTGTGTGGGCTTTCCTGCGCTGGCTAGAATAATAGTGCTTGTGTATCAATAGTAACTTTGTCGGTATTTGTGGACAAATGTAAAGAGGGCCTGGATACGTCCCACAGTATTGGTAACATCCAGCTGAGCTGCCCATCCACAAGCTGCATTTATTGTGTGTGTCCTGTAAATTCGTGTTTCCCATACTTATAAAAATGTATACTTCTTCTCCACCCCCTAGAGTTTGCAACGCTTTATTGACTTTTAGATTTTAAGGCCAGAAGGGACCATTGTAATCATCTAGTTTGACCAGCTGTATAACTAAGCTTGGTAGATTTTTGTTTAATCATTTCAATGGATAATATATGATTATTTTTGAATATTTTTTTATTTGTATCAATTTAAGTTTTCACAGTTTGGGAAAGTATGGTTGGGGGCAGTCAGCCAGTAATAATATAATGACAGTAGATGTTGAGATTCAAAAAGCTAAAGCTTGCTTAACCATTAAAACACAAATTGTCAACATCACATGTTGGAATACACAAAGTAAATATTCCTAAAGCAAACATGAATAAGCTCTCAAGCAGAATTTTTCTTATTTTGCCCATCTCTGGATGTTGATGATTATTAATGGAAATATTTTGTCATTGGTTTGTGTGTATACAGTGAAATCAATGTTTATTGATAAAAATCTAATCCTTCCAAGCCTATGTATAACGTGGGCCATAGAGCTTCCAAATGCTTGTGTAGATCTTCACAGTCTCATACTATATCTCCTTTGTTACATGCTTTGAGGACCAGAGAAAATAGTTAACAATGTTGAAATTTAAAGCACCGTTGGCATGTGAGTTATTTGAATGAAGGGAGCAGTTCACACTTCAGAGTTATTCTTTCAGGCTGTCTGCAGACTCAGTGCATTTGTTACACACACTTCATGTTTGCAGATTTTCTTTGCCACCCTAAAAACCAGAGACTGAGTTCTTAAAAACTGAAAACTTGAGAGTCTGGAGAACAATGCAGAGGTCTATCCATGCCTTACCCTTTGTGGCCTGAGGGGCTGCATCCTACACTTTGGGAGACATTGTTGTATATAAGGGCTTGTCTACACTGGCAATTTACAGCGCTGCAACTTTCTCGCTCGGGGGGGGTGAAAAAACACCCCCCTGAGTGCAGCAAGTTTCAGTGCCTTAAAGCACCAGTGTAAACAGTCCACCAGCGCTGGGAGCTGTGTTTTGCAACCACACAGCATTGTTAAAGCGCATTGCCAGTGTAGACTAGCTCTTAGTGTAAGTCAGACTCAAATCTAGACTCTGATGATCTAAAGGTTATGTTTTTACTAGATGAGCCAAAAAAGGAGCCTCCCCTGTGCAAGCTGAATTAAACTTGTCTCAGCTGGTGGTTGTTCTTTAAGTAACTTACAGAATTGTAACAATGTTAAACACAGTTTATATATACAAAACATGTATTGCCTGTAAGATGAATGGGTTTTAAGCTAATGTGCCTGTTTTACAGTTTGACTATCAATAGGATCCAGTCCACATTCAGTGGCTTATGTATAGTTACAGTAAGAGGTTATGTTGGAAGAATACAAGAAAAACATCTGAACCAGAAACAAACACATGCCATTTTCCCCCCATCAAGCTAAATAATACCACAAAACTTTCATTTTTCCAGAACTATTTAAATAATTTTTAAGGGGAAGAGAGCATCTGGGGATGAGATAATGTACTTTAAATGTCAGCCCAATCCATATTTAAACAGATCAGTTGCAGCCTCTCACGCTAGAGTGTTACAGTAGAAATGAAAATATACTGCACAGATGCATACCTCACTCTTACCACTGCCAGGTGCCTCCACTGTGAGGAATGAAGTTGTCAGAAGACAATTGTCAATTCTGGGATCATAGAAGAAGTATGAAAAGTCTAAAGCTATTGACAGACATCACAATCTATGTTTATGAAACCACTAGTGATAAATTATGGATCTGAGAAGTTACCCCAAAAAATAATCTTTGCATTATTGAAGACAAATGCAATCTCCATCTCAGCTTTTGAAAATTTCAGCTTGAAGTGTCTGTAGGTTTGTTGCTCAATTGTACGGGGTCAAGTGCAAAAAGTAAAATATTCAGCAAACAGCATTCTTCTTCCCTGAAGAGCAACTGTTGAGCGAGCATGGTTGATTTGACATATTACAAACATCTAGATAGATAGACATGTTCCACACTGTGAAAAAGGTTGAAGATCTTCCCTCCATTCACATGCATTTTAGCTTAAGCCGTTTTGTGGGTTAAAGAGCTTCTCTGGCTTAGGATATTGTCTACAAAATACCACAATAGATTTTGCGTTTTGCAGACTGATTTCTCAAGAAAAGCAAGATTTTACTCTTGTTTGTGATCTAGCAATTTCCTGCCATGTCTTATCTCCTGTTTTCACCTCTCACTTCTCTCCCCATTAATTATGTCCAAAACTCTGCGTTCTCACCAGTTTGTCTGATCATGATTTTCCTTATTGTTAAGGGCTAGCTTATGACTTTTCTACAAGCCCTGTGTATGGGGCAGCATGTAGCTTGGATCATCCCAGGAGCAATGCAGAGGAGGCCTTGTGCCCTTCGGAGGCAAGGTTCCCTCCCTGCTTCTCCCATGTTCTGTGGGTGGGAGTACTAATTTGCTGCTGGCACACTACCATGTTGCATCATGTGCACTAGCTAGCACATTGTGTGGTGGAGTCAAGGCTCCACCCATTGCCGACACACCTCCTCTAAGGGATGGATAACATCTACGTGCACAGTACTAAGTCATAGGCTAGTTCTGAATGTCACACTACTACCCATCTTTTTCCATGATCAGGTCAGTCTTCTCATCTGCACTTTTAAAGAACTCAGTAGCATCTCCACGCACTCACTTTTCTCATCACGTTTTCTTCTCCACACCATTTTATTGCATCCTAACCTTGTTCTCCTTCAGAGCACTTCTAACAACCCTATTTGGGGGCCTTACGTGGGATTAAAGTGGTGTGCATAGGCCTTGGGCTGGCCCTCTGCTCACGGATGAACACTATCCATTTACAATAGCACATTTAAGACATACTTTTCAGACATAGAAGCCGTGGGATGAGGGAAGCCTCAGCATCGCTCAATCCCGTTCCGAGAAGAAGCTGCAGGATGGCAGGGGAAGCCCCCAGTACCTACCAACCCCATCCCTGGTAGTAGCCTCAGGGCAGCAGGGGAAGCCACTGACTCCGCTCTTTGGCAGAAGCGCTGAGCAGGCAAGGCAGAAGAAGCCCCAGTGCCCTGAACCTGGTCCTCCACAGAAGCTAGGGAGTGGCGGGGAGAAGACTCAGCACTGAACCACTGCTGCGGCCAGGGCTGGCTCCAGGCACTATCCGAGGAAGTAAATGCCTAGGGCGGCACATTCTAAGGGGTGGCATGCTGGCCAATCTTGGGGTGGCACAATTGGATCGCCTTTCTTTTGGTTTGTTTTGGTTTGTTTGGGTGGCTTTTTGTATGTGTGTGTGTGTGTGTGTGTGCTGGGAGCGGCAAAAAAAGGTAGAGCTGGCCCTGGCTGCGGCCCTGGGACTGAAGGAGCTCTCACTCCCTGCTGCAGACCTGGGGCTGTGGTGCGGGGACAGAGCTTCTCTGATCTTGGATCTGCAGTAGTGAGGCAGAAAGGAGCAAACGGGTTGCAGGGAGACACAGTGGGGGGTGGAATGGGGGGACCCTGGGTGGAACAGGGATGGGCCCCAGGGAAGGAGCAGAAACGGGTGAGGCCTTGGGCAGGGCCACAGGTGGAAGAGGCACTATGGGGGCTGGACCGCAGGTGGAAGGAGTAGAGAGCGGCCCCCCACTTGTTCCAGTCCAGGGACCTAGGGAATCCTAATCTGCCTCTGAGTCTGGCCCTTAATCTTTCCCATAAATCAGTCCCATCAATGCCACTAATCAATCAGTCATTAAACAACGATGCAAATTCAACATAAAGTATTTTATTGCTCTCTAGTGTTAATAACCATATCAAGATAATCATTTGCTCTAAGTATTTTAGTGGTTGTAAGAAAGTATCCAAATTGCACTTTCTCAGTCCACATATTTGTTCCCTGTGTCTTCACGTCATATCTGCTTACTTTATGGGCTCTTTTATTTTACTAGTGTTGGCACTGAAAAGCCAATGTAGTTGTGGGAGCGTGAGCTGGATTCTGTTTTGCTAGGTGTATTGTCAGCAGAATTGTTACCTAAATTTTCCTTGCAGAATCTCCCATACAGACCATGTTGTAGGAGGCAGAGAGAGTACCACTTCATTTTCTAATCCTAGATTGTGATAGAAGCTCTGAGGTTTAAAAATAGTCTTTTAGCTGAGCAAATTTGACAGTTATCTGTTCCGAGAGAATAAGTCTGGATTCCCATTATTTCTTTTATTAAGTTAAAATGCACCTTTAGTTCCATTGTCAGGATGTCCTACTGAATATTATTCTTCATTTTTAAATTGCTTTGTCAAAATAGAATCTATATTTCCAGTGAATGTGCCTAAGAGAGAGTAATTGATTAATTATAGAGGCTGTGTGTCAGATTTAGAAGACTTCTAATACACAAAGAACCCCAAATATTTCTTGGCAATATATTTCCCCTATTGTTACTAATGTCAGAGCTAGTTGTAAAAGTGAATGTGCTAACCTTCAGTACTGTATATTTATGAAATTAGGAAAGGATTACACTGGGATTGCCTCAGAAAGATCTAGTTTTATTTACTGTTCCTCACCTATTTCTGTTCTTTTCTCCAGTTGAACTTAATTTATATCCTGGTGGTTTGTGTGTTCTAGTAATGGAGATTCTAATAAAACAGAAAAAAGCAAAGCATAATGCCGAGAACTGGAAATGTATGGTTCCTATCCATATAATCTAAAATTATAAATGGGGTTTATTTTACCTGACCAACTAGGATGTAGGAGCGGTTTAGTACAAAATCTTTCTATTTTTCCATCCATGTAATTACTATTCTGTAGGACGCCCAAGATAACTTAATTATATTATGTTCTCAGGGCCGTTGCTGGAGTTGACAGAGACCCTGATTTGGTTCATATGGAAATCCAGGACATCAGTGGAGGTATGCTAATGAAAATGTTAGCAATATATATCCGAGTGTATGGATGTTTCTTTTGATTTTAAAGAATACTTTTTGCATTAATTTATAAAACAGTGGGAAGAAACATTTTCCACTTGTCAGATTCTTACTCCGTTTATATGTATTCAGCAAAACTGTCCTGATATATAAAAATGTAGTATGATTTAAAATGTACTTGTTTTCCACTCTGAAATAAATTGAAGTCAAGATGCTATGCTCCAGTGAAAAAGTCCATTAATAGTGCAATTTGTTCTGGCACTTAAACGTTGAACATTTTTTCCTGATTTGCAAATACAGCTGGCAGTGCAATGTAGTGCTTGGTGAGTGTCTGCTAGAGTGAATCCTCGCATATGTCAGCTCCACTGAATTAACAGCCTTTTCCTAGAAAATCCTTGTGTTACACATTCAACATAGTTTTGTTTTTATTTGAAAAAAGCCATAATAGTAGTTACTCAGCACAAAGTAGACACTACAGTTACAACACATATGTGTCTGTCTTCTTAGGAATTGTACCCTTGAAAGAGGGTCTATTTCGGTGGATGATCATCCTAGCTCCTACACACTATTATACATTAATTGTAAAGGATGTATAACTTAATCTTTTAGAGCATGATAGCTCTTTCCCCCCACCCCTGCCCTCACCACTGTGAAAAATTAAGGCCAGCCCTTAAAAATGAAATACCTAAAGTTCAGCTCTTAAATCCAAGTGGTCAGATTTCACAGAAGCTCAGCGCAGTTGCAGGTCCCAATGAATTCCTGAGTAGTTGGTTGAGTTTAGTGATGGGAGATTCAACAGGAGCTGGAGGAAGAAAATTTCCCATTTGTTCAGCAGAATAGTGATAGGATTATCATGAGACAGTGGTAATGTTGCCCTGATGCTACATTCGCCTCTACTGCTCCTGTAACCCTGTTCTTCAGAGGACAGTGGCCAGTCAAGGTTACATGTGGCAGAAGATCCATTGTCATGACTTGGCTCCTCCTCCATTCCATCCTGCCCTCAGACTGCTGCATGGTGATAATTCAATTTTTTAGATTCATTCTTAAAGATTCAGAGCGGGTCTGTGATGAGCTGGCACATTTTTTTCCCCTTGAAAATTCTCTCTTACCTCTACTTGCCTGATGAAATCATTTCTATTATACCCAGGGCTCTCTACGGTTAGATTTGTTCCTTGGTATTTTTTTTATAATTAGATGTGAACTCAGCTATGCATTTTGAATCTATATTTCATGTGCCACCAAGGCCATAATGATAGTGGCCATTTTGCAAAATTCATGGCCACAGATGGGTTTGGAATTCGAATGTCCCCAAAATGCAAGGAGGGCAAGAGTTGGATCCAGCACATTTGATTTTTGCCCATGTCTAGATTTTATAACTCATTCTGTAACTTCAGAATAGAGTGGCAAAAATAGCTGTTGATTAACTTGTATCAGTGGAATATTTCACCACTTATTTTTTTGTTAAATTCAATGACAAAGTTGAACTGTGTGCATTTAATCTGATTCCCTCAAATAAACTATCACAAATAATAATTGTGTTGTTTATTTTCTAAAGAAGAGTCTGAGGAAGGAACTCTTTTCTCTTACATAATTTTAATGCATTTATTTCCTGGCTGAGTCCTTTAGTGCTTTATCTGGCCCCGTTGAAGTCAACAGAAGTTTTGCCATTGACTTCAATGGAAGCAGGATCAAGCTCTTTGTACCTTTATTAGCTAAGAGACTTTAGTGGTTTCATGCTTGTCCATGTGAATTATGACTTATTAAAGAAATTTTGAAGGCACTTTGCTGTGTTTTCCCCAATTTTCTTGTGCAAATGGTTTGGAGATGAGCAGTAGAGTATGGACTCAAGCTGTTTCAGATACGTGTCCAGATTTTAAAACTGTTCCAAAAGTTTAACACTGTTTGGATTTGGTGTTCTGGTTTGGACCTTCTCATAATAATCCTGACAAATGGGGTCCTGGGAGGTAAGTTGCTCATCACACTGCAGGAATAATGAAACACATGAGTGCTAAAGCTTTGCTCATTCAGACTGAAAGAAGCGAGGTGATGTGCAGTGTTCTCATCTCAGGTTTGGGAGATAGGAATTTCCTGCATGGGCAAGTCATTTAGGGGTGGACTGACCATGTGTGCTGTACACAGAGCTGTATACGGGGACAAGAGAGTGCGAGGCTCTAAGAGAAGTTCTGTTCCATAGCAGCTTGGCATACACAGTAGGTGGGAGCACTTTGTTCCATCCATTAGATGGGTGCAGATTGCTTCCCTGGTGTACCAGTCCTGCTCTGCACCCCTTCTTGGGTGACTCAGTCAGCGGAGAAGAAGGAGTGGAGCAGTGCTTCTAGCAGTGGCTGCAAATATTGTGAGCCAGAGCCTCAGCTGGTGCAAATCATTACATAGGCTTTTTATGCAGGCCATCTACCCTTCATATAGGCGTTTTCACCTGCAAGGAAAATCCTAGAGCATTTAATATAAAATTATAACATATCTGCAGAACTTTGAAACCAACCTTTAAGATTCCATAGCGAGCATCTGTGTATTCTCTCTTAAATTCCATGGACTTGATTCTCTTCTCACCCAGTTTTACATGAGGGGAACTCTCTGGATTTCAGCTACAGGACCCCAGATCTCCACTGCTGTCAATGAGTGATCTGGCCATGTGATGGACCCTTGTGCAGATCAGGCAAGCTCCCACCTCCACAAGGGCCACTCATCATCCATTCCTTAAGTTTTCTGAGCCTCAGTTTTTCTGACCATAAAATGAGGCTAATACCTTCTTACCTCTGCAGAGTGAGGTGAGGATTCAATAGTTAATGTGCGTCTAGCACTTTGGAGCTTAAAAGGTTTCTGCATGAGGGTTAGGTGTAATTATTTTATAACTGACTCTACTGTTTAATGTGATGCGTCCCCCACACAAACAGAATGTCAAGATATTTGCCTCTCTCTCTTTGAAAACCCTGTAACATGTTTCTCCCCATGCCCTCAGGTTATCGCTACATCACCTGTCAGATTCAGAATTGCTCTGATAAAACACCGACAGTCCAGTTTGCTGGCAGCATCGACCGGGATTCCCTGACTGTGCAGGATGATTATATATTCCTCCAGGTAATGTCACTTACTGCAGACACAAGCCAATGTTAAATTAAAATTGGGAAATTCAAGTCTTACAGCAAAACAGTAGCATAGGAAAACAAAGAAACCTAGTGCTGTGTAGAGATGGATTAAGAATCTTCACATACAACAAGGCATACTGTAGCAGTCTTATGAAAGATGACACATTTTTGACCCAGAGCAAATCAGCTGCTTATATCCCCTTAGATTTTGATTTAGATGTAACTAGATTTGCCAAGATTTAGTTGAACTATATGGGCCAAATTTCTGTTAATGCTACTGTAAATTAGGCAGTATTCAGCATTTTGGGTCAAATCCTCAGGCTCTGTTCTGGTTTCTTTTCACTACTTTGACAGCACAAAGCAGGCAGAAAGCTGCCCAACTGGTAGCCAAGGAAATCCTTAGATGCTGTAAAGATAGTGTAGCCCATTTTTTGCTCCACAGCTGCTTACATGGTGCAAATGCAAAGCAAATACCGGTGTGGCCAGTCCTCATCTGATGGAGTGACTTTTGTGTCACTTTAGAACCACTCCAGTGGTGCAATTTAGACCAGACTTTAGATTTCTCCAAGTGGCATTGCGGCCCTTTCATCCCAGCAGCAGCCACAGGGTCTGAGAAGGCAGCAATATGACAGCAGGCCATCTGCCCCATGTGTGAGTCTGACACAGCAGAAGATAACACGAATCTGGTCCAATTGCAGGCCAGCAATCCTGGAGAGATCAGCCAACATTATCCCAAAGGATGGAGCAGTCCTACTGCAGGCTATTTGGAGAAGGATTTCTCCCAAGCCATCCCTGAGTTCGCCATAGAGTGGTGTTTCTGTGTATTGCCCCCTACTGGGTCCTGTGGTAAAATGCCACAGTTTAGTCCCAATTTGATGTTGTCTGCTTGCCACAAGCATTGCCTTCTACAGGAAAGCAATATTGGTTTTGCTAGGTGATATTAGAGGAGATCTCTCTGCTCCACAACCTTGGGGTACATTAGATTGGCTTTTCCACAGCTTTCTTGTGACCTATTTCTTTCAGACGAATTGTGTACGCTGGTACTGGGACAGTGTTGCTGAGCACAACAATCTGGAGGTGCACATGACAGGAAATACTTATTACCACAAACCAACTAGGAGAAATGAAATTTTGAATTAAAATTGGCATTTCCCATCTCAAGCCGCGCATTGGTGGCAGTCATTTTGCTCAAAGGTGGCTCTTACCAAGCACACTTTAAAATTCATTTCACAGTTAGGAAATAGCGAGAAGTGTTTCCCTCCATGTGCACTTCCAGATTGCTGTGCCCAGCAAGACGCAGGTAGTTTTCTTTCAAGCATCTGTGTTATTTTAGGACAGTACGTATTTGTAGCAGTATTGTTCTGATCTGATACTAGACATGGGCAGGCACAGCACAGAGGACTGAACTGGAAACCTATCCATAGCAACTGAAAAGTAACAGTAAACCACTACCAATCAAGTTATACAATAAATAGTGTATTCTCATCTCCCGGTGAATTGACCCTTATTGATGGTAATGGAAGTGATGTGCACTTATTCCATGTGAGGAATACATCCTTTCATAGTATTTGCAATAAATCTCATTGATATAGTATCTTTCATTCACTGGATCACTGTAAAACACACCTAGTGTAGACATGGCCCTAGATGAATGAGTTCTTCAGGATGGGAACCATTCCTTCTTACACTTCCAGTTTCCATGGAGTTAGGGACTAATACTGGGAGAGGAAACAAATGGATGTCTCGCAGAGCACCAAATACCCTGATAATATTGCAGTTGTAAAGCACAAAACGTAAAGCTGTTGTCATACTAGAACCGTCAAAGAAGCAGCTTTTGTGTAATGAGGAAAAGCTGTCACGCTACCCTAATTACTTGGACTAGACAATATCAGATGTGTCTCCAGCTCTTTTTCCCTGCAGTAATTCCACACCAGACACAAGGACCTGATTTTACTTGAAAGACAAGGATATCTGTATTTACTGTTTAATATGATGGTTAAGACTGGTGTTTAACAAAAATAAATAAAAACTGAAGAGGTTTGGTTTTATCTCTCAGTTAACTCACATTCTGAAAGGTTTCACATTTGTTATGCTACAAAAAAAGGAGATGGACAGGAAAGAAGTGTAAAAATGGCAACTGTTCATTTCATTGTTACATTTAAAATATTCAGGCAGCTAGATGGGCGGTCATGCATCAGTTCTATTTTTACCAGGCAAAGGTCAAATTTGCATGTTTCGGCATAGTTTGTTTTTCGAACCAATTCCTTTTTTTAAACACGTAATTAAGTATGTGATGCTCTAGGGCTGAATCCCAGAGTCCTCAATTAGTTTCAACTATGGCAAATGAAAACTGATTGAAATAGGTGTTTTGTCTGAGTAAAATACCGAGCATTTAGTCTTAAAAGTTTATTCTGAACAATACATTAAAACTTAGCTTTTCTGTGTATGTTCCATGAATGGGCCAAAGACGTTCCTTCAGGAATTACATTGCCTTAGTAGCTGCCTTCCATTTAGCCACCACCTTGTGATGTTTTTACCCATCACCCCATCTATGCTCTAGGGAATGCCTTTTCTGAGACAGCTGAGGTAGAGAAGACTGAGGCCAGAAGGGTTCACTGCACATTCACCTTTTAAGCCAGCTTCTACTATGGCAACAAAGATTTTCTTTTGTATTAATCAAGCTTCGTTTGAGAGCTTGGACTAGAAATTACCACATATTTTCTGAGAAATAGGAAGGCTGCTTTAAAAACCTTTTCCCTGTCACAATGGAGGTGGCTTTGTCAGATGGATGACTTTATTATTTTGATTCAGGGTATCACCACTCTACAAAAGGAGGGGAGAAACGTTGAAAATGGGGAAAAGAAGGACCTCAATAATTGTTCAGTGCATGGAGTTGGACTTAATAAGGGATCCCAGCCTCCTCTAGATACATGATGCCACCTGTCTCAATGCAGAAGAAAAGTAGCAAAGACAGAGTTGGGGATGCTAGGTATATATTCTAACTAAAGGCACAGAGTTTAAGCCATTAGTGTTGCTGACCTACAAAATGACTTTTCTTTGCACAGTAATAAACCAGAGGAAATAATTGTATATTTTAATTTTACCTTTTTTAAAAAATCAGTCTGCTGTTAATTTATAAAGCAATAACTTTTTATAAATCTAGAGTCAGTGGCTGAATTGCTGTTACCTAAGGGGAGAAGCAAGGGTGCTAACCATGGCTGCAGAGAAGTGTTTTGGAAAATATGAAATATTATTTATTAAAGCCTGAATTATCTGCTGGCATAATTTGATGGAGCACCATTGACTTCAATGGAAATGCCAGTTTACCTCACTGTAGGAACTGGCCCTAAATCCATGAAAGTGAGGTATAATAAGGAACACTCTGACACCTGGTTGTTTTAATCCATCAGTACTTAATACAAATATGTTGCTACTTTGAAAAAGACACTTCTGTTGTTGTTCTAATAATTGCATGGGAAAGCAAGGCTGGCAAATACAAATATGTCTGGTATGACACCGGGGGAGAAAGATGGTAATGGAGAACATCTCCATGCTAATTTTCCATTAACTAGCTGCTTGTGCTTTGTTGTCTATTCAGTGGAAATATTTGCAAGGCTTCTGGATTGTTTACATGGGACCCAATTATGCCATCTGTTGCACAGGTGAAAGGCCTATATTTAAACCAAAGGGACTGTCACCCAGGTAGATGAAGCTAGAATTGGGCCTATAGGATACAGTTAACCTATTTTCAAAATCACCACTGTACCAATAGGTTAAATGTTACCAAACATGGCACTTCTGGAAGACTTGCGCCAGAAAATGATTGATTAAAGCTAGAAAATGCTTGTCCAATATAGGGATTCAGAATGCTTTATATAAACCTTACATTATGATTTAGTAGGCCTCTTGTCTTCTGTTTGAATAGTGCACTTGGAGTAGCAGTTTTAAAAGAGAGGCAAGATAGGTGAAATAGTATCTTTTAGTGGACCAGCTTCTGTTGGTAGAAGATACAAGCTTTCAGGCTTCACAGATCTCTTTTTCTAGTCTGGGGAAGGTAAACTGAGTATCTGAGCTAAATACAAATTGGAACAGAAAATTAAGCATAAGGTATTCTCACATGCTGTAGGAGACCACTTAAAATAAAGATGGCATTTAGGGGTTAGCAGGCAGTGTGGAATGCTACAAATGGTTGTAACGAGCAACAAAATCATTGTCTCTGAGTCCATGATTTTGTCGGGGTCACCAGTGGAACCCATATAGTATCATCAAACAATTACAATACTATTGGATGGGGACAACAGCCTGAAAAAAATCTTTCCTGAACCTGCTCTTCTGGCCTTCAAACAGCCAGCTAAGCTCATCGTGGGAAGCAGTCTCTCCACAGATCAAGACACACCAACTCAAAGTGGCACTAGACCTTTCCCGAACAACAGATGCAAAACCTGCAGACATATCTCTCTTGCTATGATGATCAGTATCCCCCACAACACACCTTTCAAGATTCCTGGATCCTACACATTCCTGTCACAACATGTGGTATGCTTCACCCAGTGCATTGGAGGCCCCAACAACAACTATCTGGGTGAAACCAGTCAATCACTGTGGTCTCATGAGCTCCCACAGAAAAATGATAAAAGACAAAACCATCTTATTACCCGTGGCGAACACTTTTCTTTTAGAACGTGATCACTCCTCACCTGACCTCTCAGTCCTCAACCTCAAAGAAAATGTGCACAACAGTTTCAAAAGGCAAGCCTGGAAACAAATTAATAACTGTACTAGACACCAAAAATCATGGACTCAACAGACACACTGGATTTTTGGCTTGTTACCCCACTGCTAACCCTTAATTGCCTTCTTCATTTTAAGTGGTCTCCTACAGGCAGATGGTGTGGGCCTCTAATGCTTAACAATTTGTTCCATCTAATATTTAGCTCAGACACTCTGGTTACTTTCCACAGACCTGAAGAAGAGCACTGTGAAGCTTGAGAGCTTGCACTTTCCAGCATCAGAAGTTGGTCCATTGAAAGATATTACCTCACCTACCTTGTCTCTCCTCCCTTGGTATCAACAGGGCTGCAACAACACTGCAAACAAGTTTTAAAAGATACTAGTTTTCGCTGCCAGTTTATCTCCTCCTCTGCCTCTATAGGATGAGAGTCTGTTGCCTACTGTGACGATGAAGCAGGTTGTGAGGGCAGAAACATGAGCTGCCCTCAGAGTGAGACACTAGTGGGGAGATGGATTAGGAGTAAGGAAAGGATTCCAGTGCACCAGCCAACAGAGCTGAGACAGAATGGAGGAGAAGTCTATTCCAGTAGCAGATTACTTCTTTATCCAGAACAAGGGAGAAAATTATGATTGTTGGAAACTGATCTCTGTCCTTGGGGTGACATAACTAAATGCTATGCCCTCCTATCAGCTGAGAGTAAACTCTGCGTGGTCTTCAATCACTAGTCTGAAGTACCACTACTATAGGAATGTCCAGATTCTGTCCAGAAATGAATACAATACAGTACTAATATTGCATGTTTGTTTAAATTGTGACAAAAATCTATTTGTGCCTTTGTGGGCAACTGGGTTTAGTGCTAAACTAACCTGGTATTCCCTTTGTTTCTTTGCATAGACAACATCAGCAAATCGGACTAAGTATTATGTTTCTTACCGTCGAAATGACTTCACACAGATGAAGCTGCCAAAATATGCATTGCCAAAAGTAAGTGCACACAACTTCTTTTTCTTTCCACTATCTTTTTTTGTCTTCATTCCCCTATTGACCAAGAGTAGGCTTCTTCTGTGCCTATTAATCCTCAGTATTTTGCTTATTTTTGCTTCCATAAGGATTTCTGAATTCTCCCTGAGGTGTATGTTTGTTTTGTTGCCTTAATATTCATCCTTGAAGTATAGTAGCTTTCATTTCAACTCATAGGACTGAAGAGCAGAGGCTAACTTACTTGTCATCTGTTATCACAGTAACTTTCAGTGATACAATGGTAATCTTTCAAGAATCAATTACAGTTTAATGTCATATGGTTTCTTTCTGCTAGAAACATAAATGGAAGTATAAGACAATTTTACCAGCTGATGTGTGTTTTCTGTCACCAAAAAATCCAAAGATATTCCTTAGTCCCACCAGAGTGCCATGGTTGGCAAAGCTAATTGAGGAATTCCTGCGCTCTAACATATTTTTGTATGGATAAGGCTTTCTGTATTTGCATAGCACACTGGTAATAAAATACCAGCATATATTATTTGCATAAAGTCTAACTGATGTGTTTGAGGCTTTGCAGCACACACAGTATGCTCCATATATTTATGGATAGCTGGAAGGCTTCTGCAATCCCAGAGCAAAATGACTTGATTAAGAACAAGAGTAATTGATGGATTTTATGTCTGAATTTTATGGATGGCATGTGTTTAGGTCACTACCTTACTGTTTAACCTGTATGGCATTTCCTTTCTTTCTTGTTTTCTTTTTAAAGTAAGGAATAATTTGAATGATTCTTGTTCATCCAATTTTTTAATATATAATAGTTTTTTAATTTTAAATATACAGCATAGCAACTAATAAAGATACTGTTTGACTAAGAACCCCCTTCTCCTCTGGGTATAGCTGCTTTAAAAAAAAAAGTCATAGCCAGGGCCAAATAAATATATTAAACCCAGTCACATCATATTTATTTGAATGTTCGGAATGGCATCCAAAGTAGCCTTTGTGGTCTCTTGGGTGAATGTGTAATTAGGAAAACAACAGGAGAAAGAATATAAATTTTTAAACATGCAAAAAATCAAAGGGAACTCTATCATTTACAGAGTCAGAGTTTAAGCCTTATTTCTCAAATAAACTTCACGGTTTGCTGTATAATATAAGAAACATTGCAGTGGCTCAGCACATCAGTCAAAGCCTTTGGTTGATTGTTTTTTATTTCTTTATGCTTGTATGTATTTATTTGTTTTTAGTTATGCTGATTGACAGACTAGGATTTTAATGCAGGCAGGTGGGCATGGTGGGGACGAAAACACAGGGAACCTCTTCCTTTTACCCTTCAAAGCCTGTGCTGGAACCTTTACCATTGAAGCTGGGTCTCCACTATCATATGTAGTTTGCTGCTTTGACCAGCCCTAAAGCCCCTCCATTTATATATTGCTGTCCTCTGTAATATATACCGACCTAACAGGGTGTTGTGAGCCTAATCAATTAGATTTTTAAATTGTTTTGAGGTCTTTGGATAAATGGTCCTATACAAGTGTGAAATATTCCATCAGCTTCCAGGAAATTTAATGTAGTTAAAGATTTCAGGGAACCTACCGCTTTAATGCATGAAAGCTGATCGTAATAAAATGGACGCCCTGTGAAGATTCTTAGTTCCAAAGGATGTCTATCACTCCTTTCTCGAACCTTATTTCATTTTTGATGAGTTTACAAGTTTAGTTGGGAAAAATAACTGCATAGATGTAGCACATTTAGATTTTTGTAAGGCATTTGACTTAGTACTGTATGACATTAAAAAAAAAATCAAAGCACAATATCAATAAAGCTCACATTAAATAGATTAAGAACTGGCTGATAGATCTCAAAAATAGTTGTCAATCTAGGGGTGTTTGCAGGGATTTGTACTAGACCAGAAGCTATTTGTTGTTTTAATCAGTGGGCTTGAAGTAAATATAAGATTATTGCTGATAAAATCTTTTTGCAAATGATACAAAGATTGTCAAAGTGGTAAATAACAATGAGGACAGGACTACCTGGATCATTTGGACTCTGGGTCCATTCAAATAAATGTGTCTTAATACAACCAAAGCCGAGTTTATACATCAAGGAAGAAGTTACGCAGGCCATATTAGCAGAACGTGGGGGGGACTGTATTCTGAAAAGCAGTGTCTGAAAAAAGATTTAGAGGTCTTGTTGGGCAAACAACAGAACGTGAGCTCACTGTGCAATGCTGTGGAAAGAAGGGTGAATGTGATTTTTGGATGAATAAACAGGAAAGCAATGAGTAGGAGTGGGGAGGTGATTTTACCTCTATAAATGGTACTGGTGAGACAGGTATTGGAATATTGCATCCTGTCCTGCTGTCCACATTTTTAAAATGATGTTGAAAACTTGGAGAGCATGGAGAAGAGTTATTTGAATGATGGAGAAAATCCTTTACCCTGAGAGACTTATGGAGCTCAGTTTGTTTAAAAGAAAATCAAAAGGTGACTTAGTGGTAGTTATGTACCTTCATGGGGAGAAAATATTTGGTACTAAAATGCTCTTTTATCTAGCAGATAAAGGCATAAAGTGAACCAATCACAGGGAGCTAAAGCTAGACAAATTCAAATTAGAAATAAAGCACAATTATTTAACAGGAAGAGTGATTAACCATTTAACAAACTACTAAGGGAAGTGACTGATTCTCCAGCTTCTGAAGTCTTCATCATTACTGAATGCCTTTCTGGAAGATATGCTTTAGTCAAACACAAATTGTTGGGCTCAATACAGGAGTAATTGGATGAAATTATCTGGCCTGTGTTAATCAAGAGGTCAGAAAAAGTTGATCTAATGGTCCCCTCTGAGCTTAAAATCTATGTACCATCTATATAGGGCACTCACTTGGTTTACTGAGAGCGTGAAATTATCCAGTGAGTATTAGTATTTCAGTATCTCTCATATACAAAACTTCTAAATACAGACCTTTTTGATATGCTTCAGTTGTAGCCTGGATTATTTGATGTGCTGCTAGATGCTGAGTCCTTTTTCCTGGATTGTCCAGGCTTGACTGAATGAATAAATTAGATGCTAATTGTTTCATTTGGGGTAGATTCAATAACCCTAGTTAGGAACACAAAGATTGTTTTATGTGGAAAAGAATGCAGTGTTGCTGTAGCTGTGTTGGCCTCAGGAGATTAGAGAGATGGGGTGGGTGAGGTAGTATCTTTTATCGAACCAACTTCCGTTTTTGAGAGAGACAGGCTATCGAGTTTATATTGATCTCTTCTTCCATCAATTTAACTACTGCCTCTCAAACAGGTGGATTAACTGCATCAGGAAAACCCCATTTCATTGCTGTAGGAAGCAGCTACACTGCAGCACTCCAGTGGCAGCGCCATAGCTGTGTCACTATAGCAGTTGTAATGTAAACATACCGTATGTTTCTGCTTTTCAGGTGAATGGAGACATCAGAGGGTCTTCTCTAAGGTGGGCTCTGCAGCCCTATGCATGTCATAGAGCAGAGTGGTTCCCTACATAAAAATTGTGGGAAAACCAGAGCGTGGGCAGATTGGGAAAGTGAGTCTGTGTAGTGCAGTGGTGGGCAACTTACGGCCTGTGGGCTGCACGTGGCCCATCAGAGTAATCCACTGGCAGGCTGCAAAACAGTTTCTTTACCGTGACTGTCTGCAGGCACAGATGCCCACAGCTCCCAGTGGCCGTGGTTCGCCATTACCGGCCAATGGAAGCTGCGGGAAGCGGCGGCCAGCATGTCCCTGCGGCCCGCGCCACTTCCCGCAGCTCCCATTTTCTGGGAATGGTGAACCGCGATCACTGGGAGCTCCGGGCAGCCATGCCCGCAGACAGTCAATGTAAACAAACTGCCTCACGGCCTACCAGCAGATTACCCTGACGGGCCGCAGATTGCCCATTACTGGTCTAGTGCTAGGAACAGCTATGTTGGAGCACCAGATCCTATATGTTCTTAAGGAAAGAATTTTTGGCTCTCCTTGGTGTTTACATGCTTCTCCTGTGCGAATGTCTTCTGTTCTGGTTTTGTGTGGGGAACCAGGATGAATATTTTAAAACTGATCATTTTTTAAAAGTTGTTTGAAGCCTTAAGTTTTACATGGAGATTAGAATGATTTATACTGATGTCTTCTTGGTTTTCTATGTTTATGCACACACGCAAGCGCAAACACCTGCACGCACACATACACGGAGAGAGAGAGAGAAATTAATATGCAGTATATTTGTATATTTTGGATCAAATTCAGGCCATCCATTTCACAAATGTGTATGTCACACATACATGCAGGCATCCTGGATGTCCACTGTGATTAGACCCAGGACCTTCAGCACCAAAAGCCTCCTTTAGTTGAGAATAAATAGCTGACTGTTAGTCATTGAAATCAGCCAGTAGTCAAGTTCACATGTAGCTGGCTCCTGTATTTGGTAGGATTGATATGCATGCATTATTGTATTGACTGCTACTAGTCAGAATACTGAACCACTTGTATCAGTATTCATGGATGCCCATCTGCTCCCCAAAATAGAATAGGGCTTGAAAAATCTGACCCTATACTTTCAATATTCACTTTAAGGTAATGGGTCTATACTGAATCTTACTTCCTTATTTCCATGTTTGAACCAGATCTCGTTATGTGATGCTGAGATAGTTATAGATTAGAACAGGGGTGGCCAGCCTGAGAAGGGGCCAAAATTTACCAATGTACGTTGACAAAGAGCCACAGTAATATGTCAGCAGCCCCTATCAGCTCTCTCACCTCACTCCCAGCATCTCCTATCCACCGGCAGCCCCGCTGATCAGTGCCTCCCCCTCCCTGCCTGCACCTCCCAATCAGTTGTTTCGTGGCATGCAGGAGGCTCTGGGAGGGAGCGGGAGGAATGAGGGCATTGCAGGCTTAGGGGAGGGCAGAGCCTGTAGCAGAGCCAGGGATTGAGCAGTGAGCACCCTCCAGCACATTGGAAAGTTGGTGCCTGTAACTCCAGCCCCGGAGTCGATGCCTACACAAGAAGCCTCATATTAACTGCGGAAGAGCCAGATGTGCCTCTGGAGCCACAGGTTGGCGATCCCTAGATTAGATTGTAAGATCTTTGTGGGAGGGACCATCAGTGGAGTCCAGGTCCATGACTAGGGTTTTAGATGCCATGGTAGTATAAATAATGATGTTGAAACCAATTTACTCTGTTACTGTAAGACCCACTGGTAGTCAGAATAGGTTACCAAAAAACACTGAGGAAATGAAGTGATTTCCTGTCAGCTGTGTTAGTTTTATTGTTTCATGGAAGAGTCTCATAACTTTAATTCACTTGTCACCTTTGTAAATAACCCTTAGTGGTAGTAATATCTCTTCATAGGCAGCTAGTGCTGCAAGCTTTTCCTGCATTCATTCATTCCAAGCTAACGTAACTAGATACAGACGTTTTATAATGTAAAAGCAACATTCTCTTTTATTTCCTATTGCAATTTAGAAAAGCATAATGCATGGCTCTGAAAAGATAATGGGGTGGAAATATTGTGAATGAAAAAGTCTATTTTTTACTTGATCTCTATGTATCTTTACTATATTGCCAAATGGATAATAAAATAAAAATTTCCAGGTGATAGAAACCAAGGCAAAAGTGAATAGGAAATAAATTGTCTGTTATTGCCTCAGAAATGGCTCTGTTTCTTTTACCTTTTCAAAATGGTGCATGGCTTTTTCGTATGTGCTTTCCACTAAATGAGAGAGAGAGAGAGAGAGAGAGAGAGAGAGAGATTTTAATTTGGCTACTACCTGGAGATTTTTCTGTCCACGAAACTTAAATCTATAAGGCTTACAGAAAAATATGGGTTAGGAAAATAAAGTTAAACTTCTAAACAATTTTATTTGACACAAAGCTTTTATTGCAACAGAAAAATATAACTGTGTTTGCAGATTCCCCTTCTCACAAAATAAGATACATGTGAGTGAGACTAGATCTTCTCTTAAGTGGCTCTGAAGGGAGCCACACATGCAATCCCAGTAATGTGCTCCAAATTTTAACAAGGAGCTTGCTCCAAACTCCCAGGCTGAAATGTCATTTTCCTGTCAATGACCCATTAGTTCCATATTGTTTCCCCCTATAGTCTATCAGTCATTTCATTCCTGTATTTTGTGATCCATTATGCTCCTCTTCCCAGCACCTCTTGGAGGTTCCGTAGGCAGCTCCACTCCTTGGTGGTGGTTCCTTACAGCAGCAGCGGTAGCAGCAGGAAGATGTCCTGCCTCCTTTACTGATAGTAGTGGTAGTAGGCCACTGGCTATGGGGTATTTGGTCAGCTGAGCAGTGAGTTCCCCTGGGACTTGCCTGGCTGGTGCATGTGTGTGGAGGCTCGGCATTGGCTCCCCATTGTTTCCATTGGGTGATTGGGGGGTCGGGAGGGGAATGTACTCCAAGCTCCCTTCAAGTGCCAACTATTCAGATTCTGAGCTGAAGCTGGTTGGCGGGCTCTGGTGGGAAGAGAACCAGGCTGCAGCTGCAACAGGACTTCCACTCTGTCGTCCTCATGCACTGCTGGAAAGGCTGATGAGGAACGGCTGGTGCAGAGACTGTATGGTGCATCCCACGTGTACACTTAGTGATGCTGGCGAAGGATGAAGGAGGAGAGTTCCCCTTTTAGGGTGTGGCAATTGCCTGAGTGAACAGCAGTCTCCTCAGTCTCACCCTCTGACACAGCTAGAAATGTTAACAAGCAGAACCAGCTTGTTTTTCCCACCACTGCACTAGGACAGCCTGAGTCTTTTAGGGGGTGGTTACTTATGTTGATCTCACTCCCAGGGATTGAAGGGAACATAGGTCCTAGCCACTTTGTCTCTAAGAGCTTTGGATATTCACATCTGTTCCTGTAAGGACTTTGGATTCAGTGTAATTTGTTGCCTAGTTTCAGTATTCATGAGTCCCAAATCATGAATCAGGCCCCTAAATATCATGACATTTGCTTAAAAAACATGAGATTTTTTAAAAATAAAAAATATTGAGTTCTTTATATTTGCCTTCCAGTGTCAGGGCCTTTAAGGTGCAGTAGGGTAACTTTTTCCAGCTTTAACAGCGCGTCCTAGGAATTCACTTCATTTTTAAAGGCAAGCTGAGGTTGTCACCTAATCACACGCTTCCAGGATTTAGCACATGAAGTAAAAACAAGAAATCCTGTGAGACATGCAATAAAATCACAAGAGTTGGCAAGGTGTCATAAGTGTGAAGTAGCCTAGAATTAGATGGACAACTGACCAATGAGAAATTCCTCAGGAGACAAAGGATTTTAAGTTTCAGTTTCTCTCTGGCTCTCTCTCTGTTCATCTCAGGTGCTTCTTGAGATTGTAAGATTCAGCAGAGATATCAACAGTGTAAGACCAATTGTGTAATTGTGTATTATCAATTGTGTCAATCAATTGTGTAAGATCTTGGTTTTCAGCAGAGATATCAACAGTGTAAGATCAATTGTGTAATTGTGTATTATCAATTGTGTCAATCAATTGTGTAAGATCCTGGTTTTGGATCGGGCACGTCTCGCAGGAGCAGGCGAGGTTTGTTTGTTTTCCTCAAGCTTCCCAGGGAAGGAAGAAGTTTGAGGGGTTAGTGGAAAGGGAAAGAAGGGTCCCAATGGCAGTGTACCAAGTCCAGCTACAGAAGAAGTTGTGTTCTGGGGAAAAACATTTTAACCCAAGCTGGTAAAATAAGCTTGGGGGGATTATTTCTTTTTTCATGCGGGTCCCCACATCTGTACCCTAGAGTTCAGAGTGGGGAGGCAATCCTGACAGGCCCCCTGCGGCAGAACTGATCTTCCTTGCAGCTAAAAAGATCTTCCCTACTTGCCTCTCCAACTGTGTCATCCCTTCTAATGGAATTTCTGGACCTGGTACACTGCCACCACCAAACTAGGTCTAGGGTAGTTTGGGACCCTTCTTTCCCTTTCCACTAACCCCTCAAACTTCTTCCTTCCCTGGGAAGCTTGAGAGAAAAAAAATAAACCTCGCCTGCTCCTGCGAGATCCAAAACCAGGATCTTACACAATGGAAAACAAGCAGTCAGCTTCTTAAAAGAAAGATTTTAATAAAAGAAAAAAAGAAAGGAATAAATCCCTTATAACCATCAATAGAACAGCATCTACCATAATCAACAAAAGGATTCAGAAACCAAACCTCTCCCCTGAGGCAACTTTCTCCCACTGTTGATATCTCTGCTGAATCTTACAATCTCAAGAAGCACCCAGCCAACACTCACCACTGAGAACCCTCCAAGTGATAAAAAGAAGGTAAACTTACTGACTACAGTACTTGATAGAATCTTATAGTTACAGTGAAAGACATAGCTGTGTTCATCCCATAGCCGAGGTGAACAGAGAGAGAGCCAGAGAGAAACTAAAACTTAAAATCCTTTGTCTCCTGAGGAATTTCTCATTGGTCAGTTGTCCACCTCTCAGGTTACCTTTAGCTTAACCCCTTACAGGTAAACAATAATTCTAGGCTACTTTACACTTATGACAGGGCCCAAATGTGTAGCTCTATAATTTGAATATGGAAATGAAAGTACTAGGGATCAAATGTTACATGAGCACAACAAATGTGCTAGAGATTACACCAAAACCTGACGTGAGACAATAGGAGGATTCTAGGTTCTTGAGGACTTTTAAAGTCAGCTGAAGGGCCCTGAGCCAATGAAATCAAATAAATAATGTGCAGGTAGGAATGTTAAATTAAGAGAGCACCATGGCTTTGAATAGCCTGCAAAAGGGAGGAATGAATGCATACCTTACAGGATCTGCTGAGATCACAGCATGACAGCATGTGGCTACAGGCAATGAATTAGATATAGCAATAAAAATTGCCTTCTTTGAAAAAGATATTTTCTCTCACGCACAATATCTTACCAGTTAAGCCTTTCCCTACTCATAGGAAGTCCTGCCTAGCAACAGTTGCTAAAGGCTCATTCTTGCAAAGTGCTAAATGTCCCCTGTGAAGTGCTGGGCACCCATTGTAGTCAATTGGAACTGAGAGTGCTTAGCACCTTACAAAACTGGGCCCTGAGTCTGTGAAGCTTTTATCCTTGATGCCCATTTCTCCAGCTTAGCTCTAGTAATGGAAGATGGTCGTATGAGCAAGGAAAGGGAACAGGAGGGGGGGATTATTTGTAACTTCCCTTTAGCTTGGTTTGCACAACCCATGTACCATTCAGAAGTTTAAAAGATGTTTTAAACCAGGTATGAAACTTTCGTCTTTCCTTACTTCAGTTAATTTCTTAAGAGTTATATCAGCGACATTTGGCCAGATGATGTTCCTCGGGACTGTTGGAAGGCAGTATAGCCAAGTAATAGGGTTGTAAATGCTTGGGTAAATATATTGAAATAGACTATGCTGAAAAAATATCAATAATCCTAAACTGAAAAATAAAAATCTGCCATGTAAAATCTGAATGGAACAAACTATGCCCAAAAAGGGTGAAAGACAGATTTGGTTACCTTCTGTTAATACCAGCATTCTGATTCCTGCCAGACACATAAAAAGTAGCAACTGACGTCTTGAACAGGATAAGTACACACTTCACTTTCTTACTATTGATAGTTGCAATTGGAAGAGAAGAGTTAGTGAAATATATTAATTATTATAAACCCCTCCAGTCTGGTCGTCTTGCCTTCCAACTGCCAATCTGTCCAAAAATCCTTTGTTAAAGGCATCTTCCTTTCTCACTACTCCAGTCATGTTAGCGCCTCTTGAACTTCCATTGATTTCCCATCTTCTGACACACAAAATTCAAATGCTTCATCTTGAGACACAAAATCGCATCTATTCTTGCATGCATCTACTTCTCTGGTCTAACTTACCTCTTCCCAGTCCTCTTGCCTTTTCTCCTAAGGATTGGATTCTTCTTCAATTATTTACATCAATGCAAATTAGGAGTAACTTCATAGATGTCAATACAGCTACATCGGGGTAAAACTGATGTATGTGAGATGAGAATAAGATTAGTCACATCTCCCATTCTCAGCTTTCTTCCCCATGTGTCTGATACCAGTCTCACAGCTTAGCTGAAAATTCCTTTATCTTTTCTCCTTTAAATTTGTGCGTGATCCCCACATCTCTAAGTAATCCCTCCTCCCACATTCCGATCAATAGTAGCACTCAGGGGCACTCTCTTGCACTGTTGTCCTATGTTTCATCCTGCATTTGCTTTTCTCACTCTGTTTAGCGTCTAATCACTTGGGGGCAAGGAACGTGTCTTACCTGTGTTCTGTAAAGCATTGTGTGTTTATAACACATTATAAACATTTTACTATAATAATGCTCTTAAGACTTCTGCTGAATGGCTGCTAGTAGCTATGATAACAATTTAAGGAGTTTTTAGAACTTTTCACTAATGGATACCCTTTCAAACTCTTTATTCCTGTACTCTTTAGTAATTTATTTCTCCTCCTCCTCCATCTCTGTTAATTGGATTGGCAGCATAATTATTCTCAGGCTGTGTCAGGGAAGGCAAATATGATGTTCATCTTGGGTTATGGTGAGTTACCAGCTGTTGCATACCCATCCTCTTGCTTATTTATGAATAGTGCTGGCAATTTAAGACAGCAGAGTTCCATTAATGGGCTTCTAAAAAGAATACCTACTTCTGATTCAATACAAAGTTTTACTTGCAGGGCTTTGGAGAATGGCTTTGAGATCAACCAGGTGTGGGCGATTTTATCTACAACAGAAACCTTTCCCATAGGTTCATTTGTTTTGGCAGATGTATGAACGACATTTTAAAAACAATTTGGAGTGGTGAGTTTGATTCAACGAGACATTGAGGTTAACTCCTTTTATATACAAAAATGTTGTTGTCTAGCTTTTCATTATATATACCTTCCAAAGAAGTGTTTGCTGTGCAGTGTAATCATTCCTAGATATAGTCACCTCTTCTTCTGCACTTAGTCAACTCTTGTTACTTCTGTGTAAAGAAATATAAATGTTATAAAGCTGTTTGTTACATATTTACTTAGAAGTCATTCCCTCCTGCCACTTATCTATGTTTGGAAGCTTTTCTCTGAATTCCTTCCAGTTCAGGGGTAGGCAACCTATGGCATGAGTGCTGAAGGTGGCACACGAGCTGATTTTCAGTGGCACTCACACTGCCTGGGTCCTCGCCACCAATCGGGGGCGGGGGCTCTGCATATTAATTTAATTTTAAATGAAACTTCTAAACATTTTTAAAACATTATTTACTTTATATACAACAATAGTTTAGTTATATATTATAGACTTATAGAAAGAGACCTAAAAACGTTAACATGTATTACTGGCATAGGAAATCTTAAATGAGAGTGATTAAATGAAGACTCAGCACACCACTTCTGAAAGGTTGCTGACCCCTGTTCTAGTCTGTTAGTACAGTATTTTTCCATTAATAAGGTGACCAGAACAATATTCCCAGTGTTATTGCAACCAAGTTCATAGAAAGGGATGATAATCTCTCTCCCTTGATATGATGCTTCTATGTATGCAACCCAAAATTGCATTGGTCTTTTTGCTATCATATCCTATTGCAAACACAGGTCCATTTTTCTGTCCACTATTACTATCTATTTCAGCATTGCTACTTCCTGATTTCTTCCTCTTATTGAATATTTGTGTATTGGACTGTTTTCCCAAAGATGCATTAACCTGCATTTTTCCCTGCAGAGGACGGAGAGAGGAAACAGGGAGTCCAGCAAAGAGGGTCTTGCAATAAGCCAAGCATGAAATTATTGAGGAATGAATGCAGAATGTTGTTATTATTTAATATTTATATTACAATAACACTCAGTGGCCTTGCTGTGCCCAGTGCTCTGCAAACACATAGGAAGACATGGTTTCTGCCACAAAGAGTTTGTTTCTCATTCTCTAGTCTCTTTGTAATATATCCCGTCCTAATTGGTGGTTGCCTTTCATCCTATTTTAGATCTTAAGGAGATTTGCTGGACTTTTGTCTATGTCTTTTGACACTAATTCACATTCCGTGTCCCCTCAGTCTTAGGCATCTCTGCTGCAAATGTGAATATTGGTGGAGGGTTTTGATGCAGAAACCTGTTGACTAGTATTTGGTTTAAAAACTCCAACCCATTTCCAATAAGAAACAAAAGCGCCTCCTTCAGGCATTAAATAAGAGCTTTCGATTCCAAATTCTTAGGTGAATATTCTATATCCCATAATCTGAGAGAGAGAGGATATAGTACAGGAACGGCCAACCTGTGGCTCCGGAGCCACATGCGACTCTTCAGAAGTTAATATGCAGCTCCTTGTATAGGCACCGACTCCGGGGATGGAGCTACATGTGCCAACTTCCAGTGTGCCAGGCGGTGCTCACCGCTCAATCCCTGGCTCTGCCGTAAGCCCTACTCCCACTCCACCCCTTCCTGCCCCCTCCCCTGAGCCTGATGTGCCCTCGCTCCTCCCCCTTTCTCCCTTCCCTCCAGAGCTTCCTGCACACCATGAAACTGCTGATATACGAGGCTGCCAGTGGGTGGAAGGAGCTGGGAGCAGGGTAGGACAGCTGATGTGGGGCTGCTGACGTATTACTGTGGCTCTTTGGCAATGTACATTGGTAAATTTTGGTTCCTTCTCAGGCTCAGGTTGGCCACCCCTGATATAGTAGATTTCCTAGTACCTACGCTGAGAGAGCTCATAGTCAGGGATCTTTACGGTGTATCTATTTTCTCTGGCACTTGACTCTCATGACCAGTTTGTTGTTTGTCATGTAGGCACGATAGTATCTTTTTTTAATTGCCAGTTATGATTCATCTTGTATCTTCTTTGTTTTTCTGCAGGATTTACAGATTATCAGTACAGATGAAAACCAAGTATTTGTGGCTGTTCAAGAATGGTACCAAACAGACACGTACAACCTGTATCAGTCAGACCCACAGGGTGTATACTACTCCATTTTACTAGAGAACGTCAGGAGCACTAAGCAGCCAGAAGAGAATGTCCTGATAGATATTATGGAGGTAAGGTGCTGTGCAAACCTTAGAACTTTTTTGTTTTCTGTCTCTTCCCTTATCTCTACTACTGTGTGTTATCAGCAATTCTAATTATGAATGTAATTTTATAGTGATAACATTCTCCCCAATTTTCTAGAGTGATGAGAAGGGAGTAACATATTACATTAATTCTCCCTCTCTCTCCTCTCCTTCCTAAAGTGTTGATTGTTTTCTAAATACATTGTTGATTGTTTTCTTGAATTTCCAAGGATGTGCAGGAACCAGTTTAGTATTTTTCACTTTCTTCAAATATGGGATCTGGTGTTATTTCAAGTACTGAAGAGTCAAGCAGTAAGATTCA
Organism: Dermatemys mawii; assembly: GCA_007922305.1. NCBI lineage: Eukaryota > Metazoa > Chordata > Testudines > Dermatemydidae > Dermatemys > Dermatemys mawii. The sequence continues at coordinate 17,275,946 of ML677326.1, read as the reverse complement.
GTTAGCACTAATTTATTGTGGAAGAAGGAATATAAACATCTATGAAACTGCCTTATGTAACCAAATGTAGCTTCTAGGCAATACAGCAGTACTCTTTTTGGCTTACATTTGTTTTACAATTTGTCAGCATTTCAGATGCTAGCTGCTTTGTCTGAGAAGCCAATGAATGTAATTATTAGATACTGTGTAAGTCAATCCATTGAATTTTGCTTACAAACTTTTTTTTTTTTTTAACCAGGAAGACTTTTAGCCATAAAGGTCCCAGAAAATAGCTGTTGTATGAGCCCAGTACTGGATCTTTACATGTTGACCTAGACAAATGAAGAGCCAACACCATTAGATATGAGTCAGACCACAAATCCTCTTGCTTTCTGTAGGCATTTTTTTCCCTAGAGGCGCTGCTGTGAGGAGCCATCCTTGCAAATTCTCAGCTCTGTATTTTAAATCTGCAGCACTCGGCTAAAGATAAAAGGAAAAATAGCATAGGGAAATATGTTTAGGGAAAAATTGCATCAGTTCTCTTGTTCTGAAAGATGATGATGGCAACACTTGAATTTAATAGTCTGCTTCCTCTTCAGCTTTAAAAAATATTCTTACTAAATGCACCAGTCTTCTTTGCCAAGGATTCACAATACTTAGTCTGGCATGTGGGGCTAGAAAGAAGTTAAATTATTCTCTCTAGTGTTGTAATTGGAGGGGGGAAATGATGGCATGCTCCAAATTTTTCTAATCTCCTCCACCTTTATATGACTCCCTCTTTTTCCATAGACTACACTGAGACAAGGAGGTGTGACATAATTACCACCCTCCCAGTTCAAGCACTGATTACCTTAGCGGGGTTCTGATTTTAATGACAAAATATGTTTTTGCTGCTTTTTGCTCCTGTTCGCTAGACAGAGCCAGCACAGCTAAGAGGAAAGAAGCTGGGTTCTCATCTTCTCCGTCATCTTCTAGAGCATGGGCTCTCAACTGGAGGCCACAAAGAGGCCACTCTGCTGTTCCCTTACGACTAAGAAAAGGCTTGGGATTACTGGTCTTGAGTATTGTTTACTAACGTTTCACCTCTGCAAGCCCACTGAGGTTCAGGGAGTTGCAAAAATGTCACTGAGGGCAATATGTGTCCTACGGAACCTCTATTATTGGTGATGCATAAAAAGAAGAGATCCTAGATTATTTGCAATTTCCGGATTAGTTTGTAGAGCTGACTGTAAAAATTGCTTCTAACCATGCATATTTAATAAGGAATGATTAAGACTCAATAATCATGGAACCTTACAATGCCATTTTTATGTAGTCAGTTTTCAGAGAAGAGCTGCACTATACATGGACAAATTTCTCTGTGTACATGTAGAAAATTTAAAACTTGCAGATCATTTCTGCAATATGGTGAAATACAATTAGTGTTTGTTTTCTTTACTGGAATGTGATGAGCAAGTAATATCTACAAGGGTTTTTTTGTGTTGACTTATTTACACTGTACAAAGTAGTTAATAAAAATAAGGCTTTAGGGATCACTAGGCAGTTGTTGGTTTTGAGGTTTTTTCTGACTTGGGATATCTTGCAGGGTGTTTCAATAGAAGTGCCTTGGAAAAAAAGCTTCAACTCCAAACACAGACAATCCTCAATGGATTAAGAATTTCTCTTTCAACTAATGTATAATTCTGCTTGAAATTTGCACAGTTTGTCTTGATTATCTTCCACTGGCCTCATTTCATCCTTTACATGTGCATCTGCTTTATAGTCTTTTAGAGATTTTCACCTGTCTGCCTTCATTTTCCTTCATCTCTTTTGTACAGTACATCTGTACACTTGTTGTGTGTGTGCACAGGGACTAACCTCTAAAATATATGTTGAAAAGAAAGAAAAAAAAGCAGTGAGCAGCGATTCAAAGGCAGTATGGTCTTGAAATACTGTACCAAGTGCTGTCAAAGTGAACCAGCCACAAGCGTAGCATAGAGATCATTGCAAAACAAGCATGTTGATATCATGTTTCATTAAAAGAGTGGGAGTACTCATAAGTAAAGGTCACAGAATTGGACACTTACTTTGCAGAATACTTATATTGTGCTAGTAATTGCTTATTTAATACCCCAAACTGCAGGCCTTACTCATACATTTATTTCTCAGACATGAGACTTAGCCCCATTGATTTCAATTGAGTGTTTGTAATATTTGCACAATTGTCCATTAGATGGTTACTACACACACTGTATGTTGTAAATGCCGACGTGCCCTCTCTATGCTCCCCCTTCGTAGTAAAATGGCACAGAAAAGTTCTGCAATAGTTACTACAGAACATATCTATGGTAGTTAGTATGTATCATACTGTCTAGCCATAAGAAGAAAATGACTGCCAAGCAACAGGAGCTGTTGGCTGCTGAGTGCTGTTGAAAATGTGCTGCTTCATCTAGATGCCTGAACAGGAGCTGAACTCTTTGGAAAGTATGGTCATTTATTCAGGTGCTTCTATGGGAGCTGCTAGGCTCTTGAAAATCAGGCCTTATATAACTCCTATCACTAAACTATCTGAGTACTTCACAATCTTTTTATGTATTTATCCTCACAACATCCCTGCTAGGAAAGGAAAGACAAATATCCCCATTTGACAGATGTGGAACAGACACAGAGAGAGAGAGACTAAGTGACTGGCCCATAGCAAGTCTGTAACAAAGCAGGGCATTGAACCCACATCTACCTAGTCTCATGCTAGCACTTTAAGCATTGGGTGATCTTTCCTTTCTGTGGGCTTTGAATCAATCCTGTATACGCTATCGCCATGCAAATCATCAGAAATAAAATAATAATTAGTTTTAAATCTATGCTACCATGCTAACAGGTCTGCTGTTCGATAAGTCTGCAGACAGAGTTCTCATTAATGTTAATATCAAAGGGAGTTTGGAATGAGGGCAAGTATATTCTTAAATACTACATATTGAAAAGGATGCAGAATAATAATCTCAGTGAAAACTAGCCATCCCTGATCATACCAAGAGCCGATGTCACTTATTCAAGTACAAAGCTGTAATAAATGCTCAGATTATGTTAAGCATCCACATGTCTGCTGAGGAGAGTGAAAGAACATTTTGGCCTGAATTCAGGGAATGGCATTTAATCTGGAAAAGTGTTTTTCTTCTTGATGAAAACTTTAAAGAATATGATCCCCAAATCACAGAGCAAGCTCTCAGTTTTAAAAGTCTCTCTTGCCACACGCAGGAATTCTCCTTGCTTCTCTTCTTTGTCTTCCTTTAGCACATCTCTGCCCCTCCATATACTCTACTCCCCAAAAAATAGCATTCTGGTCCTGTTGTTCTTCCATTAGATTTGGAATCACTGGGCTATGTGATTCCTCTGAGCAGGGTCTGAGAGCATAGATACCAGAAGGGATCATTATGATCATCTCGTCTGACTTCCTATATACCACAGGCCATAGAACTTCCCCAAAAGAAGTCTTAGAGCAGATCTATTAGAGAAACATCCAATCTTGGTTTAAAAATTGTCAGTGACAGAGAATCCTAACCCTTAATAAATTAATTGTTCCAGAAGCTAATTATTCTCTCTTTAAAATGTACACTTTATTTCCAGTCTGAGTTTGTTTAGCTTCAGCTTCCAGCCATTGGATCATGTTATACTTTTCTCTGTTAAACTGAAATATTCATTATTAAATATTTTTTCCCAACATGGATATGTAATCAAGTCACCCCTTAATCTTCTCTTTGTTAAACTAAATAGATTGAGCTCTTTGTAAGGCATGTTTTCTGGATACGGTATTCCAACAGTAGTCGCAGTGCCAAATATACAGGAAAAATAACATCTCACTCCTACTCAAAATTCCCTTGTTCATGCGTCAAATGATGACATTATCTCTTTATGGTCAGTGTCAGACTGAGAGTGTCTGTTCAGCTGAGTATTCACTACAACCCTCATATCTTTTTCAGAGTTGCTGCTTCTCAGGATAGAATTCCCCATGGCATACTTTCCTTTTTCCTAGATGTATACATTTACATTTAGATGTATTAATATACATATTGTTTGCTTCTGCCCAGTGATCCAAATCACTCTGAATCAGTAACCTCTCGGTTTCTACCACTCTACCAATTTTTGTGTCAGCTGCAAACTTTATCAGTAATGTTTTTACGTTTTCTTCCAGATCATTGGTAAAATTGTTAAATAGCATAGGGCCAAGAATTGATTCCTGACTGACCCTACTGGAAACACACCCACTCTATGATGATTCCATGTTTACAATTACATTTCATATCATTTTATTTTATATTGTTCTAGTTTTTTAATCAAAATATCGTGCAGTATCAAATCAAATGTCTTACAGAAATCTAAGTATATTATGTCCATTGTCAACCAAACTTGTAATCTCTTTTAGAAAAGTATCAAGTTAGTTTCAGAGGCTCTATTTTCCATAAAATCCATGTTGTTGCATTAATTACAATACCCTTCTTTAATTCTTTATTAATCAAATCTCTTATCAGCCCCTCCATTATTTTACCTGGGATCAGTGTCAGGCTGACATACCTATAATGAACTGTGTCATCCCATTTACCCTTTTTAAAAATTGACGTGACATTAGCTTTCTTCCAAAACTTCTCCAGTACTGCAAGACTTACTGAAAATCAACATTAATAGTCCAGCAAGCTCATTAGCCAGCTCTTTTAAAACTCTTTAATGTAAGTTATCCAGACCTGCTGATTTAAAAATGTCTGATTTTAGTACCTGCTGTTTAACATCCTGCTGAGATACCAGAGGAGGGTTATCAACACTACATGATGAGACCATATATTTTTCATCCTCCAAGTACAGAACAGAAATATTTATTGCATATTTCTATCTTTTCTGAATTACTATTTATATTTCTACCATTTCTGCCAATACCATAGTTGACATTTGTTTGGTTCCTAATATATTTTAAAACTCCTTATTGTCATTAATTCTGCTGGCCATAGATTTCTCCATGTATCCATAGGCTTCCCCTAGCAATTTTCTGCAATTCTTAACTTCTGATTTATATTCATTATTATCAACTTTCCCTTTCTTTTGGGTTTTTTTTTTTTTTGTTTTGCTATTTTTTACAACTGCCTTTGCTTCCCTGCTAAATCAATGTGGGGTTTTTGACCAGTATGGTCTTTTTTCCTGATTGCGGGATTGTGTCAGAAATCAGTGGATCAGGAGCCAGATTAGTGATCAACATTGCTCAGAATAGCCACAGTAGTTTGCTGCACTCCGATCTGGTTCTTTCTTTTTCTTTTACTATGAATTTTTATTGGAAAAGTTTTCATAGACATTTTAAAAGAACAAAAGACAAACATAAAACCCAAGAAACTAAACGAGCATAGCTCTGTTCACCTAGCTTGCCCCAGAGTCTTTAATTATAATTTACACCCTCACTTCCTATTGAAGGATGGAGCACATAATAACTAAACAGATGTCCAGGGTTGGCCCTGAGCTGGAGTAAAATAGCATAGCTGTATTATTTTGGCTGGTGTTCAGTCTTTAATTATATTATTGTTTTGTTCATATTTTAATCTATGCACTGTCTTTGCTGTAAATTTAAGAATAAATGGTTACTTCATCATTCAAAATAGCAGTACATTCTGCTGTTATTGTGCAAATGCTATTTGTATTTTTAGCGTAGCTGTTAAATCAAACAGGCTAAAATAAAGCAGCTATGTTATCTTTAGGGGCTGCTATTGTTTTTATGTGCCTCTGAGATAGCTATAACAATATTAGAAAGGATAGAAGGACAGAATGCAGAAAGTAACCATGGGAAAAAATGAAGACGGGGCATTGTTCTGAAGTTACACTGGAATAAAACTGGTATAACTCAGTGCTCATTTAGGCCCAGAGTGTTTATAAAAAGATGGGGCTCAATGTGAAAACTGAAAGTCAGATAAGGAACTGGTTAAAGGGAAGACTACAGTGGGTCATACTGAAAGGTGAACTGTCAGGCGGCAGGGAGATTGCCAGTGGAACATGAGAACAAAAGAGAGTGCACTGGATGGTGCTGACTTGCACATTGGGATACTCATCCATAATGCACTGCAGTGTGCACTGACACAACCACTCCTGAGGAGTATGCACAGTGACGACTCAAGGAGCCAAGTATGCACGTGCACAAGCAATATAGTAACTGCGACTGCTTCATGCCAGCGTAACTTGCATTGGCAAAAGTTTGTAGTGTAGACATGCCCTTAATGTCTTGAAATATATTCAGAAACCAGAAGCACCAACTGTTTTTTTTAATGTCCATTCTCTTCCCCTTTAAGAGTAAGTAAGTATCTGGAATATTCAGTTTGTAAGGAACTTCTAAACCAGGAATGACCTATACCTAAGAAGTGTTTGCAGGCTGGTCATTAATGCTCTTAATTTTATGCTCCAGGTCAGAGGTGTTAAAGGAGTCTTTTTGGCCAATCAAAACATTGATGGAAAAGTTACAACTCTAATAACCTACAACAAAGGTCGTGACTGGGACTATCTGACCCCTCCAGTCTCTGATATGAATGGTAAACCAACTAACTGCAAACCTGTAAGTGATTCCCTTTAATGACTCCTATGTTTTATCCAATGTGCACAAGACTATTTGCAGAATATGTTGAAATATAAATAAGTGAACAGTAGTTAAGTCATCTCAAGCACCTAGTACCAAGCTACATTCTCCTCTGATTTATGCAGATGTAGATGTATGTTTTAGTTTCTCTACATTTAATGTGCCTTCACAAGTTATTGGGCCAAATTAATCTCTCGTTTGCTCCATCTGCAGCATTACACGTTCTTATGTTAGGGTTTAATTTGACTTGTATGGGACAAGTGTAGTCTAATTTTCCTACTGATTCATCCTGATTCAAGGCGAGCGATTCAATTCCATCCTGATTCAAGGCGAGCATTCATTTATTATTAATTATTTTATACCGCAAGAAACTTGTCTGGGAATAGGAGCACTTCATCAATAGGATGAAAATGAATGCCTTTTATTTCTGTTTTTGCATTGTATTGTTTTATCTTAAAACACAATTACTCTATTATGGGAATGGGGGAAGTTGCACAGTTGCCTGGAAATGTAAGTCAAACGGCTAGTCCTGTCAAAAAGCCTTTTATTTTTGTGAACAGCCGTTATCACGGTTTGTTCACATGTCCCAGCTACCCACAACATTTTGGTTTTTTTGTTGATTCAACACTGACAAGCAGGTCCTCTTTGTCTTTCTCACAGGCTCTCTGCTCCACTTGACTTTTAGAGCTCTGCATTTTGGGGCAGAATATATGTCCATAGGGGAACAGACTAATCTTTATCCCTCTTTGCGTAGTAGGAATAAAAGACTGAGATTGGGGGAGATCTTGACTCCCTTCAGAAGACTGGGCTACAGCAGTACATGGTACATGCTATAGGGCTTGAGCTAAAGCCCACTGAAATCAGTGGAAAGACTCCTATTGACTTCAGTGGGCTTTGAATCAGGGTCTCAGTCCTCCCTTAGGGTGTGATCTTGTTCTAAGTGAACTCAACAGCCATGCTTCCATTAACTTTAGTGGGAGGAATATTGAGCTCCATGTACCACTGTGGAAAGGGCAGAAAGCAGTACAATAATTAACCAGAGATATGATCAAAGTCACTCCAAAATGTCATTTGAAAATATTTTTCATATAATGATTTTTTTCCTGACAGAAGATGTTTCAGTAGAAATAGTTGTTTTTAATCTAATTCTCTTTTAGCTGATAACTGCATAAAGGCAGCCCAGGCATGATGATAACCAACAACAACAAATAAATCCTTGGTGTGTTTTATTGCTTCTTCAAAAGATCCATGCAGTCACTGTCACAAAGTTATTTTGTGCTATAATTTCACACTGTCTCTGTCTGAATTGCAGACCTTGTTTTAAGGCCACAGAAATATACAGAGCCAGGGTAATTGGTTCCTGCTAGATACATCAGCCTAATATTTTATTCTGGACCTTGCTTTGTGAAATTCAGTCACTTCCCCCTTTTTGTAAGGTAGTTGTCACTGCATGCTACTTTCTGATTGTGCATTAATTACCAAAGTATCAGAACTGCTGTTAACAGCTTGTGAAAATACTGTGTTCTTCCTCCTGTCCTTAAAGCCTGATTGCCATCTTCACCTCCATCTCCGCTGGGCAGACAATCCATATGTGTCAGGAACAGTCCATACCAAAGACACTGCACCAGGGCTCATAATGGGGGCAGGTAAATGCACGAAATTGCTTTTTTCCCCCAAAAAATACTGTTGTTTCTTGTGGCTCACATTTTTACTTTCATGAAGAATAATATATTGACTGTATTATAAACATTGCCCTAGTGCTCTTGCAACTGAATACCACTGATTTTATGGAATTTGACTGGTCAAATGTGATTGGTCAAATTGTTGAATAGGAGGTTATCAACCTTTCTGCTGGGTAGACTGCAGGGATTGGAAGGAATTATTTATCCCAAAATGTCACAAATGAACAAGTACATTGTGTGTATCTAACTATCTGTCAGTCATTTATGGCACCCACGACCACTGTGTCTGAGTCCCTCATAATCTTTAATGTACAGGAACTTCTCACTTAACATTATAGTTATGTTCCTGAAAAATGCAACTTTAAGTGAAACAATGTTAAGCGAATCCAATTTTCCCATAAGAATTAATGTAAATAGGGGGGTTAGGTTGCAGGGAAATTTTTTTCATTAGACAAAAGACTATATATACACACACACACACAGAGAAGCAGTATAAGTTTGAAACAAACAATTTAATACTGGTACACAGTGATGATGATTGTAAAGCTTGGTTGAGGCAGTGAAGTCAGAGGGTGGAAGAGGATGGGATATTTTTAAGTTACATGCATGTATCTTGGCATTTTAAAAACAACAATTTCCTTTATGGGCAGATGTTATAGAAAAGTATCATAAATCTATTGTACTGTATTCTGTTCTTTTCTGTGTATGCTCTTTTGTATGTATGCATCACCATAGTATCTGAGCACCTCACAGCAGTGCATTAAGCAATGTGGTTCATTCTTTCTCTAAACCTCTCCCTCTGCGTGTGCATTGTCATGTTTGGATTTAGTCGAGTTATTTTTGTTTATTTTTTAAAACGTGGGTTTATATCAGAAAAGGCTAAAGAAGTGCAGCTGACCCTTGGAATAGAAAGTGGTGGGCTTATCTGAGAGCAATCTCTAAGAAGGCTCTGTCTCCTGCAGGGATGAGCTGTATCCTCGTGTCAAAAAGTTCCATTGTGCCTGATGAGTGGAATTGTCAATCACAGTCCTCCTGGAGGAGTTTTAGGCAATCTTTTAGATCTCCTGGGCCGAAGCCTCTGAGAGCTTTGAAGATATGAACCAAGACCATGAACAAGACTTGACTGAGTCTAGTTCAAATTCAGATGCTTCCCAAATTATGGGGCCATTCCTAATAATCCTTACCCATGGGAGTAGGCCTTACTCCAAAGAGTAGTCCCACTGATGTCTGTAGGGCTATTCTTGTGCATAAGGACATTTCCATGATTAGTGGTTTGGAAAGTTGGTTCTAAGTGCATACAGGAGTCAATCTGCATGTGAAATTCAGCTGTCTTTGGCAACACAAGGGAGCAACCAGGTACACTGCTGACAGACCTCTCTCTACAAAACAGCATGGGGTGGGAGAGGAGGAAAGTTTGGCCAAGAACACGGGAACAGACCTACATGATGATAGAAAGTGCCATGGAATCACTGATGTCCAAGTCAAGGAGGGAGAAAATCTTGTTTTTTGAGGCCTATTCTGAAAGCCCCCTACACTGCAAACTACTCGCAACAGGGAAGAGGAAAGGCCAAGTCAATTAACATGTATTACCTGGTGCACATAAACGATGAAATGAGAGGTGTTTAGTCTTATCTGGCAGACTTGGTACAATATATACACACTTCTCACCAGACATACTTTATATCAAGAGACAGCCTATATTTCCTTTGGTGCCTGGTCAGAGAATTGATGAACATGTGCAAATCAGTAGAGGTAGTGGGTATTTCAGCATGTATGAGAATCAGTATCTTTGGGCCACATCATGCTCTGAATGAAATAAATGAGCATTTTACCATTATATTCAATGAGAGAAGGAGTAGAATGTTGGTGTGCAAATCACAGGGCTCAGGATATTGATCTGTACATTTATTTTAATTTCAAATAATTATAATTCAATAGAGAACAGCATTAATAACTTGAATGCTTGGGACAGAGACATTAATAGGATGTTAACATTGCATCATTTTAAGCCTCAGCATTTGTAATTTATAGAATGAAAATTCTATCTTATTAAAATTTCATAAATAGTTCTCAGAAATAAATATTAGTATTTAAATGTATGTAAATTGTGTAGACAAAATATTAAATTTAATAGCTGCACATTAAAACATTATTTTAAATAACTAGTCTTCCCCCTTTAAGGAATGTAATAGGCTTTTACATTTAGATTTGATTTTACTGCATTTTAATCTTGGCAAAAGCTTCTATGGTATAAGCCATTCAGCATGAGCCAATTGATGTGTAAATTTTTATGTTCAGCCTCAAACCTGTAAAGGATTCTTCTGTGAAAAATGCTAAGAGAAATATCAATTTTTAGATTCCAGTTTACTGACTTTCTGTTCTTAGCCTCTTTTCCAGACAATAAATCAAATAGTACATACTGCACTTTTGAACAAATTGCAGAGGTTAATTAAAATATATATTGAGGACTTCAGCTACTGTACAGTTTAAGTGTAAGTTAAAAAGTTAAGTTTAAGGAAAAAAGAACAGGCAGATGTTTGACTTTTACTGACACATACAGATTCTGGGGAACCCTCAGTGTTCTTCAGAATTTCCTCTCAACTACACATTGTCAGATCCCCCTCCTCATTATAAAACAATAACTTCAAATTGCCAAACAAACACCACCTGGCTGAGCCAGGGCCATTTCACCAAAAAATAGTTTTGCCTTATTGCTCTATGATATGACTATTAGTTTTGAAATAAAAAACTATTGGCTGGCTAGCCATTGCTTGAAACAAATCACATGACTATGTGAGCTAACAATGTGTTAGACATTACATAAACATCTGGAAGAGGATATGTATGATATTATGCTAAATTTTGGGAAGGAACACCCCATATTTGAAAAATTTAAACCTATCCCATTCTGAGTTTCATTTAGATACCCATTTTTTTGCATTGAAGCACATCTTCCATAATGTAGAAAAGATTAATTAAATGATTACATAACACACATTAATGGATGGAAAATGTATTACTGAAAAAAGTTAAAATGGCATGAAAATCAAATAAAGAAAAAGGTCACACACTGGCTTGGGCCACAGAAGGAGTATCAACAATGCTCTGAATAACACTAAATTTTAAATTGTGTAAAATAACAGAGAGTAAAATTGAGGGAATTCATTTGCAGTAATTCAAGATAGTAGGTAGGCCTACTGGTAGAGAAAGATTCACATGATCTTATAAGTTAAGCCTGAAGTGCTTCAGTACAGGGAGTCTGTAGAAAAATGTTTTAAAGAAGTATGGTGAACCTATACCCCTGAGGTTCCAGCTATTAGAGGACATTTTTGGCCATATGGGGTAAAACGTGACTGCATGTGGGCTACAATAGTCTCATTTACAACTTTGAATGGTATATAGTACAGCTGGTTACTTTTTCAGCCCATGCTACAATAACTTTTTCAATATAAATTTGAACTCATCAGTGTATAGTATTATTTTTTTGTTATTTATTATTTGCTTGAATGCAGACAGTGCATGTGAACCTTATCCAGACCCCACTGAAGTAAACGAAACAACTTGCTCTTGCTGTGCTTCTATGGAATTATTCCCGACTTCTTTTGATGTAGCCGGAGCGCAATTTGTTCTGAGTCACCAGGCAAACAATGGAGATGGACAGTAGTGCTGCAGTTTATGTGTGGATACATTACATTCAATGAACCTTAGAATATGGATGGGTGAGGCTAAAGCTGCGAGGGGGGGGGGAATTTTGGATAGTTTATTTGCTGAAAATATAGTTTCAGTCAACCCAAAACTGTTTGTGAATTTGACAAGGATTAGCCAAATTAGTTGCCACCACTGCCTCCCACCTTATAACATTTCCCCCAGTGATCAGAGTTTGCACGGGGGCTGTGTAACACGAAGTTTGAATCCTTTCTGAAGTGCTTGAATTTGATCCCAGGTCTCTCCTTTCCTAGAGAGTGCCTTAATCACCAGGCAAAATTCTGGGCTGGGTCTCTCACCATCTCGCCTGTTGATGCTCTTCCACTTTATGTAAAACACTTGAATAATGGGTCTCCTGCAGCCCCGGTGAGTGCACTAACCAATGGGCTAAAAGTTATCAGAAAAATAGTACTATATCCTTAGTTTATTTTGTAAATCTAGCCCTTAAAAATGCCCAGAAATAACATTTTTTGTTTGACCCAAAACAGATTTTTTGATCTGCCAAAAATTTTCAGCAATTTTTGGGTTCCAAACTAATTTTTTTTATTTGTTTTTCCTCTAAGAATGACAACCAAACTGAAACATGAGTTATTCTCCCAGTTCTACTTATTACCTCATGTAAGGATAGGTGTTCCAAGACAGTATAAAGGGCAGTGTGAAAGAAAGCATGGAGATGAGAAAAGGAGACAGACTGGTGAGGCTGAGATGCTGCTGGCAGAGTGAAATGAGTGGCGGCCTATGGGATAAGAGGGAAGATCAGATTACAGGAAACAGTACCATGAGCTAGAGCAGGGGTTCTTAACCTTTTTCTGAGCCCTCCTGTCATAACCATAAAAGTAGCCTACAAATTCTTCCTTACCTGTAAGGGGTTAAGAAGCTAAGATAACCTGGTTGGCACCTGACCAAAAGGACCAATGGGGATAGAAGATACTTTCAAATCGGGGGGGATGGAAGGCTTTGTTCTCTGTGCCTCTGTGTTGTTGTTCGCTCTGGGATTTCAGAGGAGTCAGACAGCCATTTCTTCCCTCCACCTAATTCTACATCAGTCTCTAATTATCACAAAAATAGTAAGTAATAGCCAGGCATGGTGTGTTAGCTTATATTTGTTTCTCACTTGTGAATTTCTCTTGCTAGAGAGGGCTACCCCTAAGTTTTCTCTGTACTTTGAAACTAAGCTGGAGGAGGTACCTTAGTGTGGTTTTGAATCTTTTTGTGACTCTATAAAAAGTATTACCATCCTGATTTTATAGAGATAACTTTTTTTTAATCTTGTCATTAATTAAAATTCTTCTTTTAAGGATTTGCCTGAGTTTCCATTGTTTTAAAGAGCCGAGGGTTTTGGATCGGGCTCACCTATAAGAATTGGTGAGGGGTTTATTTCAAGCCTTTCCCAGGAAGGGGGTGTAGGCTTGAGGGGATGTTTGGGGCAAATAGAGACTCCAAGTGGCCCTTCCCTAGTTCTTTGTTTTACACTTGGTGGTGGCAGCCTATCATCCAGACACAGGAGGAACTTGTGTCTTGGGGAAGTTTTAACCTAAGCTGGTAAAATAAGTTTAGGGGGTCTTTTCATACATGTCCCCACATCTGTACCCTAGAGTTCAGAGTGGGGAGGAAACCCTGACACCACCTTCCCCTAACATGCTATAAAAACTTCACATCCCATCAGTGCCACAACTGTTTTTCTGCGTATAAAAGTCAGGGCTGGCATTAGTGGATAGCAAGCAGGGCAGTTGCCCGTGTCCCACACCACATGAAGCTAAGTTGCTCAGGCTTTGGCTTCAGCCTCAGGTGGCAGGACTTCGCATCCTGTCTTCAGCACCACATGGCGGAGCTGCAGCTTTCTGCCCCGGGCCCCAGCAAGTCTAACACTGGCCTTGCTTGGCAGAGCCCCTGAAACCGGCTCATAGATCCCTCTGAGGGCCCTGGACCTTTGGTTGAGAAATGCTGAGCTAGAGCAGATTTGTGAAGAGCCTTTCAAGATCAGGGCAAAATTTGAACATGGTGAAGAAAACCAAGAGAGAGGTGACTGACCAGTGAGGGAAGATCATGAACTTCATAGCAGCTATATGGAGCTTTAGAATTTGCTTGGGATTTTTTTTTAACAGAACTTTTCAGATTGTAGCTCTTCAATATTTTTTCAGTTGTGTTGCTTTATAATGTCTTCTCTCTTATGTGTTGGCTTCTTCTCCTGGGGCTGTTCACAGTTTGGCTATTTCTCACTTTCTGTGTCACTTGATTGTATTGGCTGCTATTATGCACATTTTTTGTTGCTTTCTCTTGATTGCTACACTTATTATGCATATGGTTTATTAATGGTTGCACTCAGCTGGAGGTTGGAAGTGTTCAATATACTTTGACTGCTAGTGAAATCCTTATTGTATTGCTGTGTCTGATTTTTCACTCCATCTTTGTCTCTGTTTTCAGAGTTTCTTTAATTTGAGGGGTTTTCTGCCTGATTATCCATTGTTGTAAAATGGTTTATATTTTGTAGTGTTGTTAGGCATACTACTGGCACTGTGTAGCTGGCTGGTCTTTCTGACTTGGTCCCTACATGTTTGTGCTACTCTTTTGTTCTCTTCCTCAGTAATTTGTCCGTTTCCCCTTTTTGTAGGATGCTTTTTTGATATTTCAGCTCATTAAAGAGTTCCTCATGAAGCCATGTTGGCCTCTTTGTATTCTTCCTATTTTTTCCTGTGCACTGAGATAATTTGCAAATTTGTCTTTACTCTTGTCTCCTTGAGAAACTGCTTGGTCTCCTGAACAGCTTTTCCCCTCTAGATTTTTTTTCCAGCTGGTGGGAGGGATAGCTTGGTGGTGTGAGCATTGGCCTGCTAATCCTAGGGTTATGAGTTCGATCCTTGAGGGGGCCATTTAGGGATATGGGGCAAAAATAGGGATTTGGTCCTGTTTTGAGCAGCGGATTGGACTAGATGATCTCCTGAGGTCCCTTCCAACTCTGAGATTCTATGACCTTACCTATCAGTTCTCTGAGTCTGTTAAAATCTACTTGTCATGATCACTTTCATGGAAACTGCCTTCAGATTTACTACTAATTCCTCCCTGTTGGTCAGAATCAAGACTAAACTAACTGTCTTCCTGGTTATTTCCTCTACTTTCTGAAACAAAATGTTGTCCCAGTATCCCCAAGAAATTGTTGTTTTACTGTATTGCCTTTCCAACAGATGTTTGGGTAGTTAAAATCCATCATTACCACCAAGTCTTGTGTTTTGGATATTTCTGTTGTTTGTTCTAGAAATGCCTCATCCACCTCCTCTTCCTGATTTGGTGGTGTGTAGTAGGGCCCTACCATGGCATCACTCCTATTTCTTACTCATTTCATCTTTATCCAGGGACTTTAAGCTGGTCTGTCTCTCACTTCCTTCTGCACTCCTTGATGTATAATGCAATACCTCTGCTCTTTTTATATTGCACATTCTTCCTGAAGAAGCTATACCCCTCTATACCAATATTCCAATCAAGAGAATTATCCCACAAGTCTCTGTGATGCCAATTAAGGCATAATTTAGCTTATGCATTAATACTTCCAGTTCTTCCTGTTAATTCCCCATAATGGTTGCATTTGTGTCTAGACATCTAAGATGTTGAGCAGGTTCCCTCATTGATTTCCCTGTTGTTGCTCCTTTACCCTGTTGTAATTTTCCATTTCATTCACAACATCTAGCTCTCTGTTAAGGTTATCTTTTTTTATGCTCATGTGGGAGTTTTTGTCACCTGCCCCCTTTGAAACTAGTTTAAAGCCCTCCTCACTAGGTTAGCACCTTGGCGCAAAGATGGTCTACTTATTGGTCAGGTGGATCCCATCTCTTCCTAGCAGACCTTCTTTCCAGAGCAGCATCTCACAGATGAGGAAGCTAAAGCCCTCCCATTGACACCATGTGCACAGCAATGCATTCATTTCCAGGATGCACGTGTCCCTCTGTAGCCCCAAACCCTCAACTCAGAAGATGAACACAATCTATACTCCCAACTCCTTGACTTTGTCTTCCACAGCCTTGTAGTGTCTGTTGGCCTTAGCACTCGATACTAGTAGTATGCTGGGGCTGTGCGGCCTCTATTCCATCCCATGGTGGCTTAGGGGAACTGAACTACATGCCTGCTTTCTGACCCTGCGTGTATACTCCTATAATTTGCCATGTGATGGAGCCAACTTGTGTGTTAATGGTTTATAAAGATTTAACGTTTTGAACATTAACATCTACTCTCACTAAATAATTGTCTGACCCCCATTATTATTTCCTACAACTGTGAAAATTTAAATGGCTAAACAGCTTTAAAAACACTTAAAAATATATGTTGATATTCTTCAAAATTAAAAATAAAAATTGAATTCTTCCAATCCTATCTGTAAGGGTCAAGAAGCAATTTTCTCCTCAAAGAATTGCATGGGTTGTTGTACTTGAATTTGTTTTTTTCAGGGTGAAGTGGGGTTGAAGGGAGGATGGTGATCATCTGAAGCATCAAGTGCAGCCACTAGATTGCTAGATGCCCATACTAGGTTAGCACCAATAAATTCTCTGATACAGAGAATTTTCTGACCCCATCTCAGCTATAATTAGTATTAAATCATTTAAAGTTAAACTATTAAAGAGCCAAGTACTCATAAACTTAATGGTGTAAATGGAACATATAACTTTGGACAGTGGTTTCTCTTAATCTTTCTCAAGCCTCTTTCATCCTGAATAAACCCTAAATATGTGTTTTCATATTTAACACGTTTATATAGTATCTTAGTAAAATTGCATAATACTGTCCTAATCTCATGTTTATTCTTTCCTTATGTCTCTTTTACTTAAAAAAATGTGACAAATTTCATCTATTTTTCCCTAAGAACATATAAATCATACATTTAAGGCAAAATCCCCTCAATAATATCACTTAGGTGCAAAAGCATACTGTGATCATAGGCACCAACTTTCCCCGGTGCCAGAGATTGCTCACGCCCCCTCTGCCCCCAGCCCCGCCGCAACTCCACCCCATTCCAACCCCTTCCCCAAAGTCCCCGCCCCCTCCCTTCCCCATTGGACCCCTTCCCAAACCCCAGCCCCACCTCCTTTCCTGAGTGGGCCATATTCCCCCTTTTCCCACCTCCCTCCCAGTTTCACACTGCAAGCCTGGGAGGGAGAGGGGAGAAGCAGGATGCAGCGGCACACTCAGGGGAGGAGAGAGAGGAGGAGGGGGAGTGGAGGTGAGCTGGGACCAGGGGGATGGGGCGGGAAGCTGCAGGTGGGTGCAGAGCACCCAACAATTTTTCCCTGTGGGTGCTCCACCCCGGAGCACCCTCGGAGTTGGTGCCTATGACTGTGATTGCATTTCTTTTAGCTTATTGTAACCTGACTGGCAGTTTAACAGTTGGTTATTTGTCACAAGGTAGAAATCTGTGCATTTGGAACTGCATTTGTTGAAATCTTATGTCACAAGTTTGCTCTGCAGCCCTCTGAAGACTAGCTACTGCACTTCAGTGTTTATTGTCAAAATACTGAGCCAACTTTTTGGCCAGTGCCAGAGTACAGAATATGATTCTACTTCAGAATTATTTTTATTTACACAGTTTTTGATACCTACTGTTTTTAAGTGCTATAAATCTTCCTTCAAATATTTCTACCACTGAATAAAATCAGCCAGATAAAACAGGAACAGTGGTTTAGGAAGAATAAAGAGGTTAAGAGGGTACTTTACATAATGCCATAAGAGAGTTGGCCTCTCGGTATACCAAGGCCTAGATCTTAGGTAAATGTTATTTTTTCTTTTATTTTAGCATGAACAAACTAAATGAAAAGAAAGCCACTCATTCTTATTCATTGTTAATTTTGTGCAGTGCGTCTGCCAAGGTAACTTCAAAAGATATTCACACAGCCTGAGTCAGAGAGATTTTTATTCCAAATACAGTGATTCCCTACTGGGAGGGGTGTTAAGAGATACTATAATTATACTAATAAATAATAGTACTTTAGTAGTGTAGTTTATTAAAGAGTAAGCAAGAGGCACCTGTTAAATCTTAGGGACTGACTATTTTCCTACAGTTGATGCCACTGGGGGCAATGTGTCAAGAAACAGGTAAGTTTATGAACTGTCAGAAAAGGTTTGGACTCATAGCAGGAATGTGTTGCATTCTATATCCTCCCCACCATGCTAGGATCCTTGCGCTTTCCTTGACTTGTAACCATAACTAATCCCACTTCGCTTTCCTGCCAAGTCCTACTTCTTCCCTGGTACCACAAAGCACCAGCGGGTATATGGGAGCAGGAGAAAATGTGGGAGATGGTTAGATAAACTATGGAGCCCAGAGTGGCGTGCCATCTGGTGAGTGAGGGCAATTTGGCACTTTTGCAGAAGAAGTTTCTTCCAGTGTTTATCGCACAGGAGCAGTGGGATTGGGGATGGGCTCTTGTTAGAACAAGAATGAGAGAGCGAGTGAGTGAGTGAGTCCGGGTGCAGGGAGAAAGTTGCTGTGGCAGGGAAGGAGGTGAGAGAACCAGGAAAGGAGATGACACCACTCCAGTCTACAAGATAACTCTGAGAAGGTCTGGAGGTCTGGGTAAGTCTTTCTATGGGCCTCTCACAAACCATGCTGTTTCTATTCAGGGGAGTCATTTTAAATCACATGGATTAGCCTGACTGTTCCCATCCTGCAGTTACTATCCATCTCTCAACAACCAGTTAAGTGGAAATTAAACATATATAATGAAAACACAGCAAATACTAATTATTGTTACTGCGGAAAATAAAGTAATCCTACTTCATCATTTTAGGCCGGTGTGTACTTGTGACACTCATTGAAATCAGGCCAGCCTCAGTCAAGTATCCCAGGACAGAATTTGATGTGATCCTCATCTGTTTTCCTACCTATTTTGCTAATGAGAGTAGTGACTGTGTAAGGAGAGAGGTACTATATAAATGCAAGTTTCGTCTTTGTATTTATTTATTTACTTACTTGCTTTCTTTGTGTCCAGGTAATCTAGGCTCTCAACTGGTTGAGTATAAAGAAGAAATGTACATAACATCTGATTGTGGGAATACCTGGCGGCAGGTAAGGAAGGAGAAATAAGATGCTTGAAACTAATTTTGAGCATCAAATTATTATTTTATTGATTGATTGTAACATCAATTATCACATTTAATGCATTAACTAATTAAGCCTTCTAATCCTCCTATAGATGTAAATAGCTATTATTATTCCCATTTTACTTTGAAACAGAGATGAAGGGGGAGATTTTCACAAGTAGCAGTGAGAATTAGGTTCCCAGCTGCTATTGATGTTCAGTAGGAATAGGGCATCTATTCTGTCCCTTTGAAAATCTCCTCCTAAGTAACTTGCACAAGGATGCTGCAAGTCTTTTGCATTTTTTTTAATTATTAGCCTTATTTCAGGATACTCAGAATGTATATAGTCAGAGTCAGATTTAGGATACTCACCTGCAAAGATTTTGTGCCTGATTAGCTAGAACGGAAGGAATTCTTCTATTTTTCCCAGTTTAAAATTGGTGTCAGACCTTTTTTTTTTTTTTCTTTGGCCAAATAGCAGAATAATAACAACACTTCTAACTTTCCACAGAGTTTGAAATCACTCAATTCCTGTGCCCTACATTTGAATAATTTCTTTTAAGGATTTGTGGCTATGGTGTACCATTTTTCTTCATAACTAAAAGTTTCTTCTTTACCAAGGTCTGAGAAATCATTTTCTTCTACAGAGCATTTTACAAAGAATTGCCCTCTCTCAAAATGACTGGCATCTCCCATTGTTCTCAATGGGGCTGAAGACTCATGGGGCTCTCAGCTGGCCATTTTTAAGGGTAACCATAACTTGTCAACCTCTTATTGTTGTCAATGAAATCCCTGCCTCCTGACAGCATAGGAGGTCACCGTCTTCCCTGGCTTGACTGAAACTGGAACCAGTTGGCGATGGTGGCCAGTTTGAAAGATGGCAATTCTTAGCGGGTTTTCTGAAGGGCAAAAGTTTATGCCTCAGCTTCTGTTGATGGATAAACTTTCAGTTCTGAAAATTAGCAGCCAAAATAAGTGTTCATCCTACATATTTATTTTCAATTGCTAGCTGTTGCACCAGATCAAATCAGCAGAGAGGACAGGAGGGAGGAGGACACAAGGATTTGTGTATGAGTGTGTGCATATGTAGGAGGTGCAGTAGAGATGAGAAACTAGAGATATATACGCAAGGAAAAAGGGGATATACAATGGAAGGGGAAAATGATGTATGGGCATGCAGGGGCGTGTGAGAAGGGGTAAAGGCAGGGAGAAACTGGAGGGAAGGAAGGAGAGGTAAACCAGAATATACTCTCTCCAGCTGCTTTACACTGCTCTGGTGAAATAATGTAGCTATAAATCCACCTTAAGTGAATAATATGGGAATGCCATAAAGTAGCCATAGCATACCACCAGTGAAAATAGCCCTTAAGCTGAAAACTTTAAAAATGCTTTAAAGTTGCAGCTTCATGTCTTCACATCATTAGAAACATCACATGGAAATAGTCTCTTTGGCTTTATTTTGTGTTTGTATATGAAATTTCTAATTAAAAAAAAAGAAATTCCAAGTCAAAAACTATATGAAAATTGATGTAAGGTTGAGAGCACATATCAGTAATTTAAGACAAAATACACTACAGGGATGTTGTAGTTAGCGCAATATCAAGTGTTTAAAATCCCGGGAAATTCAGAGTTAAGGTTAACTTTTTTAAAAAAATCCAAACCTAAGATATAGAATGGACATCTACAGTTAAGGCCCCAAAGCAACTCAATCTTTGGATAACCTTATCTGTGCCCTTTAAGGACAACATAAGAGAGAAAATGTGACTTTGTTTAATGTAATCAGATACAACAAATATGAAAATACCTTAGTCATAATCTTATGATAATTGCATGACATCAATTGACTTTTGAATTTCCTGGATTTGCAGTGTTAGAATTCTGGATAATACAACATCCCTGTAATATATTTCAGTCTCACTTGCACTGTTTTAATTCCATTTAAACACTGTCAGGGATGATGTGATTACTGGGAATACTTGAGTCCTGCCTTAATGCAAGGGACAGGACTAGATGACATCTTGAGGTCCTTTCCAGACGTACATTTCATAGAATCATAGAATATCAGAGTTAAAAGGGACCTCAGGAGGTCATCTAGTCCAACCCCTTGCTCAAAGGAGGACCAATCCCCTGCTCAAAGCAAGACGGATCCCCAACTAAATGATCCCAGCCAGGGCTTTGTCAAACCTGACCTTAAAAATCTCTGAAGAAGAAGATTCCACCACCTCCCTAGGTAACACATTCCAGTGCTTCACCACTCTCCTAGTGAAAATTTTTTTCCTAATTTCCGACCTAAACTTACCCCACAGCAACTTGAGAGCATTACTCCTTGTTCTGTCAAGTTGTTTCTTTGATTCTTTTTTTTTTCTTTTTTTGTCTGGGAGTATTAGATGATGATGAAAGAGAAATATTAAAAGCCTTCATATTGTCCAAAGTCCAGGTGAGAAGCACCAATAAGCATAGAAATGTGTCATAAAATTATTTTATTTCAATTAAAATAGCTGTTTTCACTGAAATGCTCTCACTCTAATGTTGAACTGAAACATAACACGATTGTACTGAAGTACAAGAAACAGCAAGAGTGAAACTGCGCACTCTAGAATCAGAGGGGTAGCCGTGTTAGTCTGGAATTGCAGAAGTGACAAAGAGTCCTGTGGCACCTTAAAGACTAACTAAAATTTTTTCAGAGCATAAGCTTTCGTGGGCTAATACCCACTTCATCGGATGCATGCAGTGGAAGTATCCAGGGGCAGGTATAAATAGGTAGGCAAGAACCAGGTGGGAGATAACAAGGTTAGTCCAATCAGGCTGAACCAGCTTGTTATCTCTAATCAGGGAGGGTGAGGTGTTCCTCTAGCAGTTGAACTGGAGGTGTGAATAGCGAGAGAAGAGAAGCTGCTTTTGTAGTTAGCTAGCCATTCAAAATCTCTGTTCAGTCCCAAATTGATTGTGTCAAATTTGCAAATGAATTGCAGCTCTGCAATCTCTCTTTGCAGTCTGGACTTGAAGTTTTTTTGCTGCAAAATGCTGACCTTTAAATCTTCTATGGTGTGTCCGGTGAGGTTGAAGTGCTCTCCTACAGGTTTTTGAATATTGCCATTCCTGATATCTGATTTGTGTCCATTTATCCTTTTTCGTAGGGACTGTCCAGTTTGGCCGATGTACATAGCAGAGGGACATTGCTGGCACATAATGGCGTATATTACATTGGTAGATGTGTAGGTGAATGAACCAGTGATGGTGCGGCTGATCTGGTTTGGTCCTATGATGGTGTTGCTGGTGTAGATGTGTGGGCAGAGTTGGCATCGAGGTTT